>DF938589.1:0-600000 GCA_000836255.1 Dothideomycetidae sp. 11243 | reverse complement strand
CAGCAGCATGAATGGCGAAGTGGGATGGCTCATATCGATGTCACCACGGATGCGTGCTGCAATGACTTCGTCCATGATGCTGTTATAGTTCGCCAGAAGATAAAGCGCAGATCCCAGATCTCGGCGAAGCTCTGAATGCTCTGTCAACGGAAAAGGGAAGACTGTCCAGATCCAAGCAAGAGCTAGCCCAGCCATCACAGTCGCAAGCCGATAAGGAGCGAGGAGGTACGTCGGGTAGTAATTCTGTCCGCTAGATTCACTCTTCGCAATCCCAACCTTGGCCGTTTGAATTCCATATCCGATTATCAGCGTGTTCGTGACACTGAATATCATACCGACGGGGAGGAATTTCGGGAATTTGAAGATGACGAAAAATCCCCACTGAATAACAAACCAATAGAGAACAATAATTCCAGGAATCTTTCCGTCGACAATATACCAGACAACATAGGCGCTGCACATGGCTGCAAAGGTACCAAAAAGTCGCAGGGAAAATCCAAAGACTGATTGAGCAGCGGAAGGAGCCATGGAGATTGCGACCATGATCTGCGCCCAGAAACCACGGTGGCCAATATAAAACGTTCGTGTAGGCGAGACCAATCCGATGATGGCAGCGCACATGGTTGCCAGTCCTACTCGCAATCCAAACACCGATTCCTTCGACCGCAAAAAGTGAGGGATTTTCCGCATCTGGTCCCCTATCTTCTCTAGCGTCGTCGTGGGAGGTAAATGTTCAGGATCTCGGCGCTTGTGATAAGCAGCTCCGAGATAGATCTGTGAAGCCTGACCGCCTTGCTCCGACACCAGCCCTGTCGTCTCGTCATGATAGTGATCAATGTCGGACTTCCAAATCTCTTTGAAATACTTGCGCGTGCGCTTGTAGCCTGGAACAACCAATCGCTTCTTTTTCAATTTTCCGCTCTCGGCTTTTTGGTCGACATAGATGCAAAAGTCATAAATCCGACCTGCCAGAGCTTCTAGAGAGTAATCCATCCACAGAATCAAGTACAGTTGTCGTCTACACCGTTCTCGCTCGTTTTGTGTAGCAAAACTTGTGTCCCAGTCTGGTATTTCCATGTCCATGGCTCCCGGACTATCAAAGAAGGTGGGCGGAAGCTCGATGCCTCGAAACTTACAAAACTGCTGCAAAATGAATGCTTTTTTCGACTTGAATTCTGTTATTCGCTTTCCGAGTTGTTGAGTGAATCCCGGATCGCCAGGATTGAGGCGGTCGCCTGAAGTCTCCAAGTCCTTCACAGCGACTTTCTGTGGCATCAATTGCAGAACAACGAGAATATGTGCCAGTCCATCATCAATATGTCCGGAAAAGTGTTGAAAGGGACCTTTGAGCATGGAGAATATTTGATGCCATTCGTTGACCGTTCTCGCGTGAGCCTTCTGTATTTCACCTTCGAGATCGGACACAGGGCCCCCATTCACAAGCTCGGTCCAGCCCTGAGACTCGGTGGTCCTTTCAAAGATGTCATTTAAAGAGCTGAAACTAACTACCGCGAACATCAAGAGCCGAAGTTTCTGGTGAATCTCAGCAAGGTCATCCGGTCCCAATTTACCGATAGCAATCTCTCGCTTTGCAAAGGGTAAGTCCATCCCAAGCTTGGCGTGGACAGTGGTTAACTCGGCGATGACATCTTTGATCTTCTGCGCTTCTTTCGCTCTGGGACGGTCGGGGCCACCGGTTGGAGTTCGCACGAACATGTCTTCGGTTTCCAAGCTCTGTATGTAGTCCATGTTGGCTTTCATCAGCTTTCGCGTGATCATGATGTAACCCGTCATCTCTTTGAATACGACACCACGCATATTTCGCGGGAAGATAACAAAAGACACTCCGATGGCTACTGCTACCCCGGTGAACATGGCCTCGGCGGTCTTCAAAGCGAAAGCTGTACCTTGAGCCATCGTGCTCATCTGGGGAGCGTAGATCAGGCAAATGTTGATCAATATGGCAACGGGGATACCAGGAGCGGTGAAGCTGGGAAATTTGCTCCGAAGCACATTGACGACATACACAAGGAAGAAAAGGAAGGTACCAGCGACTCCAGCCGCCGAAGAATCGTACGTTCGAGCATTCGGCCCGCTAGCGGTAGTCGGGATATCTGCTGTGGTTTTGGTTTTGTTCCTCGCTTTGACGCTGCAGTATATCGCGAAAAGTACGGCTGCAAGAGTGAATGCGAGTGAAAATGCCAGTATTATGACATGCCGGATGAACTTGCCTCGAGGCATGATCGGAAAACTCAGGATGGAAATGATTGCCGCAAGATATCCGGTGGTTGTGTAAGTCGCCGTCCAGGAGCTGGACTCGAGTCTGATTTGGATTAGAGGTAGACTACTGGACATTTGAGCCGAGACTTACGCTGCCAGGCATATAGTCGGTGCCATAGCTCCCCTACCGATCTCGGTCAATGTTTGAATTTTTATAAAGTCCAATTATAGTGCTCACTTGATCATGATGCAGATAGTGGGCACATCGAGTAATGTCTTTGCCCACAGGCTTTGAAGGCGGCTCTTGACCGTCTTCCGCGGCTTCGATTGCTCAGTTTGTTCCATGACTTCCGTAGAGTTGGCCATGGTCGATCGCCTCCGTAAAGAGTGTTTGACGTGTTCATCGACACAAGGGGAGCGTAGTGGACAGATGGCTTTATGATTCACGGATGCCAAACATTCTGTGCTCGGGTACACGATTATGATTGTGGCCGTGGCGAGTGCGGCGGGAAGAGAATGAGCTCTAGCCTTGCTTGTTGATGCTTGGGACGGAAACGGACTTCGAACTAGAGCTTATGTAAGGATCGGGGCCGCAATAGAGTTGGCATTTCGGAGCGATCAGCAATAAGTCCTTATTATTCTATTTCAGTATCTATGCAGAAACCATTCAGCATATACCACTCGGCAGTGTATTCCGACTGCCGTCTCGTCAATGCGTTCCACACTGGGTATTTTGTTGTCGGATGACAGGATCTGTTGCTGCTGCATTCTTCGACGCGGGCGATGATTGAATCAAAAAGTGACATCACGTTTGTTTAGAATCTCGGTCGAATGCGGGGAAAATGAAAACCATGTGGGATTTTATGTTCCATAGCACGTCACATGCACACTCTGTAGATCATATGCTGTACACCCACACCGGGCCTTAATTTTGAGGTATACGGGCGAGTCTGTGACAGCTGTGGGCGCGCATCAACCCCTTCCCCGATCTTCAGCACGACAATCGACTTTCTGTCGGGTTACTGACTGTCTCAGATCAGAGATTCCTGGACAACTCATCATGTGAACCTATTCTTTGCGGTGGCAGGAACCGCAATCAGCGCGACTTTTGTTGTCTTTTGTCTTTCCGGTCTTCGTTAATCACCGAAGTGATTTGGATTCCTGCTTGCCTGAACGGCCGTTGCACTGCTCACGTTCACGAAGATCTTTGATCAAGTGATCGCACGAAGAGCTATAGCGCGCAATGCGGCGAATGCTCATAATACCTCGTCTGCCTCTTCCTCTGCATGGCTCGTCTTTTCGCCGACAGACTCTGGTTTTGTGATGGTGTTGGGTTTGCCCTTTCCTATCTCCTGAACGATCTCCCCGTCAGAGAGCTCGTCATTGCGGAGCGCAGAACCAGAAATGCGGTCTTGCTTGGCTGTGAACTTCTCATTCAGTTCTTCCCAAGGGGCCTGAAAGTGTCAATGCTGAACGCCAATGTGGATATCCATAGCACTTCACATTGCGATTCTTGATTTTCTTCTCTCGAGACTGGCTTTCCTCCTTCTTCCTCGACAACTTGTCGAGGTTTTGCTCGGCCTTTTCAATTCCTTTCTCCAGTCGCAACCTCTGCTGTCGGGTCATTTTTTTCTGCTTCTTCTTCTTGTCGATCCCTCCATAGCTATTCGAGTAGCTGAAGCCACCGGCAGCGTCTGTTTGGGGTCGCGCAGCGCTGAGGATAGATTTGTCTACATCAATCGAAGGTGACGTCGCTCGTCGTGCTGCTCTGGAGTGCACAGAAACATCTTTCCAGACAATTTAGCGCCAGTTCTGGTTCCGTATACTGCGCTGTGGGAGCTTCTCACCCTTCTTCTTTGCCTTGGGTGCTTTGGCCATTTTGAATCATAATTGAAAAACCGCAGTGGTAGAGATCGCGGCAGAGATAACTTTCGGTCTTATCGATAAGGCGATCTGAAACTTTACTTTGCCCGCGGAGTATTGTGATAACCACCCTAATATTCCGCTGCTCTTTAGTCAGAGATACTGCGCGAGCAGATAATTGACATGGGGCCGAGTAAGATGCGTCATCTGGCGACTCTCATATTTCGATAATAAGAAAATGCATATCGCAATGTGTCTTGTTGTATTCACTCCTGATGGACATGCCTGGACAATGCTTAGTCGTGGACCCTTAATTATGTCTTGGGGACACGCGCGCTTGGCAGCCTGTACGGTCGTCCACTCGGCCAAACGTCGATGTCTATCTTCGTCCGTCCAGACATGTCAGCTTGACGAATGCAGTTCCGCACTAGCAAATATGCGCAGTGGGCGTGTCCTTGATGGTGAACGAGGCTATCGCTATTCCGTTCATACACATACTGGAGAAGACGATCGATCTGCCCAGGTTTATACGGCACTCGGATTCGCTGCCATCTGTGCCATTCATCTCATTGTCAAGCATCTCGACCTTGCTGTTATTTCGCCTTTGGAATCCTTGTGGAATGTCTTCGTCTTCATCGTTCCTGCCAGGCTCATTGCCGTTCTTACAAGGATCACATCCACGAAGGATGCAGGAGTTGACATGTCTGGAGCGCAATCCGCCAGCCAGAAGCATGCTATGAAGAGCGAAGCGCTCAGAGCCTTACTGCGGCTCAATACAGCACTTCCTATCGGCTTGCCGCAAGTGCCGTCTTTGCTGGCACCTACCCCCACAAAGGCTAGTTCTGACCATCCGCCTGGTCTCGGTAATTGGGACAACTCTTGTTATCAGAATAGCATACTTCAGAGCCTCGCTGCGCTTCCCTCTGTCGTCACCTTTCTCAAGCGATCCATTGCGTCTGTACGGAGTTCTGAGGACACGACGACTCATTCTTTGCATCAGTTGTTGCAAGACTTGACCGTATCTACAAATAACGGCAAGCGTATATGGACCCCGGCAAAACTCAAATCCATGTCTAGTTGGCAACAACAGGATGCGCAAGAGTACTACTCAAGGGTCTTGGACGACGTCGAGAAAGAGATGAGAGAGATATTCCTACGGTGTTCACACGGTCGCGGCCTCGAAGACATGCTTCCAGATGGCGCGAGAACATCGCAACAGAAAGAAACCAAAATGTTTACTCTAGAAAAGAACACCTCGATTCCTCTGGAAGGTCTCCTCGGCCAGCGTGTGGCTTGCGTGTCATGTGAACATACGGACGGCGTCTCTTTGCTCCCATTCAATTGTTTGACCGTTTCGTTAGGTACAGGGCAGCGTCACTCTCTTGATGAACTGCTGGATAATTACATCAAGCTGGAAAGCATTCCAGGCGTTGAGTGTTTGAGCTGCACCTTCCACAGGCATGCTAAAAAGCTGAAGTCATTGCAAATGCCCACGCTCGCAGAGGCTACTGCCCATGAAACTGTCAGCAATACCGTGGACCCTCGAGTAGGCAATATACAAACACAATTACCTTCTCATGTCCAGCAGCAAATTTCAAACCGGCTGAGAGACGTGAATGAAGCAATCGCAAATTGCGATTTCTCAGACAAAGCTGCGAAGGATTGTGCAATAGCTAAAGATGCCAGAATTTCGAGCACAAAGACAAAACAAGTCGTCATTGCACGAGCGCCACAATCTCTGGCGATCCACGTCAATCGCAGCATGTTCGACGAAAACACTGGCTCCATGACTAAAAATTTGGCTCACATCTCCTTCCCCAAAGTCCTGTCCCTTCAGCCCTGGATGCTCGGTCAGCAAGAGCCAGACGGTCATGTCGAGACTTGGTCAGTCACGCCGGAAGCGTCAATGGCTGCCCACGGCCTACAAACATCGCCATGTGACAACGCGCGATACTGCCTGAAAGCCTTAATCACACATTTCGGACGCCACGAGAACGGTCATTATATCTGCTATCGTCAACATGAGCAGATCGACGAGACAATCAAGCCACAGCGATCGAACGACAGATACGGACCAGAAAGTGACACTTTTGATCATGGTCATGATCGATGGTGGCGGCTCAGCGATGACATTGTCACAGAGGCAACAGAGGACGAAGTATTACGACAAGGAGGCGTCTTTATGCTTTTCTATGAGAAGCTAGCAGATCTCACTCATTCCGACACCGTGGAGCGGATCGATCTTCCTGTGGTAGAAAACCTAGCGTCCACAACTGAAAAGCCTGCTCCACCGCTCTCTGTTGGCTCGGCTTCGGAAGTGGACCTCGCTACAGCCGCTCTCCCTGCCGAAACCCTCCTTGCACAGACTTCCTTATCTCTTGCCTGCACGCATAACATGCTTCCTGACGAGCCAAAGGTTATGGATGCGAAGGCTGACTTGTCCAATGAGATGGCAAGCCTTCCACAGCTTGACCGGACGACTTCACCGCCGCAACGACTTCGGACCTCGAGAGCCAATGCAGTGAAGACGAGCACTAATTTGACAGCCAGTCGGCAAATAGTTAGCGCACAGTGACCATGATCGGACTGATATATTTGTATAACGCGACTACGGTGAACAAAATTGTCTATTAGCGTGGCGTTGGAATGGTATATCGGTGGCCTGGAGCTTTTTCGTGAGAGCTACAAAGATTAGGAATGAACAAACATTTAATATTCTTTAGTCTTCTGCTGTACAGGAATAAAAAAATTGTACTACATGAGCCTCGAATTATCGCTGTACGGTTGGCTGTATCGTATGGTATGCCAGCCGCAAGCCGCAAGAAGCCTTGGCAATAGGGTCCGTGCATTTACGAATCCCACACGCCCACGCAACTTCGTAAAATTGAGTCTGCGACTGCGAATCTTTGATCTGACCAAGTACTGCCGAACTGCAGCACCACAACATCAACGGTTTGTCAACTGATGCGCGCAGAGTCGACCAAGAGTCATTAACAGTTGAACAGATGGCCGCCGCAAAGAAACACGTTCCGATCGTCAAGAAGCGTATGTCACAACCTTGCTCCTACAGAAACTTCAGTCCTCTTCTGTCACAACGGACAAATCGTGTAAAGCACATCTTCTAACATTTCGCGCGAACAGGGACTGCCCACTTCAACCGCCACCAGTCCGACCGCTTCAAATGCGTTGATGCGTCATGGAGAAAGCCCAAGGGTATCGATAACAGGGTCAGGAGAAGGTTCAAGGGCCAGGCTGCTATGCCCAAGGTACGGTCAATTTACCACGGCCTGCATCGTCTGGAATCGAGGTGGATGATGTTGAACTGAACAACACTGATTCTCCGATTCAGATTGGCTACGGCTCAAACAAGAAGACTCGCCACTTGATGCCCTCCGGCCACAAGGCTTTCCTCGTCAACAACACCAACGATCTCGAGCTTCTGCTCATGCACAACCGCACTTTCGCCGCTGAGTATGCACTCACACCTCTTATGCATCTCAATGGGCCTTGGACTGACACTCGCACAGGATCGCACACGCCGTTTCCTCGCGGAAGCGTGCCGAGATTGTCTCGCGGGCGAAGCAGTTGGGTGTCAAGGTCACGAACGGCAAGGCCAAGCTCACCACTGAGTCGTAGATGGTGTGACAAAAAGCATTGGTCTGGGCTGGCGTAATGTGGTTTTTTCACTGCAGCTATATTTTCATAGATGCGAAGTATGGAAAGCTGCTACATGATTGAAGCATTGGCTTGTGCTGTCTCTTTGACAGATCGTCGTTTTGATTCCTTGTGACATGCTCTGTATGACCGCTGCCTTGCCTGACGAGCAGTGAGAATGAGGCCCCGCCGGCGCGCTCAGATCAATCGCATGACACATTGTGACACCTGTAAGTGGTCTGCCAGTGGTCGAATGGTTCATTAACAAAATCGAGACCCTCTCGTAGGCCCTCTCTTCAGCCCTCCTCCATCACATCGTCCTCGTCTACCACCGTAACTTCCTCATCCTTCTTTTCCCAATAAGCCCTGACCTTGATTTTGAACTCCACCATAGCGATCCCAAATAGCTTCAGCAGAGCCGTCTGGTGACTGTTAAGAGTCTCGCCCTCTCTGCACAGCTGCCACTCCTGATCCAGCAAAACCTTTCCCTTGTCCAACTTCGTCGGCATTCCCCATTTCCTAATCGTCACCTCCACACTGTGCGGCACAGGGGTGTCCTCTTCGGCCGGCACTTCGCCGACCCTGCTGTATACCTGTCCAGCGGGGACAATCACGTCCCTCGTCGCCTTGACGCCCGACCGCGCATAGTCCATCTCCGTATAGTCCTCGAAGAAGCGCAACACATCATCAGCCTCGCGGTCTGTGAACAGCAGTCCGACGCTACCGTCGATATGTCGCGCCAGCTTTGCGAGACCAGGCGCGTGCTCCTCTTCCACCGATAGGCCGAGTGCTTTGGCCATGACTTTTGTCTTGCCGAAGAATATGCGCGAGTCGGAGAGTTGAGTGCGGACGTCTTTGAGGAAGGTGTTGCGCATGTGTGCGACGGAAAAGACAAAGATCCGGGCATATGTATCGATTGACTCCTGGATCGACGAAAAGAGAAGCGCCTTCGAGTCTTTGTCCTTCTTCTTTACCGCCGTGACATGCACGACTTTTTGACGTTTGGATTTCGGCATTGTGATGAGTTAGGCCTGGAAAGTTTATACAGGAAAGAGGAACAGGCGACTCGATGAAGGATTTCTTGCAAGGTGCCTTGACGGATTCTCTGCCTAAGCTGTGTCGTCGTACAAATTCAATTGCCCGTAATCGTTCCCCCAGACATTTTCAATTCGGCCGTCGGATGTAAGAGAAAATTATATGGCGCGAGTCAAATTTAGTCCAGGGATTCCGTGACGCGAGTCAAGTCAAGCATTGGGCCCGCTTGTCTACTGACTTGGGATTCACCTCTAGCCATATTGGTCTAGAAGCGCGCAGCCTGTCCCCATGCGGGCCTGTTGCTTCTTGAATATCTGTCAAATGCCCTACATATAATGTCAAAGTCTTCCAAACTGAGATGCTTCAATTCATGGACTATGTCCAGAATGCGTTCTACCAAAGCTCCCGGTGGAACAATGACAACTTTTACGGCACCTTGACCGCGACTGCCGGTGGTATGATTTCAGGAAGGCCTCGATACTGAGCATTCGCTGACTTTTGGGTGAAGCACTCCTTGATTTCAGCACTCCAAACGGACTTCGGTTGAATGTGTCGTCTCTTTCTTCCTCCAACTTTGCCACCTCTTATGCCCTTGGAGCTAAGGGTGTGGTTGATGGTTCGTTCTCTTACCTGTACTCCTCTCTGCCCCTCAGAATCCCGTCCAAAAGCCATGAAATCTTTTTGCGGCAGCTCGTGCCTGGTTATCGTCGGCTCGCAGAATTGGCACGTACAGAAGATTCCTTTTTTTGGGAGCTGTGGCACAAAGGAAAGCGAGTCGATAAGAAAGACACTTTACTCTACGGACGACTCTTCTTGCCTTCGTCAACGCTTCAGGCTTTGTATTTGAGGCACATCTCTCCGACTCGGTTGCTACGTCTTTCATGCGTCTCAGACGCTGGCCTCCCGAACGGAGGAAGCATCTTGGCGCTGCTCCAGCAGGATTCTGGTAAATATTCAACTGAGTATCTCTACAGTACAGACAGTGCGCTTTTAGGGTTCCGAGGGCTTTACAATTTTGGATTCGACCCGAGAAAGATTGTCGCAGGCTCAGCGACAGACGAGACCACCACCAGACCGGTCGTGGCATATCCCTTGCTATCAGGGTCTGATCATCATCATGGAAGATTGAGCGCAGGCGGCGAGCTGTACTTTTCTCCTTTAAACAAATCGGGCGGCGTCTCGACCGCCATTCGCTTCACCACCCTCCCTTCGCATCCAGGCTTTCCATACACCATGACATTGACACTAAATCCATTGATGGGGAGCGTTTCTTCGGCATACGCCGTGCAAGCGACCAATGATCTCGCTTTTTGTTCGCGCTTTAACTTTAATTTCTACAGCTATGAATCCGAGGTCCAGCTAGGTATGGAGATGTGGCGGCGGAAGACGCACGACGCCAGCATCGCATGGGCCAGACGAATGCTGCGGCCGGAATGGAAGCATGATCCCAACGGCCCTGCCTATCTTGAAGACTTTGAGAGTGTCCTCAAGGCCAGGGTCGATCAAAGGTGGAGGATTGGGCTTCTTTGGGAAGGGAGGATCAACGAGCTCCTCGTCAGCGCTGGTGCTGGATTGGATCTAAAGAAGCGCGATCGACTTTTGGGATCGATTGGAGTCGAGATCTCCTACTCATCTTAGCATAATGCAAAAGCTCATGGATTTGACTAAGCACACTCTGAAACCAGAACTCGCTGCTTACTACTGCTCATGTCTGTCTTGTTGCCCGGTCCTGCATGTCCTTCAATATGGCATGCTTCTTCGCCTTCATGTGTGCGTCCCGATATTGCCAGTAGTAATAGACAAGTGGCGGAATGCCAATGAGACTGACAAAGCCGATCAAGAGGACCGGCGGCTCCTTGCGATGTTTCCCAGATTCAATTCCAAGTGCCCTTGGACTTTGTGACGGCTGGCCATGTGCAGTATTTCCCGTGTCTTGCAGGTTGTGGACTGTTCTATCAGTAGTCTGATGCGTATGTGGCGGCGAGCTGTAGTATCGAGGCCTCGGACCGGTCAGTTCTGCGCGGGTTTTGATCCTTGAGAAGTTGGCCGCGCCCGCGCTCCGTCCAAAGAAGCTCGTAGTGGCGCTCATTGTGTTTGTAAATTATATATGGTTGCAAAAGCTAAGGTAGTGTCCTTGCATTGCAGGCAAGAAGGGTATCACTTATTACTAGGAGAAGCACTTTTTGCGTCGGGCGTCGGTCCGAGGCCGCCCCGATCCCGATTCCGGCCAAGCCAAGACAAGCAATTCATTCGTGTAACGTCACTGTCGAGATGTAAAGACTTGCTTTCTGTCAACTGGAGCTACATCCAATCACAGTCAGGCAGGGGAGCCCGATTACGGCCCGTCTTTCACAAGCATGTTACCTTGAGCACGATCCAAACGCTTGCGCACGATCGCTTCTCTGTGAGGCTTTTCACCTCCTCCTCTTCGAGTGATACGTTTGTTCATCGGCAAACGCATCCAGACCCCCTCCAGCTCAGAGTAAACAGCTGACAATCTCGCCCTCCTACTCCAGATTTCCCCGCGGGTTCAAAAGCAGTCGCAATGCATTACGAGGACTCGGTGTCGGAAGGGGAAATAATGGAGAGTGCAGGGGAGCAGAAGGCAACTACGCAACACAAACTAGCCAAGGACAGCACAGTTGACGAGAGTGACAGACCCCGTTCGCGCGCGGTGGGACCTAGCAGATCTCTTCATGCTGGCAGCGATTTCGCTGGCCGAGAGCATGATGACCGTAGCCGACACTCCAGCCGTTCCAGCAGGGACTATTCACCGGATGGGCGTGATCGCGCGGCCCACGGGATAAAGAGAAGTCGTCAGGATGATAGTGTCTATGGAAATCAATATACGGATCCGCGAAGATTCAAAGTCCACTACGAGGGGTCACGCGGCCAATCCCGGCGTGAGGACCACGGCCGTAATGGTGCATGGGAGAGATCGTATCAGGACAGGAGCGATCGTGGCAGAGGCTCGCGAGACGATCGGACATTCTCTGACACTCGAACGGAGAAGAGCAAGGACAATCATCGTGGTAGCGGCCCAAGGGATTCATATCGTCACACGGAGCTTGAAACAAATGCCGGTGCTCCTGTTGTACCAGCTTTTGGCTCTGCATTCTTGCCCCTAAGTACAAAGCCAGGTGTCGTGCCCTCGAAAACCGCAACGACGTCAAAGTCCGAGACAGTGGTCAGGCAGGTTGCTCCACGAGATGAGCAGTCGAGCGAGCCGCCTGCGATGGATGAAGATGCGCTAATCGAGCAACGGCGCAAGCGTCGGGAGATGCTGCGGGCCAAGCATAGTCGCGAAACTCCTTTACTACAGAAGGCGCTCAATGCGTCAGCCCATGCGGAGGGGGCAGCGGAGTCTGAGGGAAACAGTTCTCAGAATACAAATTCAGGTAAGGCTTTGCGGATTTCAAACCCTCTATTATCCTCTGATGATACAGCAGTGGTTGTGACTTCACCTGACTCTACAGCTCTATCTACACCAGCAGGAAGCGCACCTGGTTCGCCATTAGACATAGCTATCGATGATGATGCTGAGCTAGCAAACGACAATGCACAAAGCAATCGCAACGGCGCATCCTTCGAGGGACCGTCCGCTGCTGACTACGATCCAAGTATGGACATGCAAGAAGACAGGGTTGGCGCTTCTGGCACAAAAGCTGGTGATGTGGCGAGAACGGTCTCCACAAAGCCAGTCTCAGACGCGGCTATTGCGAAAGGGCCGACAAAAAACGAATCTGTGGAATTCGATATGTTCGCCGATGATGTGGAAGATGAAAGCCCCGACAGTACTGCCGCCTTGCACAAGGATGACGGTATCCAAGCCGTCGGAGGAATTGCAGGCAAACAACTCGACAAAAGTCTCTTGGACGACTGGGATGACCCTGAAGGCTATTATAGGATCATTCTGGGCGAGATAATCGACAAGCGCTACCAGATTCAGACCAACCTGGGCAAGGGTGTGTTTTCAGCAGTGGTCCGAGCCATCGATAACACCACCGGGCAAATGGTTGCTATCAAGATCATTCGCAAGCAAGAATCCATGTACAAGGCTGGCCTCAAGGAGATACACACTCTGGAGAAGCTCTGTGAGGCAGACCCGAGCGACAAAAAGCATGTTATCCGCCTCGAGCGACATTTCATGCACAAAGGACATCTATGCATGGTGTTCGAACATCTCAGCATTAATCTACGGGAGGTTCTGAAGAAGTTCGGCCGTGATGTCGGGATCAATATCCGGGCTGTCCGCGCATATGCGCAACAAATGTTTCTTGGACTAAGTCTACTGAAAAAATGCGACATCCTGCACGCGGATCTCAAACCTGACAATGTCCTGGTCAACGATAATCGTTCTCAACTCAAGATTGCAGATCTTGGTTCGGCTTTCGATGTGCAGGATAGCGAGGTCACAGACATCCTTGTGTCCCGCTTCTATCGCGCCCCGGAAATAATGCTAGGAATTAAGGGTGATTTTGCGCTTGATATGTGGAGTATTGGATGCACTCTTTTCGAGCTCTACACTGGCCGTATCTGTTTCACTGGACCAACCAACAATCAAATGCTCAAGTCCATCTTGGAGTGTAGAGGAAAAATTCCCAACCGGGTGCTCAAACGAGCCGAGTACTGGGCACAACACTTCGACAACGATGGCACATTTCTAAGCCATGAGTACGACAACGTCACACGAAAAGAGGTGGTACGCCGCATGAACATTGTCAGACCCGCTCCAGCTAAGGAGCTGAGGGCAAGATTGTTTGCCAATAGCAAGGATCTGAGCGTTGCGGATGCGAAAGAGCTCAGTCTCTTTGCAGATCTCCTCGATCGATGTCTAGCACTAGATCCTCTGAGGAGGATAAATCCCACTGAAGCTCTTCGACATGGCTTTATCAACCGGACGACGACAACTCTGGCTAAACCGCCAGCGAAAGGTCAGTGATATGTGGCATCCTCCCCGAACTTGATTCTCTGGCTCTCCTTCAGGGGCGTATTCCATCTCTCCGCGAAAAAGCGGGAACGGTATGAGGTCTCGGCATAGAGTTTGCGTTGGTAGAGACGAGTGACGGCATTGCTCCGCTATAAAACTGGCTCACGACTTCGAGCAAACAACGGTCGCAGATTGGCTTCTGCCTCACGAATCTGTCGTACCGTGGCATACAGCTCGTCGTGATGATTTCCCATTGGAGCCTCGGTCCATAGAATTCAAACACTTATTTGCAGGTGTGTGCAGATCAAGTGGACCACAGCCTAACGCAGTGAATGTGCACGTTTGGGAAATAGTGCAGTAGTGTCAACGTCCCGTATCCACTCTGCAGTCCGGGGAGTCAGACATTTGGTAGATCGGCAAAACTGTCCTAGTCACGCCGCGACAGACAAAAGATTGATCGGCAGCGAAACAGACACTCCAGACGACGACATGATAATCATCAGAAAACTGTCCTGCAAATAATAATAATAATAATAATAATAATAGAAACTCAAGTAGTATTCCAAATTTGGACACGTGAGCGACGATCTGGAATAGACGATCCATCCGCTGTATAGGAAAGCACGCCCCAAAATCTAGAACAAGAAATTGTCCGAAAGTTCACCGCCCCAGCTTCCGGTCGAGTCACAAGAATAGAACAGCTGGCAAGTTTCGTCGAGACAATGCTACGCGAGCCGGGCTGGCAAACGGGCGAGCACGCAGCATGAAGACACGATGCTGGCAGAATGAGACAAGAGAGGATAGACACGTTTTTCCACAGCGTGATATTGGTCTCATCGAGAGGGTGGCGACGGGTGAGGGCAGAACACTCTTATCGCGATTAAAGGCGGATCAGACGGGTGCAATAATTGGCAAATTTGTTGTAAATGGGCCCCGCTTTCGCCCGTTGGTATACTGAGTCGTCGTCGTCGTCGTCGTCGTCGTCGCCGGAAGCTGGCGACAACGTTCGTGCGAGACCATTGCTTGCTGTTGTTCTGGCAGATTGCAAGGATCGGCCAGGATTGCTCGATGTTAACAGACAGCAGTGTCACGATAGAGGTCGTGGGAGGGAGGGCGAACGCCTGTCGGGTCTCGGATGCCTCCTTAGGGTCAGTGTATGCGGTATGCAACGGGCGGTCAACACTCGTTTGCTAAGTCATTGGACGATGGAGTTCCGAGCCTGCCGAGCGGCACAGTGGGATGCATGAAGGATGTCACCGGCGGAAGGATGTGGATGGGCTAGGTATCCCTGCCAATGTTGATGTTGTTGTAGTGGCGCATGGCAAGTTTGTCCTGGCAGGGTGGAGCAAAACACAGCATGCTGCGCCGAAGCCTCTTCGTTGAGAGGTAAAAGGATGGTTGAGGGCCCGGGGTGAACGCCCGCACGAGCCATCGCTCACAGGAGTTCGGGGGTAGAGGGAAAAAGCAACGAGCTCTGATTGTACCTGTGTATCTCCCATCAGTCCTGCCCAAGTTGTGCTCGAGCAAAGAGGCAGGGTGGCTTAGTGAGATGGATGAACATCCGTTGTAAGAACATGCTCTCACCGGAATTCCTCGCAGGGCCTGACAAAACAGGAGAATCACTGTAGACTACGCGACGCGCATGGGCCTTTGCTTCAGCGCACAGATGTTATTGCCGGGACACTATTGTCCTGCTATACAGCGATCCGGCCACCACTAGCGTCAGATCTGTTGCTGGGCAAAATGTTACGCTGGCTGTGAAAGAGCCAAACAGCCGATAATGGACTAGTCGTTCTTTTCTGGAGTATAAGTAGTCCGGTCACGTGGTGCATTGCACCACAGCAACCACGCTTAGGGTTTTTTGTTATCCTCATACGGCAGCCTCGCTCCGCTCGCTTCCGCCCATCTTCTCCATGGCGCGTCCTCTGTCGGCATCAAAAAACTGCTACAGACTATGCTCGACCCTGTACATGGGGTCAAGCGTTACACGCGCCGCCTCAGCTTCCTCGGACCTGCGACCGGAGAATGGGCGGCCGAGGGCTTCGAAGCGAGCCGTCCGACACAGTTGTGCCCACCTCCCCCAATCCTGGCAACACACTGTTCGGCTCCGGCGACCCAAGATCTACCAGCCTGCACACCATGCGCCGCCATGTGTACCGCATATGTACTTGGCTGTATATCGCACGCTGGCAGTGCACCACAACAGCTGAAGGAACCGCGATGGCGCCAGCCCTAACGCCGGCTTTCTGCGCTCCTGTGTCTGCGAGGAGCAGGGAAAAGGAAAAAACGGAATGTCCACCATCCCTGCCGCCTGCGCCGCCACTGGTCAGGCCTCAGATTCCGATGTAGCCGTGTGCAGCCATGATCGGCGCTTCTGCAGCGGCGTTCGAGCAAAGACGGCCTGGCTTTATTTGGACGCACAGTTTCGTCTCGAGTTGAGTACGAGCTGGGCCAAGAAGTGATAGGAGATGGTGCATCCACCACAGGCTCGGCATCATCCCGGGCAGTGGATCTCGTTCCTGCTATGATCTCTCTTTGAGCGTCATCTGGTGGGCCGACCAGTAGCAAGAGGGCAATGTAAGAACCAAGGCCATAGAAGCTGCTGGCAGTGGATCGAACTGAGTCGAGCATCTCTTAGGTTGAGACAGGTTTCCATTCAGCCGACCACCGCCACGGTCCATGCCATGGGTCACAGGCCAGAGCAGTCACACCCCAAACGAGCCTAGCCTCATTGTGCTTCACCATCGATGCCAATCTGCGGGCCAAGCAAGCGCTCAGAAAAATAGACTGTTCTTGGCTGCCTAAAGATTCGCCAAACTTTAAAACCAAGTCGAGTTACCTAATGAACCCCTTCTGGAAAAGTCGGCTCAGGACACTTGTCAACGGCGTCTGCCCGTGCGACAATTTGCTCAGATCTCGTATGAGCCGAGGACGCCTAATGGATAAGTCGCCGCGTATGCTTTTACGGATTTTGCACTCCGCAGCCATCACTGCTGCAAAGGTCAGCTAAGCGCAATCGAAAAGCCACAATCTTCCTTGCGAGGCGAGGCGCAGGCGGCAACGCTTGTCTAATTCACCGGCAGATTCCATACTACGTGTGGGCAAATCCGACTCGCCCGTTGTAGGCGGTAGCTAAGCCGCAAAATGCTGTCGTTGCGCTGCAGGCATGAGCCACCACTTGATCGGCCAATGTGTGCGCCAACTGTAATGGGAGAGTACGTACATTGTGTACATACAGTGCTACGCTGGCGCCATGAAAGAAGCACGCACAGCGATCTATGCGCAGCGTGATCTTCTGGTCATCGCCATTTCGGCCATTTATTATTTTATGCGCGGGCATAAGCTTCCCGCTTCCGCCAGGAGTGGCTGACGCTACTGTGCGAGCCCGCTCGGCCAGCAGACGGTCAATAAAAATCCTGGCGCGAGATCAGCGCCCTGGGCTGACTGATTGGGCCGATCCAAATTTGCACCAGCTACCCAACATCCTATCCGCATCCTACTGGCTAACAGCACCGGCTCCTGCGCGGTCGTTGGCGCGGTCAAGGATCACGCGAACACCCACCATGCCGCCGACCAGAGTTGTCCTCAGTACACCGGACCGACCGGCAGCCCACGCCTCGTCATGGTTGGGAAAGTCCTCTCGTTCGGTGGCTGTCGTCTCATGTCATGGTCCCCAAAACGCTCGCTCCTTCAATGGCCGTACGTATGGTGACCCTTGGGCTGGGTCTCTCGACGGGCAACACAACTTCAACTGGCAGCCGTTTCATCACTGCCACTCGGGGTTGAACGACGCCAGTCGCGTACGCGCGATGGTATTTTGGTCGGCTCTGCACAGTTACAGATGGCTCTCAACCGCTGCACCCTCCATGTCCGCGCATCCAAGTTGAGCAAGTTCTAAAACGAGCATTAGGGGGACACAGGGACCAACACGCAAGGCGTTGCCTGCGCGGGTACGCCTGCCAGTACTGCGTGCTCCACCTGGCTACACGCATCCACGTTATCATCTGGGTTCGGGTCTCGCAGGCTGACACTTGTGCGGTTTGATAGCCAAGGCAGGTGAGGTCCCTGCCTCTTCCCCAAAGCGCAATATTTCGTGCTCATCTACAGCATGCACCGCCATGTTCGCTCCATCCGTTTGTCCAGATCAGAAATAAACCGAACATACATATATTCCCTCACTTGTGCGATATGTCTGCTAGATAGGATACGTTGTGAAGATGCTCAACATTCCTCATGGACATCGTGTGAGCCATTTCCTCCAGCATCGTCCTGTGACTGGCCTGCCAGAAGACTTGGAGGATCTCTCAGGATGCCTGCCATGCGCAAATGTGCTGCGCGATCTGCTCGCAATGCGTTGCCAAGCGGCGGAGTCGATCAAAGGAAGCGGCCAGCGTGTACCCGCCACTGGGAGGTCTCCACGGCGCCGTCCACGCCCACACATCTAACAACGGGGGGCGACGCGCTCCTGGGGGCAGGAGGGGGAACTGGAGTGGGAGGGATCGGCGCCGCAGCCAGAGTTTGTCCCCCTTGCTGCAATGCTGACGGGCCACGTCGTTGGTGCGATTGCTTTTCGCAGAGCCTGCGCAGAGGCCTGAATTAGTGGCGCCCGTCTTGCAGCCTGGTCCAAGTGACACTAGGCGACACGGGCTCCGCTTGCCTCGCCACACCCTCTCTGGCTGCCGCAGGACTAGTCCAACGCTAAGGGTCGAACACAGACGGGCGGTGACACGCTAGGCCCGCCATGGAAGACACAGCGCGCGGCGTCCACGAACCCACCCGCCCCCCTGTGTGTGTGGGAGGAGTCGCGGCTGCCATCGAGCCGTGGAGCCAACGGGCGTGCGTGCTGCGTGGCCACTCTCACGCACGGGCGAACCTCGTTTCGCCCGCCGTGCTGTGGCTTTTCTGGCTCGGGCTGGCCTTATTCTCTTAGCGCAGGACGCTACCTCTCGCCAGTGCTCGCTCGCCGTTTTCGTTCGTCATACTCTCTCATCTCCT
This sequence comes from Dothideomycetidae sp. 11243, assembly GCA_000836255.1. Taxonomy (NCBI): domain Eukaryota; kingdom Fungi; phylum Ascomycota; class Dothideomycetes; species Dothideomycetidae sp. 11243. The sequence goes on along the minus strand of DF938589.1, from coordinate 581,303 downwards.
TTAGTGCACAGGAGAGAGAGCGAGAGAGAGTCTCTTTTTCCCTCCAGCCATACATGACCTCCGGAAGCCCCGCCTGTGCAACGACATTCCACCACATCTTAAACACCGCTTCTGCTTCACAACGTCTTCTCGGATCAACGAGTCTTCCAACGGTCCTTTGTCTTTTGGTCTCTTCAACGTTTTGCTCCTTTCGCATCATTTTTAGACCAAACGGTTCGCTCTCGCCTGCCGAACCGCGTCTTACCGAGTCATACCTCTTTTAATAACACTACTCGCTCTCTTATACCCGGCTTTGTCCCACCCCAACTTATGCGAGTCTAATACAGCACATCCGGTAGAGCAAGTGGTCCTCTCGGAATATCTCATATTCTCGAGTGGTACTTCTTCTCCCCGCTTCTCTCCTCCCCCTCGCCTCTTACATTATGCTCCCGACTCCCCCCACCTCTCCCAAGCCGACATGCAGCACACAGCCCGAAGATAGAATCGGACAGATACTTGCCGGCTGCATTCAACTCACCGAAATACTCGGCGTCGGTGCTTATGGCGTCGTCTACAAGGCAGTCGACATCAAGACTGGGGCCCCGTATGCTGTGAAGGCGCTCAATAAGGTCGGTCTGGAACCGCGCCAGAGGTCTTTCCAGCAACGGGAAATCCAGCTTCACCATCAAGTTAGCCAACATCCTAATGTTGTTTCGATGTTGAAGATCTTGGATTTTCCCGAGTGCACTTTCGTCGTGCTTGAGTTCTGTCCCGAGGGAGACCTCTTCTCCAAGATCACCGAAGAGGAAAGATACCTCGGTGACGATGCTTTGGCGAGGAGTGTGTTTCTCCAAATATTGGATGCGGTGGAGTACTGCCATTCTGTGGGAATCTATCACCGGGACCTGAAACCTGAAAACATCCTCGTCAAAGATGGCGGCTTGACTGTCAAGGTAGCGGATTTTGGACTGGCAACCAAAGAGTTCTACTCTTCCGACTTTGGCTGCGGCTCCACTTTCTACATGTCGCCCGAATGTCAGCAGACGGAGCCGGCACCTTACTCTTGTTATCAGTCTCCTGCCAACGATGTCTGGTCACTCGGTGTCATCCTGGTCAACCTCACTTGCGGCCGGAATCCCTGGAAGCGTGCGTCGTCAGAAGACTCTACCTTCAGGGCGTACATGAAGGACCGAAACTTCCTCAAGACCATCTTGCCTCTGTCGAACGAGCTCGACTCGATCCTACGCCGGGTGTTCGAGCCCAACTCTGCCCTGCGGATCAGCCTGTGTGAGCTGAGAGACCTCATTGTCCGATGCCCACGCTTCACCAAGGCCAACACTCCGGCTGCTATGCCCACTCCCCCATACAGCCCGGTAGTGACACCGGTAGATCAAGGTTACCCATGCTACAGCTTTGCTCCTGCTGTAACCCAACAGGAGCTCGACTACCAAGTCGCCGCACAGACCTTGGCAACTCGGTTCTCGCATCTTTCTACTGGCTCGGTCGGCCCTGAGCATAGCTTTGCTCCAACCCACCTCCCGAAATCGCGGACCCCTGCCGCCTCGACGTACGCGCAGCCCGCATCGAAGTTGTGCGGACCTCAATACATCGCCTCCTCCTTCATGCCTTGGTATAACCAATTCATGCCGGCGCTCAACCTCTCCAAACATGCAAACTTCCTCCCACCCCGCGTCTTTTGAGGGGTGGAGAGCTTCATGTATAAATGACTTTATCCCGCTGCTGCAATAGCGGACAGATTTATTTTCGGCTCAACCCCTTCTTTGGATTGAGCTGCACGCAAGCCCTGGCTTTTTCAACTACAGACACGAATTTACGGACTATGTTCAATGGATGACAGCACGTTTTGTTTTAGTTTCTCTGATTTTGAGACGACTTCAATGGTCTGCAACTTTACGACCACAAGGTTGAAGGCGCTGTTAGGAATTCTTTGGTTAGCAACAAAAAAGATACCACTTTGTGCGGATTTGCCTGTTGGGCATTTGATAGGATACACGCGGTTGTGGTCCGGGGAATCAGTTGTAAAATTAGAAGATATGAACGTCTGCGACGTTGTAGTTTGTCGACCTTTGCAAGGCGACCAAGACAGAATTGAAAAGCATTTTCAAGACACACCAAACACTTGCTCTTTCCGCCCTCTCATTGACTGAATACTCGAGTTGACATGCCCGGACGCTGAGCAGAGTAACAGAGAGCACAGTGTGCGGTCTGTCAGCCCGTCTGCCGGCCGAGCAACCCTCCAGCCTCCGGCCGACCGGCCCTGCCACCTGTGCTGCCCTCTTCCCAAACCACCTGCAGTCCTCCTCCGGTCGGTGGCAGCGACTGGCGACGATCTGGCTCATCAAACCGAGACGACGCCGCACAACTCCACCGAGTCGTCACGGGCCCCACCGGCCTCTCGCACCTGCGACACGCCAGCCGAACGTAATGCGCCGGGGGACAAGCACTACTGGCACACGCCCACCCCCGACTGGATCTGACCGGTTGTTCACTCCCGCATGAGATCAGCAAGGTCTAGAGAAGAGGCAAGGCTATCGGGGAAGCAACAGGGCGCAACCAACAACGGGGCGTGGTGGTGATGCCCTGGAGCTCTTGACTCATCGCGCGATGCGATGCGATGCAATGCGATCCCATCAGCTGAAGCGGCAAGGCTGGCTAGTGCGTGCCTCTGAACATCTGCATGGCCAACACTGTCACGAGCTGCAGGGTGTGGACTCCCCCAATCTTCTTCCTGCAGCCTAAACACTAGGACAGGGATGCGGGCGCCTATCGCAATTGATTTGCCAAATCGGAATCATCGTGATCGCAATCGAATGCAAAGCAATAGAGCTATGGTCAGCCGTCTCGTCATTTTCACCGCATAGTCTCCTTTCTTACGTCTGAACCACGCGCTCTAGAACGGGGCCCGTTGAAAGGAGCAAGCAAAATGCTGCTGCACGGACTCTTCGAAAGCGCAGGCATCCTTGTGCGACATGAGACAGGATGACATGGGTAGTGGTTCCTTCGGCGATGCGCAACCCTGGAGACTTTCCGCTAGAACGACATTACGCTGCGGCCGTGCTGCGGCGCTGGGAGCGGTGGCTGGCCGTGGCGCGTCAATAATGCACGCGCAACACGCCACTTTGTCGGAAATCGTCCAGGGCTCTCTCTCTCTGTCGGACACCGCATTTCACTACGTGGGTCTCTCAAGCAACCATAGCCTACCAAATAGGGAAATGAGCTTGCGGAGCATGAACGAGTCAAATCCACATCGCAGCCTCGTCAGCGCTTCGCTAAGGATGCTGTTACAGCCGATCAGATGATGATGATTATGACAATCCGCCAACATGAAACTTGACTCGTCAGGTAAGGCAGCTCATGCCAGTGAGGATATGAGTGCCGTGGGAATGGTCGCGAGACGAATTCCTTCTCGAAGCTGCAGATCTTGATCTGAGCGTCTGACAATTCGCCCATCCCTTGCCTGACCGCCGCTTGGAACACTTCGCGTGGTGGCCCTCTGGGACGAACCATCCGGAAAAGTAAGACGGCCTCGTGATCCCGGCTCCGAGATCAGCGCTCCCCAACTATTGCTCAGGATCGGTGCCTGCCTAGCAATATCCCAGCATCAGGCCCTGGCCTCGCCCGTTTGCCCTTGAAGCTAGGTGGCTTGCAGAAAGATCGGCCGCGACACACCACCGAACACACGCCTCCTCAACATCATCCGTGGCCGTGGACCACTCGCGATGATCATCCGCGATATTTGAAGCAAGGCTCCAGGGACCAGAATGCACCAACACTGGATGCCCCTCATGCCCCGGCTGCTCCCGCGAGCGATCCTGGCCCGCGATTCGATCCCAGCTTCGTGAAAGTGTGCCTACCAAAAAATGCAATCGGGAGATTCAATTTGTGCTGGTCGCAGAAGACCATGAAGGATCGGCACATTCTCAGCTACGGCAGTTCAAGGACCGTATACTGACCAACGGTTGCAAGAGCGTGATGGTTTTGTTGCGACACACCGCCCTCTTGCACGACTTAGAGCTTTTTCCGCATCGAAGATCGTGGACCAATTGAATCCTTTTCCTGATGCGACAATTGCAGGCAAACGGGCGGTCGCAATCTAAGGAGACAAGCATCTGCGTGCACGACATATGTACTGGCAGTCAGCTGGTGACGGGGACGCGGCCTGATCTTCCGGAGCAGTACATACATACTGTAGCACGGCGGTGTGGCAGCAGCAGCAGCACCTCTAAGATCATGTGTCCGAAATGTCCTGCGAACCAGTAGATCAGAGGTTGGGCAGCCTGCTGGGTGGGACTGTGCACGACATGGGATACACAGCATGGCATGTCAGAAGAGGAGCATGCATGCAGCCGGAACACAGCAGTAGCGTCGTGGACCGCTTGTGCCACAGAAAAAAGGCACCTGTCGTCTTCAGCCGCACCGCCGTCGTGTAACGCGCACGGCTGGCGGTGAAGCACCGCACTGCTACTATGGCAGGCTGCATGAGGCTGCTGGTCTACAGACGGGGGCGTGAGAGGGGGACAGGCCAAATTTTCGACGGCTCGTTAAAAACTTGTTAAAGACGGATCCTGCTGAGCCCTGCTAGCCGCCGCCGCCGCCCACCTGTCCTCGAGAAGAGCGCACCCCTGATTCTTTTCCAAACCCAAAAGCACGCAAGTATTGTCGCCAGTCGTCATTCAGAGTGCGCGCTGCAGACGGCAAGCCGAAGCGCGAAGCTGTTCGTGCCCGGCTTGCCCGTGGAGCGGTCTAGGCCCCGCCCCCGCGGTAGTGCATGCATTGGTCTTGTCGCCATGGGGCAAAGGCACAAGCACAACGGTTTGCAGCACGCATTTCATATTCATTTTTGACTTTTCCATATTTGCGCGGTCCCTAGACTGTCTGCTATGCACGGATTGTAAGAGCGTTGTCGTAAATGTAACTTTTGCCCACAAAGCTTCGTCGCAAGAAAACAATTCTGCGGTACCGCCGGTTGCAGAATCCTCTTTCGTCTGCGAGCCGCGCTTATAGCTAGGAGGGTGTCATGTCTCTCGGTGCTCCGGACCAAGCCTTTCACTGGAAGGGGCGCACGCGCCTAGAGTGTGTCAAAGGCTCAGTCTCCGCGGATCCGACTTCTTCCTCTGGGTATGCCGAAGCAAGGGGATTCCATCTTCGCGGCCAAAGAAACGGTTATACGCAGGGCTGAGATTCGGAGCCCACCTCCACCCCTCAATAATGTGCGGCGTAGCCGGGGGCTACACATCTACCCGTCCAACCCCCCCGGTTCATGCATTCCTCTCGACCCAAAACCATCTCGCAAATCAATCGGTGGAACGCCGTTCGGAAATGCACATCGCGCGGGTGCTCCGATGGTCTGCGGGATGCGCGACGGTTGTGAAGAGGCGCCGCCGAAAAAAAGCCATGAACCGCAAGATATATTTCGTGCACACGCATCGGGTTGTCAACGGCGCGATGCAGGTGGAGCATTCACACTATGCTTGCTCCACCTGCATATGGAGCCCAGCAACGTTTTTCTTTCGGAAAGCGCATGGGAGGAGGAGGCTTGTTACGCCTCTCTCTCTGGTCATCGTCCCGATGCACAGCTTGATTCGCGATCGCGATCGCCTCCAAAAGAGTCGTTGCCGCGCTGTCAATGGGTGATGGCGCCTGTCCATTAGAGCCTGGTATGCAAGTTGTCCACCCCTCCCCCCTTGTCTGTCTGTGCTCGGGTCGTCGGCTTCGCACACGCAATTCAGAGTTTGTAAACGGGCAGTCTGGGTGTACGCCTTTTTCCTCTCGAAAAAAACGATATGCAGGTGAAAACTGCGGCCGCCGCCCTTGAGTGGGATGGAAAAGTCGTTGCTGCGTTCGGCGAACTTTCTACGCATCAGCCCTATGAAGTGTACTGGACAAGTCTAGACCTGCGATTTAGGACTCTGTGTTTGGTGACAAATGACACACCTGTACATTCGCGAACAGCTTTCGAAATTCACTATCTACGTGAGTGGATGTCGACTTCGTACTCCACTCTAGCCAGCAGAAGCCCGGCACCAGATGAGGAGCAATACCCGAAATTGCCCACCAGGAAGTAGGCAGAATAGAGAAGGAATGTCTTGGCTCGGACACGTCTCGGCAGTCCGTTCACCACGCGACCAACTCCACCTTTCCGTTGAGCATAAAGCTTCCCAGACCGTTTCCTCGTGGCAGGATTCTGGGGTGGTGGGGCCTGGGCTGTGTAGCGAGAGCTCCACAAACCGTCCGTCCCAGCAAGGTATTTGGCATTCTTTGCGAGCCATCCGTCATTCGGCATCATCCGGCCTTCTGAGATCGGGGCTCGCGGGGGTAGCGCCGCGTCCGACTGAAGCGCGAATATCCGATCTGGCCAAGCGTCCATCCACCGAGCCGCTGTATAGGGGCTTGCATGAAGGCTTGGGTCCAGATCGGCTCGGTTGATGTTCGGGAGTCCGCTGAAGGAGTCAAGTATTTGAGTGGGTCAGATGATGGCATCGTCTTTGGCCTCTGAGTTTTATGGATCCTGCTAAGCAAGCCGCGCTCAAAGTGACCAGATCCTGTCATCCGTCTGATGGAAGATGGCCGCGGGACTCGTGCTCGCGGCGTCCCGTCGTGCGGGCTTGGTTCCGCATAGGTGAGGCTATAGCAGCTGGCTTCGGTGTGTCGGCATTCCGCGCAAAGCGCAAAGCGATTCAGGGCGAGTTGCATGAGAGACATGTGCTTACTTCTTGGAGGCTCAGGAGCCAACTCGCTTCGTGAGATTCGCCGGTCCAAGCCATAGTGCGTAGGAAGCGTCCGTACTCGGCATGGTCGCCGCACGATAATAGTGGCGATGTGCCTTCTTCCTCTCAAGTAAGTGTTATGTCTGCGCTAGTGATGCTTCCCGATCTCACTGCTTGGAATGTTGCAGTAAGGTAGAAGACAGGCACCGCTGGCCGTGCAGTATTTCCGTTTGGAATATACAGGCACCTAATGGCATAAATTCGTGTGCTCCAAGACTATCTTGTCGTGCCATTTCGGGATCTCCGGAGGGTCCTGGCCTTCATGTGACTGATTATAAGTTGCGTCGCGTCTCACGGAGTTTCATACATGAAAGCTGGGCTCCAGTATTCCTTTTCGTCGCCTTGTGCATCAACCCATACAAGTGAATCTGCGATCAGATCCTCCATGACAGCAAGCGCTCTAGGTCGCTCCCACTGCAGATTGATCTGAAGCATTGAAATTGAGACGAAACCTAGAACTTGGATTACCTCCAGTACAGTCGATTGATCTGGGTTGAGCTCTTTGGGCACCGAACGGATCATCTGTTTCGATCCCAGCTTGATGACATCGAAGCCAGATCCTAGAGGCTTGAGAGACTCCACAGCGCGCAGAATGTCATCGCTGTCCATCATGTCAGTCTTTGCAATAGACAGGAGTCTTGCAGATCATACTCTGATACTTGCATGCCTCCACCAATGCCTCTCCCCTTCTCGACTCTCTTCTGCACTTCAGCCACTGCAACTATTCCACCATTCTCGGCCCTCGTTTCCCTGCAGACTTCCACGACACGCACGGCAAGCTCAAAATAGAAGTCGTTCACACTACCACCCAGCATCTGACTCCAGAAGCTGCCTCCGTCCTTGCCGGCTTTGCCTTTATGATTGCTGCTGGATAAGGGGTCCACTCCGATGGCATTGCACATTCGGGCGAACTCTGCCCGGAAAGATGGATTTGATCGGATTTCGGCGCCATGAGAGACGGAAAAATTGTGAAGCGCCGCTTGAAAGACTGAAAGTTGATTTGCTAGTGACTCGGCGTGGGCACTCCGTAGTGATGCTCCGTGCGAAGCGTACAGATCGGAGGTCAGGGCATTGCGCGAGAAAGCAGACATGCCCACGCCACGGCGATTATTCGTCATGGCTAATGGTAATCCGTCTTCCTTGGCAGAAGAGCGAGTCGTATTTGATAGTAGTAGTTGACACGACCAGCAGCATACCACAGGCGTCGAGTCTTGGCATGCGATGTTCCGCGCCAAGACTTGTCGTATGTCTGCGCTAGCGCCGGAGCTTCCCGCGCACACTCAAGAAATCCACAGCTTCACAATTGTAATTTCAATTTTTCCAGTTTTGCTCGTCCACATCACAACCTCTCACCACCCGACTAACACCCACCAGCCGACAAAATGGTTGCCCAGAAGAAGACCGGTGCTGCTAAGACGTGAGTGCTACCACTACAAGGGGACCGGAATTGCAGCTACAGCGGGATTGCTCACTGGAGAAGCCTCCAATGCTTCATTGCCTATGCGCTACAGTGTAGGATGGCGTTCGCGATCGTAGTCCTCCAGCTGCCAGATGCATCTGCACTTGGCTCTGGAGAATGTACGATCAGGGCTGTAGACTGACATGTGGAAACACCGCTGTCGGTTGCGTGGTCTGGGCAAGGAATGAAGATTCTTTGCCGATACCACCACAGTGGCGAGGAAGTCGTTGACCACTGCGTCCTCTTTACTGAGCCAACGCGAGTCTTCTGCACCTTCTTCAGCCTCGCCTAAGAACGTCGAGTTCATCTCCAGTAGAGAATGCCGCTGCGCTGCAATTCTTCACCTTGGAGATCTCATTCGCAACCGCTGAGCTGACAATCCCATCCAGGAGCATCCCTACCAAGGATGAGATCCTCGTCCCGGAGACTCTCTTGAAGAAGAGGAAGTCGCAGGAGAAGGAGAGGGAGTCGCGCGCCGCTGATCTCCAGAAGAAGCGTCAGGTCAGTACCCTATAACCACTCCATCACGTCATTTCTGGTGATGATACATACCCAACCGCGACTAGGCCATCGGCCGATGATGTCGTCGTTAACCATCTTTCGGGACTGAACAGCACCCTTTGCATCCTTGTTTCTTGATTGTTATCATATGAACATTGACTGACTTCTGTCAAAGGCCAACAAGGAGAAGCGTGCCACTATCTTCAAGCGTGCCGAGTCGTACGTCAAGGAGTACCGCGACACCGAGCGCGAGAACATCCGCCTCTCCCGCACTGCTAAGGCTGAGGGCTCATACTATGTCCCCGCCGAGGCCAAGCTCGTCTTCGTTGTCCGCATCAAGGGTATCAACAAGATCAGCCCCAAGATGCGCAAGACCTTGCAGCTCCTGCGTCTGCTTCAGATCAACAACGGTGTCTTCGTTCGCCTGACCAAGGCTACCGCTGAGATGCTGAAGATCGTCGAGCCCTACATCGCCTACGGCTACCCCAACCTCAAGACCATCCGTGAGCTCATCTACAAGCGCGGATACGGCAAGGTCGACAAGCAGCGCATTGCTCTGACCGACAATGCTCTCATCGAGGAGCACCTCGGCAAGTACGGCATCGTCTGCATGGAGGACCTGATCCACGAGATCGCCACCGTCGGCCCGTCGTTCAAGCAGGTCAGCAACTTCCTGTGGCCCTTCAAGCTCAGCAACCCCACCGGTGGCTTCCACAAGAGGAAGTTCAAGCACTTCATCGAGGGTGGTGACCTTGGTAACCGTGAGGAGCACATCAACGCTCTGATCCAGAGGATGAACTAAGCGGTGGTGATGATGCATCTGATCGCGCGACTTTGAGAGTCATGCTTTCGGACTAGGTTTATATTGGCGCTCAATGAAAAAGAACCGAACTTTCTTCCCATGATGACTTTCATAAAATGTGCCTGTGTATTCCTCATCGTCCCTGTCGTATGCTTAGAACGGTACTGTGTCACGATTCACTGCTGTGCAAGACCCAAAAACGTAGATCCGAACCTTTTCATGTCTGGCTTCGTATGTAATTCAGAGATGTATTCATTCGGGCGCCAACCTCGCTACATGAGACCAACAAACATGGCAATCGATTATGCGACCCTGTGGTCTTCCCACCCATTAGATGCAATTATATGGACTCTCGGCCATTCTTCCCACGCAACAAATAGCTCTGCCGCCTTTTGAACGCCGCTCAACAGAGCAAATCTATCTAATCCACTTCATGAGAGACTGTCGGTTAATGAGCTAGTAGCCAACAGACCCGCCGACCGAAGTCCTCTGATGGGGCTGGTGGTACATGCTACCAGCATAGTCGCTGTCCTGGTATTCCATGGCGTTGTGGTCGTTGTCTTGCATCAGCTCTTTGACTTCCCAGTTGCCCTGTCTCGCACCGACGGAGAATTCGAGATCTTCCCTCGTGATCGAGTCCCAGTACTGTAACCAATAAAGTCAGCAAAATCTCAGCTACGGGAGGAGTGGTAGAACTCACCTTATAGACCATCATGACGGCGAGAAGGTTGGTGACGGTGGCGAATAGCAAGCCGTCCATGTAGTGCTGCACACCCTCGCAGACATCCTCGGCGAAGACGTAGAGGATGACTTGGCCGATGACGAAGAAGAAGATGCCAAAGGCAATGTGTCCGAGTGGCCATCTCTCCTGCAAGGTTCCGACAACGAGCATGATCTGCATGACCATGTATACCAACAAGAACACAGCGTTGAAGATGTACATGACGACGAAGAGACCAACAGTGTGAGTTGGGCTGAGGCCGCCAATACCCTTGAAGGTCAAGATGGCGACGGCGGTAGAGACGGCGAACATAGTGACCGAACAGGAGCGCAACAGCCATACCGAGAGTGTGGTGCCATCTTCGTACAGCTGGAAACCGACGAAACCGTTGATCATCAGACAGATGCATGTGGACGATGCCAGGCCCGCCTGGACCGCCACAAAGTAGGGGTATGCCACTGAGCCGAGAGGGACGACACCCGTATCGAGGATGAGAGAGCAGATGGTCAGAAGCATGTACGAGTAGAAGAATGTGAGAATCTCCTTGCGGCCTGTGTTTTCTTGAGTCAGCGTGTCCGTTCCGGTTTCTTTCTCGAGCCCTCTTATCACTTACCAACTGCGGTAAATTTGCTCCTAACGTGGATGATCATGATGACGGTCATTATGAGGGCGATGATGTGTGCGAACCCGGCGGCGCCCTGGAAGATGATGGTGTTTGCGAGCGAAATGCTCCTGCTGTAGCAAGTCGGCTGGATGCCATGGCCGCCTGTGAGGTCATTTGGAGGGCCGACGAGTACGCATAGTGGTAGCGACGCTTTCGCGCATACCGACTGAAAATCGCCAAAGCCCATGGTGGACGGCGTTCGTGTGTGTTCCTGAGGAGTGTTGTCGAGGAGGCGCAGTCGGGCAGGGGCTGCCGCAGCGAGGGGTGTTTTCACAGTGCAGCAGAGGGCCGATGTGGGCGAGAGTAAGAGCGAGAGTGTGTAGCGATAGCGCAGCAGTCGGAATATGAACGAGAGTCGAGCCTGACAGCGGGCGGGCGTGGTTGTGGTGAGAAAAAGGCAGAAGACGTCGAGTGATTGATGATCGGTCGTATTCGAATTCGAGGGTTTGGCGGGCTTTGCGGGTTTGCGCCTCAATCCATCCCTCTTTCTTCCTCGCGTTTCAGGGCACGGGCCACACAACACCTGCATCCGTTGCCCTGCCGCTGCGATTATGTAATTCTATATATATCTTTCTCTCTCTGGAGAACCCAGTAGTGTCTCTACATCATGCTGAATCCATGCCACCACACCCACAGCCCGCAGATACCCAAGCTCGTCACAGCCCAGAGGAGCTTCATCTCGACCACGCTCCAGATCCACACCGCGCCCACCGACGGTGCTCTTGCCATGACATCAATGTAGCTCTCCTTGTTCCCAATCCAGATCAAATAGCACCCTGCCACCGTGCCAATGCCAAAATGTAGACACTGCTTTGCCACCGGTCTGTTTGCTACGGCTGGGTGTTTCAGCAGATACACGGCTGCCAGTAGATAGGGTCCCGCCGCGACAGACTGCCATGCCAGTGGGGACACGGTCGGCGGGGCACTGCCATACTGGTTGTGTACCAATACATTGAGTGTGAAGTGCAGAATTGTCAGTGTGACGGACAGAAATATCGCATTGCCCAGCGGCCCGATGGCCGGGTCGTCGTCATCGTCTGCTTCTGTTGCTGGCTGGTCCTTTCTGTCGGGCTTCTCAGCCGGAAGCAACACTCGTCCTTGCTCATCACGTGCCAGGCCGTCTCCGTGTTTTGTAGAGAAGGGCTGTCCTTTGCTGATGAGGTCTCTTTGTCGTTCTTCGGCGAGGTCGTACAGTGTCTGGCTGGTCGGACGGGAAAAGTCTGGCACGGCCATGGGGATATCGGCGGCTGATGTCAATGGGACGAAAGGTTTGCCAGTCTTTTTGGCATCGGCGCGGCGCTCGCGGCGATTTCGCGACGAGTCGGCCATATCGTTGTGTATTTGTAGAAAATGTTGGAAACAAATTGCTTTATGCCGAGGTGGCGTGGTATGATCAGATTATTCGGAAATCATGTTCATGCCACGAAAGTGAAGCCCAAAATCAACACTGAAATCTTGACTTCACTTCTTGCCACCGCCCGTCACGCTTCCGTAGTCAACCCTCCTTCGCTACTGGGATATGTCACACGACTAGCCGAATACACACTGGACTCAATTCCAGACCCATAGATAAGATGGCATGGTTAACCTGGTCATTCATCCCTCTCCTAGCAGTTACCATCTGGCTCATCTCCACCCACATAACGACCACCTTTCCCACCCTGCGCAACAAGCGAATAGTCCTCCTAATAGCCCACCCCGACGATGAAGCCATGTTCTTCTCCCCCTCAGTGCTCGCCCTCACAGCCCCAAACCTCGGCAACCACCTCAAAATCCTCTGTCTCTCGACCGGCAACGCAGACGGTCTGGGCGCCATTCGCCGCAACGAACTCGTGCAATCGGGTCTGCTGCTCGGTCTGCGTAGCGCAGAGGACGTGCTTGTGCTCGACGACCCGCGGTTTCCGGACTCGATGAGCCAGGACTGGGACGAGACTGCTATCGCGGAGTTGCTGGGCTCGACGTTTGTGCCTGCTGCTGCTGCGGCTGCGACTAAGCGAAAGGCTGATCGGCCGCTGGAGGCGAATATCGATGTGCTGGTCACTTTTGACGTGCAGGGCGTCTCCTCACATCCGAATCACATTTCACTGTATCGTGGGGCGAGAGCGTTTGTGGCTGGACTGGTCAAAGGCAGGCCGGGGTGGGATGATCCGGTGAAGCTGTATGTCTTGCCTTCTACGGGTGTGGCACGAAAGTACAGCTCTATTCTGGATGTGCCATTCACTATCCTATGGAGATTGATGGGCAAAAACAAGGCCGGCGAGTACCCTGATCCCCTGGTTTTTGTAAATGGCGCGGGAGGTTACAGGAAGGGTCAAAGGGCTATGACGGCGGCGCATCGCAGCCAGATGCGATGGTTTCGCTGGGCATGGATTGGAGTTTCGAGGTACATGGTCGTCAATGAGTTGACAAGGATAAAGGCTGCTTCGTAGAATCTGCCCCTTCAGACCGACACCTTTATATCTATTTGAGCATAGCGTTGGGAACCGAAAGCGTCTGTTGGATGATTGCTCAGTCACACGATAAGGTTTATTCTTTTGACGTTTCACCGGTCAGGCATGGCCAGGGAGCTGTGTAGTGAATACAGAAGGGCATATTAGAGTTGCGCACATGTCCTTAAATTTTCCTATTCTATATACACGGGTACGCAGTATCCCCATTTAGACGCTGATGGTCTTGAAGACACTGTAAAACAAGTCAGTAAGTTGTCGAAGAGGGATATACAATCTCACTTACCCAAAGCCACTGCCTCCAGTAGCCATAATGGCGCCTGGAATTTGGGGATGCCAATGGCATTCCTTACCCTGCTCCATGTAATGCAAAAACAATAGCTGACTCGGATAGTCCTTGGTGCCGGCGGTGTCCTTGCTCTCCTCATCATCGAGCTCGACTGCCAGATCCCATAATGTGATGGTGTTATCGCCTGCTGCCACTGCAACAATACTGTCATCCGTCGGGTGCCACTCCACACTAGTGATCTGCTCCTTGTGGAAATTGAAGCTAGCAACAGAACTTGGCTTCGATGAAGAGCCATTGGTGGTCGGCTTCCACTGCCGTAAGTCCCAGACTGCCCACTGTCCGTCTTCAGCACCAGAAGCCAGCAGATGGGTGGTCAGCCGAGACCAGGACAAGACATTGACGTCTGTGTCGCTGACCTGTACACTCAAGGCAGGCTTGCGACCTTTGCTACGAGCGTCCCATATTTTGACCGTGCCATCAGCACTCGCAGACGCAAAGACGTTGCGCTCGCTCGGTGACCATTGCAGCTCCTCTACGCTGCTAGCATGACCTGTGAACGGTGTCGTGTCGGTCACGAAACCGCCCCCTTCAGTCCGCGTCGTTACAAATATCCGTCCATCCACGTCGCCGGTCACCAGCTTGCCAGTAGGATACAGGGGTGACCAGTCTACAGCATATCCCTCCGTCTTCTTATGGGCTCGTACTGTACAAACCGGCTTGTCTTGCTGTATAGATATGACCGTGCCTGGGGTGTCGAAGGATGATAGGTGAGGCGTAACATCGTGTATCAGCACATCGCCTGACTCGGTCATGGCTGCTGTGATAGTAGTTGGAGGTCTGGCGGCCGTGGCCTGAGGGGATTGGTGTGCACGGATTCGGTTGGTACAAGATGTGAGGGGTATGCTCTTGGTCTCAAGAACGGGGTCTGACGCCTCGTCATCACTGTCGTCGTCAGAATCCGAGTCGTCATTCTTCTCCATGCGACCCAATCCGCTCAATTTCATGACGAGTAATTGGTTCTCCTTCTCGTGGCCGCCCGCTGCCTGTGTTCCAGCAACGGCGTACATGGTAGCCGGGTAGGTTTTGCGATCGTCGCCCAGTGAGTCCTTGACGATGTCCAGTGACAAACATGGCCACGGGGACTCTAGAGTGTGCAGCATCTCGTATGTCGAGAGATCAGGGGCCAAAGACTCGCCGGCATTCAATGCGTGCCGACCTGGGATAAAGGTTGCTTGATCGACGTCCATTGCTGCAGGATATTAGCGAGCGTCATGAGCAGCGGATTGTGGACCAACCTTCTTGCTCCTCTGCTTCCCGCTCTGCGTCTGGCCTTCCATCGACACCGGCCTCGAAGATCTCATCTTCGCTTTCGAATTCGTCCTCGAACTCATCCTCAAATTCGAGGTCAGGGTCGCCATTGGCCTCGTCGATGGGCCGCTGGCCAGACTTGAGGGCCTGCAGATCCTCGTCTATGTCGGCAGCAGCGCGTTTGCTCATCGTGGGAGCTGAGCGCGGATAATGTCTTTGGAACGTGCTGAGGGTGGATGGCGGTTCCAAAAAAATCCTGGCCCGCATGGCTGTTTAACCAGGGTCTTATCGATAAGCAAAGTGACAGCGGCAGAGCGGGAAGCAGGACAGGAGGCGGCGCTGTGATTGGCGGTTGCCCGTACGGCGGTTTGTGCCCCCCAATCCGCAATTCGCAGTGTCAGCGCCGCAGCGCAACGCAGGGCAGCGCAGGGTGCAGCACAAGCACGGCGCGGCACAACAGCCCACCACCACACGCCGCCAAACCACCGCACGGCTCCGGTTCTTTGGTTCAGCTTGCTGCCAGCTCCGGCCCTGTCCTGTCTCTCTGTGTACCCCCCCCGTCCTTCTCGCGTCCACAACATCGGTCTTCTGTTCTATTCTTTAGAGCCTGCATTGCACACGCACCCCGCAGGAGACCGCTACGCCGCATCCTCGAGATAATGCATTCATCTAGCGGTTGATCGACAAGCACAATCTCGGAGTATCGGCGCAACAAAACGCACTCGCGTTGTGCGTTGTGGTGGTCCCGCCGGCCTCGGATTCATCCCCCAAGCGGCCCCCTCCCTCGCACGCGGCCAAACCATACCGACGCAGGCCCAGGCCCTTGCTCAGGAGCAGCACTGCTATCACAGGCTATCCTAAGCACTGATCTATTGATACTCGAGGCTCTTCTCTATCTCTTGTGTGACGGACACTCCCCTCAGCGCGGCGCTCACTCGTCATGGCGTACGACGCACATCATCCTGACGGCGCCTACAAGCATGATCCAGCCATGGACGACGAGAGCATGCACACGATCACCGCATCCAATGTCCAGCAGATGGGTGGCGGGCGTCAGACTTCTGGCGAGCATCGGCCACAGACGTCGTACTCGGATACGGCATTTAGCCGCCCATACCACTCGGCGGATAACACCCCCGATGCCCAGTACAGGTAGGCACTGGCATCGCAGCCAATGGATGAGTCGTTGACTGACACGTAGCTCAGGTATGACAATGGACAGGCACAGAACATATCAAGACCGAATTCGGCGCTGAGAGGTGAAAATGGCAGTCAATACGGCGATCAAGGGCAGCGTCAACAAGCACAAAAGAATGCCAGTGTCGTCATCAAAGTCGGCATGGTCGGCGATGCACAGATTGGCAAGACCAGCCTCATGGTCAAATATGTCGAGGGCAGCTGGGACGAAGACTACATACAAACTCTTGGTAAGGCTGAAATTGGATATTGGCACTGCAGTAGCTGACTGTGCAAGGGGTCAACTTCATGGAGAAAACTATAAGCATACGGAATACCGAGATCACCTTTTCCATCTGGGATCTGGGCGGTCAGAGAGAGTTTGTCAACATGTTGCCTCTGGTGTGCAACGATGCGGTTGCCATATTATTCATGTTCGATCTCACTCGCAAGAGCACGTTGAATTCGATCAAAGAATGGTACAGACAAGGCAGAGGCTTCAACAAGACCGCCATCCCCTTCCTGGTGGGCACAAAATACGATCACTTTGTCAATTTCCCACGGGAGGAGCAGGAAGAGATCAGCATGCAGGCCAAGCGCTTTGCTAAAGCGATGAAGGCAAGCTTGATCTTCTCCAGCACCAGCCATTCAATCAACGTGCAAAAGGTAGGCACAGCATGCACGCATTACTTCATCGGATCTCTTGCTCACTCTCGTAGATATTCAAGATTGTGCTGTCCAAAGCCTTCGACCTCCGCTGCACCATACCAGAGATTGAAAACGTGGGCGAGCCTCTTCTGCTGTACCAGTCCGTGGGCTAGGAGGCTCAGCTGGATCGGCCGGTATACGCCCGTCCGCGACGCTCATCGAGTGGATAGCAAGGACGGGTGCACGAATTGCACGACGGGATTAGAGCAGCCGCTCCCACAGCAGGCACGGCGCCCCTGCGCCACGGACGGGGCTGGATGGGAGTTTCTGCGTTGATGTACCACTAGACGAAGTTGGAGAGGGAGACAGAGACGATAGCGGACTGTTTTGATAGTGACTACAGTACACCAAAAATGGAAGGGAATGACCATCAAAGCGTGGCTTCGGCAATGCTGCATGCGTTATTTACGGTGCGGCGAACAAATCATGTGTCTGATGACGGTGAATGGGCGTGCCTTGAAATTTGACGCTGCGGGTCGCTTGTAAGCTGCAACTCTAAATATCAGGCGTCCTACTCGCCCGTTGCCGTCCTTCTGCATGCATCCTAGGGCGAGCCAGCCTCCAATCACGCCGGCGCGCGTGTGACAGGCTCCGCGCCGGAAGGGCCTCGCACGGTCGTCGCCATGGGTTGCTCCTCAGCCACCCTCTGCCTTCGCGCCATACATATACATTCCAGACGCCAACAATGGCACATCTGAGGCCCGTTCTTCGCCTCGCACCTTCTTGCCCCGGCCCCGGCCATGGCCATCCTTACCATCGTCCTCGATGACTCCTGCGCCGACCGCGCCTTCCTGCAGGGCGACCGCATCTTCGGCAAGCTGATGTGCCACCTGCCCACACAGGAGCTAGTCGAGGATGTGAGCATAATCTTCAAAGGCGAGGCCATCTCCACCCTTGTGCAGAGCTTCTCGAGTGGAGACAACGGTCGATCGTACAGGGACAAGCATGTCGAGCACATTGAGCTCTTCCGCTTCACGAGTACTCCGTACCTCGGTGACCAGGTCCTGCGACCTCAGACGCTCGAGTATCCCTTCGAGTTCGCATTCCCAAGCCTCATCCGCTACGACCGCAACGATCAAACTGGCGAGCCTCCTATCCGTGACGACTACGTCCAATCAGCATGCTGTCCACTTCCTCCTACCTTCATTTGTGAAGGCAGAAATTCTGGCAAACGTGGAGAGATGGTGATCCGCTATGCCCTTGAGGCGAAGATGAATATGAACAGCTCAGTTGCGGGACAGTCCACTCAATTGCCACTTGTTTATCGCTCAAGCATACCGACCTCTCTCATGCCCCGGCCGGAACCTGTCACCTGCACTCTCAGCTTATGCTACGCCCGCGATCGGAATCTTCGCGAAGTCCAGCACACGCCAAAACAAAAGTTATTGCACGCTTTCACCTCGGACCCTAGCCTGAAGACTCCTTGCCTCTCCTTCTACCCGACACTCGTCCTCCCGGCAGCACTGTCACCGATGCAGACCGTGCCAATCGGCATTACCATTTCCCATAACAAAACGGGGCCTACGGATCTGAAAAACCCGACTCTTGTCTTGCAGACGCTAGACTTTAGACTTTCCAGCCAGACCAACATTCGTGCGCGAGGAGCGGTGCGTGATTATGAAATCATTGTCCGCAGAGCAGAAGCATCAAGTCACTTTCCAAGATTGAACGTCCGTTTAGCAAATGACGGGTCTGAGGTGACAGCTATAGCAGACTGGGGCCTGGAGTACTTCCGCAAGACCATCAAAACCAACACAGACTTTGCCACGTGGACTGTGGCCCACTCTCACATGCTCGAGGCTACGGCGACCATAATCCACGAGGAATCAGGACACGTTTTCTGCGCAGCATCAAAGATGAAGCGCTTTGTCGTTCTGCCATTTGAGAACGAAGACCCGCCACCGCCGATCTCGCCGCTGGAACGGCCTTCTGTGTCGCAGCAGCCAGAGAATGGAGCTGATACCACGAGGCGTGAATCGACAGACTTGCCCCCGGCCTATCACGAAGTAGTCTCGGCGAGGAGGCGCTACGGAGCTACCACTTCTACTCGTGAGGAGGTGAACCACGGCACGTCCAATGGACACTCTCTCGATGGCTTCTCCCAGAATACGGCCACGGCAAATCGCGTCTCAGGTGCGAGCACCGTCGCTTCGATGAATTCGTTCAATGCGTCTACTATAGGCGGTGGAGGATTTATCGGGCCGGACATGTCATCAGGCAGTGGAGACGGAGGAGCAGGTTTTAACATGGGAATTGTCGATGCGTCTGGCGGTGGCATTGCTGGAGCCTTTGGGGGCGGAGGTGGCGGCGGCGGAGGAGGAGGAGGAGGAGGAGGTGGAGGTGGAGGTGGATGTTGAAGCTAATTTTGAAATTCCTTGTAGGCTGCTATGGTGTGGCGGAGACCCGTGGGAGTGTTCAAATGGCCATTCGGGTTGCATGGCATGGAAGGTGCATAGACAGCGTTGTATACCCAGATTAATTACTTTAAATTTACCACATTACACTGTCTCCTTTTAGCTTTGATCTCGTTCTACTCACATCTGCCACCAGTCATCATCTCTACAGCCAGGTGTATCCGCCATGAATCCACACACGCTTGGACCTTACTTCTACGCGATCATCTCTCTAACGACATACCACATACCACATCACCACAACAGCACAGGCTTGACAATACTCCCATCATGCATCCCCTTCAACGCCCTCTGAAATTCCCTAGCAGGGACATGCGTGATCAGCCTATCGATTGGAAACTTGCCCTCGCGGTACCAGCCAATCATCTGCGGCACAAACTTCTTGGGCAGGGCGTCGCCCACCATGACGCCGCGGTATGTCTTGCCCTGGACCATAAAGTACATGCTCGGGATCTCGAGGTTGAAGTCCGGCGGGGCGACGCCGATCTGGTATACCGCGCCGCCTTGGCGGACCGCTTGGATGCTGGCTTTTATCACTTCTGGCACACCGGTGGCTTCGAGGAAGACTGTTGACGTATCAGGGGAGGGAACCAAGCAGGGCTGGGCAAAAAAGATGCAGCTCACCGTGTGGACCTTCGCCTTCGCAGACCGCCATGATGCTTTCAACGAGTGTCTTGCCGTCTTCGAGTTTGGCAGAGTTGACAGTGTGCGTGGCCCCGAGCTCTTTGGCGAGCTGGAGTCGACTTTCTACCCTATCCACTCCGACGATCATTCGAGCTTTGGACATGGCAGCTGCCATGATAGCACTGAGCCCTACGCCGCCCATACCGGACACTACCACAACATCCTGCTCGGTGACTTTGGCCACGTTGATGACCGCCGCGGCGCCGGTCTGCATGCCGCATCCCAGCGGGGCGGAGAGCTCCAGCTCCTTCTTGTCGGAAATCAAATCGCGGACATTGACGAGCGAGCTTTCCCGCACGACCGAGAAGGACGCAAAACTGGACTGGCCGAAATATCGACCTATAACAGGCTTGCCTCCGCTGTCCGTGAACGTCGGCTTGTCGCCCACGTTCAAGTCACCGAACGAGTAGCAGTACGACCATTTCTTGCTGTTGCACATGCTGCACGATCCGCAGGAGCTGAAGCTCAGCAGCACCGGATCGCCGACTGACACGGACTTTACCGCGTTGCCGACCTTGCGGACATAGCCTGACCCTTCGTGGCCTAGCACGCGCGGATACGCAGCCATGGGATAGCCGGGCGGGATAGAGCCGTGCAGAATGTCAGTATGGCAAACGCCTATGAGCAGATCAGAAGGTGGTTCTTTGGCTTATTGGGGAGAAGAGACCTACCACCAGCCACCATTTGAACCACCACTTCATTGTCCTCGATGTCCGCTGTCAGCGTGAGGTCTTCGAGTACCCAGCCATTCTCTGGTAAGGGTTTGCGAGCAACGATAGCGGGACCCTTGAATGTTTCTGCCATTCTGGGCCAGAACAGACTGCTCTGGCCGAACTGGAAGCAATGGAAGATGCATCCACAAGGCACGGGGTGGGGGCGGCAGCGAGCACTATAAACCCCCACGCGGGGAGAATCGCGGGGCAGAAGGCGGCAGAAACACGGCGCTGCCTCCGCGCATGCTACCCCACAATCGTTGCTTCACAAGCCACTCTTTGACAGGAAAGGAATTGCCCATTTGCCAACTGACCTAAAAAGACCGAGGCGCAAGCTGGGTCTTTCTCAGCGTGATTTCATTGGAAAATGCTCATTCAAGATTGTTCATCGGGCCAGAATTGATACTTCACTCCCTGGATGTAGTAAATCATGCATTCTGCCCTTTCGCGACTGCTGCCGTAACCTTCTCCACAGTCGTCTCGAGCAGCTTCACTTTGGCGATCTCGGAGTTCACGTCATCACCATCTCTTGCCCATCTCTTGCCCAATTCACCGTCTGCTTGGGCGCCTTCTCTGAATCGTGCCGCTGCCTCTTGGAGAGGCCCAAGAAACGAGCCATCGATGTCGTTGTTAACATGCAAGCCGTCAACGTTCAAATTCTGCCGGAGGCGATCCGCCGAAAGCAGTAGAAAGTAGAAGTTCAAGGATGCCAGATAGAACTGCAGATTTTGGTCAAATATAGCCCATGCATCACTCATTGAAGCTGTCGACAGATCGTGAGTGAGATCGGGGAATAGATACGGTGATAAGCTATCGATAGCCACTGGGGTTGCGAAGATGGATGTTTCTTGCTCTGTGGCGCTCGGCGGACCGGATGATGCGGAAGACGACCCTGCAGCTGTAGCGGCTGCAGGAATTTTAGACTCACTTGCCTCGATGGTCTCGCCCTTGATCCAGCTAATCGCGGCAACCTTGAGATTGTCAAAAGGACAGTGTTCGAGGGTGTCTCTGATGAACGCGAGCCGCTCAATATCCGAAGGGTTTGATCTCAGAATGGTTGTCGTAATGAAGAAAGCGACATATCGCAGTGACGGAGACGGGCAGTTCGACGAGATTAGTGACATGACTTGCAAATAACTATTGAAACTGTCCGTGTCGCTGGGTTGACCCATGTTGTTTGCCTCTATAGCTTGCAGAGCCAATGCGAGAAGAGCATCGAGCAATGCCTCTGGCTCTGAACCTATCGTTGTACCGCCCGAGCTGAGGCTCGAAACGAAGTTGGAAAGTAGACGTTGATGGGTATTGAAAATGGCGATTGGGAGGGTGCTACTTTGCTTGGTGTATAGTGACTTGCCGACAGTGCGTGCTGTGTATAGCAAAAGCGATCCAACCGTGGAAAGTGGCACATCTGCTGCCGAGGTTGGATGATCGGCCTCGACTTGACTCCGACTTGTGGAAGGCCGCTCTGCATGATTGGCGGCGGCGAGGAGCTCCTCGGTCCTGATATCTAGGTCTTGCGATACTGCTAGAAGCTCACCAGCAGCAGTAAGACGCGCGTGGAGCACGGGCTGCGATTCATACATCTTTGTCATGGACATTCTCCCTGGTATGACCCGCTCGGGGTGTAGCTTTTCCTGGAGTCGAGTTGCCCACGAAAGTCCTGGTGCATCGTGTCTCGATTTCAATGCAAGCATGTAATCCTCAGCAATGAACGTGACGAAAGATTGTATCAATCGCTTCTGCATGTCCGTTTCGTCGTTGGACACACTTTCTGATTCAGTGTCAGGCTCTGGATCTGGCGCCTGTGATCTTGAGATTGTCCTCATCAAGGTTGAGCTGCTCATACGGGATGGCAGGGGCGGTCTCTTGGTCCCGCTGACCTCTTTCACAAACCGGATAATAGCTGATATCAATTCCTCGCGGTGGGAGATAGAGTTTGAGAAAGCATGCAGGACTGCTTGAAGGGACGTCGAAAGGAAACGGCTTGGATACTGTGTTTTGATACGACGATGTAGGATAGATAGCATCGACACCAAGCAGATGAATTGGTCGACGGGCAAAGGGGCAGGAATGACTTCGACTGCTTGTGTTGTCTCCTTGTGTTGTCCATCTTGGCTTTCAACAGCGGCGGTCACATGTGGGTGGTGGTGGTGGGAATCGGGGTCCGATGATGGTAATTCATCTTCTTCGCTATCCGGACTAGGCTCCAAGCCGACAAAGTCGATTAGGCGCAGGCATTCTGTCACCTTCAAAATAACTTCGCGCGGGTTTCCGAGCTTGGCAATGTCTTCCAAGCATTGTTCCGATGCTGGAAGGAGGGGCAGAAGCACATGCACCAGGTCCCACCCAATGTTGGTCGTCAACTTGGCGTCTTGCAATATCTCATGCAGTGTCGGAAGAGTTTCAGGCGTTAGATTGTATTCAACGATAGTGAGGTATGTCATGTAATCAGTAGCAGGTGGCAGAGCCTCCAGCAATGCCTGCCCCGGGCCAGCAGTGGGGTCAGCTTGTGAAGACGCCATGATGGTTATGTGCCAGTCCGGCCGCCGTGATGTCGTGATCGGGCAAAAACGAGTGAATCCACAATATCAATACCTATGAGTGGGTGGAATTGGAAAACGAGAGTGGTGACTCCTCCGGTCAGACCGGCCTGAGAATGAAGTCCAGCACTGCCTGACCGACGTCCAACCTGCGACCAAGGGTAAAGGTGGCGGTGTCCAGTCCATCGTCATAGCATCACGTGACAAAAATTGATGATCGGATAAGATACGCGTTGTCGCAGCGCGCGCCCGCCATTTGTTGGGCTTGGCATACGCCGGGCAACCAACCGCTGGCGAGAACTCGCTCTTTGCGTCAGTGCTCTCGCGCTCGGTCCTCCTGCAGCCTCCAAATTGTCGACGCGCTTCCACTTAACACGCGCGCCGCGTCCTCTATCATTTATAGCTTTCGTTTCCCAGCTCTTACTTCCTCGACTACCTTCATCCTCGACACTCCTTGAATATCTGCATAGTTGCGATATCGAGTCTATAGCATCTGCTTATTACACATCATCTCCTCAGACATGGCTGCCATCGAGGTGACGCCATCAAAGAAGGTTCGTCGCCGCCATGAAGCCTCATCACCTCGCGTCTCAAGACACTGACCTGCATGTTAGGCAGCGGAGGCTATTGAGGGCTTCAAGATGGAGTCTCCAGTCAAGCAGCCTGTGTTCCTCTCCGAGGCCAACAAGGAAAACATCGAGCGTGACGAGGTCGCCGTCCCAGTCAAGGGCATACCCCTGATCGATGAGCCCGAGCAAACACAGCCCGCGATTGCTCAGGGCATCAAAGAGGAGGAAGCTGTTGAGCCTATCTTACAGGAGAACCCGAACCGCTTTGTGCTGTTCCCAATCAAATATCACGAGGTATGTACGCGTCAGGACGCATTAAACGCGTGTTACTAAACACGAAACAGATCTGGCAGATGTACAAGAAGGCCGAGGCCTCGTTCTGGACGGCAGAGGAGATCGATCTGTCGAAGGATCTCCACGACTGGAACAAGCGTCTCAACGATGACGAGCGGTTCTTCATCTCCCACGTCCTCGCCTTCTTCGCCGCCTCGGATGGCATCGTCAACGAAAACCTAGTCGAGCGCTTCTCATCCGAAGTACAGATCCCAGAGGCCCGATGCTTCTACGGCTTCCAGATCATGATGGAGAACATCCATTCGGAGACGTACTCGCTGCTCATTGACACATATATCTCGGAGCCGAGGCAGAGGACATACTTGTTCAATGCTATCGACAATAGTGAGTACCCTTCTTTATACAGCCATACGGCAGCCCGCGCTGACATTGAACAGTCCCATGCATCAAAAAGAAGGCAGACTGGGCTCTCCGATGGATCTCGGATGACAACTCCACGTTTGCTTGCCGATTGATTGCATTCGCCGCCGTAGAGGGTATCTTCTTCAGCGGCTCCTTTGCAGCAATCTTCTGGCTCAAGAAGCGTGGCCTCATGGCTGGTCTCACTTTCTCCAACGAGCTCATCTCGCGTGACGAGGGCATGCACACTGACTTTGCCTGCTTGCTGTTCTCGCACCTCAAGAACAAGCCCGACCAGCAATTGGTCCAAGACATCATCACTGAAGCCGTCACGATTGAGCAAGAGTTCCTGACGGACGCTCTCCCTGTAGCACTGCTTGGCATGAACTCGAATCTCATGAGACAGTACATTGAGTTCGTGGCTGACCGTCTCCTCCTGGCACTCGGCAATCAAAGGTACTACAACGTTAGCAATCCGTTCGACTTTATGGAGAACATCTCGCTATCAGGCAAGACGAACTTCTTCGAGAAGCGCGTGGGTGACTACCAGAAGGCTGGTGTCATGGCCAGCACCAAGAAGCACGAGAAGAAGGAAGATGGCAGCAAAGTAGCGGCGCCGGTCATGAGCGGCGACTTTGCATTTGATGAGGACTTTTGAGCGGCGAGTCTCGGTCGATGAAGCGGGTGTCAACATATGCATGACGACGGAGTTGGGTAACGGCTATGGCTAATGGGCTGGCGGAGGGAAGCACCGCCTCGTGCATGTCTCCTTTTTATTTCTCGGTATTGTTCAACATGTTCAACAGATAGATGACGTTGTGTAGCGCGATAGGAATCACTGCTCAAAAGATTGTTTTTTGTCGTCCATCGACAGACGCCATGGTTTGTGACGCATGGGCCCGGGTATGAGCCGATGCCGGTAATTTGCTTGACATGCTGGTCTGGCAAGATGTCGTGTAACCTGGTCGCCAGGATGTAAAGGTCAAGATGGACAGGGGCAGCTTGCTGGCTGACAGTGCTCGCGATGCGCCGCGTGGGGCTATATGTGCGGGACGAGCGGGGCGGGCGAATGGTGGAAGGCACACTGCTTACAAAGATGCCATGGCGGTGCGGCGGCGGAGGCCATGTGGGTCTGCGGATCGCGGATGTCGCGGGTCGCGCATGCGGTTCTGCCTTGTCTGCCGCTAATGATGCATGGGGTGAAGCGAAGTTTCCGGTCCGATGGAACCGCCCCGCGCTCGGTCCGTCTGGGATTCTTGCCTGAAATCCAATTGCCTGCGAAGTGTCTCTAGCTGAAGCTCGAGTCTGACAATTAAGCGTCCCCAGCGCTCGCTGCGTACCACATCTCGCTAGGAGGCGGTAGAGGTCACCGAGTAGCCGCGTAGGACCCCGCCAGCGCATGGCGAGCACTATCTTTCGCCGCTCCCCACACCGCCATCGACAACGCCCAGGCTGCGTGCAACGTCCTAGCCTATCCGCCCTGCGCGCGTGGTTGCTTGAGCCTAGAGTGCGGCTGCTGCAAGCCAAACGCCAAAAGCCAGAGCCACCTGGGGACTGGGTGAGCTTGATCCTGGATCGTCGCTCGCAGCTCGTTTCTCGATCCATCTGATGCCATTGCTCTTCCTTTCCAAATTGCGCCAATAAAATCCCACCCGCGATCGCTACAGAGCTACTGGCGACCTGCGGCGCGCGTCCTCGATTCGGCCCGTGTCAGACACCGTTTTAGTTGCGCTGCTATCGCTACTGGCGCGAGCTAAACCCGTCCAGACTTCGACCATTGTATCTCTCGTTCTCCCGCGCTCTCCCGCCGACCTACTCGCGCCGTCTTCCGTCCACCGCCTGTCCACGGATACATTAACCTTCCGACATGTCCTGTCTCTGCGACACCCAATGCACAACTCTCGACTTCAATCGTTGATCCTCGTCCAAGGCCTCATTCGAAGCCGCGATTCCACGACCCTCCGCCAGCTCCATCAGCACCCCAGACAGCGCACTCGCGGGCTTCAATTCCGTATACTAAGACCATGAGCGGATCCATATTCGTTGGGACATTGTGCTCTAGGTGAAGGCCTGCGTGCCGCAGAAAATGGTCGATCCTGTGCCTGCCATCCGGCTCACGGATCCCCACGCCAAAGATTCTCAACCAACATTTCCCCTGTCTCCAGACAGCGCCAGTCTGCACTCTAGCCACCGTTCCAGCCTTTACTCCAGCCATCATTCCAGCTCAAGGTGGGATGGAGACTTCCGCATCCCGGAGTCGCCGGCCTCAAGGCGCGATGCTGGCGACTCGCGAGACCGGCAGACATCGCCGATTTCAAAAGCGAGCGCAGTCGTTCGTGGATTGTCGCAAAGTCTTCCTGGCGCATCAACGAAACGACAGCCTTCTCCGAGCAAGGAGAATGGCTTGTCCCAGATCGAGTTAACCATGACTGTCGATCCTGTAACCCAGCAGATCATGCATCGCACTGGCGAGATGTCCCCAGTCATGCGGCACGACTCAGCCGAGACGACCCATCTGCCCGAGGATGATGCTCCCAGAAGCGGTGCTTCTTCTCCTCCACGGCCGGCAATGCGCTCAGATACATCATCCTCGAAACCGCACAAGAGCAAGGACCATCGAGTCTCTTTCTTTAGCCGCATCATTGGAGGGAAGAAGAAGGACAGCCAAGAACACATACCAGACGACGCTTCTGTGGCCGAGACTAGACCCGAGGGCCATGATGCTGAGGTTTTCTCCCCAGTCATGCGATCATCCGACTTCGAGAATCCCCAGTATCAAGCGCCCAATTACATAAGAGTCAGGACACGACACAGTAGGAAGAGGAAACATTTCGATACACTGTTTCTTGCCCAAGAATTGATGGGAGGCACGCCTGCTGCTAGCCTAAATGGGAAGCGGAGATCTACCTTTGGTGTTCCTGAGCCGGAGACAGCGTGGGCGGCAGAATTTAGCAAGGACGGCAAATATCTAGCCACCGCGGGACAGGACAGGATTGTCCGCGTTTGGGCAGTGATTACCACACCGGAGGAGAGGGCGGCGGAGATCCGTCGTAATTCTGATAGTCCCTCGGCGAGTGTCCATACAGCAGCAGTCTTCCGAAGCAAGCCGATCCGAGAATATCGCGGTCATACTTCGACTATACTGGACCTCAGCTGGAGCAAGAACAATTTCTTGATCTCCTCATCAATGGACAAGACAGTTAGGTTGTGGCATATCAGCCGGCCGCAATGCTTGTGCACCTTCAAGCACACGGACTATGTTCCCACTATATGCTTTCACCCCAAGGACGATAGGTTCTTCCTCGCAGGATCACTGGATTGCAAGTTACGAATGTGGTCTATACCTGAGAAGCACGTTTCATTCTGGACTCAATTGCCGAATATGATCACGGCAGTGTCCTTCACCCCCGAAGGCAAGGCTGCGATCGTTGGTTGTGCAGACGGCTCGTGTCTTTTCTATGAGACCGAAGGGCTGCGATATCACACGCAAGTGAAAGTCAAATCAGCGCAAAGCAAGCATGAAAAGGGCGCCAAGATCACAGGCATTCACACCTTTCACCATCCTCCAAACACAGCCAATGGAGACATCAAAGTGCTCATCACCAGCAACGACTCTAGAGTGAGACTCTATAATTACCGAGACAAAGCATTGGAGATGAAGATGAAAGGCAGTGTCAACACAACTTGTCAGATACGCGCTTCTCTGTCAGACGACGGACGCTATATTTGTTGTGGTTCGGAGGACAAAAGAGCCTACATATGGCCTTTAGAGTCGGGCGACGGCGGAGACCCAACAAAGCGGCCAGTCGAACATTTTCAAGCCCACGATTCTATGGTCACGTGTGTACGATTTGCGCCATCCAAGACCAGGAATCTGCTGGCTCGCTCTTCGGATCCCATATTCGACATTTGCTGCCCGCCACCCGAAAACTGCGGCCCAAAACATATACGAGAGACGGCCGGATCCGAAACATCGTCCAGAAATGCAACAGAGGCAGGAGACTCAACGCTAGCATTGTCTCGTCAAAAGTCCGACTCCCCTACTCGTGGACACAATGTGCGGTGCTCTCATGACACGGGCAATATTGTTGTAACTGCTTCACAAACTGGTGCAATCAAGGTTTTCCGCCAGGATTGCGCTTCCAAACAACGCCTGCGTTCTTCCAATAGTTCAAAGCGTCTATCAAGTGTGCAACTTGTAAGACAGGGGTCGAGTCTAAGAAGCAAGCAATCGTCACACTCTCTGCAATCAGGACGGGACTCGCTATCGTCCACTCAGGGTACTTCGGACCGAATCTTGTCCTGGCGACAGGATATTGGCTCATCGCCTTCCGTCCGCACGGGCTCAATCAGTTCGAAGCATTCGGCGCGTTCAATGTCGCCCCGGCGGTCTGGCGGATTTACGCGTTCTCGGACCGGCCTAGGTGATGGCAGCCGCACATCGTCTGGTGTCTCGACGCCATCCGGATCGGCGAGTCAATCGCCGCACCTCTCGTCAGACCTCCGCATGACCGCCATAAATCCAAAGGGCGCACCGGGACCGCACCGCACAGCCTCGTATCCGAATCAACGATACTCCCAGCCGCAGCCGCCCACTTCCAGCCCACGACAAGCGCAGAAGTCTAAAGATTCAAATGTCGAAGACAGCCCGACAAAGGCAGAAGCCAACCCGCTGATGCTCATCGGTGAACAATCGAATCTGTACTGGAACGTTTCGGCACAGAAACACTTCTTCGAACGCGCGCATCGAGTCGGCGAAGGCGGCGACGGGGAGGAGCAGGCGAAACTCGACGTAGTCGTACCTCATGCCCCGGAGTCGAGAAGGCCTTCACCCGGTAGCGAAGGCGGTCTGCGACCGACGGCGGCACTGCAGCGTAGTCAGTCCGAGACGTCTGCCGTGTCGAAGCTCAGCATCGAGCGCACGCCTACGCCTTCGACCGCCTCGGCGTCGACGTCGGATTTGCAGGCGTCGACTCGCGCGAGTATCGATGCCAGCAGAGATGATCAGCCGCGTGGTCGACCGAGGGACGCGCATTGACGGGGGAATATTTGTGGCGGTTGTGTCATGTTCGTAGGGAACATTGTCACCACGGGCGTTCATCTTTTATCACCATCTCTGTTTGAGTAGAAATGGAAGGAGATTTCAGAACCATGTTTTGGCGTGGCACACACACCATGCAAGGCTTCTGTCCTCAAAAGGGTTTCAGGATTGCAGCTGGCGTAGTGAATGTTTGCGTTCACCCGCAATGTACAAGTACTGTCTGACGATCAGGCAAGTGGGCTGGAGTTTATTGGATAGAAACGAGGAAATTGACGGGATATTGAGATACTAAAACTACTTTGGGGTTGTGCTTTTGGTGCTTATTTCTTTGTGCGATGGGGCTATTGTGCGTGATGTCAGCGAATCTGTGTGTGTGTATGGGTTGCCGTGAATCGTCCTCTCTGTTGCATTGCTCATATCCTCCCTCCAACGTGCCCTTTACGAGAGCTCTGGTTGGCCGCTAATGATCGACGTGGTAGCTGCCTCCCCTGTTCCCTCCCACGCCCAGCTCCTTAGCGAGGAGAACCAATCTAGATTGCACGTCAGTCCATCCTATGGGCGCAGCGACAGCAGCACTCCGTCCCCTTCAATCACCAAACGACCTCACTCTCCTGGCTGCTCCCGTTCTCTGCGCCAGCACGAGCATACTCCTCGACAGCATTCTCACCAGCCAAAGTAGGTGGAAGCGAGCCCTCGAAAAGCATCTCCCTGACGCCATCACCTTTCCCGACACGACGAATGGTCAATGCGCCCTCTTCACCCGGCACACGTCTCGCCCCAATGAGACGCTCACTACTTGGATTGCGGATGACATCGACAAAGCCACCCGTGACATCGTCTAGGATCTTGGCAAAGTCGACCGCGTTGGCGATCCAGCACCTCGAGCCGCGCAGTGAGGCTTCGAAGTGGCGGATCAGGTCTGACACTCGGTCGAATGTTTTGAGACATGACGGGCATGTGTTCTTTGTGACGACGTGCTGATAGCGTAGGTGAGTCTCCATCTCGACATGGAGATTGAATGTCTCTTTGCACTGCGCGAACGGGCATTTGTATACTTCGAGGATGGGGTGGAAGAATATGTCTGGGTTGTAGTCGTCGCTGTGTGGGTCGTACCAGCGCGTGTGGAAGAGACTATAGGCTGCATGAGCTCCGGTGGCGTCGAAAGGATTGGGCGTAGAGGCCGAGTCGCTGGTCTTGCTGCTGCCGCTCCGCTTAAGCTCGAACAGGCGCTTCCAGTCGACTTCGTGCGTCAGAGTACCGCGTCCACGGGTTATATATGAGGAGAGACTGGTGGTCTTGGATCCGATGGATTTGGCCTGCGAGACTGATGCTGTGTCAGGCCGGATTGTGGCATCGGAACTGACTGAGGCAGCGTCGGACCCATCATCCGCCATCTCGGACGCGACACAGTCCTCGACCGTCGCGGGAATAGGACCGCCAAACTTTGGCTTGGGCAAAGGTCGTAGACCATGACGGGCCGATGAACCAGCGTGAGACGCACAGCTGGATTCTGACACATCCATGGGGAGGTCAGGACTAGGGGTTGGTATGGTAGGGAGTCCCTCAGGAGGCTCCCCGGCCATACGGCGTGCTTCGTCTCGCAATTGCTGCACCTCCACCCCACTCAGCGGACGAGGCCAAGGACCGGAAGTAGACTTCTGCTGTGGTCCGGAACGGTCGTCGATGACTTGGTCAAGATGGCTCGAGTCACCGGAGGAAGAAGGCTGCAAGGGTGGAATACTGGTTCGTCCCTCTTCATCATCAAGATCGAGGAGCGCCACACCGCCGTCCAGTGACAAGACAGAGAAGACGTCGCTCATGGTCTCAGCTACGGACGCAGTGGACTCGGCCTCGTCAGTGCTCATAGCTTTGCTATCGGAGATGTTGAAGCAGAACAGCTCCGGATTCTTGAGAATCTGCTTCAGAACGTGCTTGTGCTGGCGCTCAGCGTGAAAGTGGCTCGCCGTGATAAACTGACACTGACCGCGTTCGTAGTGCTGGATCAAGAGGCTCGCCGACATGAACACCTGGCCACAGCGTCCATCGACCATTTCGTCAGAAACGGCATCCCAGATGGGACCGTTGCCACTGCAGACAATACTCTGGTCACCCTGATGCATCTGGTGAACGTGTCAGTAGAGGTGCTCAATGTCCTGGAGCATATTAGGTGACAGACCTCACGACGATGATCCATGCGGCCTTGACTGCTTTTGAAGTCCTCGCCACAGAACTCGCAGCACAGATGCGTCTTCCTCTGGCCCTTTGCGTCACGAAGGTCGCCGATGAGGAAAGGCGCCATCGCCGCGATTTTGTGGTCGAGCATATCGTTCCAGTCAGCAGCATCGTAGTCGCATTTGCGACAGTAGTGATGCTTAGGATCATAGTACTTGTGGTTCTTCATGTCCTTCTCGCTCGTGAATACTTCACTGCAACCACGATAGGTGCATTGGACCGAAGAAGACGCCATTCCCGAGGCTGGCCGGGTGCAAATGTGAGGAGAGCGAGTCGAGCACCTGAAAGTCGAAGGGAAAGTGCGGGAGTGACGAAGCTGGAAAGAAAAGAAAATATCGGGAGTGAAGGCGAATAGCTCACAGGCAGACGCAGTGTGACAAATTCACCCTATCAGACTCTGGTGAAGGCCTGAGAAATTTACACAGCGTAAAAGTGAAGGAGCGACACGCAGGGCTTATGCCACGGTGACCGCGAACACGGTCAACACCAGCATGACACTGAAATCAGGCAACAGCTTCACAACGCAGTACAGCAAAAACATAGTGGTCAATCATTATGAATTCCAGGAGCACGCGCGACGATTAAATCGATTTTTTAGGAGTCAGTGTCCATCTGAAGCGAAAAGGCGCGAGGAAAGGCGGCAAGTAAAGGAAACAAAGCAGCACGCAAATGTCAATTGCATCGGACACACGTGTATTGAAACTTCGCAAATGAAACCACTTTCCTCCGTGCTATAATAGCACAGACTAACCGCTTTTCTATCATGGCCGCTGAACAAAGCCATATGTCGTGCGGCGTTGGCGAGTTATGTCTCAACAGCAGAGAAACTTGATGCCATTCTTCTTCCTAGGCTGGACTGGAGCCATATTCTCGGACTCCTCCGGAATGTCGTAGATTGCAAACGCGTTGATAGGACGGTGGGCTTCATCTTGAATGCCATTAACCGCATAGGAGTTTAGTCCGTTGGACTGCTGACGGATGCGCTCCTGACGCTCGCGCAAGCTGAGTGGGCGATCTTCGCGGGCAGAGAAGTCGGCGCGACCGAGGAAATTGCCGCTAGGGCTCTTGACGTAGTCGTCGGTATCCACGATGGTTTCCGGATCGATGAGCTCGGAGATACGACGGACGACTTTCGGAGGTGCCGGTGGTGAGATAGTGAGCCGTTTAGATTGCTTGGGATGTTTGGGTTCCGGCACGAGGTAAGAGTATTCGCGATCGGTAGAGATTTCTGCATCGTCGAGACGATCGATCAGCCCTTCCGGGATACGAATAGGAGTTCCACTAGGCGTGTCATTGGAAACCAAGGGCTCGTAGGCTGAAGCACGAGAATGAGGCGAAGACGTGAGCGAAGGTGAGGCGGGGCTGCGAGGCATACCCTCATAGCTGACCGGAGGCTCATACTTCAGCAGAACCGTGGAGTCTTCGGTGCCCCTTCCATCTTCGAACATATTCGCAGAGGCCAAATCTCTGTTGCTCGTGGATGTCTTCAACGTAGCCAACCCACGCTTGAACCGCGAAAAGCGGATAGCCATGGTGCCGGAGAGATTATCAGTGGTTGATGTTTTGACGAGAAACGCGCTTTAAACTTACTGACGATTGGATCTCCAAGTGTGGATGGTAGCGGAGGCGGATCAATTGACCGAAACGGCACTGCTCACTGTGAAAGTCAGCTTTTGTTATTGGAACCAAATCCTCTGTCCCAAACCAGCAGAATTAGCAGCAGCAGTGTTGGAGCTTGCTGTTTGTCGAGACCAGGGAAGGGAGAAGGAAACAGACAAACGTGACGCGACTCTTGGCCCGGTTTGCTGTGAGCCCTCGCATGTGACAACACACACCATGACGCTGCCATGGCAGGGCAACTTGGGACGATGTGCTCTCGAACTTATCACATGCACTGGCATTCTGTGCTCAGAAAGCCCGGCGATTGCCCTGGAAACTGTTGATAGCTGTAGACAGACACATCTTCAAGTTCTGCCACTGCTTTCATTCGAGCTATATCACACCTAGAATCGCGTATACGGTAGCCTGATGCTAGTCAGTTAATGCGTCACTGTTTCCCGTAAAGCATCTCACTTACCACTTGCCCCTAAGGGTGATCTTGCACCAATCACCCTTGTCATCCGTCTCTTTCTCAACCTTTGTGCTGAATGAGATAGCACTCATGATGCCGTCACCGAACTTCTCGTTCATGACAGCCTTGTACGCCGGACCATAGTTCTGAACAATCTCATACAAGCGATAGATCAACGGTTCCTTGGGAGGCATCTCGAGCGAATGGCCTCGGTCTGGCCATCCTGCCAACTGCTTGGAGAGCGTTTCATGGTCAAGATCTAGCAGGGCCGCAAGCTTTTCTACATCCTCCGGCGAAGCCTTTCCCTGACCATAGAACAGAGCTGCGACCGCGACTTCATTGCGGCCGAGCTCGTTGGCAATAGCTTCGAAAGAGAGATTCTTCTTCTGCTTGGCCTCGAATAAGGTCGGGGACGAGTCAGGCAGACGGGGAATAATGGAAGACTGAAGAGGATTCTGGTCAGCCAATGCTCCTTCACAGCATGCCAAAGACTTGCCTCCAGGGTCGCGATAGGATGTCCAGAGGATGTGCCTGTAGCAGGAGCCATGACTTCCAATGGAGACAGGGAAAAACAGGGTAGAGGCGGGGTAGTCGTGGTGCTCAAAGAATTGGAGATGCGCTTGTTGCCGTCACACACAGAGATGAGACGCTCAGGGAGGGAATGGGAAGACTTATGTACAAGCGGGAAGGTCAATCGGATAGACTCTACGAACAGGAAATAGACGAGGAGCTGAATTAATGGTTATTTGAAATGCCATCAGCTAGCTCCATGACGATGATGCCGATCACAGCAACGACCTCACCCCGCTTCTCCACTTGATTGTCTTTCTCCGACCCTAATGCAAATCATGGCGCTGTCTATGCGATCCACCAAGACATATCCTCAATTGCAGCTGGGCCCATCGCTCTCCCTTCACATCACTATCCTCGACCGCCAGGCGACCGCAATGTCGGAGCTGCCTGCCCAAATTCTGCTCTATCCAGTGATCAATTCAAATTTGTCCTTGAAGCCGCTAACCGTAAAGGTCCACTCTACGCCCTCATACTCTGGCCTCTGCCGGATCAATACGGGATAGTCCTCCACCGGCGGTGTCATCGAGGCCGCGACCGCCCACGAGTTCAGGCGCGGCACCCACCATTCGCCTTTCGTCGGCGTGATGTCGACGCGCATCACCAGCATTGCTACTAGCGACAGGATCTCTGCCGCTGCAAAGTGCCGTCCAGGACAGAGATTAGGGGATGCCCCAAAGGACATGTACGACGTAGCCCGCGGCTTGAGGTGTACCGTTCCCCTTGCGTTGATCTGCTGCTCCCTGGCTTGAAAACGAGTGTGGTCAAATTTTTTAGGATCAGACCCCCATTGTGACCCGTCTCCGTTAATGGCGGGAGCTGGCAGCTGCAGCACCGAGCCCGCCTTCAACAGGTACCTATCGTCCAAGAGTATATCTTCATATACCATCCGTGTTGGCGCCCCATTGGAGTGTACCCGCAGTACCTCTTGGAAAGCAGACACAAGTGTGGGACATCCAGCTCTGATACGTGAGAGGTCAATTGCGTGGACTTTGGTTGCCGGATCCACCTCCATCGCATTGCTTCGAATCTCCGCTCGGACGGCTTCGAGCAAGTCGGGATCGGAGAGAACCTCGAAGATGGTCCAGAACGTGGACGGCACCGTGTTCGACAAAACGCCCACGTTGACAGCAGTTTCCAATCTTGCAATGTTCTCTTCTGTGGCTCCCGCGTCCGTCTGTGTCTGCCAGCGCGACTTGGCAAGCTCCGAACAATCCTCATCTGCATAGCCGCCTGCCCGGGCATACTTAAGCATGGCTCTGTACACCGTCTCTCGGGCTTGGAACGACCTTCGTGCTGTGATTCTGGGGAAAACATTTGCCAGCAGAGGACTAAGGTGCGACTCAAAGTACCTGTATCAACAGTCAGGATTCGCTAGCAGCTGAGACCTAAGATCGCTTTACCAAAAGTCTTCAACTACTTTCTCATCTCGAAATGGATTCTTGGAGCCCCAGATGGCTTCGGTACTGGCTACTGTGATGACGTGCCGACACCATTTGTGAAGATCGAATGATTGGTTTGCGGTGGTGATCCGCTCTTCCATCAGCGGTCCCAATTTGAGCAACATTGTTCTGTTCATCTTGTCCAAGGCATTTCCCAGCAGGGATGGCGTCATCGAATGGAGTACTTTGTTGTTCAGATCTCCGCCACCCGACCGAGTCTCTTGCAAGAGCTTGAGACCGGCGCCATTGATTCCCGCCAATCGATTGGCCGCAGCAGTGAGAAACGGGTCGAACGCGATTATCTTGTGGTTCTTTTGGATGATGGGTACAATCTTGGCTGAGTTGATGACATAGAGCCTGTTGACAAGTAGGTCAAGGGTGAAGATCGGAGCTGATACATTTCTGGACTTGGAGACCTTTTCGTAGTAGGCTACACCATAGGTCAAAATACCGATAACATGGCCCACTATCGGAATTGCCGGCTTAAGGTAAACCGGCTCGCGAGAGTCGTGTCTTCTAGCTGTAAGGTAGGCTAATCCTATGAATAGCACCAATCCCACAAAGTATGGTGAAGGAATTGAGGATAGTCGCTGGAACGAGAATACGGCCATTTTCGGAATTGCACGAAATCAGACGGCCAAAAAGTCAGTGAGTCCCAACGCGGACATTCGAGAGGATGTGTTACTCTTTTAGCATTGATGAGGACCAAACCCCTCATCCGGGGAGTTTTGCTGAATGCACCTGGACACAAAGGTTCCGAGCGCTGCTGACACTCCACGACAGGCGTCCCAATCGCTGTCAGCACTTGTCCGTGACTACGCACTTGGAGGTGGGGCTTCGCTCTCTTTGCATCATTCTTCCTGATAGTTGCAATCCTTTCTTTGCCTGGCTCCACAGGCTAGTTTGATTGCATCGCGTCTGATGTCGTGGTCAGAAGTCGCCTTCCACTAGTATTCGACCTCAGCTGAGCTGAGCCGGCACGTGGGTCTCTTATCGTAAGCATAGCGGCGTGGTGTCTCAAGCATGTGATTCTTTACAAAAGTGCTCTTCCGTACGTATTCTCTAAGCGACATTCTTTATCAAAAGATCAGCAAATATTCCCAAACATTTCATTCTGCTCTCTGACTTCAGACACATTTCGACCATGGAGTCAATGACGGCGCAGAACACCTCCACGGCGTGGGTAGTAGACGAATTAGAATCGATGGCCGGCTCCACAGGCTTGTCCCAGCAGATGAGCGTCTCAAAGTTCATATGGCAGCAGCTGGTGAAGACCAGCATCCACAACCCTTCTATGGCAATTGCCTTTGTCTTTGCCGCCTGCCTTCTAGCCACAGTGGTGTCAACTTTACGGGTCCGTTTCACTCATCTCGCAGAGTATCCTGGGCCAAAGATTGCGGCCTATACCAGACTCTGGATTTGCAAAATTATTGCTTCGGGCGAGTCCTCAAAGTTGTTCGTCGACGTCAACAAGAGATACGGCAGTATTGCTCGGATAGGGCCAAACCATCTCATGACAGACGATCCGGAACTCGTGCAGCGCATTCTTGCGGCGCGTTCCCACTATACTCGCGGACCATGGTTTGACTCGATTCGCATCGACCCAGAGATCACCAACATCGTGTCAGAACGGCATCACGGAAAGCATAATCACCTACGCCACCAGATGGCCGGAGGATACGCCGGTAAAGAGATCAAAAACCTGGAGTTGGATATCTCGGAACGCATAGTGGAGTTCATCGGCTGGCTTGATACTAAAGCCACGATGCCGGGTGCAGCTCAAAGACCTGTCGATCTCGCACGGCCGATCCAGTACCTCACAGTTGACATTATTACGCATCTATGCTTTGGTAAACCTTTGGGCTTCGTGAGAGAGAACAGAGACCTCTTTCGCTTCCTTGAGACAATCGAGACGCAGCTGCCGATCGTCCAGCACTTTTCGGTCATTCTGGAACTCAACTGGATTCTTCGAAAGTTGGTTCAAGTGCCGTTTTTCAAGCCGTTCATTGCGCCTTCCTCCAGGGACAAATCTGGAATCGGCGTCATCATGGGTGTATGTCCACATGTAGCTGGCGGTGAGATTGAGCAAAGCTGACATGCACTAGATTTCACGCGAGGTCATTGATAAGAGGTACGCACCTGGAGCGACCATGAAGGACGATATGCTCGGGTCATTCATGAGGCACGGCATTACTGCAGACGAGGCCGAAACGGAGATTTCCATCTCGTTGGTAGCGGGATCCGACACCACGGCTACATCAATGCGGGCGATCCTGCTGATGATTATCTCAAACCCCCGGGTATACAAGAAGCTCCAGCATGAGATCGATGACATGGGATCGCGCGGACAGCTGTCGTCTCCCGTATCTGATGAGCAGTCCAAGCAGATGACCTATCTTCAGGCCTGCATCAAAGAGGGTCTTCGCCGTTACCCGCCTATTACGCAGCTGCGCGAGCGAATGAGCCCACCGGAAGGCGACATGTACAAAGGACGAGCGATCCCAGCAGGAACGTTTGTCGGTATCAATGCGTGGGGCCTGCAGCTGAACGCAGTATTCGGCGATGATGCGGACAGTTTCCGGCCCGAGCGATGGCTAGAAGCCAGCCCTGAACAGCTGCGCAAGATGGAAGATGTGCATTCTCTAATCTTTGGGTACGGATCGACGCGATGCCTGGGCATCCCGATTGCCATGATGAATCTCAACAAAGTGTTCGTTGAGGTAAGCACTCGCGGATCATATGACCATAGTGAGGCGTGCAAGGCTTACGCAGACTTTCAAGCTGTTCCGACGATACGACATCTCGCTCGCAGATGCCACGAAGCCATGGCGGAGCTTGTGCTATGGCATTTTCTTCCAAAAGGACTTCAACGTGCTGATAACGCACCGCGAGAACGTCGTGTAGGGGGCACGACAGGAGACACAGGCTTGACAGGTTGGGACGGCATTAACATGTATGGGATCGAGCTGTGCGGGCAATGGATTCGATAGCAATGGGAGCGAATGGACCAGTCATGATCAGTTGGACGTCGTGGATCCGAGTTTCGAGTGTTTGGTAGGCTCGAGCCGGGCCGGCGGAGACGACGGCGAGTGACGCCTGCGGCCGCAGACAGCCTCATGCCAGCGCCGATGCGTGGTCGTAATTTATCTCTCCATGTCTGTGCCACCCGCACATGTCTTGATTCAATCCCGCGCACTATGCAGCTGACGACGGGACGCCGGAATCCACAATGAGAAAAAAAAACCTTTCGCAAGCACAGGCATGATTCGAACGCACTTCCAATCGACCATTATCCTCAATCGGCCCGATGAACACAGCCTTGTCCGTGGGGCCTCGAGACAGGGCTAATCGCTGGTCAGAGTCAGTCGTGCTCGGCGGTTCTGTCTGAGCTCTGTCATTTTACGGAACACTGCATTGTCAGCTGTGTACAACAGGAAGCCTAAAAATCTAGCGCCGGGGAAGGATTAGTGTTTTGAGCCGATGGATACGGCCTCTTACATAGTCTCGATTACACCTGCGACCTACGACGGCATACTTACAGCGATGCAGTGCGACCGCGGACTGAGGCCGCAGGCTGCCTAATGCCGACAAGGACCCGATGGACGCTGCCTCACGGACGGGAGCTTCATATCAAACGAGTAAGCTAGTCAGAACTCAGACATCGGCCACACCGAGCAACTCCACCGTATCCGCCCAGAGCGTCTTCGCAGCGGCACCATCTTCCGCCCACAACGCGTACCCAGGAGTCAGATCATCAAACCCCGCAGCGACGGGCTCCGACGTGCCACAGTCCTCCAGATACCGCCCGCCCAACCGCTCAGCATCAGGCGCCAACAGCGCCCAGACGCTCGTCGCCGCGCCCTGCGCAGGGCTCTTCATCCGGCTCCCGTACGCCGCGATCATCGCCGCGACGACCTGCGGGTCCAACCGGTCCATCATGCCGTTCGTCACGCCGCCCGGATGCACAGCATACGCGTGCAGGCACCCGGCGTCGCCGCCAAATCGTGCCTCCATCTCCGCGGCCAGGTGCACCAGCGCCGTCTTGGACTGCCCGTATGCGATCTGCGCGTTGTATGGCGATACGGCGAAGTGGGTGTCGAACAGCACGGGCGAGTAGCGGTGGCCGGCTGAGGAGACCAGCACCACCCTGGCGTCGTTTGTGATTGATGCTGCGTTGAGCAGCGCTCTACGGAGCAGGTGCAGCAGAAGCCTTTCGTCTCGTCAGTCGCTGTCTCTAACGTGCGGAGCGGACGTACCAGTGGCCCAGGTAATTCACCTGGAAGTGCAACTCGTGCCCATCCATGGTCGTCGCCTCAGGCTCCATCATCACGCCTAGACCGTCCGTCACTTTCACTCCTCTCGGAAATAACTTCACTAAGTCTCACCGGCATTGCACACCACCCCGTCCACCCGTGAATAGCGTGCCAGTATCTCGTCCGCTGCGGAGCGTACGCTCGCCAGGTTTGACAGGTCGAGATGCACCGCTTTCGTCTGACTGTTGCCATTGAATGTTGCGCTGATAGCTTCGGCGGCGGAGACGTCCCTTGCGCAGAGCACGATTGTTGCGCCTGTTGCGGCGAGCGCGCGAGCGGTTTCTCGTCCGATGACGCTTGTTGCACCCGTTACGATGTATACTCTGTTTGATGAAGACTTGTCGGTGTTGAAGCCTAGGTCTCGGACGATCTAGTTGTCTCATTAGCTCTGATAGCCTTACGCAGAGAGGACATCGACCTTCATCGCCGTCGGACGCGTATCGTCTGGACCGAGTGTGACGGCATGATCTGCTGCGTAGGGACGGACATGGGTGGGCATCTTTATCATGGAATGAAGGATACGAGGGACAGTCTGGGTCTGTGTTGCTTTATATATATTATCTACTCAGGTAAGAAAGCGGTCTTTGTCTATAGCACCCGTTGATCCTTCTATGCGTCGCTCTATTCAGCCCCAAGAAAGGCGGACGCCCTTGCCACCATGATCTGGCCGCTTGTGTTTTGGTAAGAGTGAAAACTTTTCCTCAACTCTAAACTCCGCTCTCCACCGCCTGAGGACTGCGCTCGATGACATCTCCGATGCGTGTCGTTCATTCTTGAAGAGGCTTCTTTCCAATCATCAGATACATAGGCGTGAACAAACCCTCCCTACCACCGGCTACTAGAGCATCGGCTCCGTTGGACAGCTCAGCGGCAGTGCGCGCGGTACCTGAAGGCGCGAGACCGACGAATTCGAGCGAGTTCAGCAAGCAGCCGATACCGAAGCGGCCGGCATGTGTCAGGCGAAGATTGCCCAGGAGCTCACTGACGTTGCGAGAGCTTTTGAGATCTCCGGCCAATGGCTGATACCAAGGCTTCTTGTCCGCACGCTGGGATAGATCCTCATGGTACTCGACTTGGAATCCAGCTCTCTGCAAGGCTTCGTATGCTTCCCGGCGAGGAACCATATTGGAGATACCGTTACCACGCTCAATTGCGAGGCGGATCGCTTCATGATGTTTGTTCGTCCGGTCGAACTTGTCCGTCATCACCCACTCATACACGCCAAAGGTCCCACCAGGCTTGAGCACCCGATACGCCTGCGAGTAGACACCTTCAAGGGTCGGGGCGTGGACAGTGGCTTCGATAGCGTAGACGGCGTCAAATGTGTTCCTGGGAAAGTTCACTTCCTGCGCAGAGGGGTTTTAGTTTTGCACCTTTTGCTCTGCTGATATGACCTACCATGAAGTTGCCCTTGACGAACGAAACTTGCGACGAGAGACCCTCACGAGCGGCATGAGCAGTAGCCCGCTCGACCTGGTAGGCATTGTTGTTCAATCCGACGACATTGCAGCCAGTGAAAGTTGCGATCTCGCGGGCTGGCTTGCCCACACCACACCCCAGATCCAGGACTGTCATGTGCTCCTGAATATCGATCTTGTAGGCGATGTAGTGCTCGTGGCGTGCAAGAGCTTGGAGGAGGCTTTCGTTGATGGCAAAACGGCAGAAATGGAAGGACTGTGCCCAACCCTCCTCGTACAGATCGGTGACAAGGTCGTAGTAGCTGGTGGAGAGGTCAGTGGGGTTTCTCAGAGAGTCATGTCGGCACCTACTTGTTCACAAGCGACATGTACTTGGTCTTGCGATCTTCGCGGGCAGCATCATCGTCGCGAGCGACACCGTCGGCCTCCCAGTGGTTGATGTAGTCGCGAGTGACGGTCTTGTGCGTGGCATGATCCTTCTTCAGCATCGACAGAAAGGCGTTCATCTCCTCAGAGGATTTGCCGTGCATCAGCTTGAGCATGACT
Organism: Dothideomycetidae sp. 11243; assembly: GCA_000836255.1. Taxonomy (NCBI): domain Eukaryota; kingdom Fungi; phylum Ascomycota; class Dothideomycetes; species Dothideomycetidae sp. 11243. The sequence continues at coordinate 539,215 of DF938589.1, read as the reverse complement.
GGGTCATGCAATGCTTGGTTGGGATCCATGGCGATGTGAAGAAAGGTTTGTCGAGGGGAGAATGAAGAGGAAGGTAATTTAAGATCTCAATGGCAAGGGAAGCAAAAGACAGACTGTCAGCAAAGCAGGAAGAGACGAGTGTAGGATGCCTGTTCAAATACCGCAAGGGAGAAGAAATTACGAAAGACCCGGCCCATAATAATGATAAATCAGGTGTCTGCTCCCCAACCTGGGGGCCACTGCAGGTACACGGCGCCGTATCGTACGTTGGCTGCATGTGGCACGATGCGACATCGTACCACTTTCAAAAGCCGCATCCTCACAACGTGCCACGCCGTCTCACAAGCCAAAATGTTGGCCAGAGTCAAAAGGACGAATCAACGAAGGGATCGAGGCACGAATCGAAAGGCAAAGCCAGTGGTCGCAGCGTCAGCAAGGGGAAATGGTGATTGACGGCGTTAGTGGCGCCACGGCCCGCCTTGAACTTGTTCGTTCCACTATGGGACGCCTGTTGTACTGTTTGGCCGATTATTCTCCCACTGTGCTCTACTACCTGGAGCCGTACGTGCACAACTTAGTGAGCATCCGATTTATTGATGTGCGCGGCTCTATTTGCGTCCATGATATGGATTGGATGGCGTCAGCAAAGCAGTGGTCTAATCATACACCAATAGACTATGTAGCTTCGCTCGCCGATGCCGGCTGAGTGAGCATAATGCCGATAGAACACGATCGGCGCAATGGATACGATGAACGCGGTGGAGACATGTGCGACCTGAATGCATCAATCGTTGTACGCCCAAAGCTCGGTTGACGCGATAGTGCTTACGCCCACGCTTGATGCCTTCAAAGATAAAGACGTGGCTGCTCCCCAATGGTTCTACCCAGAGACGGCCTGAAAATGCCGTGGAAATCGATATGTCGCCCTCGACAATCACCTGTCTTGCACTTGTAGCGGCGTTCTGATGGCGGTAGGTCCCGAATGTCCAGTCTGAGGAACTCGATTTCTGTCAAGGTTCTCATAGCAGAATAATATACCGCTGTTGTCGTCCTGTATAATTGGCTTTGGCATCTGCTACGACGATTCCCGGGCCCGTTGTGGTGGCGATTGACCACAATCCCCTGGATTGTATCAACCCAGTCTGGGTACCACCACCTTCATCTTGTCGAGCTGCACAATAGATATGGGCACGTTGTCCGCGTCGCCCCGAATCGCTTGTCCTTCACAGATCCGACAGCGTGGCAAGACATTTATGCACACCATCCGAAGACCAGACTGGCCTTACCGAAGGATCCGTCCTTTTATGTAAAAGCTCCCAATGGATTGTATTATCTTTCTGCATCGCCAGATCAAGTCCATGATAGCATGCGCCGTTTGATTATGCCATCCTTTTCGCAACGTGCGTTACAAGATCAAGAATCGGCATTGCGGAGACACATTGAATCTTTATTCAGTCTTATCGACGAATCTCGATCGAGTCCAATGGATCTGGGAAAGTATCTCAGCTGGCTCACATTCGATGTGTTGGGTGAAGTCGGCTTTGGGCGCTCGTTTGAGACACTCAAATCGGCGACCAACCACCAACTAGTCGATCTTTTGTTCATACTCCCACAGGCCGGTGTACTTGTTGCATCTCTCAGAGACTTTACTGTGCTGAAACCGTTGTTACTCTTCGCAATACCTCGGGATATATTCTCGAAGAGCAAGCTTTTATGGACGTTCTGCCAAGAAATGATTAAAGTGAGGCTCGATGGGAAAGCTCACGATCGCAAAGACATCATGTCGTTCTTCGAGGGCGACGATGAAAGGCCAGGACTTTCTGTTCCCGAGCTTGAGGCCAATGGCTTCCTGCTCATGTTCGCTGGGGCAGAGACTTCCGGGTCAGTTCTATCGGCGGCGGTGTCGTATATAGCCAGAGATAAAGCGCGCCTCAAAGTCCTGCGGCAGGAGATCGACGTGCACTTTGACGACATGGCGTCTGTCAATCCTCGCACTTGTGCTACTTTACCGTATCTGCATGCAGTCTTACAGGAGACCTTACGGCTTGCACCACCTGTGCCTAGCCCTCTACCACATATTATCCCAGCAAGTGGTGTCTTGGTATGCGGCGAAATGCTCACTGCAAATGTAAGTCACATGCAGTGGCGGAAATGGAATGACCGCTGACGCGAGGTCCGTAACGCAAGTCGAAGTGTCTATCGCTCCCTTTGCTATTAGTCGTGACAATCTCAACTTTCATCTCGCCGACAACTTTCTTCCAGAACGCTGGCTAGCACCGTCGGACTTCTCACGCATGGATGTGGAGCTTGCCTGGCTGGGCAAGGATATCAAAGCTACTTACCAGCGATGCATCAACGAAGATTGCCGCCTCGTATCTCAACCGTTCTCGGGTGGACCAGGGAACTGCGCCGGCATGAGCCTTGCTTGGGCCGAAATCCGCTTCACGCTTGCAGTGATAGTGTTGAAGTATGATTTCGAATTCGCTGAAGCAGAAAATGAACTCGATTGGGCATCGCAACGGCAGTACAGTACGTGGGAAAGGATGGATTTGATGCTGAAGGCGACTCCTCGACAGACATCAAGGAGTGCATAGTGCTCGAGGAACCGTGAGCATATCGGTGAGGAGATACGAGCATTGGTGGACAGATGTAGATTATGGTGCCGATATAGCCTGTTGGACAGCATGAAATACACTATATGTATTTTTAGTGTCTCGATTCGCATCAGCTTTGCGGCGCGGGGATGGACAACATGGATCGGTGGTTTGGCCACCGTCCGATTGTGGGGGGGTCCAACCGGCACATGGCGATGACCTCTGATCCTCAAACTCGATTTCGCGCGATAACATATCTTGTCACGCTTCTGATCGCCCGCTCAGCTTTTGCGGGCGCTGATTGCCACTCCCGCTCGTCATCGCCTCGATGAAGTTACGCTGCCCTACGAACAGCAGCACGTATGAACCCGGACCTCACGCCACTCAGCTCCGAGGCCAGCCCCGAGTGGTCCTCACGTCGGGATCGTGCAGCGGTCGCTGCTCAAGCATGCGAGACATGCCGCACGCGGTCAGTGTGGCACAATGATCTGCCTGATCGCCCGTGCTCATCAGTGTCAGGAAATCAAAGTGCGATGAACTGCGACCAAAATGTTCTCTATGCGCCCGACTCAGTATCGACTGCAACTATCGTGTCCCGCAGCCGACAAAGTCTGTTCGCTCCTCGTGCTCTTTAAGTTTCCTGCGCGCTGACGTTGCTCACTCCCTCAGAAAAGATAAGACCCTCGTTCATATTCTTCAAGCCCTTGAACGAGTCGAATCGAAGGTCGATCGCATCTCGACTCCCTCGACAGGCATAAACCTATCTGATACCCTCGTCCATGGTAATGGCCGCAACATTTCCGACACGGGACCAACGACTGCGAAGAGGAAACGCATCAACTCGCCCAGCCGACATGAAGACTCCCGGTCCAACGATGGCTATATGCCCGCCGATGTCGTTGATATCGGAATTCACATGACTGCTTCTCACCGCATACTAGTGTGGCCAGCTGTCTACCTCATGCTTACCAACTCTTCAGTTCCTGTGTCGAATGACCTTGATGGTATACTGCAGGAGGGCTCCCACTGGTTCACTCAACTCGACCTGAAGAAGAGCGTGCAACCTCTTCCGGGCCCAAAACATGGCCCGGTCGAGTCGAAGCGTACGAGCTCAGGCATTGCTGGCTTAGCGGGTTTGTCCACGGACTCGATCCGGCGATTATCTGATGCCTATTTTGACACATTCAACATGGTACATCCAATACTGGATCGCACTCTTTTCTACAGCGATGTCATTGGGCCCGCCATCGGAGATGGCCTGGAAATGACCGACTTCGACACTACATGTTGTCTTGCTCTAGCTGTTCTGGCGCTAGGTCAGGTCGCGATCGAAGGGATCTCGGGTGCGCCAGTGGCATCGACGGACAAGTGGTCGAGCGGCATTCGAGGAGGCACCATCGGAGAACCTCCTGGGCTAGACTTGTTCAACGAGGGTCGACAGAGATTTGGATACGTGATGCATAGCTGCTCACTGGAGAATGTCCAGATATACCTGCTGCATGCCATGTACTACGAGTCCTGCGCACGACATATAGACTATTGGAGGTGTTGCGCAGCAGCATCAATGGCTTTCCAGGTCTACATCCGATGCGCACGTATCGACTGGTCCACGCCTAGAGCTGACATGATCAAGCGCGTCTATTGGACATGTATCCTCAACGAAGATATCTACCACCTCGAGCTTGGTCTCCCTCGCACTAGCATCTATTCTGTGGATGACCGGATACCTTTGCCGTCGTTTGTGCAGTCGGGTCGTTTTTCGCCGAATGAGGTAGAGGAAAAGCTCGATCAGTTTCATTATCATTTTCTCGCCATGATCGCGCTGCGACGTCTCATCGCTCGCATTCACTCTACTTTGCATTCCGATGCTGGCAGGAAAGCCGAGAGCAGTCGTCAGCACGATGGGCCACCGCTGCACCTCATCAACGAGCTGGCTCGCCAGCTCGAATCATGGAGAACATACCTTCCACAGGTATTGCAGTGGTCGGACAATGATGCGCATGACTATCCCAACATCAACCCTTTGGCTCGCCATCAGCCTGGCCCACTATTCACGACGGAAGACAACGGCAACTATGGCTTTCACAAACATAATTTGGATATAGTTACAGCCTTTCTGCGTACGAAATTCTACTATGCACGCTACCTGATCTACCGCCCCTTCATTTTCAAAGCGCTTCACTTCCCAGAGACGATGACCGAGGAGGACAACTCATACTGCGCATTGGCCATACAATCTATATGCCTGTGGCCGTTCTCCATGTACCCGTGTCGAGACAAAAAAAGACATGTTCCACACTTGTTCTCATGGACCCAAAACTTCGTCGGCATTCTTATCATACTTCGGATGACTACAGAGAGCGAGTGTCTGGCAAGGATTTGCCGAGAACGTGTCAATAGGCAAGTGCTTCACTCAACTGTGGCTTTATTGTTGGATTGGATCAAAGACATCAGCTTGGTTGACGCTATGGCGGAATGGAGTTGGAAAATGCTGGAGCCTTTGTTCGCTGATTTTCGAAGCTCGGTATAAGCAACACTTGATCGACACAAATGACCATTAAACCTGCAGTGTTTGACGTACGACCATGTGTGTGGAGCAAAAGTGTGTCGACTCTATCTAAACCAGCCTATGAATGCTAAGCGAAGGCGGCCCGGTGCGCCCCGTTAGTGCATTTGCTATGCGTCCAATCAACGCCCTCTTTTCTTGTAGTTGCAGATTGACCTCATCGATATCTTCAAGCTGCCTTGAGGCGAATGGCTCGCTGAACGACATGTCATGCAAACTACGCGACGGCCTGCGCCCTCGGTCGCGGCCTTGAAAGCTCTGCGACAATTAGCCTACGTCGCCTCTGGAACAGCGTGCGGCGCTGCTGCCCTCGTGTACGAAGAACGGCGGAGGCGAATCCATTTCCTCAAACAAGTTGTCGAGAATGGCAGGGCAATCAGGAATGTCTCGAGATCAAGCAGGAGAAACCATGCCACAGTCGTAGTAGAAGCGGGTAACGACCATGCCATAGACCTCGATTATAGCACCCCCGATGAGTCGCATCAAACGTGGCAATCATCCTTCACGCACGACCGGCACATCCGTCAAGGCGCGAACAGAAAGAGCATTGCGGACAACGAATTCTACAATGCGACAAGACTCAGGGACGAACACCTGCCGTCACAGGTCGATCGAGGGTATCGTAGGTGGCTTGCAAAACAACTTCCAGATGGAGCGGACGGCGACCAGGAAAATATCATAAGTCGAGATGGAGAGCGGGGACTCGAAGCACCGGACAACACTCGCGATTCCAGAGACGAGTCGAATGATAGCTGGGTTGCGCGGAGCCATGTTCGCCAGCCAGAACGTTTGTGGCGTCGGAATCTCTTCACAAACAGACCGATTCTTCGTAGCAGAAAGTCGCAACGACAAGGCTTACTCGCTTCGGTCGGATCCACAGAATCCGGAGGTGTTCAGCATGCCATCAAGCAGTGGTCCACAGCATTGTCAAATAATCACGGTGACGGAAAGGACTTGACCGACTCGTGGCAAATCCTGCTGGAAGCGACACGGAACCCTCAAGACGCGGTCGTTGTCCACTTCAGTGAGAGCCCAGAGTCATTAAGCTCCCTTGCTCGCGTGGCCATTCGCATGCGCCTTTCGGACTTGTTGGAATCTGTCTTGCAATATGCATCACAGGTTGGTCAAATGCCGATCCTTATTGACGATGTATCAGATGCACTATCACGATGTCCCGACTCGAATTTGTTCACCGACTCTGCGACGATCCTGTTGGAATGGATCAAGGATGTCACCAAGACGTCCAAGCTTACGCATCACGAGCTCACACATCTCAAATGGCTTCAGATTCGTCTTCTCGTTATATTTTCTGACTTGGAGAAAGCAAGCGACGAGCGACGTCTACTCAGCGACTTGTCAATCAGCCAAAAACATTGTGGCAATATTTTTGCAACGCTCTGTGCAGAACTCAGCCAATCAGGCACCGCCGAGCAAGGACTGAACTCAGTTTGTACGCTTCTTGAAGATTTAGCGTTTGGTGGTAGAGGCAGAGAGGCCCTTCGACTTTGTCATGCGTATATTGAACTAGGGACTATTGATGATACACGACTCGACGAGGTTTGCAGACAAACATTGTCACGACTTCGGGGGACCGAAGAAGGGCATCTGCCTATTCGTGCACTTCTTTCGCTACGATCGTCGGGCGTTCAGTGTGACCGCATAATTCAGCAATTGTGGCACATTGCAGACTCCGAATCCGAATTGTTGGACATATTTGAGGCATGGCAACTCGCTCTCCTTCCCGGAAGAACAATCCTTGAGCGACTGTTTGACGCCATTATGAGGCACCTTTCGGCTTCTACCATAGAAGCAGAAATGTACGGGCCTCGGGGACGGATCTGGACCAGCGTCTTAGCACGTAAATGGGAAAAATGCTCAGATGTGTCCGCTGTAAGCGATGGATTTTGGGCAGTACAAAAGGCGGTGGGAGAACGGCTTCTCAACCCTGTCCTCTACAATACCGCAACGCGTAAATGCGAGGACCTCGGAGAACCGGGCCAAGCTGAATTCATAGGTCGCCTCCGCAAGAAACTACTTTCCCGGTCGAAGATCTCCGTCAAAATAGCAGCAATTCTGAGATCCGCGAGGGCATCTGAATGGGAATCGGTTCATGAAAAGCTATCTCAGCTTAGAGTCGAGGACTTTGGGACCATGCAGATTCAACAAAGAGCACAGATTTTTGATCCGCTGTTCCAAGCATATGCTCAGGACGACCGTGATCCTCAGCAAATCTTTGACATGGCGAATATAGTTTTCGATCGGGTTCAGGAGACCCCCACGCCAGCTCAAGCAATGCGTCTGTTGGCTCTTGCGCTCGTGCGGAATGGTCAAGTGGAAGCTCTAAACAGAGTTCATGCTCACGCCACTACGTGGCTCAAGAAGCCTCTACGACTCACGTCGGTGGATGCGGCTGACCTGCTTCGTTCACACTACTACAGCCACCGACCGTCGCACATCAGTCTTGCAGCGTTGATGTACAAGACCTTTCAAAGATCATGGCAATCCATTTCCAAACTTCAATTGCCCTTACTACTAGTCTCAGCTAGTTACGAGGCGAAGAAGCGGCAACAAACTCGATCGGTTGATTCTGCACGGGAGCTTATCAGAGGAGCTCTCCTCCGAATTGATGATCCAAGACTGAAGGACGCCGTATTCCTCGAAGCCAGGCGGATGGGGTCGTCCGATGGCTATTACGAGCTCGATTTAGGACAAAACAGCGGCGTTGGAATGACCTCAATCGCTCAAGGGGACGATCTACATAGCAACGAGTCGTCCGAAAAGGCGCTCCGAAACGTAAGACCTGCTGTCAAGCCAGATCATGATCAAGACTTTGAGCTTCGTCGCTCCGGCTACTCCTCTCCCTGGCATCAATACCACAGTAGGGTGAAATCGACGGCTGCGCAGCTTGCTCGGAAGAGGCAAAGGGGCAGTGCTGAACTTGCCATTTCAGCACGCGGGATGTCTACTGATACTCACATTGACGATGGCTCTGATTCTGCAGCAGCCGGCGTCGCAAGTGGTACGACCCTTCCAGTCGTCCAAGCCCGATTTGGTGCAACATCAGGTATACGTGAGACACCTCCGCTGGACAGTCACTTCAAGCACCTGGTGGTTAAAGCGCTTCTCCATGATGCGCAAGGCCCTGGCAGCGAGGCTGATGTGACGACCTTGATGGGTGATTGGATGCCACGCAACGCCCTTTCCCCCAGCGCTGTTCTGGCTTCACTAGCGGCACGTAGTCCTGGACAACAGTCGGATTTCATCGACAATCTCTTACAAAGCTCTGGAAGTGATGCATCAATGGCCGAGGGTCGCCGGTTGATATCGCAACTAGGAAGCACATGTGTAGACAGCAAGCGGCTCGCGTCAGTGCAGACGATGGAGTTTCTCAAGAAATCAGTCCTACAAGAGTACGAACGACTTGAGAAACACGGACACTTGCCTACTCATACACTCGTAACCACACTTGCGAAGATGATGCTGGACGCTAATCAGCCGGCGGCTGCCGTTGAGCTTATTCGTCACGCCCTAAACTCAACATGGGGGTCAATGGTCAAACCAGGCATTGCGGTCATGTCGATGTTGTTGAAGGCGTACATTACCCTGGGACGAATCGAGGGAGTGCGTTGGGTGGTCGGCCATGTTCTTTCGCGCAGCGAAAGAATCGAGAAAGGCTTCATCGTGACTCTCCGCTGGGGCCGCTCGCTCTGGAGTCAAACGAACCGCAAGGGACTGGACGCCAAAAGCCGAGCGGAACTACTGAATGAGCTAAAGCGACTGCAGAGCGTTTGTGGGGAGCAGCAGAGGGTACAGGTTGCCAGGGCACGAGAAGCTGGCGAGCAGCTGGCTGCATACATTGGGAAGCACTCGGTGCCCGCAAAGTACGTAGCCTGGACGGCGGATGATGACTTTGAAGGCATTGCGGAGGATCCGAATAGGTCCAACGACAGCACGACGGAGAGGTTCAAGGAAGCGGTCTTCGTGCAGAGCGTCTGCGCGGACTTGCTGACCATGTCAAAAAGAGGACATGGCGACAACAGAACTAAAGCCGTGAATGGACTGACGAAAGAGCTGCGGCTAGTGCGGGCACTGAGGAAGATCGAACGGGCGCAGACGGGGCGGACCCAGGCGGTCGAGGTGAGGGCATCATGAGTGTTAATAAATATAATGTACATGTACAAACATATAGAACTTCGAGGCGGCTGTACAATCAGGGGGACAAGCGAGGAGCAAACACGGCCAATCAACGTCATCACGAGAGCACAAAGGCGGAGGTGCGCAACAATAAAATTCTGAGCAGTCACAATCCCTGCCAACCGTGCTTGGCTCTCTATTTCGTGCATGAAGATGTGACGCTAGGGCGATCAAGAGGCGACCGCAACACTAGCCCCCGTAAGTAAACCCACTAGCCACACGCCGGTCACCAGCCACCCGCTTTCCTTTCTTTTTTTTCTCTTAAGGAAGCGCGCGGACGTTGCTGTATCCTGCCTCGACTGGCGGGAAATGAGAAGCCAAAATGGCCACGGTCTGTGCACCGCCGCATGTGTGCCTGTCTTTGCTTCTGCCCATGTCGTCTTGGCCACTTTCGCCCGTCCGTCCTGCACTTTCGCTCCCATCTGCTCTAGCCTGCCCTCGCCTCGCTTCGTGCTTTGGGGGTCTGTCATTCGTCCGCTGCCCTGTCTGTCGGCCACCACTTCAGCATATTTGAGCACTTGAGGGACGGCCCTGGCAGCTAGCCTTCTTTTTGTCGTCCTTCGGAGCCGCACATCACAGCACAGGCCCCGACTCCATCGTCGCTCGAGCCATCATCCGCCCACCGTACCGCTGCTGTCGTCCCTCGCCTGCCTTGTCTTTCTCGTCTCTTGCTGATGATGAGTCGCTGATCTCCTCCCGTCGTCCGCCTCGTCCGCCTCGTCCTCTCGCCTCTCGTCCTCTCACCGCACGCACCCGCCGCGCTCCCGTTCCCGTTCCCGCGTCCGCTCCCGCTTCCTACCACCTCACCTTTGCATCGCGCGCTCCCAATCTATCTCTCTCGTCCGTCCACACACACACACTTCCGCCTTCCTCGTCCTCCGCTCAACTGTCGCGCATCCGCTGCAGCCCAGATCGCGCACACAAACCGTCTTCACATCACTCGTTTCTCCTTCAGCGCGACCCCAAAGCTCCCGCAACCCTGCCGTCAATTTGCCGCCCGGGCTGCGTTCCATCCACCCGCTTTCATGGTGTCTGCTCAATTCATCACCCAACCGCGATAATCTTCTTCTCCTTCGAATCTCGTTATCCGTGCCCCGAGAGCGAGCCGAATCCCAACGTCCGATCAGCCACCGAGCTCCATTGCTTCTCGACGGCGCGCTTCGAGATTGTTGCGCTGCTGGCCGTTGACCCGAACGTTTGCTGCGTCCGGCGATGCCCACTTCTTCCACTCCCCAGACAACCCAATCTTCGCCGCATAGCGCCGACCATCACCTCGAAGCTCCCAATTCCTACCCAAACGCCTCCTCCACCACCGGGCTCAGCGGAGCCACCGCCAGCGATCCCGACGACAGCATCGGTCGCGACTCGAAGAGGAGCACCGGCGGCGGCCGTACCGCCCCCAGTACCAGTAGTAGTAGGGCCTCGCAGAATGCTGTGCGCCCTTCCATGGACAAGACAAGAGATTCAAAAATGGACGGTCACGCACGCGATGACCAACCCAGGGCCAAGAAGAAGGGCTTCCTCTCGTTTCTGAACTGCTGCGCTGCTCCTGACGAGCCCGATGATATCGGTATGCAGGATGCGCCACAGGCTGCTCGACCCGCTTCTCAACTACAGCAAGCCAAGCCAGCTCAGACCACGGAGCCTTCGCCCGCCAGAATAGCCTCTACGGAGACCGATGAGCAGAAGAAGGTGGATAACGCGGGCTCTCTTCCTGCGTTCGACGACACTCCTGTGTCGCCTCATACCACGTCGACCGCCCACAATGGCCTCCAGGGCGACACCGAAACGGCCAATCATGCCAGCAATCTGGCCGTGAACACCGCCATTCCCACAGCTTCCACAACTAATCCCCCAGATGTCACAATTTCTGGACCAACCCCCACCACCACCAATGAAGAGCAATTGATTGCGGATCGCACGCCAGAACAGCAGGCGCGGGATACAGACATTGAAATGACAGATGGAGGCCCAAGTGTGCCTCTGTCGACAAATGAGGTGCCCACTGCTGCCGATCATGCGGGCAACGACTCCAGCCGTGTCGATCTACCCCCTCCCCCACCATTGGAGGAGCGACAAGCGGCCGTCATACCTGTGCCGCACGACACATCCAGACAATCCAGCCCGGCAGGCCAGAAGTGGCTTCTTCCGCCGGCACGATCAGAGCACAAAGGACGGAAATGTTTGATTCTTGATCTTGATGAGACGCTAGTGCACAGCAGCTTCAAGGTAAGAGCCAATTCAGTGAAATATGGCACCTGCGCTAAGACTCGCCAGATACTCCACCAGGCTGATTTCACAATCCCGGTCGAAATCGAAGGTCAATATCATAACGTCTATGTCATCAAGCGCCCCGGTGTGGACGCATTCATGAAAAGGGTCGGCGAGCTTTACGAAGTAGTCGTCTTTACAGCATCCGTTTCAAAGGTGGGAAAATTGTCTTCGTGCGCAGATTGATTTGTAAATCTGACCTGCATTTAGTATGGAGATCCATTACTCGACCAATTGGATATTCACAACGTTGTGCATCATCGACTGTTCCGGGAGAGCTGCTACAACCATCAGGGAAACTACGTAAAGGTGAGCTATATTTTTGACTTCCCTTTTTCACTATCGTGCTGACAAAGGAACAGGACTTGTCACAAGTTGGCAGAGATCTACGAGAGACGATCATCATCGACAACTCCCCGACCTCCTATATCTTCCATCCGCAACATGCCGTGCCCATCAGCAGTTGGTTCTCAGACGCCCACGACAATGAGCTCTTGGATCTTATACCTGTTCTCGAAGATCTGGCAGGCGAGCAAGTCAGCGACGTCAGTCTCGTGCTGGACGTTGCTCTATGAGCATCAGGCATCCCGATTGTAAAATCCCACCCACCAAGTCTCAATATCAGCCTCCAAAACGATACGTGATACCCCCTACAATACACAGCATTTTGTTTCCTTTCGAGGTTTTCTCGGCTATCAAAACAAGCGCGTACGTTGTTGCATAATCAGAATCAGCAGCAGAGCGGTAGACGTTCTATTCAACCCTCTTTCCTTGTAACACCAGTCTGGCCACGGAGCTCAGATTTGTGACCTTTATTATGGACTGCATTTTCCGGCGTACAAACCTCATCCAACCATTGCCCCCATTATCTTAACATATCCAACCCCCCGAACTTATGCTTTAATCGATGGACGCTTTTTGATTCTTGGCTTGCGCGTCCCGGTCGCTGCAATACTCGTTGTCACAGGACTTTTTGGATAGTGGAAAACCCTGCGACAAATCCTGCCGCAAATCACTTACAATGCAACACTACACAGAAAATCAACCTTTTTCTCGCTAAATGCGTTGTCTCGATTGCGGATACTGCTCCCTTTTGATCATCAGAGGCGATGATGTAGCAGGCTCGACATGAGCCTAGCAAGTCTTGGTCGAAAACGCTTTACAGCCGTGGATACGATGCAGTTCCAATCTTTATTTGCTGTTTATTTTACGGGGAAAAAAGCAGATGGAAAACAAAAAGCAACCCTGTAATCTGAGCTGAACGCTGGGAGCACAAACGGAAATCGTGAAGCAGAGGCGGGCGTGCGCCGTCGCGCTGGTATTGCAGACTCTGTAGATAGCGATGATTGGAGGCGGCATTAGAAATATAAGAAGCACTCCCTGCCCTGAATTGTTTGTTGCCGAGTGTGAAGGGAGTGTGAAACCTGAAGTGAATTTGTGGCCGTTCATGTTCAAGCACGACGGCGGCTGCGCGGCCCGCTGTTTGGCCCACCGTATCTTCGCAACGCGTACCTTGAAATTTCTCTATAGCTTCGCCAACTAGTAGTTCCATTCGCGACTCGCTCTTTGCGCTCTCACTCACACATCAACCATGTCACTCACGATACCGAATGCGCCTAACAGCGGGCTGTTCAAGCCTGGCTACCAAAAGTGTGTAATCAAACCGCAGACAACAATGTCTTCACAGCACTAACGAGTATCTCCCAGCTACGATGCCGAAGACGGCGCCGTGGTGCGCAACATCGAGGCCTGCCGGGCCATCAGCAGCACAGTAGCGACGTCATTCGGGCCGTTCGGACGGAACAAGATCGTGGTGAATCACCTGCAGAAGCTGATCCTGACCAACGACGCGGTGACGATACTGCGGGAACTGGATGTCGTGCACCCGGCGGCCAAGTTGCTGGTCATGGCGTCGCAGCAGCAGGAAGCAGAGATGGGCGACGCGACGAACTTGGTCATTGTACTCGCGGGAGAGTTGCTCAAGAAGGCAGAGGAGCTGATTCGCATGGGACTCAAGACTTCGGATATCGTCAGGGGATACGAGTTGGCGCAGAAGATGGCGCTAGATGAGCTGGATAAGTTGGAGGTCGATTCGATTCGTGAGGTCAGAGAGACGAAGGATCTGGCTCGCGCGCTGAGGAGCGTCATCGGTGCGAAGCAGGCGGGTCACGAGGATCAGTTGTCGGAACTGGTGGCGGAAGCCGTATTGGCGGTCCTGCCCAAGAACCCGAGCAACTTTAATGTCGACAACGTTCGCGTGGTCAAGATCATGGGTGGCAGCTTGGATCAGAGTCGTGTGGTAAGGGGTATGGTGTTTGGACGCGAACCGGAAGGTATTGTGAAGAAGGTCTCAAAGGCAAAGGTCGGCGTTTACTCATGCCCGATCGACATCTCACAAACGGAAACAAAAGGCACGGTCTTGCTCAAGAACGCAAAGGAGATGCTGGACTTCACCAAGGGCGAGGAGTCACAGGTTGAAGCTGTGGTCAAGGAGCTACACGATGCCGGTCTGCGTGTGGTCGTTGCTGGTTCGACGGTGGGTGAGCTGGCGATGCACTACCTCAACCGCGCTGGCATACTGGTCATCAAAGTACTGTCCAAGTTCGAGCTCCGGAGACTCTGCCGCGTAGTCGGCGCCACACCGCTCGCTCGTCTCGGCGCACCCATGCCAGACGAAGCCGGCGACATCGACATTGTCGAAACCCTCGAGATCGGCGGCGATCGCGTCACAGTCTTCCGACAAGAAGACGCCGGCCACGCCACCCGCACCGCGACCATTGTGCTCCGCGGTGCGACCCAAAACGCCCTTGATGATATCGAGCGCGCAGTCGACGACGGCGTCAACGTCGTCAAAGCCATCACGCGCGACGCCCGCCTCGTCGCCGGCGCCGGCGCAGCAGAAGTCCAGCTGGTGGAGCGCATCACGCGCGCCGCGGACCGCACACCTGGGCTGGCGCAGTACGCAGTCAGGAAATACGCAGAGGCGTTCGAAGTCGTACCGCGACTGCTCGCCGAGAGCGCGGGTCTGGACGCGACGGAAGTCCTGGCCAGACTGTACACGGCGCATTCCAGCGGTTCCAGCACCGAAAAAGCTCAGGAGCAGGATAAGCCGTGCGCAGTGGGCGTCGACGTGAACAACGAAGACGGCTCAGGGACGCTGGACGCGCTCGACGAGGGCGTGCTGGATCTGCTCGTCACGAAACAGTGGGCCATCAAGCTCGCCACCGAGGCCGCGAGGACGGTCCTCGCCGTCGACCAGATCATCGTCGCGAGACAGGCGGGCGGACCTAAGCCTCCTGGTCCGAATAAGAATTGGGACGAGGACTGATGCTGAGAGGAATAGAGAGAGGATATATATTTCAACGTAGACGAGGATGAAATGACATTCGTCTAGACACTTCTTTTTTTGTCTAGAGGTGTCTGTGTCATACCCTGGATATTGTTCGTGCCTATATAAGCCCCACGGGACTGATTCTCACGCAGCAGCACTACTCCGTCCCCGCCCATCAAGTCTCAACTCCGCCAACATCCCCCCTCTCCGCCCCTTCCGCTCCAATTTCTCCTCCCCCGGCGCGACGAACCGATGCACAGTCCTGTGATCCAGCACGCGCTCTTCCTTGTCGCCCTTCCCATCGCGATCCGTCTTCGGCCACGCGAAGCCGTACAGTTTACTGTGTCTCTCGCACCGGGGGCAGTACGCGCGTGTCTGGTAGGCGTTTTCCTGCACGAAAACGTCGGGGCAGTTGCGGCATTCGATCCACCGCGAGTAGGCGTTTGTGAGTAGCAGGGGTGTGAGGGTGTAGTCTCCTGGTCTGCGGCGGGGAGGACGGGGCTCGGTGGGGATGTCTGTGTGCGAGTGGATGGAGGATGTTGTGGACGAGGCGCTGTCCGAGTCGTATGGACAAGGAGAGATGGAGTGCTCGATTGTTGGGATTGCGGACTTGTGACGGAGGGATTGGCGGGTGGGTGCGAGGCCGCGTTGTTTGCGCCGTCGGACTACGCGCAGGGCGACGTCATCGAGTGAGCACTGCGCTGACAACTCGGATAGGTCTGACTCTGATCCAGACTGTGATTCGGCTTTGATGGTCTTTGTCGTGGGGAGGTCATCTACTGAGGTGGCGTCTGTGGCTGTTGAAGAAGCTTGAGAGTTGCCGAGCAATGAAGATGCAGGAGACAGAGATCGGGGCGCGGAAGATTCGGACAGGTATTCACGACGTCGATTGACCTTGGTGGTGAGAGATTGTCGGATGCTGGTCGTTGCGGGTGACCTCACTGGCCGTAAGTTGGGTGCGGCAGTGACCTTGAGCGCAACCTCTGATATGATTGGTGATCTTGGGCTGGAAACGGACAGCGCAGGCGTCACAAGAGCCGCGTCTCCGTGCGTCTTCTGTCGTTTCCTCGGCGCAGGAGATGACGATGCGGAGGCTGACACAGAGGAGGTTGGAATGGGCGAGTGAGTGTTTGCGTCAAAGGTGAATTTGCGCTTCCGCCGCAAAGAATAGGTGTCAGGCGTCGAGACGGGCTCGGGCATCGGAGACTCCGCAGCAGGCGTGTCTTTCGTCTTGCTACGATGCTTCCGTCTGCGAGTCCAGCCGTTCCTCTGCAGCACTTCACATGTGGCGCAAAGACATTCGCAATTGTCCTCCCCAAAATAGTCGACACCGTAAGTGACTGTGATCTCCTCACCGATTTCAATGTTGCGAGCGCATACGATCTGCATGCCGTGGTGGCCCGTAGTCGAGAGCTTGGCATTGGCGTTGCAGTCATGGTTGGCAAATCTGGCCGGACCAAGGAAGAGAGATGGCGTCTTCTTTCGGCTCGACATGACGATGCTAAAATCGCGGTTCTTCAGATCAAGCTCCTCTTCCTCCTTCTTGGTCATGGCGACCTGAACGCCGGTCAAGTACTTGATGACATCCCCTTTCTTGATTTGCTTTCGAGCGAAGACGGCAGCCTCGTGGGTAGTGATCGTGTATCTGTTTGTAGTGCACACCTCGAAGGGACAGTCCGGCATGTAGATGCGCACATATCTACCCAGATGGCGTTGGAAATGTTCTTTCTCGTCCTTTGTCTTGAGCGACTGGTTGTACTTCTTCAGGCCCGGGAGATCCATGAGCTTCTGCGCAGCAGTGATAGGGTCCTTGTTAAGGATGACATGATTCTGTACGATGCGACAAACATCCTCCTCTCTAACGCCTCGCACCGGATGGAAACCGGGACGCAGTTTGCGAATCTCAGCCCAGTATGACACCTGCGACAGGTCAGTGAGAGTGTTTCGACGGGGGCTTCAACTGGGTACGCACGCGATCCACTAGCGCATCGGTCACTCGGTCGTCATAGTCGACAAGTTGCGAGAGGGTCAAGCCTCCCTTCTTCGCCAACGCGTCTTCCAAATGGGCAGCTTTAGGCATTGGTGGTGCAGCTATGCGGCGTTATTCTAGTCGTATGACGAGCGGCCGGAGAGGGACGCGATCAAGTCCACCAGGTTGAGAGACTGGCTCAGTGGCGGATCGGATGTGGAAGGGGTGCGGCGACCACGGAAATTAGGTGGCCAACGACAGACAGAACCAAGGAGCGACGGAACGAAAAAATGACAATAAGCGGAAGCCGGACAATAGCGTCTATACCAACATGTCTTGTACAAAGGACAGGAAGCCCTGGTCCGGTGAAGTAAAGTGAAGTGACGGGCAATCCAAGGGGGGCCGACAGCGACAGATGCGCGCGCGAACGCCGGTCGAGGTCAGCCGCGGGATTCGGAAGCGCAAGCGGGAGCGTCGTGTTCCACCAAAAACGCGCGCTTCCACACTTCAATCTTTCAGACAGCCATTTACCTTCTCCGGTGGGCGGCATGTGCTGCCGTGCTGCAATTTATCCCCGGCTTCACTTTTGTCCAATTGACTTCTGCACGGAGCCGTGCAGCGACAGACGACAGCCACCGGTTGCATCGCGCAGCTAATCGTTCACCATGATACAGCTCAAGGTGAGCATCTCCAGCGCCACGCAACCGCCGCCTCTCTGACGCTACCAATAGTCCCTCCTCAACTGCATCGACAACTCGGGCGCCGCCATTGTCGAATGCGTCCAGGTCTTAAAGATGAAGCGAGCCGCACGAGTTGGTGAGTAGACATAGATACCCACATGTATCTCCCTGCTCACACTGCTACCAAGGCGATCGCATCATCGTTGTCGTAAAGAAGCAGCGCAATTTCGGCCCGGAAAGCGGCCCTGGAGGCTCGGTGTCGGTCAGCGCAGCCAACAAAGTCAAGAGGGGTGATGTGCGCCATGCCGTCGTGGTACGCACGCGGAAGGGATACCAGCGGAAGGATGGAAGCACAGTCAATTTCGCCGACAATGCTTGTGTGCTCATCAACAAGGGTGGCGAGCCCATCGGATCGCGAATGAACGGTAAGCGTCATGAAGCATGTTGCGAGCCATTAACATGACTGACTCTTACAGGTGTCGTGGGGAGAGAACTACAGAACAAGCAATGGTCAAAGATATTGTCGCTGGCGCCCATGCAACTATGAGTCTCTCTGGTTAGTGCAGCACGTCCCGATTAGTCTAATTTGAGCATGGCATTGGCGTCTCATGGGTCATGAAAAGGTCTGGCGACTAAGCCAGCGCCTGTACAAGTGTATAAACATCTGGAATCACGAATATCGATGCCGAGAGGGGTTGTTATAGAATATATGTCCCTCGAAGAACGGTCTTGATAGACCCTCTGTGTTCGCACAGAGACTGTGAATCGAACTCTTGTCCGAGACCTTTCCATGATGAAATTCGTTCGGTAATTGTCGCAATATGGTTGCCAGCCGTATCTTATGCATAGCTTGTGGTACCATGCAATATCATGTCGTAGGAGTCGTAGCAAGAGGTTGAGAGCATTAGTCAGAGTCGAGTTTACCGGCGAGTCATGCGGGCAAATGCGCAGTCCGCCCGGCGCGGCTTCTTTGTTTCTGAGGTGACAAACCGCCGCTTGCTTGTCTTCTTCTGCACTCTGCTTCACAGGCTATACCCAAAGCAGCCTCACAGACGCTCCAAATTTGTCGGCATCATGGTAAGTCAAATCCGCAATCCATAGAACGGCGCATCTCCAGAAGTTCACGCACTTGACCTGGATCAACACCTGGGTCCCCGCACTCGAAATCCGGGGGTCGTTCGACGAGGCGTGCGCCATGGGCAAACCATCTCCATTCTCTCAGATCCAGTCTTTGGAAAAGTCCAATATGCGCGAGTGCTAATTGTGACGTCCTCTAGGCGACAGGTCTTCCTGCCGGATGGGAGGTCAGGCACTCCAACTCCAAGAATCTGCCCTACTACTTCAACCCCAGCTCGAAGGAGAGCCGATGGGAACCGCCAGCTGGAACCGATAGCGAAGCGCTGAAGATGTACATGGGAACGTATCACAGCTCCGCTAACATCCGACCGGACGGTGCCGGTGCGCAGGATGGCAAGATCAGAGCGTCCCACCTTTTGGTCAAGCACCGCGATTCGAGGCGGCCGTCTAGCTGGCGCGAAGCCCAGATCACGCGACCAAAAGAGGAGGCGATGAGCATTATACTCGCCCACGAAGCCCGCATCCGCAGCGGAGCAACAAGCCTCGGTGATCTGGCCACTACTGAGAGCGACTGCAGCAGCTCCAGGAAGCGAGGCGACCTGTAAGTTCGATAGTTCCGCGATGGCGACCCATCACAAGACATGCTCATTCCAATTACAGTGGCTTCTTCGGTAAGGGTGACATGCAGAAGGAATTCGAGGATGCGGCATTCGCTCTCAAGCCGGGCGAAGTCAGCCACGTTGTCGAGACTGCCTCTGGCTTGCATTTGATCGAGAGGTGCGTGCTTTGCGTTTACTTTCCATCACCGGCTCGTTCGTTTGCGTTCTTTCTTTCTTTCTTTCTTTCTTTCTTTCTTTCTTTCTTTCTTTCTTTCTTGAAGCTATTGTAAAGGCGCAGACGTTGTTTCCTCCTCATTAGCCTCATTAGTGTCTCCTGCTCACCTTCAGCGTTCTGTGCACCACTGCTTACACTCTCTAGGCTGGAATAAGACACCTGGCTCGAGCTACTGGCAAGATTACGATACTGTGGGTGTGCATGTCTTCCGACCCTTGCGGTCTTGAACAAGCACGACGTCACTGGCAGAGTCTAGTGCAGATCATATCCTAGCGAATTTGGGAGTGGCATCTCGTTCATTGTTACAGTTTTGCACTCAAAAGAAATGTATTGCAAGGCTTAGACCGTTGATGCCTTTCCACTGTGATTTTGAGATTGATCCTTGTCTTTTGCGTTTCCTGCTTCCACTTTTCGCGTGTGTAACATCGGGCGCACTCGCGGCGGACAAGGCCTGGCCCTGTACCACCACAGAACAGACCGGCGCTTCTGCCGCCAGCCAATCGAGCACAGCAGCAGCTCGTCCCCAGTCGGTGCCTGTGTTTGCCCTGTCGCCTGGGGTGCAGTTTGCGGTTTGTGCGATAGCCACGCCATGTGTCGTGACGTAAGCGGAGGGTCGACATGGCAAGGATCGCACGGTGTGTTGATCGAGGAGGGAAGAATGAAGCTAACAACGAAGACCAGCAGTCGATCAATCGTCAATTGGTACCCCACCCACCTGACGTCCAACTAGATTCACACTTTCACGCATCCCACTTCACGGTTCCTTCCTCATTCAACTCTGCTTGGCTTTTGCTTCACGGTCTCATCCCGTCTCCCTCTTGCCTCTTCGGAAGCTCGATTGTTTCACCTCTCCTGCAATTGCTTCCGATACAAACACGCCCTCACTTCTTCCGTCAAACCGCTCGCCCTGAGTGCACGCTTTGCTTCGCCTTCACACTACCATTCATCACCTCTTATCATCTGCTTGGTCTCGCCATGTCGATCACGAGGCAGCCCCGTCACAGACGCCCGTCTTGGATGAGGGATGCAAACACATACCGGATTCACCTCGAGTCCGATGTCCAACGTAGCGAACCTCCTGAGTTTATCGACCCCGACCTCGAGGGATATTGCTACGACCCGAAGTACTATTGCGCATGGGCCGTGGAACCGGCTCTGCGAGAAAAGCTCCCACAAAAGCTTCTGGGCGTCATTGACGACTGGTCTTACGCTGCTGCTGCAGTACAGACCTCACTCGCCCGCATTGCCATTCTCGATCATAGAGGGTTGGACCGCGGCTGGCCTGAAAAGACATCGGCTCACTTATCACGAACCACGTCTGGTGCTAATTCGATCGGATCACCCAGCCCTCCCTCTTCTGCTACCTCACCGCCCGGAGGATCTTTCTCAATTCACGGCGATGCTGCCAGATCTAAGCTTACACCCCTTCTTATCGGGTCAACGGCCAGACCGACCTATACTTCCACCGCGATAGACACCCCACCGTGGACTCCTCAGGATATCAAATCTGCGAACCTTGCAATTGAATCGCCTACAGAAGGACACTTGATTGACCCGCTCAAGCTAAACGAGCGCCTAATTACATTCGAGCAAGTTCATACTCCTGTCAGCATGCCAAACCTTTCTCCGTCTTTGAGTCCCGTTGATTCCCTTGGACCTTTGTTCGATGAGCCTGCTTGGGAGCGTTACATGGAAGAATACAGACGTGAGATCGACGGCCTCCAGAAGGAGGACTGGCCTCGCTTCCGGCATCTCGGCCACAAGATCATGGTCGACTACAGGCTCATCCTTGATGAATATCCCGAAGAAATAAATCAGGACACTCAGAAGCTGTTCATGCCGTGGTGGAACAAGATGACTGGACGGTTGAAGAAGGTGCAGGAGGATGTTGAAGGGGTTTCCATGCCTACTCTTTCAGAGATAAAGCACGTGAGACGAGTCTATGGCCTACGCGCGTGATATATCGCCATTGTGGATGCTCCCGAGACAGGTCGGAGGTCGAGACCTCTGCACACCGCCAAAGATAGTCCGCCGGTGAATCCTAAACCCTCTCGTCATGGCCCTGATGCAGTCGATCACACCACAACGATCCCCTGCACATATCTTATGCGCACAATCAGATCGGACAGACAAATTGCGACCATCAATCTTGGAAGCGCAAGTTGTCCGCAATCAGGTTTCCCGCCCTTTGGTAGTCCTGAACTGTAAATCTACGTGGCACACACAGCCACCGGCTTTCAGGTTCTCAATTGCGAGACTAGTCCAGTCAACAGACGGGACCTTGACAAGGGCAAGCTGACTGGGCGCTATCGATAGACTCAAAAGTCGACTGGAAAAGCATTCCGAATTCACTTGTCTTATGACTTGCTCTGTGTGAAACTGTGCAGTGTCAAGATTATGTGCAAGTCAAACACCATTGTAGGAAAGAACGAGCATTGCATTCATCAAAGGAATCGAAGGTTTTCCAAATCGCAAACATTAGCCCTCTTCTTCCGAACTGTTCCCATTTCATGACCACGAGAGCCACCCTCTTCCCTCCCGTAGCACAAGAACAGAGGTTCCAAATTGAAAGACGCCACAGAAAGACAGACTATAAGAGAGGAGAAAAAAAGAAGAAGAAGAAGGTATTAAGAGTGACCGAATCACGACTTGACGCCCCGCCATATTCCCCGTCCTATCCTTTCGATTTCAAGTGTCCTCAGGCTACAAAATCATAGACTTGACAGCCTTGCGCGTCTTCCCCTCCGCCCGCTTGGCCATAGGCGGCGTCCCAGGGCGATCAGCCAACCACCGCGACTCGGGCGGGAGATCGCTGTCCTTGGGCGGGACGCGTGGGCCCCCGACGGCCATTGACATGGGCCGGGGGACTTCCTTTCTGACCACACCGCCCGGTGCAGCTGCGGATTTGACGGGGCTCGTGGGCGCGGATTTGGTCCAGCCCTGCCCTGCAGAAGTGAGGCTGCCTTGGGAGCTGGTGGGCGGGCAGACGTTGATTTCTGGCGCTGCTGGGGCAGCTGCGATGCGAGATTTGCGGGCGTTGAGACGTGTTTCGTGAGCAATAACGAGTTCGGTCCATTTGGTTGATTTGCCGGATGCAGAGGTCTTGCCCAGGGCTTGGCCGAGCGATGCCATCCATGCGTCCTTGTCCGTGGCAGATTCGGCGTAGAAGTCGATCGTCTCGCCGTTCGTGAAGCGCAGACGGAAACCTTCCTCGACGAATTGGTAGCCGTCGTCCTCTTCGGCAAAGGCCGACTTTCGTCGCTTCTTTGAGCCAGGCTTGTTGTTCTCGCTTGTGACAGGGTCTGCCACTAGCGAAGTCTTATCGTCAATCAGCTTTGATGCCTTCGACAGGTTGATGGTGGCTCGAGGCTGCATCGTGTGCTCGTGGAAAGCAGTGAGTCGCGTTGAAGACAGGCGGAAGAACCGTCGGCGCCAGTACTATATGTTGTCAGTGTCGATCGTACTGGTGCATACAGCGTTATGACTTACCGGGCAGTCGCCTCCCTGCTGGCTGAGATAGCCCTCGTGGCTAACATTGGATACCTTCTCTGCCTCCTTCATCTCCCGTAGCGCGGCTGACATTGATTTCGGCATGTCGGAATCCTCAAAGTCCTTTCCTCGAGGAATGTACAGAAGATTGACTTCCAGATTGCCGATTTGATAAGGTGGACGACGTACGACGCCATCGCCTCTCATACCAACGCCAAAGCCATTGGACCGCTTCGAACGCACCGAAGATACGACATTGACATCTTTCTCCATGGCCCACTCGTTGTACAAAGGCACGTTCGCGGTCATCATCCGGCCATAGCATGAGTCCTCAAAAGACTTGAGACTGATATAGGCACGGGCGAAGGATCCTGTCGTACCGTCGACCAACTCCCTCATTTTGTCCCACGTAGTGGGCCGACTCGCAAGACGCTGCCTCTCAGCTTCCTCGAATCTCCGACGTTCCTCTGCTTCGGCCTCGGCTTGCGCTCTTCGCTCTTGTTCAGCCCTTTTCTTAGGACTTGACAAAAGCCTGCTGAAGACCGATTTTGACGGGCTTTTTGGCCTGTGAGTGTTTCTGTTGAGGTTGGTAGCCTGAGTGGCCTTGGGTGGGGGAGGGAGATTCGTAGTCAGCGTCAATTGGAAGTCGAGGTCCTGCTGAACAACGAGTTCAAATTCTTGGCCAATTGTTGCATTCTTGCCGAGGTCCAAGTTTCCTGTCGTGACGCAATGCATGCCATTATCAAGAGTGAGCTGGAAGAACAGCCGGTCATTACGTGGGAGTGGCATATCCAGATCCTTCAGACCGGCAACTTTGACAAATAGTCTGCCACGTTCGATCTCCGAGTCGGCATCAGAAAGGATGCTATGCTCTTCGAGCGTGCCCAAGGCCGACTCTTGTCCAGGGAGAGGTGGTGCAACGCCGATATTGGATTTGCGGCCGGAGGATTGGCGGTGAGACTTGCGCCTCACCTTTCCGTTCCAAGGCTCCGTCTGAATGAACTTTTCCCCCGCGCTGGGTTTCCGAGTTCCATTAGCATGATGAGGCGTCTTCGCTGGAGCAGCTTTGGTGACGTCCGAGTCTGTGGATGTGACGGTCGCTGCGCTGGTGTCGCTGAAATCGCGGCGCGAAGCAATAATGACCTTTGTATTTTGCCGCATCAGGTAGCCCTTCTGTGAGATTGTAAGCCACCTCCTAGAACAGTAGTGATCTCAAATTGCTGTCTTACCTTTTGTGCATCCATCACTCGTTCCATTTCCTGGGCCAAACTGAAGCTCGTACCCAATTCGTTCTCCGAGCTGGAGATTCCAACATCAAGCTTGAAATCGTTGTTGCCACCCACAGCAGAATCATTCTTGGACTCGTTGGAGCCGGCCGTTGAGGGCTGACTCCATACTGATGCCGAATCTTCTGATCTGGCCTGACTGCTCGGGCGATATTGAGCGGGAACATCAGGCATTTGTTCCGCAGCCATAGCCTCACGTTGCGCGGCTTGGATGACCGCCTCGAGGTCCGCCGCAGTACCCGATGGCCGGGCCTTTAGCTTTCCGCCGGTCTTGATGGTGGCTCTTCGCTCAGGAATGACTGGCGGCTCCATCATGGGTCGACGCACAAATTCAGGGACTGGTTCTTCGCTAGTACTCTTATCGGAGGCCGTGTCCTCTCTAGCGGAGCTGAGGCTGGTCCTTAGCTCAGCTGCAAGGGGAGCTAAGCTGGTTTTGGTAGTTGTCGTGGTGCTGGTCGTCGTTTTCTCCTCACGAACGATGGATCCATCGCCCAGGGCCATGTAATCAGTGAGACCAAAATCATACTCGCTCTTGCCTAAGAAGTTGGCGAGGAATGGCAAGCTGGTCTTCTTCGAAAGTTCGGATTTCCTTGATTCAACCTCGGGAGTGGAGAATTTATCGTCATCAGAAATGCCTAATCCTGCACCTTGGAGACATTAGCGGCCCAGTGACAAGGTGTTAATCGAGTCAGTGCTTACCTAGATCAATCTTTTCTTCTTCGTGGCTTGCATAGTGCACGACTGACGACTGTCGCTGGCTGCCGGTGAAAGGAGAGTCGAATTCCGCAAGCGCAGCGGGATCATAAGACAGTTGTGGAATATGGTCGAGGTCGAGCACGGATTCTTCCATCTCTTCCTTGATCGGAAAACCTAGATCGTTGAACTGTGTGGACGTTTCCCTCGAAGGAATTGGAGTATCGCAGTCTACTTTCGCTAGATCGCTATAGTCCATTTCGTTGTCGGAATAGAGAGACTCCTGCTCGTCCGCCTCGTTGCTAACTGAGTACCCTTGATTCATGTCTGCCTTTACCTTCTTCATGATCGATTCACGAGAGATCTGGGGAGCGGTGTCGAATGCTGGCAGATCGTTCAGCTCATCCTCGTCATTCGAGGTCTGCTTGAGTTCGGGCGAGGATTTGAAGATGATTGAGCTACGTCGGCTCTCCTCGTTCAAGGATTCTTGCATCGCCATCAGGTTCATCCTATCCTCACGCGACATGCCTGATTCTCTCATACGAAGAATCTCATCTTTGCTGACGGCGGCCGGGCGGGGAGGTGATGGCAGATTCCTCTGCGTGCTGCTAGCTCGCTCAGCCGCGGCCGCGAGACTGCCGGAAGACCGTCTGCCGCGCAATGGTGACGCTAGTCCTGGTATAGGTGGAAGTGGTCGAGTTGAACCTTCGGAATTCATTGATTCCGATCGAGTGCTTATCGATGGTTGTTGCAGCCTTCCAGGAGTGGCAGTCGGAGGAGGACTACCCCCTTCAAAGACATCATCCAGATCATCGACAAGGCCAGTCCGAGCATTGTCGGGACTAGTGTGTCTCCAGTCACCCGGAAGTACTACGGGGGTCTTGTCTGTGTCCTCGAGAGAAGCATCGAAACTGTCCTCATCATGTTCAGCCGAAGATCCTCGTTCGAAGCTGTTCTCATCGAACTCTTCCGACTCATAGCTTCCCTCCCGAGAGTCAGAAGCGACGGAAGACGGCTCAGGGGTTTGCTGCTCGTATTCATGAGTTTCCGGTGGTGCGGTCTCAAACGTGACGCTCTTCGCGGGGCGGAGGCTTTGACGTGGGGTCGCAACACGGCTGCCATCATCAACCATGGACAGTCCGTCCATGTCAAGGGCAAGCGAGCTATCCGCATAACGACTCTTTGCTGTAAGAGACGACTTCTGTGGTGATTGAGGTGGTGACCGAGGCTCTGCAGATACTGGAATATCTGTGCGGCTCTCTGTTCTCTTGTGTGTAGGTCTCTCTGGACTGCGCACGGGGCTCTTGTCTTTACGGATGCTGTCAAATCTTGTGAAAGGGTTCTGCTGGATTCGGTCGCTAAGCGGTCTATCTGTCAATGGACGCTCGATCAGGGGTGAGCTTGAGGGGTCGTACTTGTCCCGAGTCTCCCTCGCAAACATGGGGCTGTTAGCGACCCTAGAAGCCTTCTTGAGATTCTCGATCGACCCGCGTTTAGAAGGTATCAGGTTCTCGCGATCGGGGCTATTCTCTGGAATAAAGCGACCACGAGCCATGCTGTCCTTGGCCCAGATCGAACGAGGCGACCGGACAGGCGACCCCTCAGTAGCCGTAGAATCTTTGGCGCCAACCATTTTCTAGTCTTGTCAAATTATGTCCTCTGCGCGCAGAACTAGCGATCCTCTCACCTTTGTTGCTTGGTTGTATGATGGCGAATTCCTCCTGCGCTCCGTAGACCCTATTTCAGTCAAGGGCCGGGGGAGCTTGGTTGGCGACGACGTCGAGTTCATCTTGTTGATGCGGAGCGGTTGCACCTGAGTCAAGATTAGCAGAAGCGCGGATATTATAGCACAGAGAGAGACTTGCCGCGTTGCCAGCCATTTGCGCAATCTTGTGGCCACCTGGCTGGGAGGTGGACGGGGGCGTAGAAGTGGTTGTGGATGTGGATGTGGATGTGTATGCGGGAACAAGCAAATCTGCGGCCGGAAAAACACAAGCCACTCACAGTGAAAGCGTACAGCAGTCGCAAACCGCAGCGCTCAAGCGAATGACATGAAAATGAGGGCGAAACGGTGGCAGGACGCTCGACGGTAGGCCATGCGCTTCTCGTGGAGGGCGGCGGGTGGACGAGGCGTGCGTATGTGTGGTGGTAATAAGAGCGAGGGTCAAACGGTTGTCGCAGGCAGTAGATACAGAGAGATACATAACGCGGCGCCAGCGGGGTCGGCGACCGGGATTGACACGATTGACGGGCAAAACAAGTCGCGGCAAGTCGCTCCCCGGCAACCGTCCGCTTTGGGCGTTAGCGCTACCTCCACCAACCTCATCTCACGATTTCGCCAGGAAAATTCCCAAGGCTGCTGCAGATGTCCCCACTGTTGATGGCCACACGCATCCACATGACCGCCATCCCTGGCCGGTCAGGTCTCAATGTCTGCTCGTCGGCCCTGGTGTCTGGCAGCTGGAAGAGTCGCAGGTCACTCTCTACTCAGCACAAGCGCCAGCCATCGCGCATGGTGCTCTCACCCAAGGTCGCCCAGCCGCCTCCCCGCAGCGACTCCAAGTCTGGCAAGCGACCGAGCAGGGATCCGTTCGGTAACATGAATGTCACCAGGGCGAAAGTTGATCTTCGCCAACCCGGCTCCGCATCTGGGAAAAGGGCGTTCAAAGGGAGTGACTCGGTGCTTGGCAAGGGCAAAGGCAAATCCCGGCCCAGAACCGATGCGCAGCCTTTCAAAGCGCTAAAGATGCAACGGGCCCTGAGCCCGGTGTCCTATGGCCGTCGATCTGAGGTCAAGGACAGTATCGCCAACCATGACTCCTTCGACCGCTTCGGCCTTCTGCCAATAATCAAGGAGTCGATTGGGCCGGAGGCACTGCGGGGTCGGTCGGACCCTGTACCCAGTCCGATCCAACGGCTTGCGATTCCGGCTTTGCTGGGAACAACCAAAGAATACCGTCAAGCTGCAGCAAGCAATACAATGCAGCAATTCTTGCTGGCTGCAGAGACCGGATCTGGCAAGACGCTTGCGTATCTGCTTCCTGTCATTGATGCACTCAAGCGTGGGGAGGCTAAAGCGAAGGAGTCCACCGCTTTGAGTGAACGATCATCGAGGAAGACCGCGGTAAAGGATGCCTTATTCGAGCTACACCCACCAGAGGTGAAGGAGGCAGATCCCTCTTCCGGCCGGCCGGCGGTGGTAGTCCTTGTCCCAACCGCGGAGCTGGTTGACCAGGTTGGAGCCGTCATCAAGTCGCTCTCTCATACCGTCAAGTTCCGTACCGCCCTACTCTCGGCCAATTACTCTGGTCAAGTCATCCGCAACCGTCTCTTCTCCCCCGCCGGTGTCGACGTGGTGGTGTCGACGCCACATCTTTTATCGAGTATCATTGAGTCAGACCCGTACGTTGTGGCAAGGGTCACGCATCTTATTATCGACGAAGCAGACTCCCTCCTTGACCGATCCTTCTCCGACACAACTAAAGCCATCCTCGAGAGAGCAACGCCGAGCCTGAAGCAACTTATTCTTTGCTCGGCGACCATTCCAAGGAATCTCGACGGGTTTCTCAGGAAGCACTTCCCAGACCTCATTAGGCTGACAACGCCCAACTTACATGCTATCCCTCGCAGGGTGCAGCTATCTGTCGTTGATATAGAGGGTGACCCCTACAAGTCAAATCGAAATTTGGCATGCGCTGACACAATTTATAACATGGGTCGAGAGGCTGCTGGGTCTTCTGATGGCTCCGCTGACCGCGTCATGAGGTTGATCGTTTTCGTAAATGAACGAGAGACAACCGAAGAAGTGGCGCAATTCCTCCGAAGCAAAGGAATTGATGCCCTTGCCTTGAACCGCGACGCCACCGACCGTCACACCTCTGACGTGCTTGCCGAATTTACTGGCGCACCTACAGTGACAAGAACGAAGTCCAAAGAGACTGCGGCATCAACAGGACAATGGACCGTGCCCAGTCGCACGAGGCGACCTGGAGAACGCCATCTTGACAATGTTAAGGCTCTAGTCATGACGGACATTGGGTCTCGCGGGATCGATACCCTAGAGGTGCGGAATGTCATCTTGTACGATGTACCACACACATCGATCGATTTCATTCATCGCCTCGGCAGAGTCGGGCGGATGGGTCGACGAGGACGTGGCTATGTTCTGGTAGGACGGGGCGATCGCAAGGACATTGTCAAGGAAGTTCGGACGGGCATGTTCATGGGCAAAGCCCTGATTTGAATACGCATCAAGATACCCTGTACAAATAGCCCAAAAGTGTTCATCTCCTCTTGAAACATTGCTTGCTACACCAAAGTCAGTGCTAATATAAATGTAGTGGCGCGTCAAGGCGGCTGAGGTGGCTGATGTGGATCCCCCAGACGTTTCGCACGGGAAGCTCCGCGGCACCTTGCAGAGGTCGCGTAGGGCTTGGACTGGCCGCTGGCCTTCGCCCTCAATCGCGAAAGCTCGAGCAGCACTCACCGTTGGAATTGTACATATCCTCCTTCATTGGAAACGAGCCAATTGCGCCCATCGAGATCGCGCTCAAATCAATCGAATATCAATTCAACACGTTTCTCCTGCCGCTGAACATTCATCTTTCACCATGTCGGGGCGCTTCGTCAGAGCCTCCAAGTACCGTAAGGACACCTCGGTCAGCCTCCTACAGATCATTTTGCTGACAACACCTAGGGCATGTCTTCGGGCGAAGCACCAAGAAGGTGCGTCGGGTGTTGCGCATTAGCTGAAACCCCATCTCACTCGCAAGCAGGAGCAATGCTATGACAATCTGAGGATAACCAATAATGCCTGGGACTCGAATCTCATCAAGGTCAGCAAATCGCAAGAGTGTTGGAATACGCGAAGGTGCTCATGTTACTATCAGGTCAACCCGAAATTCATTGCAGTCAACTGGGAAGCTGGCGGAGGTGGCGCGTTCGCAGTAATCCCGGTTAATGAGCGAGGAAAGCTTCCTGAGCAGATGCCGCTGTTTAGGGGCCATACCGCGGCGGTGTTGGACACAGACTGGTGAGGCGATCTAGGAGTAGTGTCTGCGCCGTCGCTCTGACTCGGGCTTTAGGAATCCTTTTGATGATCACGTAGTGGCTTCAGGCTCGGATGATGGGAAGGTGAAAGGCATTTTCCCCGATTACCATTGAATGAGACTGACCCTTTCCCCAGGTCGGCATCTACAGAGTTCCTGAAAACTTCAGTGTCCATATGGACTCAGATGGGTCGCAAGACGTGATGCCCATTGAGCGACTAGCTGGTCATACGCGGTATTTGATGCTCAGAATTAAGATGACGGATATCCGCTAACAATCTACAGCAAAGTCGGTCATGTTCTCTTTAACCCCGCGGCATCAAACGTATTGGCCAGCTCTTCAGGCGACTATAGTATCAAGGTTTGGGATATCGAAGCAAAAGCTTGCCAATTAAACCTCAAGCACAGCGATATTGTTCAGTCGCTATCCTGGTCTGGAGATGGATCGATGCTTGTGACAACTTGTCGAGATAAGAAACTCCGCTATTGGGATGTGAGACAGCAAAAGCCGGCATACGAGCTGCCTGGGCACAGTGGTGCTAAAAACAGCAGGGCAGTGTGGATGGGTGAACTCGACAGAGTCGCGACAACAGGCTTCTCTCGCATGAGCGACAGGCAGTTGGGCCTCTGGGATGTTCGCAACTCGAAAGAGCCAGTCGGTGGATTTACGGTTTTGGACTCAATTAGCGGTGTCTGTATGCCTTTCTGGGATGATGGCACACAGATGCTTTTCTTGGCCGGCAAAGGGTAAGCCGGGACGTGCATCCGCGCAGACAAATCAAGCTAACTTGAATGCAGTGATGGTAATATCCGATACTTTGAGTACACCAACGATAAGTTTGAGTTCCTTTCGGAATACAAGTCTGTCGAGCCTCAGCGAGGCATCGCGTTCCTGCCCAAGCGCGGCGTGGACCTTCACGAAAATGAAGTCATGCGAGCATATAAAACGGTCAACGATGCCTACATCGAGCCAGTCTCTTTTATTGTTCCTCGGCGAGCCGAGATCTTCCAGAGCGATATCTACCCGCCAGCAACAGGTACCAAGCCCTCATTGACGGCCGGAGGATTTTTTGCAGGCAAGGAAACATCTTTCCCACCAAAAATCTCTCTCGAGTCGTTGTATGAAGGCCAGGAAGCGCAAGAAGTACCATCAGAGCAACCGAAACCTAGAACAGTGCCTGCACCCGCACAAGAAAGTGCTCCATCTCCAACGAAGGCACCGTCTCCAGTGAAGCAAGAGGCAGTCTCCACACCCTTCCGCAGCGCACCACCATCGTCAATGAACGAGAACAAAGCTTCTATGTCTGCCATGGCATCTAGATTTGCAGATAAGGATGACGCGGATGCTTCGTCCGACACTAGCTCGTTCGAAGAGGTGTCGAAGCCGGTCGAACGTCCGATTCTGGCGAACAGGCAGGAAGCTAAGGTCGGAATGCGAACACCTTCGCCGACAAAGACTTCGTCAGCGCCGGCGCCTGCGCCAATCTCTGAAACCCGGAACTTTTCAGGCGAAACAGTGTCCACGCCTACACCGGCAGCCTCGGTGGCTAGAGAACCAGACGTGACTGCGAGCCCGAGCGGAGGCAGCAAATCTGCGGCTGAGGGTATTAGAGGCATGCTTCAAGAAATGAAGGCCATGCTTGCCAGCCAAGGGCAGCAGGTCAAGGAGCAAGGTGAGAAGATTGAGAGTTTGACAAAGGAGCTGGCTACCATCAAGAGTAAACTAGGCGATGCTTGAGGAGGTGATCTGCGCAGATTGGTCTTATAGTAGCGAAATTACAAATGATGTACATGCCATGTGCTTGTCGGATTATTTCTTGTGTGCATCGTGGATGAATATCCCTGAGCCGGACCAGTGGTCACGTGCTTGACGAAACGCGGCTTTGGTCCGAAGTTACCGCAGACTGCACGTCTTTGATGGCATTTTGGTATATAATTGTATACAAAACAACAAATTTAGCAAAAGCCTTACCGGATCAACGCTCGAGTCTCTGGTTCACTGCTCTGTCGCTTCAACACCTGTCGGAGATGGTCCCATAATAAATAGCGGCTTATGTTCTTCGAGAATCAATGCTTGCTCCACTGCGCTGTAGGGCGAATTTAGTCTGCAGCATCTCTTTGCTCAGCACTGGAACAACGAAGGTGCATCCCAAATTGGCTGTATTACGAAGAGTCTTCCGATGTTCTGTATGGGACAGACCGGCCACGGTAGCATCATATCACTCTACAAGACCTTTTTCATCCGGACGAATCAGCCCAAATCATAAGTCACGTCTCGGTTCTAACCTCTACGGAGAATCAAATCGCTTGATCCAAGTCAACGACCAGATCCAAAGAACAGCATTGCGGATCTTCTGCTCGTCTGCTCGTCAGCAAATGAAGAATGCGGACAAAAGCGAGGCAACGGCAGCTCGTAATACTACCAATCCAGGAGAGGGAGCAGACACCCTCGTCACCAAGGTCCAGTCGTCGCTGAGTAGTCTCACACCACGAGAGAACATCTACAACGTCCCAAATCTCCTGACTGCTTCTCGTCTTGTGGCAGCGCCAGTGATTGGCTATTTGATCGTCCAAGGAGATTTGAAATGGGCGCTAGGCCTCTTCTTCTACGCCAGCGTGACAGACCTGGTCGACGGATGGATGGCACGGCGGTATAAGCTTCAGACCGTGGTGGGAAGCGTGATCGATCCCATGGCGGACAAACTGCTCATGACGGTCATGACAGTGTCGCTTGCGGTCAAGGGACTATTACCAGGTACGAGGCTCTCATCTTGACGATATGAGAGTGTAGCACTGATACTCGAGCAGCATATCTTGCCACTCTCATCCTGGGTCGAGACGTTGCTCTCGCGGTGGCGGCAATTTACTATCGCTATGCTTCTCTCCCTGCACCAAAAACTATGCGCCGATACTGGGACTTTTCGCTCCCATCCGCCGAAGTGCATCCCACAACAGTCTCGAAATATAACACCTTCTTACAGCTCGTACTGATCGGAGGGACTCTTGCTCTTCCCGTCGTTGCCGCCGAGCCCCTGTTCGCAAACTCGCTGAGCAACGCAGGCTACACTATGCAGAACATCGATTCCTCACTAGCGTACTTTGGATATCTGGTAGCCGCGACGACTGCATGGAGTGGACTGAGCTACGCGGTACTTAAGGATGCGGTACGGATCCTGGGTAGCGATGAGGCGCTTAAGCTCAAGCAGGGTCGGACTGGTAGGAGGATTGTTGGGACGCTTTTTGGGAGCATCGTGCTTGCTTCTGTGGTGCTGTTCTCGAACGAGAAGAGGCAATCCGAGGAACAGACTCGGGAGTGAAAGGACGAAGCATGATTCTCTGATCGAGATAGATTGGCATGGAATGCGCTCAGGCTATTTGGAAACTGTCCAACCGTATGAGGAGATTAGGCATCTGCTCTCGATGTCCCCCAGGAATTCAACCCTCACGTCTGCCACAAAAAGTTTGTAGCTACAAACTTTCCCTCCCGCTTTGACGTTGTTATAGTGGCCATCGGGGCGAGTCACCGGGACAAGATGCGGGTGGAACGAAATTGCTCAAAAAATGCTCTAGATGCCCCCACGAAAGCATGAGAAGCTATAGTGCATATACTGTCACGACAAATCGTATCCAGTCCAGCAGTCTTCAGATACTTGAGTATTGAATATAAGAATGACTTGCCACCGCTGCATCTCTTGAATACCTAGTGAACTTCTGGTGGTCATGGCCGTCCGTCCAGCAGCATGGTTTTTGGTGCCAGGGACGGTACCAAACTTTCTACTGCGGCTCCACCGTAAAGTGGTGGTGGGGCATTTTTCACGCTCCCGACGCGTCGCGAATCCGGCGCCGGATTTCTTTTTTCAGACTGCTGCCTCGAGGCTAAGCCGTATAACTATCGCCCTACCGACCCGACACCGAACATTCCTCCCTCTCACCACGTCGCTGCGGTCCAAAATGAAGTACGTCTTGGTGTCTGGAGGCGTCATCAGCGGCGTGGGCAAAGGCATCATCGCCTCGTCCACGGGCTTGCTGCTCAAATCTCTCGGATTGAAGGTCTCCTCGATCAAAATCGACCCGTACCTCAATGTCGATGCTGGAACGATGAATCCGAAAGAGCATGGCGAGGTGTTCGTCCTCGATGATGGTGGAGAGGTCGACCTTGACCTTGGCAACTACGAGCGGTACTTGAACATCACTCTTACGCGCGAAAATAATATCACGACCGGCAAAATCTACTCACACGTCATTGAGAAGGAGCGGCGGGGCGACTACTTGGGCCACACGGTGCAGGTGGTGCCACACGTCATTGAGGCGATTGAGGACTGGGTCGAGCGCGTCGCGAAGGTGCCCGTCGACGATACTGGTGAAGAGCCGGACGTCTGCATCATTGAGCTCGGAGGCACGGTCGGCGACATTGAAAGCATGCCTTTCGTCGAGGCTATGACTCAGCTGCGTGTCCGTGCCGGACGCGACAACTTCATGCAGATTCACGTCAGCTACGTGCCCATGGTGCACGGGGAGCAGAAGACCAAACCCACACAAATGGCCATCAAGGCCGTGCGCAGTGCTGGTCTCATACCTGACCTGGTAAGTGAGAGAAACGCTGGACTATGTGCACCGCAATTCCCCCTGCGAAGTGGCCCCCAACTCCCTCTGCAAAATGGCCTGCGAGGTTGCCTGCGAGGTCGCCTGCGAGGTGGCCTCCGAGGATCCTTGCAGCATTGCCCTCAAGGTTCAGTGCGAGGTGGTCTGCGAAGTGTACTACGAAGTGGTCCACGAAGATCACTGCAGAGCGGCCTCCAGGGTTCACTCCGATGTTCACTGCAATGTTCACTCCGACGAGCTGCTCGATTAGCCCTTAAATGAGCCCCCCAATTCTCTTTTCCTGCTGACTGGTTACACAGATTGCTTGTCGCTGCGAGAGCCCTCTGGATGCCGGTGTGATCGACAAAGTTTCACGATTCTGTCAAGTGCCTGTCTCACAGGTCCTTGCCGTGCGCGACATGCCATCCACGTACCAGGTTCCAATTTTGCTTTCGGAGCAAGGTCTGCTGGACACCTGCATCTCCATCCTCCGCCTCAATTCGCTATCAATCCGACCGGCGTTGGTGTCACAGGGCTCCAAGATATGGAGCACGTGGAAAAGCCTTGCCATGGGGCTGGAGCACGTTTATGATACGGTGAACATCGTGTTGGTGGGCAAGTACCTTGAGCAGCCAGACTCATACCTATCCGTGGTTCGATCCTTGGAGCATGCTTCGATGAAGTGCAGACGGAAACTCAAGTTGACCATGGTCGACGCTGAGCAATTGGAACCCAGCTACCAATCTAAGGATCCTGCTGCATATCACAAGGCCTGGCACAATCTATGCACAGCATCCGGCATCCTGGTTCCCGGCGGCTTTGGTACTCGTGGTACGGAGGGCATGATTTGCGCTGCTCGTTGGGCTCGCGAGAATCAGATCCCATACCTCGGCATCTGCTTGGGCATGCAAATCGCGGTCATCGAATTTGCCAGGTCAAAGTGCGGCATCAAGAGCCCGGTGGCATCATCCGAAGAGTTCGATCCGTCCGATAATGACCGCATCATCATCTCCATGCCAGAACATCATCCAGGCAAGCTTGGCGGGACTATGCGCCTTGGTCTTCGTCCAACAGTCTGGCAGCCGGACTCACAGTGGTCACGGTTGAGAGCACTGTACAGCGCTTCGCCCTCGACCGCGGCAAAGCCGATAGCTGCTGTCAACGGCGCTGCTACAGCGGGTCAAAGTACACTGTCCGATGCTCACATCTTGGAACGCCACCGTCACCGTTACGAAGTGAATCCATCGTACATTTCAACACTGGAGAAGGAAGGCTTGACATTCATCGGAAAGGACGAGACTGGAGTACGCATGGAGATCATCGAATTGAAGGAGCACCCGTGGTTCGTGGGTGTCCAATTCCACCCCGAATATCTCAGCCGTGTCCTCAGCCCCAGCAAGCCGTACCTCGGATTCGTGGCTGCTTCGGCCGCTATGCTACCCGAGGTGACAGAGGGACTGAAGCAGGAGAAGCTGGAGATTGGCTTCGATGGTTTGGAGATCAACGGTGCTGGCGATGCCCAGAAGGCGGCATTCTAGAATGTTATGAATATCATGTGTTTTGTTTTCCTGACTGATACCACGGATTGCCGGCGTCGTCGTGGCCGGCGTTCCGACAAGCTCTCTCGCATTTGAACAATATTCATAGAAGGGTCAATACAAATCCGCTACTTGCTCTCGCGTCTGTGACCACCGCGCTCTCTCCACCTTTTGTGAAATAAGCTTGAAGCTTAACGCAGCACAAGATCAGTCTGAATAGTTCGGTACGGCTCGGGTGGAGCCTATGTTGACGGTTTGACCAACTGCATCTCGTGATTCGACGGTGTCTTCTACGAGCAGAAATGCTAGCCGTCGAGCAGAATTCAGGTCGACCCAGGAGCACATGCAATCTCAGTGACCGTGTTTGTACTTTCACTGCAGCCTTTGTCTCCTGGATTGGGTCAGCATTGTGATTGTGATGCTGCAGATCGCTTGGATATAGTGTTTACGCTTGCTGCGGGGAAATGGAAACAACGACATGCAGGTGACATCAGAGGGGGTTTGCTTGTGGTATGGCTGCAGGATGAGGGGCACAACTAAGAATCAACCCTTTGCCTCCGTCTCTTTGTTCCCAGACTTCTTCGTTTCCACTCCCATCAGCTTCAATCACAATGAAGATATTTTCTTCGTTTCTGCTGCTCATCGGCGTTTGCGCCGCGCAGCATCCCGACTCCCAAGCTCCACTCACCAATGCCCCCAGGCCATACCTTCGAACTCCTCCGCGCCTGGGGTTTGGCACATGGAACCTAGCCCGCAGCAATGCCTCTGATGTTGTGTCTCATGCAATCCAAACCGGATATCGTCACATTGACGCTGCAGCAATCTACGGCAACGAGAGGGAGGTCGGAGTCGGCATCGCTGAGGGCATCGAAAAGGCGCAAATACGCCGCAGTGACATCTGGGTCACGTCGAAGCTGTGGAATACGCAGTAAGTATTATACCAACCCCAATAAGCTTGTTCTGAACCGAACGACCAGCCACGCGCCTCATCTTGTTCCAATTGCCCTCGACCAGACTCTCAAGGATCTAGATCTAGACTACATTGACCTCTACCACATGCACTGGCCCGTGGCATCCAGCCCCTCAACCTCGGCCACACAGATCGACTACATCTCGACCTGGCGCGCCATGTCCGTTCTCCTGCTATCCGGCAAAGTGCGCTACATCGGGGTCTCCAACTTCTCCCCAGCCCAGCTCGACGATCTGATCGCCACGACTGGCATTACGCCCTACGTCCACCAAATGGAGCTTCACCCTTACCTCCAGCAGAACGACTGGATCTCGTACCACCAGGCCCGTGGCATCCATGTTACCGCATACTCCCCACTAGCAGGCACGAACCCGACTTACGACAAGCACGCGGTCGAAGATAGGCCAGAACCTCTGCTCACTAACCCGACCATCAAAGCTGTGGCGAAGATCAACAAATGCACTCCAGCGCAGGTCGTCTTGGCTTGGGCTCGCGGTCGTGGGACCAGCGCTATACCTAAGTCCAGCCACGCAGACCGCATCGACGAGAACTGGAAGTCCTGGCGTTGCAAGCTGCGCGGCGAGGACACCGACGCTATCAACGCCCTAGGCGCTTATGGATGGCGCTACAACAACCCGTCCAAAGGATGGGGTGTGGATCTGTACGAGGGACTCGAGGGCGTATGAGCGTAGCAGAGAGTCAACACAGCGCCATGCAGACGACGAAGAAGAAGAGGTCGGAGAATTGTGAAAAAAGTCTTTGCTTTGATCTAAGCTAATCCGGTGAAGCCATGGTATAAATGCATATCTCCCTATGCTCTGGACCAGTCGTGAAGGTCGGAGTGATGTATAAATGTGAAGTGAAGGTCCGAAAACGTCTCGCTTGCATGAGAAGTCTTGGAAGAAACGTATTTGGGTATATGACCATGATAGATCTTCGGGATGTGTGTAAGAAATGAGGGTTCCAGATCATGCTTTAATTGCGTTCTATCCGAACGTACCGAATACCATTTCAGCAATTGAGCCCGCCAAAAGTGAGAGATATAGCAAGAGTGCGCCGCAACTCGGCCGACAGCGTTCATTGTCGCTCAATAATGCTCGACCCGACAGTGTCTCATGTAGAGCGACGATCTGGACTGGCGAGTGAGTTGTCTCCGGATACAGGTTCGAAGCAGACGATATCCTGCCATTAATCCGCGACCTGCTCGGTGTCGTAGAGCGAGGATCGGCCATGCGAAGCTCTCGGCCCGAACAGCGATTGAAGGGTTGCTCGTCTAGCAAGTTGACCGTCGGTCCTTACTGCCGCCGCGACCGCTTCCCAGTAGCTTTCCCCTTCCCTTTGCCTTTCGCCTTCGTGCTTGGACCATCATGGCCTTCACCCTCGTCGTCCTCACTGTCTTCCCCGCTGTTATCATTGCTCCGACTATCCTCGTCCTCGTCGTCTTCTTCACCCTCATCCTCGCCACCCTTCCGCCTAGTAGTCTCGCTGCCCTTCTTCACCCCGACATTGAGTCCCTGCGCTCGTAGAGCACGTAACAGCGCGCTACTAGCCCTCATACCGGGGAACTCTTTTGCCGTGAACACCTCGAACGGCTCGCTTTCGATGGCGGCGAGGATGAAGTTCTTGTTCTGCCGAGAAATGTCCGAGGGGTCGACTTTCAGCAGCCGGAAGAGCAGTTTGTATTTCCCGGAGCTGCGCACGGAGAGGTCCGCGAACACGAAGAACGATCCAGGTGTTCCGGTCTCGTCGTTGCCTACCCAGGGCGAGGTCACGGCGCAGCCCATGAGGCGTTGCGCGCTCGAGACTTCGCCTCGGCTTATGGACATTTGCGAAGCGTCTGTACCGTTGTTTGCGTTGATGAGCATGCAGTGCAGGGTCGTGTAGCTGTCTCTTACCAGGAGCGAATCCCCCGTCTCTGGATTTTGTGCTCTGACTTCGACGATAGGCGGTGGGTCGACCACTCTGCGGTCACGTTCACCAAACCCACAAGCTCGCGCGGCTTTTGGTTGCTGACGCATGATCAGCTTGTACTCGAGGTCGGGAGGGCTTGGTCCCGTCTGGGTTGGGAAGGTGATTTGTTGGGCGGGCAGCTCTGACGCAACCGAACGAACATCTTCTGGATATGTTCTGGGCGATTCTGACGATGGCGAGATCGGACTGTGGAGGGATGGTTGTTGCCGTCGGTGAAACGTGTATGGCGCCGAGGCGGATGTGAACGGGGACGTGAAAAGAGGAGGTACCGCTGCTTGACTCCGGGGATGGTCGACGTATGCATACGGGGGGTTATGTTGGTTGTGATAGAGGTGGCCTTGTTGCATGGCCGGAAGAGCGCCAATTGCAGTGGGCGGATATTCGTGCGAAAGGGATGGTCGTTCTCCTGACGGAAATGAGCCCTGCGTCCTGTAACTACCAGGATACACTATCGAATCGGTGCGGAGAGGTCCTGTCAGCTTCTCCGCTGGCGTGTCGGAGAGTAGGGCCGCAATGGGAATTGCTTGGCCAGTAGTTCTAGGCGCAGCAGCATCTTCCCGAGAGAGAGGCTGGGAAGACCAACCATGAGAAAGTCGGCGCTCGTCATGGTTACCAGTCTGGTCGGTCATCATACGTGTTTCGTTCAGCCGCTCCAGTGAAGGAAGTTGCGAAGCATGGGATGAATATCCATATTCGGGTCTTCCGAGAAATGTTGGAGGAGGTAGCGCAGAATGAATATCAGTCATTCTCTGCCATTCATGATTAGGAGGCGGCGAGTCTGTGGAAGTAGGCGCGGCCGACGGTTTCGACATAAGTCTATGAATGCAATTGACGACTGGCGGGAAGATGTGGCTCGCATTGAAGGAATTCTAAAAGGCAAATAGTTGATTGATATGATACTCGGACAGATAAGCCGCGTCTATCAAGACAGACAAGGCCAGCGATATTGAGGGTGCAAGTGCTCAAGATTTGCGGTGTAGTTATGGCGGAGGTGGTGCAGTGCAAGCAGTGCTCAGAGGGAAGCGCCGCCAAGGATGTGCTATTGTGGGATGCGGAAGCTTCCTTTGTACTCGTGCGGGAGTCGGTCGGCGGTGGTACATCCACGCCTGAGCCTCAAAGACGAGTGAAGGAGCCCGGCTCGGGGGACAAGACTGTCCAGCAGGTACTAAGGTCAACGGGAACGTGCAGCGGCAGGCTCGCACGGGTGTGACAGAAAACGAAGAAAATTGTCAGCGCGAGCAAGGGATTAATGAATGCGTGCGCGCAGTCGAGCGTTTTATGCGTGGGAGAAAGACCGAGTCAGGGTCGGCGTCAAGGGCGATACAGGTGTAGGGAGCACAGCCTAGAATGTCGGATCCGATGTTGGATGCGGTGCGTACCAGGCCCCGCGGCGGGACTATACGGGTCGAGGAGGTGGTGGCCGAGACAATAACAACAACAACACTAACGAGCAAGAGGGACAACAGGAGGAATTACACCCGAGCTAATGTAGGAGAAAGGGTAGGAGCGGGCATGGGTAAAGAGAAAGTAGTGGTGCGGCAGAGAAGTCGATATGGCCAGATTAGGTGAGGGGTGTGGGTGGCATGGCAGAAACGGAATAGCTGGTCACCTACCTCTTTGCATGAGTTGACAGACGTCCTAGGGGCGCGCAGCGGGTGTGGCAGAGCGGGCCCCCGGCGCGAGGGCCAGCCCAAAGGTCAGAGGTCTGCGGCGCACGCGTGCATAATGTGCGAATGCCCGTGTGTCGTCTCGCTTCTGCATATGCAAGCGCAAAGGCAGGCGCAGGCGTGTCAGAGGCCGGCGCAGAAATGACAGCAGAGCTCGGCCCTTCCAGCATGACAAGCACACCTGTTACGTTGCAGCTGCTGATTCAATTGGGACCTGCTTAATTAGAGACTTGGCGCGGAGAGTACGAATGCAGAAAAGTCTGTCTGGAAAATCGCCCGATACGGCGAGTTTGCGGATGGAAGCATCGCAGTCGGTGTGTATCGTGGTAGTCGGCGCCGATCACCTTTCAACTTCGACACTACTGTCACCGCTGGCGGCGGCGGCGGGGCGCACCAGAGGGCGCAACGCTCTGGCAGGGAACAGAAGGGCCAGATGGGCCAAATGGCGCCGCGAGCTGGACGCAAGACGCAGGACGCAGGACCGCAGAAGGCGGACGGCGGATGCGTCAAGCTGCGTCAAGGCGGCCCGAACTCGGGCCGCTACAAACCCAAACTCTGCTTCATCCTTGACACTTTGAATGCTCGGGTCCAATCGGCAGACCGAGCATCGTCTTGCTCAAGATGATGAGCTTTT
Organism: Dothideomycetidae sp. 11243; assembly: GCA_000836255.1. Lineage (NCBI taxonomy): Eukaryota > Fungi > Ascomycota > Dothideomycetes > Dothideomycetidae sp. 11243. The sequence continues at coordinate 497,822 of DF938589.1, read as the reverse complement.
GTCGGCGCGCTCTGCATCTCCGAGCTCATCGAGCAGGCTCGGAGTTGTGTCCTCAATCTACGGCATTTGAATACAAGCTAGCGGCCGATGCCCGCTCGTCCATGACGGGGGTTCCACTCCTGATGGTGGTACCTCGCAAGCGGAATCAGAGGGAGCAGGAAAGGCTGCAAAGACCATGCGGTGATCGCACACAAGCCCGGGCAGGGCATCGGAATTGAACGCGAGTCGAGAAATCCCAGTCTCCTGGCACTCGTTTCCGCGCGCTACGGGCAGGTCGAATGACGAGACTGAGACAATATACACGAACCGTCGACGGAGCCGGCAGCGACTCGCAGAGGTGGTCAGCGCCGAAGCCAGGTCAGTTTGTCAATGCCGCAGAGAGGTCAGGCAAGAGACTTACCCTTCCCATACACAGTGGGTCCTCGGGCTGGGCTGCGTGGCGCATGCGCAGACCACGAGATCGCGCCGCCCCGTCATGTCGACCGGCGACGTCAGCGTAGAAATCCAAGGAGTCGGGTCAATTGACCGTGGAGCGCAGGAGCGTGCGTGCGATATGAGTATCGAATGCTGCGGTGGCATGCAGACTCCACGCAATAGCTGCCGAAGAGATGCTCCCTTTCAGCCGGCCAGCTGCCCGCAGTTCGGACACGTACAATCGCTCGATGCACCACAATGCTTATTGCAGAGCTGCTTGAATAGTCGCCCCTCCATCATGCCCTCGTCCCGCCCATCGTGGACGGGAAGCGCACACACGCGCTGGCCCCAAGCGTTGGCATTTGTGCTTGCGGATGGGAGATGCGGGGCTTGACAGCGACAGGTTGCGGTCAAGACGGCCCACGATGCTGCCGTTGAAGCCCACCGCAACCGAGAATGGGCTATCGGCTTAGCGGATGGAAGGGGGGACGGAGAGACGGAGCGACGGGGGCATTGTGGCTAGTGTGTCTTTGGTGAGCATGTCGAGTCGTGTAGCGCGCGCTGGGCTGGTCGCCCCGTAGCCGCTTGTGGGGCGGAGGATGGGCACCGGATGCCTGCTCTGCACGCATGTGGCCCCCGTTGCGCACCGCAGAGAATGCTTTCGTGCCGCTTTGTGCCCGACGGACTTTCCTCGGACGCAAGACTCGTGGGCGAAGTGTTGGGGGCAGTTGATAGTTGTGGATCTCGAGACTTGTAGCGTAGCACTCAGCATGGCATGCGGTCCGGCAGACGGGCAGTAATTCGGCGAGTGGAGGTTGCGGGAAACGAGCAGAGAAACGGGGCTTGGCAGACAGGCAGGCAGGCATCATTCACCCCTCCGCTGGGGGGAGGGGCGGAAAAACCACTGGACATGGATGTGTGTCTCACTGGCCCATGCCCTCTGCTGGACGCCTCAACTACTGACTGACATGACAGCAAAGTGATAGGGGCAACTGCGCTTCTTGCTTCGCCTTAGATGCTCTCGTGATCCAGGCTTGCCCAGCATTTCGTCTGACGGCAGCTGCATGCGGTGCCCTGTCGCGCCGCTCTCCCATAAAGCCCTCGTTTTGTGTTGCACATCCTCTGGCGGGGCCTATCGGGCACGCAGCGCGCCGCTTGTTGGCACCAGGCACCAGGCACACTGCGACCTTCTGCATTGGGTCCTGCAATCGGTCCGTATACTGGTGCGTGGGTCGACCAATCACCAATGATCTCACGTCAACAGTGGTTCCCCTAGAGTGCTAGTGCACTATTCTAGCCCTGTGCCCCTCCTGACACTGGGAATTGCTCGTACGATCCATCTGCTGCTCCGCGTGCCGCAATATAGTACTCTTACCCTGTAGGAGGATTGCCCCTTGTGGCCTCATGTCGACTTCGCTTGGGTCAGGGTTGCTGTGCTGCAGAATCGAAAAAGCAATATGGCCGTAAGAAATTCGACTTATTAGGCAAGAATCCAGACCGTTCGTTTTCGCGACCCACTTCTCAAGATGTCAGGAGTGTCATTTCATGGCCTCATGGGCCGAAGGCCATTCGCTTGCCAGTTGGCCAGCAGAGTGGTCTTGCATATTCAGGGGTGTTGGCGCAACCTCGGTTTGGGAGTGCTTCCTATTAGTTTCTGCTTAGGCGATGAACTGGCGAACGTGACGTGCCTCTGCTGCGGATGATCGCCAGGCTCTTCGCCCACATCCTCAACGCCTCAAGCCATAAGAGCTCGGAGCGCCCGTTTGACTTTTGAGGTTTCGTTCCTTCGATTCTGTGTCAGTGTACGGGACCATCCATCGACGGATTTTTCCCCTTGAAGCTTCCGGCACAGAAAAGCCAGTCGATGGCTGGCATTGCTCTGCAAGAGGTTGCATACCCCCTGGTCGGGCGGACTGCCCCCGCTATGATGATTGAACGCCGACTATGGGGCTGCATCAGACCGCCACATCTGCGGCTCGATCACAACAGACCATGTCAGGGTTCGAAAGTTTGGCGGCTGATCGGGACCGCCCCATCACTCGCTGCTTGCCCGCAAGCCGACATCAGCCTGCCTGGACTCGCCCACCCGAGGGCCATGACATAGAGAAGAAGAGCTGGATGGTCTGTCACACGTCTCATGACACGCCTGTCAGCCTTCCTGTACCATACACTGCTCGGTCTCGATGTTCGCGCGCGGGTGCCGGCATGCCATGCGACGCCCTCGTATGCTCGGTGGTGTCTATCGGCTGTCACGCGATTATGGTAGCTGTCGTTTCCCGATCTGACACCTCATGCCATGTGCATCAGTAGTTCACGTGTTACGATACTGGACACGTAGGGTGCGGGAGGTCGAGCCGGCAATGTCTAGCTGCAGGCCAGAATACCACGATCCACTCTGTAATCTGCAGACACTGTTCTGACCCTTCGAATCATGGCCGGCCACCACCTCGGACCCATGGGTTTTTGCTTGATGCACCTCACAGTCCAATAGTGGGCGTTTAGCCCCTTGACCTCACTTTCTCTGTTCAGAGAGTTTGCACGTTGCTGGACCATAGTCCGTGCTCTAGACTCACGGCCTCCTGCAGGTACACAAGGTCTCGCCAGAAAGCCATCCCGTCATGCCTGCGGCCAGCATAAAATCAAGTGGCTGCCAGCGGTTAGCGGTGGCTTTCCAAATATCCCCGCCGCCACTATGCATTTGAAAGTAAAAAGAAAGTCGAAGGACACGTAAGCTCCTCACATTCGCATGCTCGATGTGTCTCATATGGCGATGCATTGGAATGTTGACAAAAGCCGTCACAGGGCGCCCGCAGCAACAGTGGCGCATATACAAGTCCGCCAGGCTCTGTATGGATACATGGATCCGGTGAGATCCGGGTAAAGTACTGACGACATACGCACTGGCCGTGGTATATTGATCACAATGCTCAAGCGGTGTCGGTGCTATGTCCTCTATGAGTCATGTAAGTAGTCATTCGGGTCTCGACCAAAGTCGACAACTTGCAAAGTCACTATCAGGACTCCGTCCAAATGACCGCGATGACCGCTCGAGATCAACACTCGTTCACCAACGACGGCACGGTTCCGCAGGGCAAGATTGTGGTGTTGAACTGGTTTCCGGGCACCGGAAAGTACACTATCCTCAGACGAGTGAAAGAGCTTCTATCTGTTCATGCTTATCTCCTGGATAACCATCTGCTCATCGATCCGGTATTTGCACTCATTCCCGACCGCACACCGGAGCATCACGAACTGCGGCGTCAAGTGCGAGCGCCTATATTCCAGACGATAAGCACGATGGTGCAGCAAGGTCATGTCATTCTCATGACAGCCTGCCTTGTTGAAAACAGTGAAACCGACTCCAGGTTTCTTGAAGAGCATCTGGACATGGTGCGTGGCACCCAGACGCCTATATACTTGATCAATGCCTATTGCGAACCGGCTGTGTTGGAGCAACGTGTAGCGAGTCCGGAACGCGTACAGGGGATTAAGACGAAGCTCACAGATTCGAATGTCGCTCGGATGCTGTTGCAGCGACATCGCCTTATCGAGGCGTACACGAGCGAAGACGACCACTTGAACTTGGTCGTGGAATCGCTCGACGTGGGTGGGGAGGTGGATGTTTCTGCTCGTAGTCTGAGGCAGATCACTGGGTTATGCCAGACCGACGAGGATGATACATCACATTTGCAAAAGCCAATGCCAAATGCAACGACCCGAGCATGAATCCTGGTCAGTGCCTTCAATGAGCGAATTAATTTCAACATTTTGCGGGGTTGATCGCTTTCAACATCATAACGGCTGATACTTTTCCTTTCATTAGCCCTGCTGCCAGTGCGAGCGCAGCCCAGTTTGTATTCGTATAGTGAAGATATATCATGACGTGAGTTTCCACTTCTTCGCAATCTCAATGCCCTCCGCCAACGTTCCTACCCTGGCATCCACCGCAAATCCTTCCTTCTCAAGGCGTCTGCACTCGTCGTAGAGTTTGGTTAGAGGTATAGAGAAGCACTCGATAAATTCGTTCTCCTCGGTCTCCGGCTGGGGATTTTGATTGCGTGGATCCTTCATATCAACCGTAACATGCACCATGTTAAGATTAGTGTTGCAGAATCCGGGATCTAGCATGATCAGCACGCCGCCATGGCCGTCACGAGTAGTATCATTATTACACATACCATTGAACATGATAGGCGTGATGCCCAAATTGCCCTCCATGACCTTGCCGACATAGCCCGTTTCCTCTTTGAGTTCTCTGACCGCGCACGTCTCCGCACTCTCTCCGGCATCGACGAGGCCCGCGGGGACTTCGATGGTGACTTTGTCTATGGGCGGGCGGTACTGCTTCTGTAGCAGGATCTCCGGGCCGTCAGGCTTCTCCAGGATGGCGACTATGCCGACCCCATCAATCAGGCTGCCTTTAGGCCGTGTGCGGCGAATTGCAGACTCCCAGTCTCTGGTCTTGTTGTCGGCTGATTGGTAAGTTATTCTTTCGGGTGGTAACGTTAGTTTTGCGCAACAGTGGTCGGGGATGGGAATTGCTTACTTGACCAATTGGACCCATCTGGCATCCTCGGTGGACTGTAGTACTGCTTTAGGAATTTGTTGATCATGTAATTACAACCATGCTTACCAGATCCTCCTGCTTGAGCACCTTGGCATTTGACAGTGAAGGCGCCATGGAGAATAATCTCGGCCGGAGTATAAGGCAAGATGGTAGCTTCTGTATTGCCGACCTGCGTGCTACAACTCCAATTGACACAGCAAGAGCAGAGATTTTCGCCAGGATGGATAATTATTCGGAGTCCAGGTGTGAAAGGCTGTTTTATAGCCAGCCCTCAGCTGTGACTGTAATTGTGACCAATATTATTGATGTGCTACAGAGTCCACCGCCACTAAACAGCGGGGCACGTGAAAAGGCGAACGACGTCAGGCCCGTGGGGCGTCCCGGTCCCGTTATTCCCCCGATCTCTGCCGACAGTCAAGACCCTTGGACCAGATTCGGGATCGGAAACCAATCCATCCAGGGCAAATCGTACCACCTCAACTTCTTTTGTTTTCTTTCCATGACGCTGATTCGTCGTCCTCTATGCTTACGCCCAGGAAAACACATTCTCTTCCATAGCTGACGGCCTTACTCGAGTAATATCAAAATGCCGCTCATTCTCGACTCGCCTCCTCCATCGTCTCCGGCTCCCAGCGACATGGAACACGACGAGCGATCACAAAGGAGGGAAATCCACCACGAAGCCGACGTGGTGATTATCGGCGCGGGCGTTCTGGGATGCGCCGTCGCGGTGGCTCTCGCACAGCAAGGCAGGAGTGTCATATTACTAGAGAAGTCGCTCAAGCAGCCGGATCGAATTGTCGGCGAACTCCTGCAGCCGGGTGGCGTGACTGCCCTTGAACAGCTAGGGATGCGCGATTGTCTGGAAGAGATTGATGCGATCAGGGTAGATGGCTACGACGTCATTTACTACGGCGAAGAAGTTAGGATCCCATATCCTGAGAATGCTGGCGCACAGAGCAAGGCAATAGATTCAGAAAAGAGCTTGAAGCGAAAGAGGCCGGAAGGCCGATCTTTTCACCACGGAAGATTCATCTCTCGGCTTCGGCAACAAGCCATGACGACGCCCAATATCACAGTATTTGAGACGACGGCCACGGACCTGGTATGGAGCCAGGAGTTCAATCAAGTGCTGGGCGTGGAAGCCCAAACAAAGGGCGAGAAAGATTATTTCTTCGGACATCTAACAATCGCGGCGGACGGATACGCAAGCAAGTTCAGAAAGGAGTTCATAACGACACCGCCCGTCGTCAAGTCAAAGTTCTGGGCCCTGGAGCTCATCGATGCGGACTTGCCAATGCCAAACCACGGTCACGTTATCTTGGGAGACGGCGACCCTGTCCTGGTGTACCAGATCGGTACACATGAGTCGAGAGTGTTGGTGGATATACCAGAGAGCCTTCCCTCCGCATCTGTGCAGAACGGTGGTGTCAAAGGCCATTTGCGCAACGTGGTACTGCCCAGTTTACCCGAGCGCATCAAGCCGTCCTTCGAAGCAGCGTTGGAGCGCGACCGGCTCCGCTCAATGCCGAACTCATGGCTGCCGCCATCCGTCAGTCGCACGCCCGGCGTCATTGTGCTAGGCGATGCGATGAACATGCGGCATCCGCTGACGGGAGGAGGCATGACGGTTGCGCTTAACGACGCTGTGTTACTTTCACAACTCCTAGCGCCATCGATAGTGCCGCGTCTGGACGACACAGAAGTGGTACTGGCACAAATGAAGCGGTTTCACTGGCGGCGCAAGGATCTGACCGGTGTGATCAACATTCTGGCGCAGGCCCTGTATTCGCTGTTCGCAGCCAATGATCCGCAACTCAAGGCTTTGCAGCTAGGCTGCTTCCGTTACTTCCAGATGGGCGGACAGTGCATCGATGGCCCTGTAGGGCTGCTGGCGGGAATCATCCGGCAACCGCTGGTTCTGGTGTACCACTTCTTCTCCGTGGCAATGTACGCCATCTGGATCTACGTCGGACAAGGCAATCCTGCTCTGCTGCCTCTAAGGCTACTGATGAGTGTGGGCATCTTCTACAAGGCGTGTGTCGTCATTTTCCCGTACATTGCTGCGGAGCTACGGACGTGATGCGTGGGATGAGTGTGTTGCATTTCTGAGCGTGGCGTCGACTAAAATTTGGGGCATGTGTATAGTGTGTACGAATGGTGAACGGACTAGAAGCACATAGACACCAATAGAGAGACCTACAACTGGGTCCCCGTGGCAATTCACCTCATCTAATCATCGAGACTATGATTTGCTTTATTGATGATAAGCATTTTTGCTGCAAGGAACCGGAGCGGGAACTCTGCCAAGTGCTGCGGAACGCAATGATCCTCGTGCGGGCCGAGGAAATCCTCCCGCGCTAATGCGGAGGACGACACTGCGGGCTGTTCTGGGATAATCCACCGCCAGAGTGGCATCTCCATTATTTGCGCAAATTCTACTTCATCGTGACACAGTCCCGGACAAAAGACAAAGCCAGTCAAGAGGCTTCCTGCAGCAACAGGCCAGCAGCCGGAAAAAAAGATCCAGACTCCAGCGCGGGTCGAGATCGATCCGACACGTGAAGGCGCCACAAAAAGACAAAGAGACGCGCGTATTCATGCACCAAAACCGGCCGTTCTTTGCCGACTGATCCGCCACCAGCCAGCCAGCCCTGCGCGCGTCTCGCCCTCCCCCACAGTAAACCCATATCTCCACGCACATCATAGTGTCTCATCTTCAATCTTTCGCCCTTTCACAATCTTCAACCTCACCTTACAATGCTTCACTGCTAACACCCACCCTCGACACCCATTCGACACCATGGCCAGCGCCGTCGATCACGGCCACGATCCTGAGCTTGGACTTCGCAGGTCGAGGTCCAAGTCGCTGTCGCTGTCACAGTCGTCGGCGTCACGCCCGCGCTCGAGGTCGACTTCGCGCTCAAGCTCGAGCTCAAGCGGAGCATCACGCCCTCTTGCCTCCTTCACCTTCTCACACCGGTACCACGACTACCCTCAGTACCGCCGTCCACAGTATTTCGAGCCGCTAATCAACCGCATCGATAACGCCTGGCTCGATGAGAAGAACCTAGTCCACGATGATGATGACGACGATGATGATTTCCACCGCCACCGTAACGACGATGATGACCCAGAGCGCTATCCTGATTTCTGCGATATTGACGACCCGACTCCTGCTCATCTGCTCAGGCGGCTATGGACCCGCAGCGTGCGTGCCCGGAAGATGCTAAGCCTCCTGCTGCTGATTTACCTTCTTTTCAAACTGATCCACACTGTTTGGATTTCTCCTTGGCTGCTCGAGGACCAACTCTGGCGTGGCGGCCTCGACAAGCAGCGCGGTGGCTACGGCGTCCAGTCGCCGTCTCAATTAGCTGGCATCTTGCAGACTGCCGAGTTGGACGACCAGCTGCTCCCCGGTGGGGAACACGACCCTCATGGCCAGCGACGTCTCATTTTTGTCGGCGACATACACGGCTGTGCCGAGGAGCTCAAAGTGCTCCTGCAAACTGTTGTATTTGACTCGAAGCGCGATCATCTCGTCCACACCGGCGACGTCCTGGCGAAGGGACCGGACTCGCCAGGTGTCATCGATATTCTGATCGGGGCGAATGCGTCCGGCGTCCGCGGAAACTGGGACGATCGCATACTGACGGCGTCGCAATCATTCCACGCGCAGGAGCGCATGAAGCCACTCCAGCAGATGGTTCTGGAAGAAGCACAGAAGAATCGTCGTCCATCGAAAGAGGCTGCGCTTTTGGCGGAGCTCAAGCACCATCATCTCACCTATCTCAAGTCGTTGCCTCTCGTCCTCACCATTCCGTCTCACGCACCACCTAGCATTATGTCTCCACCTGTAGATTCCAAACGACCATACTACAAGCCCGCCAAAATCGACACTGACGAGCACCTTGCGACCCAGCACCATCGTCTCCGCAAACACATCCGCAGTCCACTCTTCGTAGTTCACGCCGGCCTCGTCCCAGCCGTGCCTCTCTCGCGCCAAGATCCGATTTCGATAATGACGATGCGCTACATCGACCCGCTCAGCCATATCCCGCACCCCGAACGCCTGACCGGCTCAGTCGAATGGTACCGCGCGTGGTCATGGTACCAACGCCGGCTGATTCGCGGCATCCCGCGACCCGTCTACGCCGCTCTCGACCCGCTCCTCGAAGACGAAGGCGAGCGCAAACTCTCGCCCTACGGCTGGACATGGTCGACGCCCAACCCCATCCCACCAGAAGACTTCAAAGACAGGGACAAGCTCGCGCCACCGCGCGAAGACGCCAAGAAATCGGGCGAGTTGCTCGGCGCTCTTGGTCTGGGCTCGTTGGCGAAGAAGAAACACCCCATTGAGAAGGACCGCATCGATACCCCGACCGTCGTCGTGTATGGACATAATGCCCGTGCTGGAGCTAGGCTCGAGGACGATTGGTCCATGGGCCTCGATGGCGCGTGTGTTTCTGGGGGAAGACTGACGGCCGTCACGCTTGATGCGTGGGGCAGACGGGAGGTCGTATCTGTTCGGTGCAAGGACTATCGCTCCCAGGGGGAGGAGTAGTGGTTTGCGTTTTTTATGGCTAGCATAGAGCAAGATCTCTACGCATTGACTTTTTTTGAGCGACGGGAATGGGCAATCTGCTTTATAACGACAGGCGTTATGCATCGACAACGCTAGACGGAAGATTTTACATTCGAATCATCGACTAGAATTGAGGAAGGAGAAGAAGAGGATGTATTAATTATCTACACGAATAAGCGAAAGGGTACCCCTCCACGGGAGTACCCCACAATCAACGGGCCATGAATACCACGTCCCTAAATGTCCGCGTTTTCTCATACTACATTATAATATCATTTATGCGTGCCAGTGTGCATCAAGCGTACCACCCCCTCGGACCGACCTGTCCCTGCCCCTCGTCGCGATGGGGTATAAGCGGCTCTCGAATCTCAAACGCAGCGACCAGATCCTGCCAGGTCTTGTAGTCGATGCCAAACACCGCCTGATGTCTCGTCGACTTGCGCGCTCTTGCATCAGTGACAGACTCAGTATTCACCACTAGAGCGGGCATGTCGTCGTCATCGAGGTGGATGCCGACTTCCCCTTCTTTCACCAAAAAGGCAATGTAGAACAGGTTCTCGACTGTTTGGCCGAAACTCGTCGGGTTGATGACAAAGTCGAACAGGTTCGGCCCCCCCGTGGCGGTCAGCCGGTGCTGCCGCAGTACCGCGTCGAGTTCTTCTTGAGGAATCCCGGCTGGGTTCGGGACGGCGGCGTAGATTCGTTCTTCTGCCTCGGCGCAGTGTTGGGACAGACGTGCTTTGATCTGTGAGCACGCGTGGCGGACGGTGTTTGTATCTGCTGCTGCTAGGTCTTCGCTGCGCAGCGCTTCCGGCGCGACTTCGGCTCTGTCGTCTGCGCGCTGGCGAGCGCGGCGTTGGGTCGCTTGTCGTACGCGTTTTTGCACGGAGAGAGGCCCCAGCAAGAATGGCGCTACTGCTGGGCGCGAATTGAACGGGAAGCAGGCATGTGCGCCGAGGTATGCCCAGTCGAGCATGTCTGCTTCGTCGTCCTCGTCCTCATCTTCGTCGCGCTGTCGACGGCGTTGTGTCGCGCTTAGTGCTTGAGTCGCAGCTCCTCGGCGCATGAAGGATATGCATTTGGACACGAATTCATCGACGTCGATACCTGTTGCCGTGTCTCCATGGGCGAGTAGCGCCGACTTGCGTTGGGCTAGGTCTGATACACCAACCATCAGGCGGGAATCATGGGTCGCATCTGCCGTCTGCCGGACCTTCTTGAATATAGTATCGGCCTGTTCGATGATGCCCACCAAGTCTTCGTTTCCAGTCTTCAGGTACTCGTCGCGGTTCTCTGGGTCAATGTCAGCAAAGCTTGTCGTTCTGAATAACGATCGGAGGGATTGTACCTATGAATGTCCGTTCCAGCCGCCTAGTCCTCCGCTTGACCTCACGTCGTTCCTCCTCGTCTTGAGCTAGACCAAAGAATCGAACATTCTTCTTTCGGCCCGTAGGAAGTTCTTCTGCCGGTGTCCTCCTGGCGTACAAATCTGTCACGTCCTCGACCACATCTCCATCGACGGACGGGGTCAGCGGAGGCTCTTCTTCGCTCTCGTCTTCGTCTTCGTCCTCGCCGCCCGCCTGACCCACACCTGGGCTCGAACGTCTTCGCTTGTGTCCTCGATGGGCGACTTCGCTTTCGGCGCTGTTCGGAGAGCGCGGCCGCGCCGAATCCCTGGCCCGTTCTCTCTCCTTGCCCTTCCTCATCCGAGGATTTTCTTTCTCTGACCCAGAGGCAGGACTATAAAGACGGTCCAGTGTCGATGTGAGTGCGGCGGAATTGAACCGGTCTCGAGCTGGGGAGAGCGCTGCTCTGCCAGTTTGAGAAGCGGATGAGCGTGAATTCAGGCGTGCCATGCTTGGATTCGCGATGTAGGCGAGCAAGAGAGACTATGAGCGCGCCGCATGCATGACTGAACACCTGATCGGGCTACTGAGGCCAGTGTGAAGCGGGATTGAGCGTGAATGATGCAGGACAATGTGATTCACAAGTGAATACGAGGGCCAGACTGCTTGACACAATGTCTGCCGACCGGCGGACCTGTAGAAACGAAAGAGCAAGCAGAAGTGCGGCTTTCCCAATTAACAAGATACGCGATAAGTCGCAACGCGTCGTTACCCTTCAGTTTGTAAAGACATCGGGTGACTAAGCAGAACATTGCTGGTCAGCCGCATCAAACCACCAGACACCCTTGCATGCTACCCTTTCACATTTCAATTCATTCGACTCGGAGGTGCGGTCGTAAAGCACCTGGTAGCATGCTTTGCGATATGGTCAAGTGAAAGATTCGCTAAAAGAGTCCTTCTCATATGGACACCTTCACCTTTGCCAGCTCCTCAGAGCTCAGGCTGCCGGTCAGTGTCAAGATGTAAGCATATATAGGCTGAAGGAGGCAATCGAGCTGCAGCTGACCTGATACAGTGGTCGTCTAGACGGCTATGAAAGACCACTGCCGTACTCAAAGCTTCTGCGCCGTCCGGACTTGCGACACAGAGGGTCGAATCTCAGTCCTACTTTCGAGCTCTACGTCACTGCGCAACTCTTTGCAGACAGCAAACCTTTGACAGTTCACGCACAAACACCGTTCAAGCACTTCAAGACTACTCGCGCCTGGAACGAGTGGCTACAGCTACCGTTCGAGTACGCCTCGTTGCCTGGGAATGCACAACTAGCAATCACCGTGTGGGACCTGTCTCCAACTGGACCAGAGGGATCTAGAGGACATCATATTCCTTATGGCGGGACCACTATCCCGCTCTTCGATGACGACGGAGCTTTGAGGAAGGGAAGGCAGAAATGCAAGCTCTGGCGGTACAAGCCTGCGGACGGTTGCAGTCAGCCAGATACGCCATGGGCCACACCGAAGAACCTGCGTCGTAGAGAGCAAGAGGAGCCAAAGACCTTCCTCAATGACAAACATGCGCGTCGTGAGGCAGATCTGGAACGTCTGCATGATCTTCTGAAGAAACATGAGATGGGCGAGATGTCGGAGAACAAATGGTTAGATCAGATGGTGTTTCGTCAAATCGAGAAGATGGAGCGAGCAAGCTTGAGAGACACTTCAAAGTTGCAAGCAGCACGCCCTCTGGTGGAGCGCAATGGAGCGGACGACGAGGAACAAGAGGGTCGCGATAGTTTGTTCTATCTGCATATCGAGTTTCCCCGTTTCGATCATCCGGTCGTCTTCACTGATCACGAATACCCTCCACCTCCAGTCTCCAACGCCCGTCGCCGGGTAGATCAGGCCGGAGAGGTGCGACTTAAGCCTCCACCAGAAGTACAGACGGGACCTGGCATAGACACGAGAAATCCTGGCTACGGCGATGCAGAAAGCGGGCCATTGATCAGGTTGTATGATCCGGAAGTAGGCTTCAATGACAATCCTGCCGAGGTCAAGTATCGCAGTTTGGTGCGTAGCCAGCGAACGGGCATTCTCGACAAGCACCTAAAGCCCAACACACGAGTACGAGATAAGTTGAACGTCATCATGTCGTACGGACCGACCAGAGAGCTTAGCAGTGAGGAGAGTAATGTGGTGTGGAAGTTCCGTCACCATCTGACCAGAGACAAGAGAGCGCTCACCAAGTTGGTCAAGTCGGTCGCGTGGAACGATGCAAACGAAGTCAGACAGGTATCTCAATTACTGCCAAAGTGGGAGGAAATCGATATCGATGATGCTCTGGAGTTGCTTGGACCGCAATTCGACAATCGCGATGTTCGAACCTATGCAGTGGATCGCCTCCGTAAGGCTGACGACGAGGAGCTGCTCCTGTATCTCTTGCAACTGGTGCAAGCGCTGAAATTTGAACCGGACGCGAAGGCAGACGAGACAGCGGCACATGCGGACTCTTCTTTGGCGGGCTTCCTTGTCGCCAGATCAGCGCAGAACCTCAAGCTCGGCAACTACTTTCACTGGTATCTTATGGTCGAACTGGATGATCGAACAAATCAGGATGCGCAAGCACAGCGCTACCGTAAGCTATATGCGCGGGTGTCGTACGACTTTATGCAGGAATTGGAAAAGACGGCTGAGGGTCAGGCGCGGCGAAGAACGCTTCTCAGGCAAGGAGAGTTCATCACTGTCCTGGCTAAGCTGTCTGAGGATGCGCGGTCTTCGCGTGAAGACCGCCAACGGAAGATCGAGAAGCTGAAAAAGGCTCTTGCCGATCCCAAGAATGACATGATGAAGATCGATCCGCCTCTGCCGCTCCCACTGGATCCAAGTGTTCTTATCAGTGGCTGTTATCCGGACGACAGCAGTGTATTCAAGTCGTCACTGTCTCCGCTTCTCGTCAACTTCAGGACTATCAAGGGCGAGAAATATCCCCTGATCTTCAAGAGCGGCGACAACCTCCGGCAAGATCAGCTGGTCATGCAGATCATCTCTTTGATGGACCGCTTGCTGCTCAAAGAGAACCTTAATCTTCAGCTGTCGCCGTATCAAATCCTCGCGACAGGTGCAGTTGCAGGAGCCGTGCAGTTTGTGCCATCGGCGCCGATCTCTGCCATTCTGAGCTCAAGCAAGTATAAAGGCTCCATCCTCGAGTACCTCCGGAAGAACAATCCTGCCCCACCACCGACTTCTGTGACAGGCAACACGCCGCCCTCAATTCTCGGTGTGCGCCGTGAAGCCATGGACACCTATGTCAGATCCTGTGCCGGCTACTGCGTCATCACATATCTACTTGGAGTAGGTGACAGACACATGGACAATCTCCTGCTCTCGCCAGATGGACACTTCTTCCACGCAGACTTTGGGTACATCTTGGGTAGGGACCCAAAACCACTGGCGCCGTCGATGAAATTGTCGCACGAAATGATTGACGGCATGGGCGGGCTGAGCACAGATAAGAATCCGGACTCGCAGTTCCAGCTCTTCCGCCAGCACTGCTTTACCGCTTTCACCGCGCTCAGACGGTCGAGCAATTTGATTTTGAATCTGTTTGCTCTCATGCAGGACGCCAATATTCCCGATATACGCTTCTGGGGCGATCAGGCGGTCAAGAAGGTCGAAGAGCGATTCTGTCTGGGCGTGTCCGAGGACGAGGCCATTGCTTTCTTCGATAATCTCATCAGTCGCAGCCTCGAAGCGTGGGGGCCCGTTGTCATTGACCGGTTGCACGGACTGGTGCAGGGCTGGCGGACGTGAACAGAAGTGTCGGTAGATAACGAAATCGATCATCGTAATATTACTTCTTCCACGCTGTCGTTGCGGTCTGTAGTCCATCACAGCTTCGCCGACACGCTTTCCGACTCCTTGACCAAACCCACAACCTTTTTCGCCACGCCGAATGAGTTCTGAAACCCAGCCCCAGCATTTCCATACGCATGGACGACCTTGAACTCCCTTCCTTCATAATCAACCATCTCCCTCTCCACCCTCGCCCCACCATGTCGTCCAGGTCTAAGTCCAACATTAACCTTCAGCACCTCAAACTCCCCACTGGGACCCAACAACTCCGGCGCCAGGACTTTACATCTCTCCATAATCGCTCTTGTCGTCTGCTCATCCGGCTGCGTGTCAAAGTCATCGACCTGCTTCGTCCCGCCCAGCACCGAGACCCCTTCGCCGAAGCGGGGGATGACATAACTTATCCCTCCGCCTTCTTCGGGGGAGAGCAGATTCGTGCTTATGGCGTCTGCTTCGCCGCGCACGAGGAGCGTCTGCCCGCGTATGGGGTGGACTTGTGCGTCTGGGACGAGCGTGCGGGCTGATATACCCGTTGCGTTGATGAAGATCTCCGGCGGGGAGTGAGTGATTCGGTTTACGAGGTTGGCGGCTGAGAGGAGAGTTGTGCCGAGGGGAGAGGGGAGGGTGGCGCGGATGAAGACGCCGCCTTTGGCGTGGATGCGGGAGCGGAGGTAGAGCATGTGTTGTGTTGGGTTTATGGCGATGGAAGTGAAGCGCACGCCGGCTTTCATGCTCGACGAGGGGAGGGAGGGTGCTGGGATGCCGACGAAGGAGCGCACGTATGGCGCCCACCATATGCTTTCCTTGGGGAGGTAGTCCCTGGGGTTTGTTAAAGGTGAGGGAGATGAAGGATAGAGGTGGCGTACCAGTATGAGAAAGAGTTATAGATCTTTGGACGGTCAGGTGTTGGAATAGAGAACAGAGGTACAGCAAACATACCTTCAACCCCAGCTCTGCCCGTTCTCGTACTGTCCTTGCTCCCTCGATCAGTCTGAGCCAGTGCTCATATGTTTCGATATCCCACGCTTGCTGCTCTGTGTCTTCGGCTGACGCATGAGTGCGCCAGTGAGCTCCAGCCCTTCAAGGCGGTCAAGTCAGTACGTGTTTCCAGGGAGCATAAGACCATCTTTCGACCTACCATGGCGAAGTGTAGTGCGGGCTCGCGTCTCCTGGGAGATCCTTGGCGACAATGGTCACTCTGTAGCTGGCCTCCAGCAGTGCCAGCGCAGATTGGAGGCCGATGATACCGGCGCTGTAGAGAGTTATTCTCATCAACTGTCGACCCACAAAGAGATGTCTGACAGAAGACTCACCCGATAATTACTACGTGTGCCATGATATAAATTGCTTGCTGGACTATTAGCCACGATTTGTGGTGCACAAGGGAGTTATTCTATAACTAGTTTATGTCGACCATCATCTGCCGCTTTGGGAGGCAAGAAAGGCGCCCCGCCGAAATCGCTCGGGCGCGACTCCAAATTACCCACACTTGCAATGCACATTACACCGTCCGATCTCGGCTGTCATCAGAACTCTGGGTTCATCTTCATTCGTTTGTCATTATACATGGTCTCGTTGTATCTACGAAAGGTGCTTGCTTCTGTCTCGAAGCCCTGTAAAACTTCTGAATGTCCCAACACGGGCCATTGCTGGGTATCTCAAAAAGTCCTCCATCCCGAGCTGCGGAATAGACAAACTCGTCATCGGGCAAGGTCATTCCTGCCCGTTCGTCAATTCGCCGAAACGCCATCGCTAATATCAAGCCTGTAAAGCATCAATGGCCTTTTGGACCTCGTCCGTCGCCAGCTTCTGAAGTCTATTACGTGAATCGTAATCGGCCAGATCGCTGGCATCCTCGACTTGCTCGTACAACATGCGTGATACATCCCTATTGATGTCCGTGTACTGATCCTTGGTTATCTCCTTGTTCGCGTATCGGGTTCCCAAGGCATTCTTGACCATGCGTTGAATTTCCGATTTGGTGGAATATGAAAGGTTGCGCGACGGAGATTGCGGTGACTGGTCTCGGCCTGTGTCTGTCTGTTTCGGCGCGCTTCGACCCCTGAGGAAGTGCGTCTGGTCGCCATCTCGGCTATCAATGTCTGCAGGCGAGAAGGGCGAGAAAAAGCCAGGAGGTGGTGATTGCAGCGGACGCACGATCGAAGTAAGTGGGGTGATGGCTGATTTGGGGAGCATGAGAGGCGGTGGCGTGACTGACGCGGCCCGGGGAGCGCCTTGATTGGAGACGGCCGGGGAACCTTCACGGGAAGACATCCCGCCATAAGACTGATCCTCTGCCGGTGGACTCGCTGCCGGTGATGCGTGCTCGCTCTGCGCTGGTTGCTTTTCGACTTCCTGCAGAAGTGAAGTCAGGAAGCTTGGACCTTCAACACGTGAGACCGCGCGACTGGATGACTCGGCCTGGGCAGCAGCACCCTGGGCAGGCAGGATTCGTCGGGTCCTTGGTCGTTTCAGTTTGCGCTCTGGCTCTGCATTCTCCTTCGTGGAAGCTAGAGTATCGGTGCTGGCCGCGCGCTTTCGTCTACCATTCTGGCCTGGGTTCTCCTTTAATTCTCTGGCCTTGTCAAAAGCATTCCATGCGCGGAGCTCCTCCTGGCTTTCGGGAGGAGCAGGGGCGCGATCAAGCAGAGCAGTTGCGGTCTCCCGGAACCGGCTGGCGGCTCCTTGGCGGTTGGCGACGCGGAGGCGACGCTGCCAGGCATTGAACTCACGTCTCTGAGCGGGAGTTCTGCGCGTCTCCGCCGGCTCCTCGTCATCAAAGGGAAAGTCGAGATCCAGGTTCAGGTTGTCCCAGACACTTTGCCAGACTCTTGCCCAATCAGAATTGGGACGCGCATTCGGGCGCCTACGTGGCTGACGTTGAGAACCAGTCGGGCGAGTGCGGGTACGAGAGCCATGGGGCATGCCTCCAGCATTCGGCAAGTCTCCATCACGTTCCAGCAGGTGAACGCATTCGTGACAATACCACACTTCAGGCGCGTCTTGGAAATTGGCACAGAAGACATGCACCGTGCGGTCGCAACCGTCGCAATACATGGCCTCATATGCATCGTTGATGGTTCCGCAGATGAGACAAGGTTCGTCCTCCTCAAAGAGAGAATCGTCGATGACAAGGGTTGGATCGACATCGGCTTCCTGTCTTTTGTCCACCACGGCATATGAATCGATGGTCGGCCCATCGATCGAGTCTTTCAATTCCACCTCGTTGAACTGCGCACGGCAGATGGGACAGCTATTGGCCCGCTCCACCCAAGGTTTTAGGCACTCATTGTGAAGATAGTGCTTGCAGGGAAGGAGATGAGCGATGCGCTCGTCGTCGATTTCGGAATTGACTGTAGGATTCGATCTGCCAAGGTGTTAGTTGTAAGAAGCTGTCGTGTTCGAAGCGTGACCGTGTGTGGTGTAGAACAAACGCTGAGATGACGCGAGACAGTATGTGGTGGAGCAGCGTCATACTTGAGTGAGGCCTCACCTGTTCACTCAGTCCCGTAGTTGTGAAGCATTTTCCGAAGCCTGTTCAAGGTCCCGAGAGTTGGACACAAAAAGGCAAGCAGGTCTCGAGCGACAAAATATCACGCAGTAAAAGCAAACGCTGGGAGGGGCATGGTATTACCTTGTTGTGTGTTTCAAGCGGCGTGCTTGCGCCGAAGCGTTGCTGGTGGGGCTTGCAGGTTCAAGGTCCGCATCGTCGCCGTGGCTCGATCGCAGATCGCCCAGGCAGACGATGCAGGTTTCTGCCATGTCTGGCGCGAGGGCCCAGAAGGCCGAAAGAGATTCTGGACGACAGTTCCGCAGTGACGAGAAGTGAAAAGTAAATAGAGGTGAAGGTGGATGAGGGAGATGGAGACTATATACTCGAGCGGCGAACGCACGGACCTCTAGGGCCGGGCCTCACGTGCGGCGGGTGCAGGCAAGAAAGTGTCTCTGCCATCCCTCAGTGGCTTGCTCTGGCGCACTCACGCTTCACTTTAGATCAGACGACATGGATTGCTTCTTACAACGACAAGTGAAATCATCCTCCTTTTTCACCTCCGTAACCATCGTGGCTTCCTATACCCCATTACACATGTGCACTCCTGCGCCACCGTCAGCTGCTGCCAGCCTCGACACGAGATCCGTCCATCGCGAATTGGCAGCAGTGCTGGGTCAGATGAGTTCATGGAGGAGGACAAGTACCAGTAATGGCTCGTGAATTTGTCCCAGATATCACGTGGAGGCAGACAAGTCTTGAGAAGCGACTTTGACCTCCATTTTTGTGGGAGGGAACCAGCCTAGAGGCTCATACGATTTTGTCATTTCGAGTGTCTTCTACATCGACAGTCCCGAGTATGATGATGTCCCTGTGAGAACGCCTGGTCCGATTTCGACCGAATCGCAAATGCCTTTCCACCTCTCCTAGCACAATCCAATCTTCCCATCTAAACCTCGGCGATTTCCCTCAGACGACGGATGGTGGACCTGGTAGCGGCGGCCGCAGGAGTGCTGCAGATCTGTTAAAGTGTGTCCCATTGATCTTGTGATTCCGCTGCAACGTACGCGAGGGTGTAGGCACCGCCAGCAACGGTCTTCTTGCACGACCGGCACTCCCAGATGCCAACCGAGTGGCGCTTGACTGACGGCTTGCCGCAGAATGTGCAGGTGTAGCGGGCATGCTGGGTGATTTCCATCTTCTTCACCTGCTTACGCAGGGAAGCACCATAGCTGTGACCTGCAGTCAGTATTTGCGGTTGCCGGCTGGACGCGGACGGTCGAAGAATTTTGCAGTCGCCGGTCCAGGGACGCGAATGTGGACGACATACCGGGTGCCGTATTTGCCGGTGACTCCGACCTTCTTGGTGCGCTTCGACATGTTGATGGATTTCGGATGTGAATGTGGTGGGTGGAAAGAAGCAGAGTCGAGGGCGGAGGATATCGAAATTGGTGGTGTTGAGGTTTCTGCTCCAGTGCGCCCGAAAATGCGTGGGAAGTAGCGAGCCGCTAGTCCGTTCTGGGCACTAGCGCGCCGTGGTCTTGGCTGTCCTCCGCTCGCCTTGTCAGCTTCGGCGCATTGGTCCACAGATCAAAATCCTTTGCAGTGGCAGCTGTCGGCTAATTGACACTAGTATTGGCGATGGTATAGCAGTCTCACGTACTTATCAAGTTCTCGGGACTTTGCTGCCACTGTGATGGTCCAACACGCCATAGATAGCGTCTGGCAGTCACAAGCTCAGCACTCCTCTAAGCGATCAGTGGCTGCTCGCTAGGCAGGTTGGAGCTTGATTGTTCCTCGGCACCTGATTACAACGCATAAATTGAGCTGATCCGCAACGTGACGTGAACGACGTCGAAGCGAGCTCGTTGCTGCCACTTGATCGAGATACAAATATCAAATCGTGCCTCTCTCCTGATTTTTCGAAAATTTCAACTCGTGATTGTCGTCTCTCAATTTTGACAGAATGGCGAATCAATCGCGGCAATACGACATTGTCGTCTTCGGTGCCACCGGCTACACTGGCAAATACACCTGCGAGCACATCGTGGCCCATTTTCCCACGGACTTGAAATGGGCAGTGGCTGGGCGCTCGGCCAATAAGCTGCAGGGTGTGGTGGATGAGCTGAAGCATATGAACGCTGATCGCATTCCGCCTTGTACGCCTGCATGTCCTGCTATTGGTGGGCCTTAAGCTGACAAGAAACGCCAGCAATTGAGGAATCGAGCCTGGATCCGGAACAGCTCGCTGCACTCGCCCGCAAGACAAAGATCCTGCTCACTACTGTTGGCCCTTACGCACGATTCGGTACTCCCGTTGTAGAAGCCTGCATCAAAAGTGGCACCCACTATTTTGATATGTATGTATCGAAAACTGTGCATCTGTCAATTACTGACCAGTCATCAGCACAGGCGAGACTCCCTGGGTACGCGAAGTGGTGCAAAAGTATCACGACCAAGCCAAAGCGGCCAAGGTCATTGTGAGGCAAATCTGCTTTACCCGGTATATTCTTCTTCTCACAAATCACAGATCATTCCGCAGATCGGCGTTGACTCGGCCCCGGCTGATCTTCTTACTTGGTCGCTGGTCACACATGTCCGTCGTACCCTCAACCAGCCGGTCAAGGATGTCAACTTCACTGTGCACGAGATCAAATCAAAGCCTTCGGGCGGCACGTTGGCCTCTCTTCTCGGTCTCTTCGACGTCTACAGTTTGAACGACGTTCGCAAGGCGATGAATCCTTGGTCCCTCAGCCCCATCCCTCCAAATCCAAGCTCCTCAGGAGTTTCCCTAGTGCAGATGTTGACTGGCGTGAAGACAGTCAGCGACCTAGGCACTCTGACCACCAGCATCCAAGGACCTGTCGATAGAACCCAGGTCTACAGATCATGGGGTCTCATGGACGCAGGAAAGTTCTATGGCTCAGCGTTCCGCTTCCATCCCTTCATGACCGTCCGCAATGCTTTCATCGGTCTGCTCGTGCATTCTATGCTCGCTCTTGGAGGTCTGGCTCTAGTCTTGCCTCCTGTGCGTTGGTTGCTGAAGAAGCTCGTGTACGCACCCGGTCAGGGACCGACCAAAGAGTAAGAAATGATCTTCGAAGTACCACCTAAGATGAGAAATGTCTGACAATATTCCCAGCGAGGTTAAGTCTGATCGCGTGGAATACCGCGCCATCGCCACCGCCGAGACTTCCGATCCCGCCGAGCCGAAGCGTTCCTATGGTCGTCTCACCTTTCACGGCTCCATGTACCACATGACCGGCGTTTTCCTCGCCGAGGCAGCCATCTCTCTCCTTAAAGACGAGAGCTTGGCCAAGGAGATGGGCGGCGGCGTCTTGACCCCTGCCACGCTTGGAGCAGGCTATATTGAGCGCCTGCAGAAAGTCGGATTCACTCTGGACCTGAAGACGATGCCGTAGAGGATATTATGATTCTATCGAGTCCTATATATGTACTGTACTTTTGGTCGCCTTACGCGGCATGTGTCAATCAAATAGTCGAAATGTCAGCTGAGAATCTCCACCTTTGCCGCTTTGACCCAATCACCATCACCTCTGACACATTCCTCGCGGACGAGATACAGCTCGTCCAGGAAAGCCGGCACAAAGGTACCGGGACCCCGGACTTCGTTCCTTGCTGCTGCGCGCTCGGCTGCAATCTCGAAGATCAAGACAGCAGTGACTACAGCGAGTAGCTTGTCTTTTCTTTCGACAGCAAGCACGCTTGCAATGGTGGTTCCCAATGTGCAGCCACTACCAGTGATCTCGCCCAATAATCGATGCCCGTTACTGATGGCAATGGTTCGTTTGCCATCAGACATCACGTCCGTTTCGCCGGTCATGAGGACGACGTTTTTCTCGCGGCGGGCGACAGTGGCGACAAGCTCGGCCCTACCTTGTAGATCGAGGGCTGATGTGCCGCTGTCGACGCCCCGTTGCTTGACGTCGCTCGCGCCGGCCACGGTCCGGATCTCTCCTTCGTTACCTTTGATTACATCGAAATAGCCTCCTGCTAGCAGTCCCCTGACGCCCTCTCTACGCGCTGCTGTGGCGCCGGCCCCGACTGGGTCTAGAAGTACCGGTCCACCCATGGCATTGTAGGCCTTTACCGCTGCTATATGCGCGGCTCGGCCTTGGGGAGTAGCGGTGCCCATGTTGATGACAAGGCTGCCGCCAAGACCTGCTAGGTCCGCGGCTTCTGATGGGTCGTTAGACATGATGGGCGACGCGCCAATGCAGATCGCTACATTGGCCGCGATGTTTTGTACTACCAGATTGGTCATGTTGTGACACAGAGGCTTGACAGAAGCCATTCGCTGTATTGTTGTGGGGACACTTGCTAGGATGGATTCCCTGGTCATTGTGGTGGGCGCGTAATGGTTGTGGGCAAAAGGTGGAGGACTTTTGACAAGATGTAAGAGCTCAGAAGCAGCACTTTTGGGGTCTGCAGCAGCCATAATGGCGCTGACTACGGCAACACCATTTACGCGTTTGCTCTCATCCGGTGTCGAACTCTGGTGCATGACTCGTTGGATGTTGGATTTGTTGATACCACCGATGCACACTGTCGGCATCGTAGGTGCAAAGCCATGTACTCGCTGTAGTATCTTCTGAAGTCCGGCTGTCCCTATGATGGACTTTGTGTTTTCTTTCCTGTACAAGATCAGAAAGAGACGACTAGAGAGAGCGATAGGCGGGACTGACGTCGGAGTAGCAAAGACCGTGCCAATTCCAAGATAGTCGGCGCCATTCTCGCACGCCTTTTCTGCCTCTGCTTCTGAATTCACCGTGACACCAATGATGACTCGTTTGCCAGCAGCATCGAAGAGAGACCGAGCTGTGACCATGTCTACCACCCATAGTGAGCAGCGTCCGAATGTAATGGCTAGCAGAATTCCTTACCCATGTCATCTTGACCGAGGTGGACGCCATCGGCATTGGAGGCCAACGCGACATCCAATCGATCGTTGATGATCAGTGGCACGTTGTGCGCAGAACATACTGCATGTAATTGGCGAGCAGCGCGAATCAAGTCCTTTGTTTCACTAGTCTTATCTCTCAACTGAACGATTGTCACACCTGCGTTCTATTCAGTGACATGTTGTTACAAATTCGATGGGGAATCGCACACCTCCTTCTACAGCTGCTTCGACGGTAGCGATCAAATCCTTCGTGCCAAGGATCGAGGGCGTGTTATCAGTAACTAGGTATAGTGAATAGTCCACAGGATTGCTCCTGGGTTCGTTGGAAGAATGCCCGTTAGTAGGGGGTGGCATGACGGGCGGCTTATGGGCGTGTCTCAAGGAGATGCATGTCTGCCGAACAATCGGCCGGTTCAGGCGATTCGAGGCATTTCGGGGGCCCTTCGGGGGAAGCACGGGGGCCAAGGACCAGCGTCGAGGCTCGGAAAGCGGACAGGAAGTTTAACGAGTAGCCGGCCATGGCCCCGCACATTTGGGGCATCTGAGGGGGCAAACACCAGCAAGGTGGCAGGTGTTTGCTTGGCGGCCAATGATTGGATCAGCAGCCCCTCTCCGATCTGGTCCGGCGGACACAAGGAAAAAAAAGAGGTCGGCGCCCCGCGCACAACAGCCGCACCGCCGCAGCCTGAAAGTGAAAGAATCCCATGCAGGCTGCCCTGACGGCGTGACTGACTCCGACTCCGAGTCGGCCGAGTCCCTGAAACCGCCTCACTCTGATGACTTTTCCTCGAGCCTTTTCTCTTCAAGACTCTCCTGCCTTCCATAACGTCTCCCATCACCACTTGGTCCAGCCATACAGCGCTCAACAGCACACTTGGTCCGATTGTACTCTTCTGTCGCCGCATATCCGCCCTATCGACAGGAAAGCCGCCAACATAGCTTCATCCGCCGCGTCCGAATTCCCCGTCGTGGTATCCCCGGCAGCAGTATCCACCAACTTCCACCGCCACAGGATCAGCGCACGGGACCCGTTTATGTATTCGCCCTGCTTCTACGCTCTCGCAGTCGCCTCGCCGCCCAAGCTGCAGTCTCTTCGCATACCGCGGAGACCTTGTCGAAAGCAACATAGTAACAACGGCTGAATAGTCGGCTACCCGATTGCTTCTCTCAATCAAGAAAAGACATATAAAATACGGTGCCACTGCATGTCTACTGCAAGCCTCAGGACTCCTTCTCGGTGCTCTCTTCTCGTCCTTGTCTAAAATCAAAAAAAAATACCCTAAACAGCATCTCTGTTCAATACCGCAAACATGGCAAACATCAACATTCGTCGGGTGAGTAGACCATGTATATATTCAGATGGTCGGTCTTCTGACTCGCTGCCAGGATGTCGCCGATCCCTTCTACCGTTACAAGATGGAGCGTCTTCAGTCCAAGATTGAAGGCAAGGGAAATGGTATCAAGACTGTCATTGTCAACTTGAGCAATGTGGCCGACCAGCTTGCTCGTCCTCCTTCCTGTACGTGCATCATGTGAGCTCAGCTAGCAAAGCTAACGTCTTTCATAGATGTGATCAAGTACTTTGGTTTTGAGTTGGGTGCTCAGACCAATATCGACCCCAAAGATGATCGCTGGATCATCAACGGCGCCCACGAAGCCAGCAAGCTTCAGGACTACCTTGACGGCTTTATTTCCAGGTTCGTCCTTTGCCGGGACTGCAAGAATCCCGAGACGGTGGTCAATATCAAGGATGGTCACATTATTCTCGACTGCAAGGCCTGCGGTCACAAGACCGATGTGGATCTTCGCCACAAGCTGTCGTCTTTCATCATCAAGAATGCTCCCAAAAAGGGCAAGAAGGACAAGTCTACCAAGAAGGCTGATCGCAAGGCCCGCAAGGAAGCCGAACGCAATGGTGCGGACAATGATTCTGCCAACGGCAACGGACAAGGCAGCCCTGGCGACAGCAACTCTGACCACGGAGACGACGCTGATGGCGACGCGGACGCGAGTGGCGACGACGAACTCTTCAAGCGCATCAATGCTGAAGCCAAAGAACTCAACGAGCCCGAACAGGAGAAGGAGATTGAATGGACCGTCGACACCTCCGAGGCCGCTGTCAAGGCCCGCATGCATAACCTGCCCGACGACCTGAAGCGCACCACCATTATCGACGAAGATGATGAGGAAGGCGAGGGCAATCCCTATGACCAGCTCGGCAAATGGATCGAAGCTCAGGCTGCGGAGAAGGGCGGCGTTGCTAAAGTTGACGATGTTGAGATTTATCTCAAGGCCAAGGAACTTCACATTGAGACCAAGCACCGCACCCTGGCTGTACTTGCCCAGACCATCTTCGACGACAACATGCTCAAGCAAATCGAGGGTCGTGCACCTATGCTCAAACGCATGATCACGTCTGAGCGTCACGAAAAGGCTCTGCTGGGTGGCACTGAACGATTTGTTGGCCTTGAGAAGCCCAATTTGATCGCCCAGGTGTCTGGCATCTTGATGAAGTACTACGAAAACGACCTTATTGCAGAGGAAACTCTCAAGGCTTGGGGCACCAAAGCAAGCAAGAAATATGTCGACATCGCCACTAGCAAGAAGGTCCGCAAGAGTGCTGAAAAGTTCATCGAGTGGTTGGAGAATGCCGAGAGTGACGACTCGGACTCTGAGTAGAGATGGGGTCTCACGCTGTGCGTGTTGTTGTCGCCTCCACGGGTTGGAGAAATCTCAAAGTGGACTGAGGTGACGCGTCGTGGATAGCATACGGATGCTCTCAATTTGCGTTTTGCACCTGAGGTTTCATACTCTAGTTTAGAAGAACTCTACTCCGTCTCATGTCAGTTTGCTCCAAGTCTTGTGATGATATTTTTTGGCTTGGGCAGTGAAAGTGTGGGGAAAGCTTGATGACAGAGTTGGTTGTTGTCAGGGCGCCAAGGCGGTGCAGGCCACGCTCCTCATTCGAGACTAAAGGTGTATGCAAACGTTCCCACAATCAATCTTCACTATAGCGTTGATGTTCCTTGCAATCAGCTGCCCTTGACCATTCGAAGGAACAAACAGTCTTTCGCTCTCCTTCCGACTGGAGCTCAGCTCCAAGCGCCTAGCTCAGCATGCAGTCCGGCATCAAAGCCTCGCAAGAGCTCAAAGACGCCTTCAACTCGCTCGTCTCGGACACATCCTCCTTCGCCGTCCTAGTAAACATCACCTCCGAGACCCTGCAACCCACCTCGACCATTTCTTATTCCTCTGGCTTCCCCTCCGACCTCTCGAAAGTCCAATCCCAGCTCTCTCCGACACAAGCGAGCTACGTCCTCGCCCGCCGGTCCGATGCAGCAGACGGCTTCGTGGCGATAACGTACGTGCCCGACGCGGCGCCCGTGCGGCAAAAGATGCTCTTCGCGTCGACGCGGCTGACGCTCGTCCGCGAATTGGGTCTCGAGCGCTTCGGGGAGACGCTGTTCTGTACCTCCGCGGAGGAAGTGGGGCCCGAGGGCTGGGCGAGACACGAGAGGCATCAGAAGCTCGAGCAGCCGCTTACGGAGGAGGAGAGGGCGAATAAAGAGCTCAGGGATCAGGAGAGTCTTGAGGCGGGTGGAACGGGGCGGCGGCAGGGGCATTATACGGAGAGTGGAGGGAGTGGGACGGCGACGCCAACTGGTGCCGCGGGGAAGTTGAGTCTCAAGGTTGGAGATGGGGTAGTGGATGCGCTAAGGGGGTTGAAGGGAGAGGGAACGGGGGCATTGGTGCAGATTGTGAGTATTCCTGGGTGAGAGATGGGGGATGAGGGCTGACGGAGACAGAAAATCGATGTCAAGACTGAGACGCTTGAGCTTGACTCGAGTCGGAGTGGGGTCGAGCCTGCGTCGTTGAGTAAGGCGATTGCGCCGTCGGATCCGAGGTATTCTTTCTATACTTATGCGCCGCATGGATCAGGTGAGGCGCAAGTGCTGTTCATCTACACCTGCCCATCCGCGTCCAAGATCAAGGAGCGAATGGTCTACGCTGCGAGCCGGGCCAATGCTGTAGCTCTGGCGGAGAGTGAGGCAGGACTGGTGGTGGCAAAGCGACTGGAGGGCTCGGGGCCCGAAGACTTCAATGAGGAAGCGTTGCGGGCAGAGTTCGTCGAACGCAAAGAGGAGAGCAAAGGCTTTGCGCGGCCGAAGCGGCCTGGACGACGGTGATGATGGGTATGTGCATCTGTAGTATCTATACAGGTGTCTGTGTAAGGCGAACCAGAGTCTTAAAAAGAAACGCAATTGCCGATGATGTACACTCTATGCTCCAAATGGTCGATATGCAATGGTCACGAGGATGTCCGTCCAGTGGCACACACAGGCGACACCCAGCCCACGCCCCATTTAACCGACCCCATGATGACGACCATGATAGCCAGAGCGGCTCCCACACTAGCCACTCCATATATATACGCATGCCGTCTACGCAAGCCCTGCAGTTCCGCGACCCAAGTACTCACAGTAGTCAAACAGCCACAGAACCCATCCTGCAGACCCTGGAGCGCCATACACGCCTCGAGCCCCGCAACACCACTAACCCGCTGCAGCACAAATGCGACAGCCAACACCGTCGAGCCAAACACATTCACGGCAAACGTGCCCGTGGGAAACGACGGCACGAGCGGATTGAGCTTCACACTGGCGTAGAAGCGCGCAAGACACCCCGGCGGCGCGAAGATGAGAGCGAGCAGCGCCTCGCCGCGCCAGGACTTGTCTGGCGGGAAGACAGCGACGAGGACGACTGCGATCCACGAGCCAAACGCGAGGATGACGATCGCTGGGTCGAGGATGTGCCGCGTTATCGTGTAAGGGATTGAGGGGGTGAATGTGTCGAAGAGTAGAGCGGCGTGGGCGCCGACGAATAGTGCTGCTAGGGAGAGGGCGGGTTCGTAGAGAAGCACGGCGAGCACGGCGAGCACGCTGTAGCCGTTGTGTCGCTGGTGGACGGAGGAGAAACCTGGTGGTGTGGTGCCGGCTGGTATGGGGTGGGAGTATGGGGATGTGAGGTCGTTTGATAGGGCGAGGAAGGCGTCGCGCATGAAGGAGGAGAAGGAGGTGAAGGAGCCGCAGAAGCCGGTTGCCAGACCGATGTACAGCGGGATGGTCTTCTTGACCTTGACGTGGTGCGCTTTCTGTTCCTCGGCCGACATGTCGGGTTTGGGCGCGTTGTTGCGACTGAACGATGGGTGCTGGAACATGCGCCGGTCTTCGGAGAGGAAACCCATGAAGAACGAACCGCCTACGTTCGCCCATAGCACTGGAGTCACGACCGGGGCGCCAGGGTAGAATGTAAGCCATTGCACCCCAAGTCGTGCCAGGGTGCCCAGCAGCGAGAAGAAGATCAGGTAGCTGAGGACCACGAGCTGCGAGACGGCCGGAACATCGAGACCGACGCTGAGGCGCCGCCGCCGTCGCCCGTCGACCAGTGCAGAATGGTCGTCATCCTCGATGTTGACAATGGACGCGACCTGCGAGTGATGTGACGGCGCAGGCGCGGTGAGTTCGTCCAAGCCAGCGGTATTGACCTGGCGGCGATTACCTATCGAACGGGATCGCTGCCCCGATTCTTGCCGCGATATGTCTTCCAGATGCGGCGTCTGGTCCTCGCGCGTATTCTGCACCGGCGGCGGAGCGCGTAGTTCTTCCACGCTGCTGAGGTCGTCTAGCTCCTCGCCTTCGTACCATGTCTGCGTCGATGACATTGCGAATCGCGTGGGGTGTTGTTTATCACCGTTGGTGCGCTGTGCTTCGGGACGCACGTGATGGGCATCCTGCGGCGGAAGGGAGTCTATCTCATCCTTTGCTGATCCGAGAAACGAATAATATAGAATGACGAGGCAATGGTCACGGACTGCAAGGGGCCGAATCGAATCAGCAAATGCATCATTGAATTCCCGAAGCGAATGCGCTTGACAAAGAATCGGTGGGTGGCGATCCCGTCGGCTCCGGACCGCTCGACCCGTTTGGCGGGGTTTTGAGTCTCTACAGAATGCTCGATACACACAGCTAATGTACAATAGACTATCGATGATATCGATGATAATATCTACTTCAAAGTACTATATATTTTGCAGCACGCACAACGGAAAATAATTGTCAATCATCGGAAGTCTGGCAGCGAAACCCTTCCATCAGGAAGGCGTTAAATCACTCAGGCATTTATCACTTGTAGTACAGATTTGATTTCACCTGCGCACAAGTTCACACGCGCCAGAAAGAGCAAGGGCTTTACACAGCAGATTCGACCAACTCGTATGAATTTAGAGCTACTTTGCCTACTTTGACGATAAGCGTCTCAAATGCTCGCGAAACAATGACTTCTTCACCGCTATTCAACAATGCTACACCATCCATCAGGCGCCATCCCAACCATAAGCCAAGTCGTGCAAGACTCGACTGACCACCACCTCATCTCGCCTCACCAGGACAGGCGTTGGCGGAGCTTGCTCGCCTTGCCCTTGGCGCGCTTCTGCCAGCCAGACACCGACCCACGAATGCCTCGGCTCTTCTTCTTCTTGGATCCCTTGGATCCCTTCGATTTCTTTGACCCCTTCAACTTGTCCGATTTGGGCTCATCACACTCCATACGATGAGGGAAGATCACTTTCTTCGACTGCGCGTACATTTCATGCGGGGCCCCGAAAAGAGTGCCTAGAGGTATCGGGGTCGGCAATGGCCGGGGTGGCGTTGCCCGTCTTGACGGTTCGACATCGCTGAGGTGCACATGCTGTCTGGCCACGTCTATGTTGTCTTTGATCATGGCCAGGTCGAGCCGCAACTCGAAACCGAGCTTGCTGAAATTGACATGCCCTCGGTATTTGCGCATATTCGTTCGTGCCCTTTTCAACGCGTGGAACGCCGTTCGATAATTGCTGTTCTGATGTGCCACCAGGCCCAGCAGGAAAGGTGGCAAGCACAGTTCTGGACACTGATAGTGGGCCTCAATGAAATGGTTCTGCGCCTGGACTGCATGGCCGAAATGGTACTGTATCAGCCCCACATTCAAGCTCAACAGAGCCGTGAAAGTGGGGTCGGATATCGTCTTCGAGAGGCGATTAAACAGCAAGAGCGATGGGAGTAGTCGATCGGCGTAGAACAGTCGGCATCCGTGCGACCAGACCGCGAAAGAGTCGTCATATGACATGGCGAAAGGACGTACTCGGTTCGGATCCAATGTCGGATGGAATTGACCCTTTCGTGGACTCGGGGCGAGGATGTGGCCCGGCTCGACGTTCGAGTCGGTCATAACGGGTAGGAGAGGCATACTGGTAGCCACAAAGCAGACAAGTAGAAGATTGTAGTCGCTGTCAGAATGCTCTCAGGAGGAGGTGAAGGGATTTCTTGCTTGATGACACAGAAAGAGAAAGGATCAATAGAAGACTGGCCAGCCTTTTAAACACCATGGGCAAGTACTTGATCAAAGGTATACCCCACCACCATTACAGCTCGCGGGAAGCGCGAGAGATGCTCGATTGGACTGTATTCGCCAGCAGCAGGTGTGGCTGGGGATGCCGACATGTTGATCACGGCAGACGGATGAGCACAGTTACCTCGTACGCTATCATTGATGAGTTGTCCATTGTTTTCACCTCCCAGGAGGGGTGCTCAAATAAGCGCTCGTAGTCTGACCAGTCGTTGCGAGGACCAATCCAGACGATGGACCGCAACAGTGGAGACATGTGTCTCTCGATGTACAGCCGGACCAGCTTGGGCTCACGAGGATAGACGAACATCCACGCTGCCGCTTCGGACGCGACTGGGTGGGTGGCCCAGGTGCCATCGACTATCGAAACGCATGATTCCGGCAGATACTGTGGAACTGCGCGGTCAACTTCGATGGCTCGGAGGTCGAGTCGGTCATCCTGACTTTGCAGAAGAAACTCCAATAGACCACTGCCACAGCCTATCGAGAGTACAAGCTCGGGTGACTTTGGCAGGTGAGAGGCCAGCAATTCGATGAAGCCTCCACTGAGTGCAACACAACAGTCGGGGTGATGCTGCGGGACATGACGGATATTGAAACGAGAGGTCATGTGCATGGTATTGGATGCTGAATGGCCAGACCTGAAGTCAGTGTTAGTGGATGCAGCATCAGCAGTCAAACAGCAAAAGCAAATAGGATGGGTGGCCTGATAGAGATCCACTCTTTTGCTCGCGCGCCGCACAAGCTCCAACGTCCTTTCAAGATCGCCGTCGACGTTGCGGGTGAGCCTCGCAGCGCTGACGTACCATTTTTAATGCCGTCCATGTGTCTGTACGTGTGCCCTGTACACGCTTATCCACGTCTCGTGAGCATGGAATTGTTCTAAGGGGGCAGCAGATGCAGAATGACCAACCCTTGTCGTCGAGCAGCCCGCTAGACAATTCTAAAGGCCAGGATTGGGATTGTGATTGGGATTGGGCGATCCCTGATGGAACCACCGCCGGGCCCCCAAATCCTCAGCCACACCGCGCTCGCTGTTGCTGCTCCTCCCCCTCCAAATACTACCACTACCACCACCACACCAAAGCTGAGCACAGGCGCACCTCAATCTCAATCTCAATCTCATATTATTGCAACCTCAGGCACACGCACCGGCCCTCGCACACCAGCACAGGCCTGGGGCACGGCACGGACACAGAGACAGACACAGGCACAAGCACGAGCACGACCCTCGTGTTTCCTGACCTGACCTGACTGACTACCGCTACCGCTTCGGTATTGCTCCACCGATACCCTTCTTGCACACCACCTCTATGGCATGAATTGCTAGACTCGAGCGCCTGTGTGGGCTGCATCTCCTCACTGGTCCTTGCTCTGCACCCATAATACGCTCACATTCGTGCGCAAACTTTTGGCCTAGGCATTGCTCATCGCTGCAATGGCTGCCGCCTACCCACCACCCGCTCAATCGACCTTCACCGGCATGCCCTGGGAGAGCTCTATGGGCAGTGAGACGATGGTAAGACTCGAGTCCGAGGGAGAACCACAGATGAGCAAGCCGCTGAATGACATGCTAGGAATCAGTCCGACATTATTCGTCAACGCAGAGACCGCGATCGAAAGCCCGCAAGAGCCGCACTCGATCAGAAGCGTACGACAATGGCTACGACTCTCGTAGGTCTTCCTCAGATCGCTCCGCCCGCAGCCCTGAAAGAGCCCCGAGGGGGGCGCGGGTCCCTCTCGAGGAGTCGGGAAGGGTGGATGACTCGGCATGGATACACCGCGACAAGCTCGCGCAGATAGAGAGCAAAGAGATGCAAGAGGCCGGCCTTAGTGTGCGAAAGTCCAATTCCAAGAACCTGCGTCTGAGCAACAAATCGGGTTCAAGGTCAGGCAGTCGGGCCAGCAACAGACAAACAAGAGACTCGACAGAGACCCGCAATGCCTCCGTCAGCCACAGCGCTCATCCTTTGCCAATCGATACCAATGGGCTCATAGAGACCAGCGGCTTTGGGTTTGAGGACGCTGAAGACGGATCATCGCCCGCCGATCTGCAGCATTCCAATAGTCGTCCACACACTTCTCGGATACCAATCAACAAGAACAGCCCCGTTCCGCTGTCAAGCTCGTACACGGAAAGAGACTCGCCCGTGACCAGGAGTAGGAACGGCAGCCTCGCCTTCGGCTCTTCGCCACCATTGATCGTGAACAAGTCTGGCACAGACAGCCGGCCCCGAAGCCAAAGTCTTGGGAGCCAACAGATGCTCGAGGAGGCTGGTATCACGCCAAACTCGACGCAACGGACTCGGCCTGTCAGCGTTCATCTCCCCAATTCGCTATTGCTCAATGAGTCGTCAGATTCTGCTGTTATTTCGTCCCCCAAGCTGCATAACCCGAAGAATGCTTCCAAAAAGGCGCGGAAGTCAGGAGATAGTCTCTCTGGCTCAATATCGAAGGCACGAGTTGTTTCGAATGGATCCACCAGGGACTCTCACAACTCAGCCCGACCAAAGTCTCGTGGGCGTCCACACTCAGTACACAGGCCGGAGGGAGAGGCGCCGTGGATCGCCACGATGTACAAGCCAGACCCAATGCTACCCCCAGATCAGCAATTGCTCCCGACACATGCCAAAAAGTTGATGCAGGAG
The DNA here is from genome assembly GCA_000836255.1 of Dothideomycetidae sp. 11243. Lineage (NCBI taxonomy): Eukaryota > Fungi > Ascomycota > Dothideomycetes > Dothideomycetidae sp. 11243. The sequence goes on along the minus strand of DF938589.1, from coordinate 464,560 downwards.
CAATGGGAGCGCGAAGGCAAGACTGGCGACGCGTACGACCGCAACTTCAACTTGTTGAACTCCAATGAGATAGCTAATCGCGGTGGTGTGGCTGCCTCGTCGGGGCGTGAGAGCATGGAGATTGGTCCGGAGAGCGGCACGACAACAGCACCACGTACGACCAGTGGCCCACACAAGCCGCTCACAGACCCGCCCACTCAGAGCCCCGTGCCAGCCCCCTTTGCCACCTCGTCGTTCACTCCGGGCTCTCGCCAGGGCTCGGTCTCGGGAGGCTACAGGATCACCCCGACGATCGACCAGAGCAACAGCCCCGTTCTATGGCGGCAAAGCACCCTATCAGCGGACCAGAACCGCACCAACTCAGTGAGTGGGCCAGGCGACTTCGCTGGCGCCGCCCCATCTGGTCCCGGAGGCAAACGTCAGAGCGTGTACAGACTGCAGACGGTGGGCAACCTCCCTCGCGAGCAAGAAGTGCGCGACGCCGCTGCCGGCCCAGCCACTCAGAAACCTCTCCCCAGCACTGGCCCAGCGGAGGGTGTGTCTCGCGATCAACAACAAGGCCCCGTAGTCCACAGACTAGACCCAGAAAAGCTGGGAAGGAGGAGCATCGCCGAAGAAGCAGGAAGCAGCAAAGGGTGCGGGCTGAAATGCGTCGTCATGTGAAAATACTGCATGTGAGCTGTCTGTCGATATATGGGGTGTTTGATTTTTGCTTTTCCATATTTGTGTCCGGTCTCGGATTGTTATTACTCATTGGGCGAGGGCGTATTGGGGTTTTGATGTGCGTTCGAGCGTGTTGTGGGCATTTCGCTAGCTATCATTGTTAGGCGCTGATATGTGCCCTTTGTTCTTGGTTTTTGCTGTCAATAGCATTTGCTTGTGTATGGACGTGTCTGTCGCTGTCGGGTCTCGTGCGTGCGTGCGTGATGATGCTGAAGGGACATTTGCATCGGCGTGCTTGACATTCGATGCTCGTGATGCACAAGCAGGTCTCACACAGTCCAGTCACGGCGCGTAAGAGAGCTCAGATCAACCAAATGAATGTCCCTCGATATCTTCCATTACGTTACAAAGAGGTGCAATAGTAAGTTTTCCACCCCTTTGTCCTCCGGCCCGTTTCTGATACACAAAGCACGTCGAAGATCTGAACCAATGCAACAATCCAATAACACCATCGCTAATGCCCGTTGAAAATAAATAAATATTCTCACTGCTTCTCCGCCTTGGTCTCAGTCTGCACCATGCCCGGCCGCGCAGTGGCAGGATTCACATCCTCGTTGCCGGTGGTGTCGGCGACCCAGCCGTCGGGCGGCACGCCTTCGCAGCGCTTGACCCGCTTGCCTTGGACGAACATAACGATTCCGCCAACGCCGGCGACGATGCATGCCAGTGCGATAAAGAGACCGGTGCTCCATGAGGGTCGGTTGTAGCGGTTCAGGCCCCACATGAAGCCGCAGAGGCAGCATTGGAAGAAGGTGTTCCAGACGTTGGCCCAGATTACAAAGTCCAGGAGCCAGAGACGGGTCGGGGCGGCGCGAACACCGGTCAGCGGTGGGAGAGGAGACTTGGCCAAGGGCAGAGGGAGGCGCTCGTCGTCATCGTTCTCGTCTACGGGCGAGGTGTCGCCGATCGAGGCTCGGTATGCTGTCGGGTCTTGCTCGTCGAGGGTGTCCCAGCCCGGAAGACGGAACCAGCCTGCGTGAATGCCTGCAAGGCGACGTAGGCCGATGAGCTTCGCCTTACGTCCGCCAGGACCCTTGGCAGAAGTCCAGCGCCAGCGTAGAAGAAAGTACAGGTCGCGGAAGCGCCAGGGGACAAGGCCGAAGCCGGTGACGCAGAACAGGCCGTTCAGGATCTGAGAGTCGATCTCGAGCCATTTACGACGAGGTGAGTCGATGTCGTTGCATCCTTTGAAGTCGTTGCGAGGCAGGTTTGGCGAGCACATCTTTGGCGCCGCACCGATAAGGAGGAGGAACAGCATGCCACCCCATGCCACCACGTTGAGGGCGTACAGCGTCATCAGGAAGCCGAACGGGGTCAGGAACCATTTCCAGAAACCTTTCAGGCCGATGACAGTCGATTCCGTCCACGGCTTCTTTGGTGGCGCAACGTAGCCATTGGGATAAGATTTTGCAAGGGCGAGGGGCGGCATGGACGTGTTGTCGTATTGCGATGGGGCTGCGACCTCGTCGATATTGATAGGCTCGATCTTGGTAGACTCGACAGACTCTCTGACGCCGGAGGTGGGCAGAGCATTTGGGGCGGGAGTAATGTCTGCGTCAGGTGCGACTTCCTCCTCAAACTCCCGAGCGGTCTGGAAGGAGCTGCCTCGTCGCCATGGGGTCAGTGACATGCGCCGGGCTGGCATCTCCTTTGATTCCTCCACGGTCGGAAGCGTTTCGTCGGGTCCGATTTGTCCTTCGACATGCCATCCGCGATGACTGTAGGAGCCACGTCTGATGTCGCCCATGGTCGGAGCAGTGGAGGTTGTCTGGGCAGTGGCGGCCCACATGCCCAGCGGCATTGGAGCCTCGAGCACCTTGTTACTTGCCGACTTGATCGTCGCAGTAGCGTTCTGGAGGGAGGACAGCGTGCCCGACCTGGGTCGAGACGAAGAAGAGGAATCCATCTTGATGTGTCGGTATAGAACAGCAGAACGGCGACTAGAGATGATGGATCAACGTCTTTAGATAAGCGATGAACGATGCGGTATGCAGGAACATGCGGATCAACGACCGACAGACGCTCCACTTGGCATTTCTGTTAGTTTCAAGGACGTGGCTGACGAGACGGATGGAAGAGAACAATGATCAATGGGCCATCGAGTGCGAAGAAACAGGCAATGTCCGGTGTTGGGACCAGATATAGTATGGAATCGCGCGGGGAGTCGGGGGGCCGGAAAGGTCGAGCGCTGACAAAGGGAACGCTTGTACCGCTCGCTCGGACTCTTTTTGCTGCACGTTTGCCGAAGGATGCCTGGGCTTGATCCAAAGAAGAAGCGAACGGGCGAGAAGATCAGGGACTGGGACGGGCTGGCGACTGGCACCAGGAACAACCTCCCCGAACCCCGACCGTTAGTCAAGAGTTTAGTCACCAAGACACTCCAGTAACCCATTCACTTTTTTCTGTTCTCGGACGCCCGAATAGCGAATAGCGAGTCAAACACGCCACACTGTCACCACTCCTCGAAGCCGTTACCACCAGGCACACATCGCTTGGCATCGAGACCTTCTTCAGCATTACCATACGCCCGTATACAGCACTAGAAACACGCTGGTCATTGATACATACATACCTACCCACTCAAAATGAGCACGCCCGCTCCGGCGATAGCGCCGTCAGCCCTGCAAACCCACCTCACCACCAGCCTAGACCCCTCCTCTCCCCACCCAGCACATCTACAACACCTCGCCGCACAGGTCGCGCATAACCTGCAATACCAGCACAACTGGACATACATAGAGATCCACCACACCTCGCCGCTCTCGCCAGACACACCCTTGCCTCGTCCGCTGATATCAGGTCTCCCGCCCTCGCGGCTGTACACGCACTCGGACGAGCAGATCGCCCTGCTCAAAGCCGGACAGACGGCGGTGGCGGAGCGGGAATGGGTGCTGCCGTCCCAGTTGCGCGAGGAGTGGTCGTTGCGGCGATTCGGCGAGGTGTTTGACCTCATAGGAACGGTGCCACAAGAGAGTAGTGATGACGAAGCATCGAATCCGTGGCGGACGACGAAGAGGGTGTTGCTCGCCACTGTGGATGACGATAGCACGGTCGTCTATTACATTGTGCACGACGGCATCGTCAAGCCCAGACAGAATTAGAGAGAAAAACATTTCATGATTCCCATGGCCAATATATAGTAGACTGCCAGTGATTTACGAAGAAAGCACCAAAGCGTCCGCGGATTCATCTTCTTCGTCAGCTCACGCCGCTTCAGACAAGATGATGGACGCCAACTCCCCACACCAGCTGCCCCAAGACTCGCTGTGCAACTTGCTGCGCCCAAGACGTCCCAATTACCACGACTTCTTCTAGGTAGACTTCTTTGCGAACTCAACCCGCAAGATCAAGTGCAAATAGCCCACCCCGTCCAGCTTCTCCTGCGCCCGCACGGCGTCTGTGCGGTCCGCAAACGACACGAAACAGAAGCCCTTTGCACGGTTCGTCTCCCTGTCCTTGGCCAGGAACACACGCGTGACTCTGCCGTACCGCTCAAACAAGTCTCTGAGCTCGCCCTCGTCCGCAAACTCGCTGACGTTGGTGACACGTAGCGTGGCGAGGTCGTCCCGCTCGTACTTGCCGCCCATGCGTTCGCCAGTCGAGGCCCCGCCCTTGCGCAGATGTGGCGGGACGTAGCTGCTTCCACCAGGTCCAGTGCCAGGTCCGGCCGCGCCCAGCGCTCCCAGAGTCTCCTTGCCCACATCCGGGCCCATGTCTGCGAGCCCAGCGCCGGCCTCTCCGTCGGGCGCCATGGTATCCTTGAACGGACACTTTGTGGTGAAATGGTCGCCGGAACAGATACGACATTTGATCTGCATCTTCTTGAGGGCCTCCGTCTTGCGGTCCTCGGTCGGGTTCTTCTCTTGCTGGCCACCGGCTTTGAAGCCCTGCTGGAGGTTGAGGACGATATTCTCGCCTAGTGTCGTCGTATCGGGGTGCGGGCCTGGTGCGCGACCAGCTTCGATGCCCATCTTGGGCCACTGCTTGCGTTCTGCCACGGAGGGCTTCTCGTATCGCTTGATCACCGTTTTGCGAATTCGTTGCGTGCGTTTCACTTTCTTGCCTTCATCGTTGATGAAGAACGTGACGATCGTCTCGGTGCCGTCCTTGTTGTGCGTGATCTGAGGCGCGGGTAGCGACGCGGCCAAATCGGTCTCTCCATCGTCGGCCCAGTCGGTGCGGTTCTGTGCGAGATTTGCCATGATGGGCAGTGCAGTGATCGTGTAGTGAGAATGGAAGCAAGGCAAAGGCAGCAAGCGTAACCGTTGGTTGGAAATCTTGAGATTCGAAATGTGCAGGCGGCGGCCTGCGGGCCGAGTAACCGCGGTGGGGTCGCGTCTGGGCAAGTCCCGATGACTCAGCACTCGCGCCCCTCAGAAACAGCCAACATATTTTCGATTTCAATCAATTTAGGCACGCATCAGCAAGTGGAAATTTCTTGTCTAGTCTACTCGTACTGCTTTATTCCATCAAGGATGGTGCCCGGACCGCGTCTGCAGAAGTCTGAGGGTATCATTGCAACCCGCATGGAATCTGCTGCGCTTTTGCCGATGTCGTTCATGCTGCATGGGGAAACAGAACTTTCGGCTTCCCCATGTGGCGAATCTCCGATTGCTGAGTCAAGCTTCGTTTTCTCTGGACGGGGCAATACAACGCCCGCTTCTTTCATCATCGGATTGTCGGGGCGTGCTTTGCGCCGTCTATGATTCTAGTCCTCGACGAATAGTCCATGGCTGCTTCTCGTGACGTGTATATAAAAGACCTGTAGGCCGTGTTCCTCTTCCATCCAGATCAACCATTGCGACCGTCAAGCCACTCGAGCCTTGAACTTTAAGCAAACTACCAATTATCTTCATTCTCTTTTGAACACATATTCTAAGATTCGATCATGTCGAGAGCAGTCTTGGTCACCGGAGCCACTGGCTCTCAAGGTGGCGCCGTCGTCAGCGCGCTCGCCTCTGCGTCTTCCGATCTCACCATCCTGGCTGTGACCCGCAATCCCGACAGCCCTTCAGCACAGAAACTCCTCTCCCAATCCGCCAATATCAAGCTAGTCAAAGGCGACTTCAGCGATGTCCCCGCCATGTTCACCGCCGCCAAAGCCATCCACCCAAACATCTGGGGCGTGTACTCGGTGCAAACAGTCAGCGACACCACGACCGAAGTGACCCAAGGCAAAGCCATGATCGACTCCGCACTGGCGCACAACGTCAAGCAATTCGTCTACTCTTCCGTCGAGCGCGGCGGCGACGGCAGCGCAAGCTACGACAACGAGACGGACATTCCTCACTTCATGACCAAATACACGATCGAGCACCACCTCGTCGACTCCGCAAAGGGCACGGATATGCTCTACGCCATCCTCCGCCCCGTCGCCTTCATGGATAACTTCAAGCAGGGCTTTGGCACGAAGGTCTTTGTCGCAGCGCTGAAGACCGTCATGCCCGTCGATAAGAAGTTGCAGTGGGTCGACGTCAGGGATATAGGCTACTTCGCCGCGCAGGCGCTGTTGCATCCCGAGCAGTGGCGCGATAGGAGCATCTCGATAGCGGGAGACGACCTCACTGTCGACGAGCTCGATAAGGTCTTCAGGAATGTCGCGGGCGTGCCGTTGCCGAGCACATTCTCTCCGCTCGGTTATGCTCTACGCGCCTTCGTCTACGACTTCAGGAAGATGTTGAATTTCATGGCTGAGGCGAGCTTCGGTGCCGATATTGCGGCGCTCAAAAAGGAACATCCTGGCTTGAGGTCTTTTGGGGATTGGATCAGGGACAATAAGGCCCTGTTTGTATGAATTAATTCGGAGCATCTGCATATGCATAGCGGTATCAGGCGGTCTGGAAAATGTCAAATTTAATGTATTATTTACATTTCTTCGTTTCCCGATTGTATCAACATTACATGTCTGTGATATATGTACACTACTACATTGAGTCTTCTCTCCACCTGCTCCTGACCCTCTGCCATCCATCTGCCTCCGACTTTCCGCCTTTGTGCTCCATACCCAGGCCGCGCTCTACCCACTCTTGGCTGCCCATCTCGGACAATCGGCTGAGCGCGCGAGCAAAAGCAAACGCTTCCTCATCACCCGAGAATATGCTGCTTGATTTAAGCTTGTTCATATCCAGTCCGAGATCATCCATCATCATGCGCATCGAGTCTCCTACATCGCCATGCAGATCGTCGTGCTCATCTTTCTTGCTCATGGACTTATCCTTCTTGCCCTCGGCCGCTGCTTCCGCAATCTCCTGACGAGTGATGAAAAGCTCGCTGAGAGACCGTTCACAGGTGAGCACCAATTTGGCGCGCGACTCGTACACGGCATCGATAAAGGTGATAAATCGACGGGCGTGATCACGTGTGCGGAAAGACATGCCTGGTACTCCTGTCACCACGAAGGCGTGATAGCTGCGCGTCAGCTCAATATAATCAGCCGCTCCGGTCGCGGCCCCGATGAGCTCCTGGAAAGAGAAACGCGCGCATGATCCGGACGCTTGGGGAACGCGCACTGGGCGGCCCCAAACCGTGTGAGTAGCCGGATGCGGCGGATTGTGCTCAAAGTCTCCCAGGAAGCGGAACCAGTGATCTGCGTGTGACTTTGCTGCTTCGTCCAATGGATGATGATATACACCACTTGGAGGGCGTGGGATCTTCCGGTAGTCGGTCGTCGAGTCTAAGTTCAATACCCGTAGGCGTTGAAGGAGGAGGTTGATGCATGGTATGAACGACTCTCGCTGAATACCGTTCTTATATAAGTCCTTTGGGTGTCGGTTGGAGGTAGTGATCAGTACAGTACCGTGATGCATCAGACTCTCGATAAGTCGCCGGAGTATCATGGCATCCGCCACGTCCGTGCATTGGAATTCGTCGAAACATAGCACCGTCGCGTCTGCGGCAATCTGGGCCGCCACAAATGGAATAGCGTCAATGTCGGATCCATGTATGGCCTTCATCTTGTGTAGCGACTTGTGTACATCCTGCATGAAGTTGTGAAAGTGAACGCGAGTTTTATGCTTGATGTTTGCGGGTAATGTTTCGAAGAAAAGATCCATAAGCATGGTCTTTCCGGAGCCGACGTCGCCATACATATATAGACCTTTCGGTAGGGTATCTGGGATTGGTAGCTTGGCCTGGTAATGCTCCGACCTACTACCGCCAAAGATAGAGGAGAGCAGTGTTTTCTTCGGTGGCTGGAGGGACTCGATCGTGGGCTCAACAACATCTGGAGGCCTGTACTCGGAGAGCATGGTGTGGAGGTCTTGCAGTGCACTTATAAGATCTATTCCCCATCAGCGAGCGTCTCTGTCGGTCCAAGTTCGGACGTCTTACTCCTCTGATGCTCATCGTTCCGCAACTTCCCAGCGTGCACTCTTGCATCGTATTCGGCCAATGGCCCTCTCTTTGGATAATTGTCTGCACTCGACTTAAAACACGTTCGCGGCCACCAAAAGTGCGCATTCCTGACCTTGCCTGTATTGTGCCATTGTCGCATAGCCTAGCTTTTGAACAGAGGCGCGAGATCTTTTCCAAGGTGCGAGGTCCTTTCTGCTCTGCAATGTCGACAACTGGCGGCCCAGGGGACCTTGTCGCAGACTGCACCTCGAGCAAATCCATGCTTGTGTCGCGCTCCGAGCAGGCCGTACAATGCGCAGCTGCTGAGCATAGGTTACAAGCTGTGTGCTCCCACCCGATCTCATCATAGCGGTGGTCCTTCAAAAGAAGAGCTGTCTGGCCGAATCGCGTGCTAATTGAACAAAACGAAAGGGCTGAAAGGACGGAAACTCGGGTATCAATCGTGATGCTGCTCAGAACGGACAAAACAAGTGTGAGGTTAAGCGGCCGAGGTCAGAGGTGAAGCTCAAGTTTTGGGTCACACACCGCGCCTTTCCGCGATCGGCATCTGAGGCCAAATTCGACCGGCGGCTTCGGTCACATGCATCTTTATTGCCCAGATCTATTTATTTCAAGCACCAGGCTTTCTCCCACTCACAATCGACGGCGAACATGTTACAGAGGTCATTCATTCGTTTCATTTCTTCTGAGGAGCGAGTTCGTAAGCCACATGATCTTATACTTCCAGGCTTTTCCCGGATCCGGTCATCGCTCTCGTGAGATATCTCTACCGCTACGCCTTGGAAATCCAGCCCGACCAAACAAAGAAGTCAAATAACCGGCTCGCTTTCGTTGTGTCGATCCTGCATATTTCTCGCACCGTCTTCTTCTTCAGAGATCCACCTGCTTTGAGTGCCTCCCTCATCACGGCGTCCTTCATAACAATATAGGCCTTAGGCTGGATCTTGAGTCCGCGGCATACTTCTTGCTCATTCTTTGTGAGCAAGTGAAAGTCTGGGTTGTCGCCAGTGATATCGGCCCCGCGGCTTTTCTCAAGAGGCTGGAAGTCAAACTTTGGATCTGTGTTTGGTTTGTGATCGCCATTGATACCGTTTGTCAATGGTTTGCCGTCTTTTCCTTTCTTGTCGCCGACAGGTGAAGACTTGATTTCCAGATCCGGAGCAAGCAGTGCCGCGGACGCAGCTTGAGGCTCGGGTTGTGCGCTAGGTCGCGGTCGACCCGACAATGCAAACCTGTCTGTCGATCCACTCGCCGCTAGTCTGGCCAGTCTCTGAGCCTTGTCCTGTTCATATCTCTCGCCCGATTTCAGGTCTGTAATTTGCATACGTCGCCACTCTTGCAATTGAGCAATAGCGGCCCGCAAGTTGTACTCGTACTCAATTCCGCCGGCGAAGAGCTGAAAATCGTCGTTGTTCATCATTCGTGCAAACGGCTTCAACTTTGTCAAGAATTCGCGCTCATCCTTTGTCCTTTTCTTGTCAATCGCCGTGTTTTTCCGATACTCCAGGAGATTATGCTCAAAAACTATCCGCTTGCGTTCCAGACGCGCTGTGAGCCGGTGATTGTAGATGTCCATGACCGTCATCTTGAGCTCCATTTCCGGCTCTAGCTCCCCCGTCTTCGGGTTGATACCATCTCCCGGTTCGAACTGCATGTGTTGCACAGCTTCTTCAGCCTCGTTGAAATGCTCCGTTTCAAACTCCCGCCGACCGGGCATATACCCTTGGACTTCGTGGCAGGAGGGCACGCTGGAAGTGGGCTTTTGTTTTGGGTCTATTGGTGGTGCCGCTTTTGCCGCTCCCTTCCTCTCCTCGATCCGCCGCTTTTTGCGAGCCTGGAACTCATCCCGCGGGACCGTGTCGAAGAGATCGGTATCGTGTGGACTGGCGCGCTCGGGGAGTGGGAACTTCGAGCTTTCGAGATAAGTCTGGACGTAATGGTCTCTCACTTCATCTTTGAATCGGCAACCTCCAATGTGGTCTGCAATGTCCGCCCAAGAACCCAGACCATATGTCTCCGCACCTTCAAGCAGAAGCAGCTCTTCGTCAGCACCCCAGTCCTCTGTGAATATTGGAATGGAGTGCTGCTCTATGACCTGGAAGGCATGTGTTGCGGGATCATGCTTGCCGGAGTGTTTGCCCTCGGAGAAACAGGTGACACAGAGGTCATAATCGCTACAAGCATCGTCGGCGCATCTGATGCGGACCTGGAAACGGAGATGGTCAGTGACTATCTCGAAAGCACGCACCACCAGCGCTCGCCACGGGTATGCGAATGAAAAGTCGCGACTTACAGTCGCAGTGATGTCGGCGGAGCAGATGTCGCAGATGTATTTGATGCCGCCTTCGGTACCTCGCGAGCCAGTTTTCTTCTTGATGAGCCCCATGGCGCAGATCTCATATATGCGCCATTCACTTCAAACTCTGGCGGCCAAGGACGATACGCGACGACTGTCAGAGAGGCGACCTGTGGGGGAGAGCGATCCAAGAGACACGCGAAACGCGCGTATTCTGGTGAAGGATTGGCTGATGACCGATGCGACCAGGGCGAGGCGGTGGTGATTCGATGGAAGCACGAAAGATGCGACGAACGCGATGTCGGTAGCCGTCTAACAGCGATTGCCAGCAGCGGTAGCAGTGAAGTTGGATCAAGAGCCAGGGTCACGTGGTTTGCGACTCGGTGTTTGCCCTGCTGTGCCCTGAGTGCACAACTCGGTTTGGGCAGAAGCGGGCGAATCTCCGCCGATGCCCCGAGTTGCCGGAGTTCAGCGGGGTCAGGCAAAAAGGCGATGGAAAGGAAGGGGGAGGCACCGCGGCTTGCCCCTACATCATCATCATCCACCATCCCCGTCTCCGTGCGACGGGGCATACCTGCGTGAAGGCTGCAGACATGCAATAAAACACTCGAATGATCAAATAACGTGCCAGCATCCCGGTGCTGATGCCTTGAATCAAGGCCCGATCAAGGCGATTCGATCCAATTGCCACACCATTTTCCATCTCCATCTCCATCTCGTGCTCCTGTACTCTTGTAGCGAGGCTGTGTGTGTGAGAGGGTGCGCTTGCGTCGTCTCCACCCAGACCTGCACACACTTGTCAACTCTTCCTCGTGCCTTTGTCCCATTACAAAGCACGCTGCCTCCTATGCGTCTACTCTCCCAATCTGAACATTCGCCACGCCTTTCTCAGAATTCTTCCGCTGTCTATTGGCATTCCTGACAGCGTACCGAGTGAGCTGTTGATCAATCTCCCCGCCCCTGCTTCGCACCAGCCGGATCGCTCATTGATTGGGCTGTGCGTCCACACCGCGTCGTAGGACCCCCCTCTGTGGGCTATCCGATCACCACCAGCCTTTCTTTCGCCCACCTCCAGCTCCGACGATACCCACTACATCGACTCGACCGCGCATCCAAGATGTCGTGGAAATTGACAAAGAGTACGGGCTATTCTGCAAGCCGAGTGAACCGCTGCTGACCACCTCAAAGAGCTCAAAGACACCCATCTTGCACCACTGGCCAATACCTTCAGCCGCTCGTCATCAACCTCAACGATAACCAACGAGCCCGTCAAAGCAAGCAGCCCATTATCCTCGTCGACGACGATCGCAAGTGATCCGAATGGAATCGGTATGTCGCAGAACAGATGGGCCCGATGGGAGTACAACTGCTGACCAAGCCCAAGCCGCCTCCGAAGCCAATGCTTCGCCCCCCGCTGCTCCACTGAAGCCTGGTATCCTCGTTCTCACATTACATGAGGGAAAGGGATTTTCTCTACCCGCTGGAGCTGAGCAGGCTTTCCAACCTCGACATGGGCATTCGCTATCAGGAGGAGGTGGATTCTCTATTGCGGGCTCCGTCAGACCTGGGTCGTCGTCAACTCAGGGCGGCTTCGTCGGGTCATATTCAGGTCGGCCCGGATCATCGACTGGAGGTGGTATAAACGCTGCACCTACGAACCACGGCCGCTATTCTTCCAAATATCTCCCATACGCATTGGTCGATTTCGATAAGCAACAAGTTTTCATCAATGCTGTATCTGGCACTCCAGAAAATCCCGTCTGGGCAGGAGAGAGCACACAGTACAAATTCGATGTCTCCCGTACCACAGATCTCAGCATCTCCTTGTATATCCGCAACCCAAATGCGTCGCCGCAGGCAGGAAGAAGCGAGGACATTTTCATTGGAACCTGCAGGATCAATCCACGATTCGAAGAAGCGCAGCCTTACGAGGAGGACCCAAAGCTGAGCAAGAAAGATCGTGAAAAGGCCGCGACCGCACACGCAGAGAAAGAAAAGACCTTGGGCCAGACTGGTGTTGAGTGGAATAGCGTTCAATACGGTACTGGCTCGATGCGCCTTGGTGTCAAATTTGTAGAGAACCGGCAAAGATCTCTCAAAATCGAAGACTTCGAGCTTCTTAAAGTCGTCGGTAAAGGTAGTTTCGGAAAGGTCATGCAGGTACTCAAACGGGACACGCATCGTATCTACGCCCTCAAGACCCTCCGGAAGGCACATATAATATCGCGGTCCGAGGTTGCTCACACGCTTGCCGAGCGATCGGTTCTCTCACAGATCAACAACCCCTTCATTGTACCACTCAAGTTTTCTTTCCAATCTCCAGAAAAGCTCTACCTGGTGCTCGCATTCGTAAACGGAGGCGAGCTGTTCCACCACCTGCAGCGGGAGCAGAGGTTTGATATTAACAGATCGAGATTCTATGCTGCCGAGCTGTTATGCGCTTTGGAATGTCTGCACGGCTTCAACGTCATCTACCGTGATCTCAAGCCAGAAAATATTCTTCTAGATTACACCGGTCACATTGCGCTTTGCGATTTTGGTCTCTGCAAATTGGATATGAAGGACGAAGACAAGACTAACAGTAAGTCAATCTCCCCTGTTGAGGAGGATGAGGTGCCATACTAATATACGACCAGCGTTTTGTGGCACTCCCGAATACTTGGCTCCAGAGCTCCTCCACGGTACGGGCTATACAAAATCAGTTGATTGGTGGACCCTCGGCGTTCTTCTTTACGAGATGCTCACTGGTCTCCCTCCATTCTATGACGAGAACACCAACGACATGTACCGCAAGATCCTCTCCGAGCCTCTCCACTTTCCTGGACCAGAGATTGTCCCACCGGCGGCTCGCGATCTCCTGACGAAATTACTTGACCGAGATGCCAACAAGCGCCTGGGCGTGAACGGTGCTGCAGAGATCAAGGCGCATCCATTCTTCCACAGCATCGACTGGCGCAAATTGCTTGACAGGAAGTATGAGCCGAGCTTTAAGCCCAATGTGGTATGTTGAATGACTCCCACAAGCCAGAGGCCTGGGTACTGACGTGTGTATAGGCCGACGAACGAGATACTGCAAATTTCGATCGGGAATTCACTTCCGAGGCACCTACTGATTCGTATGTTGAAGGCCCGATGTTGTCGCAAACCATGCAGCAGCAGTTTGCTGGATGGTCATACAACCGACCAGTCGAGGGACTTGGCGACGCGGGCGGGAGTGTCAAGGATCCCTCGTTCATGAATCGTACATGAAAACAAATAGCAGGGAAATAAGATGACGAACTTGAGAGCAAAGTAAGCACCGCCTGCGCAATCTGTCCCTGGAAAGGACAGGTCATCGCAGAATCATGAAGCGGAATGAGGGAGGATAGCCTGCAGACAAAGCCTGTCCAACAAGCTACCAGTGTCAATTTGCTCGTGTGTTTTTGGATCGCAAAGAGTGTTCCAGGGTTCCGATCTCGGAAGATAGAAGCGGCTCTTCTACGAGCACGAATGAAAAGTCAGGAATTATGAATTTCGTCCGCCCAATGTCCCGAGCCGCGATATCCATACGAGCTAATGCAATGGAGGCAGCCGACCAGGTGGACTCACGTGGATGCGGCGCGGGCTTTCGATCGAATTGGGGCCTTGCAAGATATTCACCAATTACATGGCGGCACATCGGACATTTATTTCCCTCGACTTCTAAACGGATGCACGGCTTTGCTCGGAGTTTGCTCGCCCAGAGTCAATCCTCCGCTGGGTGAGGTACTATACCCGTTTAAGGCCAATTGCATCAGATGATGCTTGCCATGTAGCTGCTGAAGCAGCGTTGCCGATCAGATTCGTTGCTTAGTGAGATATTTCGAAGGACGTAGTGCAAAGATACACCGTCGTTCAAGCTGCAGCCTTCCACTATACTGCTCCATCCTTGTGGATTCGTGTACTGACACGACGTCTCTCGGAGAGTGCTCCGAGCCTGCACCACTACCAAACAAGCACAAGGACACGCGGCGAGACGCTGGACAGACTCGAAATGTGCTCATCAAGCACAGGAACAACAAGACCACGGTCGAGGTGGTGTTTCGCGGCCGGAGCCGGGACGGTGATTCAAAGCAAAGAGATGGCACGGCGTGAGGTGAATGAAGTCACCGTAGTATTGATCACGACGGGGTTGAAGCATTGAGGGCTAGGACTCGCGGATGAGGAGCTTGGCCTTGGTGTCATGGAGCCCGTTCCCAACCGATGAGAGGGATTAATATCAGATGTGCTCGACAAGGCACATCGGCGTCGTGCGAAGAGCTCATGAGGCAGCAGAGCATGTGTGTTCGGGAATTCGAGGACATGGAGGACGGAGGATAGCAGAAACAGCCAGTATAAAAGAAAGAAAGTAATAATGCATTCGGGGCGGGTTAGTCACGGCTCGCTTCTCGCTTGCCCGCGACGAGTCGGCCCGGCAGACTGGAAAAGGGAAATGGGAAGGCAGCGACGAGACAGGGCGGCGGATACTTGCGCAGTGCATGGCATGGCATGGCGGCTCGAGTGCCTGCAGCTGCATCGTGGAGTGAAGTGAAGCGAAGCTAAGCTGTGGTAGTGCAATTTTAGTTGGGACGACGATTGGTGACATGCGCTGCAACGTGGACTGCCTCGCCCTCGTCCAGACACACTATTACTGCACTCGGGTGCCGTTTGCTGTAGTGCGCCGCGCCTGCTGCGCTAATTCTTTGCAGGGTTCCATGGCAGCAAAGTTGGAGCTTTGTCGTAGTGCGGTGTCGTGCGCTCTGACGACATGGTGGCCGGGACGGAAAGCTGCGGCAGCGGCAGCAGCAGCAGCCCCGCCGTCGACCTCGACTCGAGTTCAACAAACACCGCCTCGACTCGTCTCGATTCGAAGCTGGAGCTTGTTTCCCATATATTGCCCCTCGCTCCCTTCACTCCTCAATCGTATCCTCGAGTCTCTCAACCTTCAACCCATTTGACTCCATAGCACAGCTGCAACACAGCAGCCGGCTCTCTCATATCCGCTACACCCCGCCGCGCTCATCATGCCTGACTTTGCACAGACCACAGACCTCGCCGCCTGGAAAGACCTCCAGAAGCACCACCAGGACCTGGGCCGTAGCATTGTCCTCAAAGAAGCCTTCGCTAAGGACACTTCGCGCTTCGACAAATTTTCCCGCACCTTCTACAACAAGGCCGATGGCTCCGAGACCATCTTCGACTTCAGCAAGAACTTCATCACCGATGAGACGCTGAAGCTGCTCTGCCAGCTGGCCCGCGAGGCCAAGCTCGAGGACCTGAGAGATGCCATGTTCAAGGGCGACAAAATCAATTTCACCGAGCACCGTGCTGTCTACCACACTGCTCTGCGCAATGTTGCCGAGTGGCCCATGTCTGTTGACGGCAACAGCGTCGTCGAGGGCGTAAACGAGGTTCTTCAGCACATGAAGGAGTTTTCAGAAGAAGTTCGCAGTGGCGCGTGGAAAGGCTACTCAGGCAAGACGATCAAGACTGTCATCAACATTGGCATTGGCGGATCGGATCTGTGAGTACACTCCCCAGGCATGAAGGAGGGACAGGATCGGCTGACTTGTACCAAGTGGTCCTGTCATGGTGACAGAAGCCCTCAAGCACTACGGCAAGGAAGACATGACGCTGCACTTTGTTTCCAACATTGATGGCACCCACATGTTCGAGGCATTGAAGCACTCGGATCCTGAGACCACACTCTTCCTGGTTGCCTCCAAGACCTTCACCACCGCTGAGACCACGACCAATGCAAACACCGCAAAACATTGGTTCTTGGAAAAGGCAAAGGACGAGTCTGCCATTGCAAAGCACTTCGTTGCCTTGTCCACAAATGAGGCCGAGGTGACAAAGTTCGGTATCGACAAGAAGAACATGTTCGGCTTTTCCGATTGGGTTGGCGGACGGTACAGCGTGTGGAGCGCAATTGGCCTCTCTGTCTGCCTCTACATTGGCTATGACAACTTCCACTCGTTCCTTGCCGGTGGTCAGGCCATGGACAAGCATTTCAAGGAAACGCCCCTGGAGAAGAACATCCCCGTGCTCGGTGGTCTTTTGAGCGTATGGTACTCTGACTTTTTCGGCGCGCAGACTCATCTCGTCGCTCCGTAAGTTGACGCTACTACGGGGTGCTTTCCATTTACTGACGACCATTCCAGCTTCGACCAATACCTGCACCGCTTCCCTGCATACCTCCAGCAGCTGTCTATGGAGTCCAACGGCAAGGCCATCACTAGGACTGGCGACTATGTCAAGTACACCACCGGTGCAATTCTTTTCGGAGAGCCAGCCACCAATGCTCAGCATTCGTTCTTCCAGCTGCTTCACCAAGGCACAAAACTCATCCCGACCGACTTCATTCTCGCGGCCGAATCGCACAACCCGATCGAGAACAACAAGCACCAGAAAATGCTGGCGTCCAATTACTTCGCCCAGTCTGAAGCGCTGATGATCGGCAAAACTCCCGAAGAGGTCTCGGCAGAGGGCGCACCGGATGAGCTGGTGCCTCACAAGACCTTCTTGGGCAACCGTCCGACCACGAGCATTCTCGCGCAAAAAATCACCCCTGCGACATTGGGCGCCCTGATTGTTTACTACGAGCACGTCACATTCACCGAGGGTGCTATCTGGAACATCAACAGCTTCGACCAGTGGGGTGTCGAGCTCGGAAAGTCCCTAGCCAAGAAGATTCTTGCTGAACTCGAGACGCCGGATCAGGTTGGTGGCCATGATGCAAGCACCAACAGCCTCATCAATGCGTTCAAGAAGAAGTCCGGCATCAGCAAGTAGGACAACGCCCGTCTTCGGTCACGACTGGCTTGACGTCATGCCTGATTTGAGGTCACGACCGGCTCGAAGACGGACCAGACGAAAAGCACGAGAGTCAAGTACGTAATATGACTCGATGATAGAAATAGCGAAGATGGTTTGAGTAGCTTTGATCAATGACATGTCGCTTGAGTTGCGAGCACGCGGTCATGTTCAACGTGACTAAGATGGTTTGTAAGCCTCGAGATCATTGATTGAGATCAATGACCCAGCAGCCTCCGGGGAACCCGCACAGGAGAAGCAGGAGCCAGTCGTGATTCCTTGCATCCTAAGGCTGAAATAGGTATCTCGAGCTGTTGATAGTGGATGTGATGATTCCCATAGGTGCGAACAGCCGACAGTGTGAGAAATACTCAATATCCATACTGCCACAGATCCTTCTGATATGCCTCAGTGAGCTGCTCGTCCTCGCCATAGCTACGCCTCAATATCAGCACTTCCTCTCTCCATAGACGATCCCAAGCAACGGAGAAAAGATGAGACATACACTTCCTGCCACGCACTAAACCCGCCCCTCAGCACAACGATCCTCTGCTTTCCCTGCCCTTCCGCACCACCCATCCTCTCCCTCTCCCTCAGATACCGCAGCGCACTAGCCGGTCCGCGCTGCTGACTCAGCGCACAGTGGAACACGATCGTGTCCTTGTCCGCCAGCGTGCGCACCAGCTCTGGCATGGCGACGTCGTGCGTCTGCACGGGAACGTGCTGCGAGGACCGGATGTGGCCGCCTATGTGGTCGGAGTCGCGGACGTCGATTATCGCTGTGCTTGAGGCTGAGGCGGGGGAGCGGAGGAGGGATGCCAGGGCGGAGGGGGAGATGTATTCTAGTGAGGAGAGGGTTGCCATTTTTGATGGTGGTTGTTGGTGGAAAGGAAAAAGATTTGTGATGATGTTGGGGATGAAGCTGTACCGAAGCAGTTTGGCATGTGTGGTGGTTGATTTGCCACAGAACAATGGGATGTGTTCATTTTCAAGGGACAAATCGGAGGTAATTTAACACAGCTATCAGAGCTTTGCCGCCTTCCACCGCGGCTTGCGTTTCTCGACAAATGCCTTGACGCCCTCCTTGATGTTCTCGCCTCTCAGCAGTCGCGGATACCACTGCTCGATCAACAGTCTAGCACCCTCTTCGGCACCCACGCCCTCCCAACCCATCTTGATTCCCTCACGCGACACAATAACCGCATCGGGCGAGTTCTCCGCAATCATCTTCGCATACTCGACCGCCTTGGCGACGACCTCCTTCTCGCCACCAGGCACAACAGCATTAACCAGCCCCCACCGCTCCGCCTCGTCCGCGGGCACCGTCCGTCCCGTAAGCGCCATTTCCATCGCTCGAGGCCGACCAATGGTGCGCACCACGCGCGGCAGAGCACCGGCGATGGCGACTACGCCCCGCTTGACTTCTGGCAGGGCGAACGTCGCCGACTGGCTCGCGATCACCAGGTCGCAGTTCGTGATCATCTCGCAGCCGCCGCCGAAGCAGATCCCGTTCACGGCGGCGATGACGGGTTTCAGGCCGGAGCGGCGTGAGAGCCCGCCGAAGCCGGAGCCGGGCATGGGGCGAGTCTCGTTGCTCGAGTTGGCGTTGTTCCATTCTGGGAGGGGAGTTAGTAGACTGTGTCAAGATGAACAATTAATATGCCATCGTTGGACTCTTGCCCGGACAGCTGGAGGATAGCGGTGATACGGTCTCTTGTCTGCCGAATGTAATTGCCCTTGCATGATGAATCCGAAGGTTGGATTGATCCTGGGCAGCCCCCTTGCGTACAAACAAAGGTATAAAAAATACTCTCGTACCTTTAAGATCTGCTCCCGCACAAAACGCCCTGCCAGTCCCGGTGATGATTCCAACATTCAGAGTCTCCTCGCGGTCCAGATACTCCCAAACCTTGTGCAGCTCCGCATTGCCCTCCGAGCTGATACAATTCAATGCCTTGGGCCTGTTCAACCGCACCAGCATTATCCCCGGGTCCGGGAACGACACGACGCAAAACTTGGTCTTTGGCGGCTCTGTCGTCGGTGCCATGTCTTCGGATATTTTGGTCGAATTATCAGAGAGACAGGAGTGGATGTCGCGGGTAAGTTGCTGCTGTTGATGATGGAGTCTACTCGAGTATATAGAGCTTTGGTCTGACTTGCCGAGGTCCTCTATTGCAGCTATGCGGGGCTGATTAGTCCCCTCGGCCGCTTGCCCTACAGGCTTCTAATGGGGCTGACGGTTGTTGCTGCCACCTATTTCCAGGCATGGCGCGCCTCTATGGCCTGTATGGCTGATGACAGCCATCATGCGTTGCTGTCAGCATCTATCCTTGCGGCCCGAAAGTGGTAGCCCTCGTATGGGGCCGCTTGTCGCATTCAGGAATGGCTACGACTGCTTTGCGCTGCAGATCAAGTGATGCAGCTGCTGGCCGTGTCTGTTGACTGTGGACAAGGTCGCCATGCTCCCGTTCGTGCCAAGTCTGAACGACACAAGCTCGAGTCTGCCGCTGCCAATTGTGGTCGACAGTCTGCCTGGGGTGAAATTGGAATTTATGAAGTTGTGGGGACAAGCTTTTGCTTTGCCGCCATAGCCTTCCAAATTCGACACATCCACCTCTTGATGGCTTTGCATGCTGCCAGTCTCTCTTGATGTCTGATGATACATCAAGAAGGTTTGGAGATGCGTCTCCGCCGTACGACGAGCATTGCCTTGGGTCCCTAGACGGGCCAGAGCGCGATACGACGCCGCCATGCGACGACATCGCGACAGACAGCGTCTGGCTAAGGGCGATTGTCGACAGCACACGAGCGCCAACTACACTTGCTGGAAGGCACACCGATCCGCAAGTAGGTCTCATCACTGGAACGTACAGAATCCATGAGGGACCACGGTGCGCGGTGGAATTATGCGATATCTCGCTAAATCGCCATGACCGAGGAGAACACCTCGATCAACACCGTCTAAGCTATAGACTACGACTCCTGGGCCCGACATGCCCGATCTCGCGATGGAGCCTCTCCTGTCCGCTGGACTTGCTCGTCTGCTTTTCGCCCGCCGAGAAAATAGAAAGGAAACCTCCTCAGGACTAGAGGACAAGGAAAATGATCACTTACCAAGTGATGATTCTGATCTCATCTGGGCGCTCGGCTTCTTCAAGCTGAGGCAAGGGAGTGTTCCACTCAAGCAGGGTTGCAAACCCGCTGCATGCCCTCGAGGCACTGCCAGCCATTCGCCAGCTATAGCGCCTAGGACGCGCGAGCAGTGGAAGTTTCGCCTACCTTATTTGAAGCCAAGGACCCGCATGTACCACATGCCCTTGCGAAGATCAAGACGTCTTCGAATCACAACATCGGCCTTGTATCGAAGGATATCATCAGTCAATAGTGTTCGACGGCATTCCTGAGCTAGTATGCCAGGCGACCGCTCTAATACACGGCACGATGGACATTCTAAAGTGGCGGATCCACTTGCAAGTCGGCCTGAGAATGTCTTGTACAAGTGCGATCATTTGGAGAACACCTTACATTCGCCCGGGTCAAGCTTTGTATTGGTGACACATGGCTTTCACCAGCGAGCACTACGCATCTATGAAGTGTTCAAACGTTAGAAACATAAGTCAATCAAAAGATAGGCCACCTCACCAGCCGATTCGAGTCTCCTGGGCTCGAAGAGCTCGGTAAGCTTATCAAGACTCTTGTTGAAGTACTGCTCCAGGATCTGCCTGGACTGGTACTTGGACTGGACTCGGACTGGACTTGGACTCGGACTCGGCTTGGACTCGGACGTGGACTGGACTGGACTGGGCTGGACTGGACTGGACCGAGGACTGGATTGGACTGATCCGAGTACTTCTGGCCAGCTTGATCATAATATCTGCTGGACCGGGCCCAAGGTCTGCGGACTACGGACTCGGATTCTTCTAGGTGTTGTCGATGCGGTGTACGACCATAGCGATGCCTGATGTATCCATTGTCAGCCTATGCCCGCATACCGACGTCAATCTTGTCTGACTCGAAGCACTCATTTATTGTTCACGAGAGCCAAACACAGACCAAGACCCAGACCGAGACACGTCGGAACACCATTTCATCAGTGACCACAGCAGCAGTTTTCGCAGGGAGCTTGTCATTCTGTCCTGACATCGAATCTTTTTTTGGAAAGGAATGTCGCCAGATGTGAGGGTCATGCTGTACACATAAAGTTCTTGGTTTTACAAAGGATCAGGGACTTCATAAACAGACCGAACTCCGTCCATCTCCCTACTCTCGACAGAAAATGACTGTGTCCCGCATGCGATCCGAGACTGCACGGTCTTGGTCGCTGATCGCTTGGTGAAGTCGCGCCATGTGTATCCTCCCAAGCCTCGTTTCAACGTGTCTTGACAGAGGTTGATAATGGCTAAGGGGACCCGGCCAGAAACCGGGCTGTAAGCGTACAAGATAGCCTCTATTTGTATTTCAAGTCAGCAGGCCCTCAGTACTGCTCACCCTCGCACGTGGTGTCGCAACACGATACGTCAAACAAACATGAGAGCAGCGGCCGACGATCTGAATGCTTGGAACGAAATCTCTGCTCATTGTCGATGAGTCTAGAGGCCGAAAAGACGCGTCTCCAACGCTGTCGCTGCATTTGCATGGTGTCCAATCTGACCAGAGTGGACATGACGGACGCTGTTTTGCCCTGCACCCGTAATCCTCGTGCAAGTTTGACGACGAATTGTGAAAGTCCATCTCAGGCAGCTAATTCCGGCCTGTTCGCACATCCGACGGCCCATGATCAGATGGGTCCAGTCCCGCTGTCAGGTTTCGGTCGGCTCTAGTGGCTATCGCACACCCGCGCTCCATTTTGACAGCCAATACTTCAAAATCGTTGTTGTGTGTGAGCTTGTCCGCTCGTCAAGCACGGCAATCGAGAATGGTGAAGGGTACGGAGGTGACTGATGGCCAAGCTGACACCATGTTTCTCACAAGAGCGTCGAAGCCACTGTAAACACGTACCTGTGATTCCATAACCGATGAGAAAACACCCTCGGTCGTGTTGAGCAGGTTGTTGGAAACGAAACAGTTGCCGACAATCCTTGCGACAGCTGAAGTAGCTGCGCGGGGTGGAGGGTGCAGCCAGACGAAAATAAGGATATATTTAATTTCTAAGCCACTACCCTCCGCAATAACCACGATGAGGTACTGCGGCGGGAAGAGGTAGGCCTTTCCCGAGTAACCTCGCCGCAACTACTCCATGTTGGCGTTTCTTTTGGCCCGCTGGTTCGAATCCTGCTGAGAGTAAAACGCCATTCTTTTTGGCTCTCGGCTCGGCTGAGATACGCACATCTTTTGCCTCTTGTAGTTGCTGGACATAAAGTCACTCAAATCCCAGCCTGAGATCACACGCACGCGTGTGTTGGGTTTAACGAGCCCATGGCGGTCGATGTGCTGCATGATCGTCGCCGTGATGATCTTTGTGCCGAGACTTTGGCCTCTCGGAAGCTCAGCTGGAATGCGACACCACCTTCTTTGTGGTCGAGAGCAATGCAGGTCTGGGACGCGCAGAACAAGGCATTCATTGTCAAGCAGTGTTCCTACCAGCAGTAAACGGAGCTGTTCCCACGCCATTGTCTGTGAGTTAATGCGGATACGGGCGGCCCACTTTCCGTTCCGCGGACACAACGATCTGAATCTGTCTGCTGTGCCATAGTCACTGTCGCCGCGATACTTCGAAGGATGCACAAATACTTTGTGTTGACAACGCGTCTGCAATGGCACAAAAAGTGGACAAAGAGGTCAGGCCAGCGCCGACGCCCGTCTTCCAAGAATATAGACGATAGCGAGGCTATGAAGCGACAAGCGTGTGATCACCACAGGGCCTCGTTGCTATTATACCATATGAAAGAGTTGCGTGGGTATAAATGACCATTAAGCGACGCTCTCAGGCCGTGGGCATTTCAATATGGCAGTTGTAGCTGTACAAGAAGCAGTACAGAGTGGGAAGGTCTCCCCGCCCGGTAACACGACGTGATCTTTGGAAACCTCTCAATCGTTGCTTCGCGCCATGTCACTTTTTGGGCCGTTGTCCACCCCTGACTCGGGTTGGAGGGGCTATCCCCTCGAGTGGGTATAAATAATCAATAAGCGAAGCTCATGCTCTGTGGGAGTTTGGTGATTCATATGTAGCTGTTCAAGAAGCAGTACAGAATCGGATAGCATGGCCCCTTCCTAACACCACACAATTTTTGGAAAACCTCACTGTCGTGGGTTCGAGCCACACCATCTTTTTGATCTCCTGTAGATCATTCTGCTCAGCGTTGCAGGCCGACAGACGGACTTGCGCGCCGCTACTCATGCAATGCGACTTCCATCCTGCATCAATCTGAGTGCGAATTTCAGGCACCGGAATCTTGTGGGTATAAATATTCAATAAGAATCACTCACATCACGTGGGAGTTGGCACGTGGGAGTTGGGACGCTGCAAGTAGTACCTGTTCAGCAGCAAAGCGTGGGCCAGATCAAACCCCTCCTAACATCACGTAATCTTTGGAAACCTCCCTGTCGCTGGTTCGATCCACGGCGTAGTCTTTTTTTTTTTTGGATCGACATATCCATTTTCTCACGAGGATGGGAGGCTTGACTTTTCTGTGCTGTCACCCGTACACTCTTGTCATGCTGATCTTTGCGATCCCACGAAGCACCTCGTGACAAAGGTCGAAGTGAATCTGCCTTGTGGATCTAATCTATTCGCACGTCTCTGGAGAATCCTCGCTGTCATGGGACCCCAAGCGTACATGTGCTCGCGCGCGGACACCGCAAAAGCGGCGATTCGCCTCTGCGATGCCGCCTTGATGACAATGCTCCTGCTTATTCTCGTTCTTGATAAAGAGAAATGTCCCAGTCGCACAACGCTGCCTGCTTGGTGTCTCGTGGCAAGCCGGGTCCTTTGTTTCTGTCAAAGGAACTTTGAAAGCAAGGTCTAGCCTGCGAGCATCGTGCATACGCCTTGACAAGCTGGATTATCTGAGATCAACAAAGAAACCCTCGTCTGGCAGGAATGTCAATGTCCCTCTCTCTGTGATATCAATACACGCGTATCGTCATGAGAGATCATTGACTACTGCATGCTGCTTGGTTCCGAAAGTCTTGTGGCTGGCGAAAGCTGCAGATCCCGAGCACTCCGGAACATGGACTATATATTATTATTTATTTCCTCCAGATCTTGCGGGTGGTGGGGCCAGTCAGCAGTAGCAGCAGCAGCAGCAGCGGCGGAGTGTCAGCAGTGCTCCCCACCACCTTTGCTAATCTTTGGAAACCCCTTATCTCTTCAGTCGCTGGTTCGATTCGTGCCAGCGGCATTATTTTTTGGTCCTCTCGTGCCCACTGTTTTTCATACCGACCGAATCGGGCGACTCTGACCTCGGTGGACCGCTTACATGCTTTTAAACAACGTGGGCACGCGCATTTTGCAAACGGTCCAGTTGTTGAAAAAGGTTATGTTGAAGTTGGCCTATATATGTTCTTTTATTCCCCGACATTCTTGTGGGAGACGGGTCGGCGGGAGCAGCAGTGGCAGCAGCAGCAGCAAAGAAAGAGGAGGAATCCGGCCCGTCACCTGCTAATCTTTGGAAACCTCACAATCCCTTGTTCGAGTCTTGTACTGTACAATTTTTTTGTCCTTGACAATTTTGCTTTTGCCGAAGACTGTCACCTTCCACGGCTCAATCGCTCAATAGTTCGTTTTTCAGCGGCTACACAATTTTATGGAATGGGATGGAGCGAGCAACGATGCTTTGATAAAGTCGAGCAAGAACGCTGTGACTTTCGAAAGTCGCGAAGCAGCTGGGCGGTTGTCAAGCGAGCTACCCGTCGCACAAATGGTGCGCATAGTACATGGATGGGACAAAAGATCTGTGAGAACCCAGTTGAGGTCTTTGACATGTTAGAGGCCATTGCGATGATGTGTCTTTCCGATACGGGAGATCCTTCGCGTCAAGCACGTATCTCGAAGGCATGGCCTTGGTTCGAGCCCCCTTGTGCTATGCTTCGCGACGTGGATATGTGTTACTATCTATCCTGGACAGTCGACAAACTGGCACTGCCTGCCTGAGACGGTCGCTTCAAAAAGCCTGCGCTCATGCCTGGCGCTTCCACTGTCTCCTGACTTTATATCGGACGCGTGTGTTCATAAGTGGTCTCGCATGACCCCCAAATGCCTGCGCGGATGCTACCAGGGAGGACCTGCAATTCTACGTGTGATTGCTGCTTCTGGTGTGCAGTGGCTGGACCATCTTGCTTTCCGTGAATAAGCATTCCACTGCCCCTGTTATCTCACTCTTGATGAGTCCTGTCACGATCATCGAAAGTATTTGCAGGTGGCTAGGCCCGACTGCAAGAAACGCTGGCTACTGGGGCGGCGTCACATGCCTTGAGGCGGCCGAAACGTAGGGGTATATATTAATAACAAGTTCCCTCTGTTCCCGTCGGAAAGAGCCCCTGGCTCTGTCGGCAATAGCATGGTAAGACCCTCCCTACCCCCCCCCAGTTTTTTGGGCGATGGTCGCGAGTTCGAGCCCTGGTACCGGCAACACGTCTTTTTTGCTCAATTCACGACCACAAGGCGACCTTTGGAGGACAGCGACTCTTTTGGCACTGCAAAGGAAGCTCTTTCAATCAAAGATGCGAGATATGTCACTCGAATCAAAGGCAGACAATCGGTTCGTTGTTGGGGCGCTCGAGAAGGCGGCCCTTTGTGTAAGCTGAACGAAGCGGCAGAGCGCTGGGCGAGACGCGCCAATTCTACGCACGCAGTGCTCTGTCACTGGCGGCTCGCAGTATTACTTACCGCGAAGCAAGCATGATGCACTTTTGGACCTGACGATTTCACTTGAGGCGGTCGCGACAAAAGAATCGGGCTTGTGCTATCTGCGTGAAATGTGTCCGATCCCATACCATTTCCGGCCTCTCCGCAGGAAGCTAGGCTGCCTCACACTCGCACAAAGACAAGTTGTGTTGAATTGCACACAAAAGAGCACGTTTGCCATGAGAGTTGTAGTAAAGCCTGCTCCATGACCGCTATCAAATGGGAGTGAATCATGTCCATGGAATGCTCGTGAGATGTGCCCTTCTATTCTCCCATCTAGGACGGATTCTGCTGGAAGCGTCCATCTGGTCTACAAACGGTTGCGACGCAATGCCTGCTGCAGAAAATGCTCTTTGGCGCATTTGAGGGAGCATCCACACGAGTCATACGCTTTTCCGTCCAATTCATGCCGTTTTGATTGACAGAGTACGCGTGTCTACTTCTCGGGCATCCGTGCTGTAACTCGATACTGGCCGATCAATCGTTGCGTAGAGTGCGCGGCAGAAGGACTGTAGCTTCGTTGCGGACCGACAGGGTGCATGTTAATGACCGCGATGAATGCTTATGAGGTTTAATGTGCCGAGAGCGACCAATGCTCACAAAGTGTGCTGCACTATGCGTAGACGCGTCCGCTGGGTTGGAAATGGACTCGGACTCGTAGCTGCACTGGACTGGTCAACCGGAAGTGTCCTGACAGCTATTGATGTAGAAGACACTGTGACAACGGCAGTGACGACGCAGCAGCTGTGCAGAGTACGATGCTGGCGCGCAGGACGTGTGACTGCCTTGTCCTGGATTGACAGCGTGAGTCAGTCCCCCAACGGCAAAGCTGCATGTCACTCGCAAGTGCAGGGGACTCTGCCTCGTTATAGTGCCTTTCGGTAAGCAGTAACAAGATACAGTCTATGCTGGCAATGCGGCATGCTATCAAGGCGATGCACGATCGTACAGATCAATGAAGAGGTAGGTGCAATGGGACTGGCGCGCACCAGTAGTAATACAACTGAGAAAGCGGACCGGCAAAAAGAGGTAGTATATATGATTTAAAGTCTGGATTGTTCCCGTCGAGGAAAATAAAGGATCCAAAGCACGGCGGCGCTTTGGTTATATGGTTGGTATCCCCCAATTTCCTAGTTATCTCTGCCCTATTACCCCTTCCGGTGAGTGATCATGTTCGAGTCGCAGCTTAGTCGCGACTGCCTTTCTTTTCGTTCTTTTTTGTCCTTCGGAGCCAACATTTCATTTTCGTCACCATACAAGCGACACTTCGCGTCTTTTTTGCCCCTGCATCGTTACCAATACGATTCTCTACATTCTTTTGGTATCAGAAAACCTATTATATCCATAATGGTGGCTTTACGTTGAAAAATGGGCTCTTGGGCCTGCTCATGGGCTGCAAAGGCGCGACCGACGCCCCGCCGGAATAGCATCACAGCTGCCGGGCTAGCTCCGCCTCGTAGTTGTTCCCGCTTTGATGTTCGGCCCAAACGCACGCGTTTCACTGCAGATCAGAACACGATCTTGTCATTGAAACATGCGAGGTGAAAGAGCGATCAAGGAAGCAAAGGAAACTTTCCGGGCGGCGAATCGAAGAACATGCATGTTGGTCTCAACGCGAGAACACGACTAACGAGCCACCTTTTTGACCATTCCAGTTTTCTCGCGAGCCGCGACTCCACAAAGACTTCAAGAGAGCGATTGAGCGAACCACACGGTTCGAAAATTCAGTTTCCTACGGGAAGGTGCAACAAAGGCGCAACCTCATCGTTTGGACGCGTTTGCTATCAGCGGCCATCTTTCTCGAACAACGAACAAAGAACTTCTGTCGAGGACACACTCCCAACCGCACATACCTCCTTTTGTCCAATGCGGCTTTGTCTGAATTACTTAAGAATGTCTCTTACACAGAGGAATGAGATTACGCACGAAGGGAGGCTGAAGTAAACCCCTCCGTCAATGGCGGCGCTTTATCGTCTCGACACGCGGCATGTAGCGGTACGACAGCTGCAGAGATCCCTCTTTGTTTCCTGTCTAATCAAATCATCGGATCTCGAACGACTACAAGCGATTCGCGCTCCCTCAAGCTCTTACAATCAGACGCTAATTCCAGCACGAGTCTCGGTCAGAGCTCTTTGTCCAAGTCACGACAATCTGCGCATCGAACTGGTATCCGGT
This sequence comes from Dothideomycetidae sp. 11243, assembly GCA_000836255.1. Lineage (NCBI taxonomy): Eukaryota > Fungi > Ascomycota > Dothideomycetes > Dothideomycetidae sp. 11243. The sequence goes on along the minus strand of DF938589.1, from coordinate 436,355 downwards.
GGCGCGCTTCCAGCGCCTCGCTGAGGTGAAAAGACTGGAACGCACATCAGATATATATTTCCAGAGCCTCAGAGTCGAAAGTCGCGAGTGCGCTATGGTGCAGAAACAGCGACGCAAAATACGCGGCGGCGGGGAGGACAGCAAAGAGCACGTGATAAACTGCGTTAACAAATCTCATGGGTATCGATCTTCGGGCTCATGTATAAGAGGCGAAATGGCAAACAGATGTGCCGGTCGTGAGAAAGCCTTGCGTGGGCGACAATCAGAGTGGATTGATGATATCCACTCTGGCATATTGAAGAACGCAAGTCCGACTTCAGCAATATATACGGTCACGGCGTTCACTCTGTCTTAGGATTGCCGAATTGGGCAACATGGCCGGAGCTGAATCGACCGCTCAGTGAGATACACGCAACGAGTTCCGGGAAGGCAAACGACGTTTATTCATACACATGTTCTCTACCGTTTCGAAGAAGCACCCGTTTTAGCTATTTCGTCACGCATCTCGGACTTAATCCTGCTGATTGTGCCCGCGCCTCCATATACCAGCGCCGTGTAGACCATAGCCACACTAGCCCCCGCATTCAGCACCTCTAGGGCCTGTTTACCATTCGTAATGCCGCCTGTGGCGAAGATAACCTTGTCCTTCTGCTGAGGGGTGCTGTCTGATGCCGTTGATGGTTTATCTGTGCCTTGCAAAGCGTGATTGGAAGCTGACAGACCCGGCGATGCAGCTTGGAGTTCATGCGAAGGCTCGGCAGTGCCGATGTGGCGTTCTGGAAGCTTCAAGAGAGGGTGCTTGCTCTCGGCCTCTGCCTCCTCGGTCATAGGTTTGAGCCGCTCTTGATCCCTAGCCACGCTCTGAGAGATCCTGTCTGATGTCAAGTCACTGCTACCTGGCTTCTCTTGTGCCGCAGAAGCTGGCGGTTCAGACTTGGCAGACGCTTGTGTGTCAGGCTTGGCAGAAGCGGGTATCGCGGGCTTCTCGCCAGACTTGGGCTGTGGTGGACCGAGGTCGAGCATCGTCCTGTACTTCTTGACCAGCGAAACGGTCCTTTCGAACAGCTGCGGGCCAGAGTAACCACCTTGCTCGAGCATGATCTGTTCTTCCCGCGCTGGCAGTGCGTAGCCTACGGGAAACGGATCTGGTCGCTTCTTGGTCGTGTTGCCGACAATCACACCGTCGACCCCGCTGGCCCAGACGGCATCGCAGATACCACGGACCTGGGACTCGGAGTCTTCATCTGGGCTGACTTTGACCATGACTGCAGGTTTCGTCTTCCTATCACATGCCTGTGCAGCGCCGACCACACTAGTCAAGATAGCAGTCAAAGGTGCTGAAGCTTGTAAGCTTCTGAGCCCCGGCGTGTTAGGGCTTGATACGTTGACCACGATAATGTCGGCATATCTACCAAGCTGATTGACACAGTATACGTAGTCCTGAGCGACAGCAGGAAGATCCTCGTCAGGAGTGGTCTTCATCTTAGCGCACTGCACGGCTAGTAATTTGCCCGGGATAAGACTTCCGGGGGGGACGCCTGCTTCGCCATCAAGGACTATCCTCTCTGCTTCTGCGCTGAGACCAAGGCCAATGCTGTCAGCAAACTCCCTCACTCTCTGTCTCAATCTCAGTGCAATGTTATCAGCACCCTCCGAGTTGAGACCGTAGCGATTGATGAGCGCGTTCTGCGACGGTATCCGCCACACTCGTGGTTTAGGATTTCCTTCTTGCGGGAGCGGGGTCGCGCCGCCGACCTCGACGATGCCGGGTCCGAGTGCAAAGAGAGGAGAGGGGATCTCGGCATTCTTGTCCAGACCTGCTGAAGTGCCGATGGGGTTGTCCAAAATGTGGCCGAAGACTTCAACTTTCAAGTCCCCCTTGGCATCGACGTCTCCTCTTTCGCGTGGGTGTAGACCGAAGCTATACAAGCCCTTCAAGGCCTGGTTGCCGACCTTGTGTGCCTCCTCGGCATCCGACACCGTGGCGCGTAGAATAGGAACCACAAGCCACTCGTGTATCGAAGCACGCGTGTCGGAGACGTAAAGGTAGGTGAAGGAGAGACCTAGGATGATCGAAGTGCCAAAGAATAGGTTTTTGAGGCGCGTGACGGCTGACCTGGCATCCCCAATGACTTCTTGTCGAGCCACGTCGTCAGACGCAGAGCGCCACTGCGGTCTGCTGGCTAATCTGGTCGAGTTCTGAGGTATCCGGGGTCGTTGAAGGAGATGTAATTGGCGGCTACCGACGACTCTCTGCGATGCCATTGGCAGCTGCAGAGAGCGTACTGCTGGAGGCCGCATGCGTGACAAGGCGTTGAACGACCTCATGGCCGGCTGACGAGGTCAATTGAGGGGCGAAGAGCTCAGAAGTTGTTCGTGAAATGCCCTACGAAAGTCGCATGTCGTCGGCGCCAAGAGCTTCGCGGACCGCACTTCGACCAGCTCAATCTACCACTACAGCTATATGTAGCAAGCAATATTTATTCGCAACAATGAGAAGTAAGGCTCGTTTTGAGCTCGGTATTAGAACGAAAGCATTATGTCAGCGCAAAGCCCCAATTGAAATCAACGGCTTTGTGTTTACTCCGTCATTTCTAGTGTTATAGCTCCCTGGGTATTGGTGTTTAGGCAGCAAACCTTCTGATTCGTCGCTGACTCAGCAAAGTGGGCCGTCTGCCTATGTTCGACCATCAGTTGGTGCCACTTCACTTTATTGCCACTCACGTCCGTCTCTTTCATTCTGTCCTTCCGTTCTTCCATAAGATACCCATTCCAGTCAGCGAGAGTGCATTGCCAGCGTTGTTTCTTTGTCCTTTGTATTTGACGCGTCAATCCCTCAACATGGCGGCCAAAGAAGCGACGGTATACATTGTCGATGTCGGGACTTCCATGGGCCAGAAGAATAGTGGCAGAGATGTCACCGACCTGGAATGGGCACTGGAGTACGTTTGGGATCGAATCGCCAGTACTGTTGCTACCGAGCGCAAGACCGCACACATTGGCGTCATTGGACTCAAGACGGACGAGACCGACAATGAGCTCGGCGAGGAAGATGCCTACGCCAACCTCACTGTCTTGCAAAGCCTGAGGCAAACATTGATGCCCGAGCTACGCGATCTTAAAGAGCGTCTGCAACCAAGTAGCACCGACTCCGGCGATGCCATCTCTGCACTCATCCTGGCCATCCAAATGATCGTTGCACATTGCCGTCAACTTCAATACATTCGGAGAATTATCCTCATTACCAACGGCCTTGCCCCAATGGACGCTAGCGATGTCGAAGATATAGTCACCAAGATCACAGGTGACAAAATGGAGCTCGTCGTTCTTGGAGTTGACTTTGATGATCCTGAGTATGGCTTCAAGGAGGAGGACAAGCCTTCTATCAAAGCCGAAAGCGAAGCAGCTCTCAAAAGCCTCGCCGACAATTGCAACGGAGTGTTTGGAACGCTCGCGCAAGCCATCGAGGAGCTCAGCGTCCCGCGGGTCAAGGTGGTACGTCCGATGCACTCCTACAAAGGCTACCTCACGCTAGGCGATCCCGAGAACTTTGACAGTGCCATGGCCATCGATGTCGAGCGGTACCCAAAAACGATGGTGGCCAAGCCTCCCACTGCTTCCAGCTTCGTCATCCGAAGTGACATGGCTCCCGAAGAAACCCAAGTTGCCGAGTCAGACTCGCGTCCGGATGGTATGGCCGCCATCAAGAGAGCCCGCACCTACCAGGTGCCTGATGAGTTTGCCCCAGGTGGCAAAAAAGACGTCGAAGAAGATGACCTAGCAAAAGGCTACGCTTATGGCAGCACTGCCGTCTACATATCCGAGTCTGACCGCAACGTGACCACTTTCGAGACTAAGCCGGGTCTGGACATTATCGGCTTTGTTGCCAGGGAGCAATACGCTCAGTACATGGACATGTCGCGCGCTAATGTGATAGTCGCTCAGCGCACAAATGACAAGGCTGCCCTGGCTCTGTCGTCTTTCATCCATGCCTTGTACGAGCTGAACTCTTTTGCAGTCGCTCGTTTTGTTCCTAAAGTGGACAAGGCTCCCGTCATCCTCCTCCTAAGTCCTTCGATATCACCAGATCTGGAATGTCTTTACGACGTCGAATTGCCCTTTGCCGAAGACTCAAGGCAGTATCGATTCCCGCCACTGGACCGGATCCCGACGGTCTCTGGAAAGACCATAACACAACATCGGAATTTGCCATCTTCAGCACTTCAAGACGCCATGTCTGCTTATGTCGACGCCATGGACTTGTCCACCAGTGGTCCAGAGGACACTGAATATGCTGCTATTGACGAAACTTTCTCTCCCATGCTGCACCGCATCAATCAGATCATCCGCCACCGTGCCGTACATCCCTCAGCCCCTCTTCCTCCCGTGCCCGACGCGCTGATTCGCTTCTCTCGTCCGCCAGAGCACTTGATCAGCAAAGCCCAGAACCATATCGACGCACTCTCCGCCGCTGCAGATATCAAACGCGTCCCACCAAAGACCGTGGCCCGTCGTGGCCGCCGAAAAGAAGACACCAAACCACTCTCCGGCCTCGACGTGAACGCACTACTCGCTTCCAACCCCCGCGACAATCAAACAGGTTCAGCAGCACCGACAGACTCGAGCAAAATCGACCCGCGCAACGCCGTGCCGGAGTTCAAACAACTCCTCCAGCGCGCAGATGACATGCCCGCCGTGCACGCCGCGGTGGCGCAGATGGGTAAGATCACGCGGGATCTGGTCTCGGCCAGCACGGGCGACGCAAACTACGCCCGCGCCACGGAGTGTCTACGCGTCGTACGTGAGGAGATGGTCGATCTCGAGGATGCTGAGGCGTGGAATGACTTGCTCAAGGAGTTCAAGAAGGATTTGTTCGCGGGTAAGCTTGGAGGTGATCGCGCTGAGTTGTGGTTCGAGCTGCGCGCTGCGAGACTGGGGCTCATCCGCTCGAACGAGTGTCAGGGTGGAGTGGATGAGGAAGAGGCCAAGGCTTTCATGTCGGCTAGACGATCATAAAAGTCTTCACGAAGTATCATTTGCACCGCACGACTCACGACTGTATGAATAAAAGTTGCTCATGTAATTCATTCTCCTTTCATTTCATTGGCGACTTGTGAGTGATATTTACAGCAGGAAGATGCAATCATGGCGCGAAATGGCGAGTGATAGCTCTGGAGTCTCCTGTCCATCATCCCCAATCCCCGTTCACTCCCCACTCACACCTCCGGCTTGGCCGGCATTAGACTTCCTCAAACAAGGAGAGTGGGCCAGCCATACACCACTTCTTCATCTCTTCCCCAAAATTGTCCCGTGTCCCGTTCTCGGAACGTCATGACAGAAACAGACATTAAAAGTACAAGAGGATCCGACCAGTGCCGCCAGCGGACATGAGCCTTTGCATGTCATGGGGCAAGGCCGGAGAAGAAGTAAAAATCCAGACTGCAGCGGCGATGAAGCCGCAAGCAGTGAACAGAACAAATTGTAGAAGAAGAAGAGAAAGGTCAATAAAGAATTGTTTACAGCGAAATCAATTCGAAGGCATTGGAATGTCATCGTAGCGTACTGGTCGCTTCGTAGTGGGCGTAGCGTTATGTATTCCAATATGGCTCCAGCCACTAAACAGTCAAATGAACAGGGTCGCGTGTATGGCAGATTTTGTTCGCCGAGATTCAAGATGATCGAACCATATTAAATTGGTTCGCGCTAGTCGAGAGTAGGACCATCCGTGTGTAAATTCGTGTTGTGAGTGTCACTGGCTTCAAAAATGGATTGAGGCCAATGGATTAGCAAGCTGAAAGGGCTTGTTGAATACCTGCATGCATTTTCGTAAGTGCAAAGGAGCGGAGTGGCGGAGCACTGAATGTCAGGGCGTATCGAGTTCAGCCGCCGAAAAGTTTGTGTACATGAAATTGGAGGCAAGAGATGCGCAGAGATATTCTGGAGATAACTTTATCGGCACTAAACCTCTTCCGTGAAACGGCTGTAATGACTTTGCGGAGTCTCACTCCTACCATAATGATGCTCGGGTCCGAGATTCATTGGTGTTGCCGATCTGCCCTCAAGCATAGGTACCCCGGGGCTGCCGGGTGGTGTATCGAACGGGTTGTAGGACGCTGGATAAGGGCCGCCAGGGTGCAGCGTAGCTTGACGCGCCGGCCCGGGTTGAAGCTCAGCTGGGCCGTGATCGCGCGGACTTGAGCCGCTAGATCCAGACTCATCGCCAGCACCGCCATAGTAACCAGTACTATCCCGATAAAAAGAACGGTCGCGTCCGTCGCTAGTATTGTTCCGGGCATGACTTGTGGCGCCTCCTGCAAAAGCGGCTGGCATTGGCACAGGCCGAGGATTCTCAAAAGCCGGAAGTGCTGTCAGGCCTTCGGAAAAGGCACTCGGAAGTTTTCGGCCACTAATTCTTTGAAAGCCGCGCTCAGTGCTAACCTGGTCTGTGGGCTTTTTGCCACCGCGACCTAAAATACTCGACGCAGCAGCGGCTATTGGTAGTAGACCGGCGCGCTCTACCATTCCTCTGCTTGCACTACCAGTGCCACCAGTGGAAGGGCCAGTATCTAAGCGCTGCAAGGTAGATCTGCGCCGATACCAGCGGAAAAAAAGTAGCACAACCAAACAAATCACGGCAACACCAGCAATCCCGCCGACAACGCCACCAGCAATGATTTGCGGCGGAGGAGTGCTGCTCGAGCCGCTGTTGTCTGACGTAGTCGCCCCAGCGGACGATGATGGAGAAGCGCTTTGATGTCCGCTCGACTCGGTAGGGGAAGTTTGAAAACCAGTGGCACTAGGACTTGAGTTTTGTGTGCCATAGACCGATCCGCTGCTTGAGGTTGAGGGGCTCCCAAAGAAATCGGTGGCGGACGTAGGAGACGCGCCCGTCAAGGTTGATGTGGAGCCGTCAGGTAAGATGGTTACATCTGGATTGGACGAGCTCGAGGTAGAGAGAATTGGAATTACGGAGGCGGTTGATAGAAGCGAAGTCGCACTGCTTACTGAAACAGTAGAAGAGTCCGTCAAGGCTGCAACGCAGTGTCAGTAACAGGTCAAATCCTGATAGAGTAGTTCAAAATACCTGAGGATGTCGCGTTGACACCGGCTGCAGATACTGTCAATGGCACTTCAGTCGACGTTTGACTTGACAAGAAAGTGGACGAGGAGAATGCGGAATCAGAAATCGTGGCGTTCACAGAAGCCGCGGATATTGGTAAGTCGGTAGATATAGCCGAAGCAACGAGTGTAGAAGATGCCGGTGGAGCCGTGATGGCATCAGTGGAATTACTTGACAATGGGACCGATGGAGCAGGCGCAATAGTCGAGTCTGCAGACGTGACAGCTGGCTCGGTATTGGTAGGTAGACCAGCGGCGGTCGTCAAGGGGACAGCAGCAGACGTGACTGTATCACTGGGATCGGTTGGAGCAGTCGGAGCAGTGGGGGCGGTTGGAGCTGTCGGAGCTGTGGGTGCAGTAGGAGCAGTGGGCGCAGTGGGCGCAGTAGGAGCGGTAGGTGCAGTCGGTGCAGTCGGTGCAGTCGGTGCAGTCGGTGCAGTCGGTGCAGTTGGTGGAGTTGGTGCGACTGGAGCAACTGGAACGACCGGTGCAGGAGATGCCGTGGGTACGCTAGCCGCGGTGACAGTCTGTTCTATGGTGATGACAGTGGTCACGTCGGACGCGGTGCCGATTTGACGTCGGTGCATCAGACGGTGAGGTCCGCCTTGTTTGTTGTGCATCTTTAAGAGTGCTCTCTCACTCTGTATCCGGTCGTGAATCTCGCCTATGCGTGGAGGTGTTCGCAGCGACTGAACAGATAGTTCCGCGACTTCTTCGCGGCCGTGAGTGATATGCCCGACAGGAGTTTTGCGAGCACTATCAGAGGGTTTTGAGATCTTCCTTCTCTTCAGGGAATATGCCATATCTCGACGAAAGACGGCAAAGGACGGCTGGCTTTTGCCCGGCAAAAGCGCGTGAGCTCTTCAACAGAGCGGAAGCTATGGTCGCTGAGCTTGAGACATGCGAATCGAATTGAACGTAAGAACGATTGCTGTGAGTAATTGATATGTCGACAAAGTGAGCGAATGGCTCCAGCGGGCGTAGGACAGCCGGATGCGATTGACGCTCAGGAGCTATGCAGATGGAATCGGAGAATGAGTGGACGCTGGTGTGAACGAATGGTACCAGCACTGGCAAGGTGAGAGGACGAGCGGACGTGACGTGACGATCAAACGGGGATTTGGGGCCGATCGTGCCTCGAAAGGGCAATGTCGCTCTCAGTATAGCATGCGTCGACGTCTTTTTTTCCCTGCTGCGTAGAACGCGTGCGCCGGGCAGTCAGTCGGGCCGTTGTGCGAAGGAGGGACAATAGCTGTCGACTGCGCCTCGGCCAAGCGGCTCGTGTTCGTGTCGAGGTCAGAAGAAAGGTCAGCCGGTGAGTGCAGAGCAGCCGTTGACGCGAAACGATCGGGCGGGGTAGGTCGAGGCTGTGTGGTGCTTTTCGCTGCTAGACGGAAGGAATGGAAGAAGAAAAAGGAGTGACAATGCAGCGAGTGCAAGAGCAAGGTTGGCGATCGAAGGGATGGAGGTGAAGGAGGAGGTATGGACAAGCAAAGGCGATAGGAGAAGAAGCGGACGTCGAGGGCGGACAGATTGGCAAAGTCGAGAGGCAGAGAGGCGTGGCCGTGGACAGTGGGCGATGGTGAGGACTAGCAAGTGGCCCGATGGCAAGGGAGCTGGGCGCCGGGCGCGACGTGCGGTAGTGCGGAAGCAAATGCGGTCGAGGCGGTTCGTGCGTCCAAACCCTTCAGAAATCGCATGAACTAGACTGACCGGAGCCAGAGCGACAGACCATTGATGCAGCAATTTGATGAAGACCGATTCACGAAGCGTGAAGGGAATGTGAGCCACGTCAGAGCAACCTTCGCACGAAAGCAAGGTTGTGGACACGAGATGAGACGAATTGAGCACACACTTTTGCACATCGTATCGCCATTATTGGCGATTCTTCTGTGTCTGTTGACTGGGTGGACGAGCAGACAGAAAGCCAAAAAGAACGAAATGGAGGAAGTGGTAGCGCACTAAGCGACTGGCCAATTTCCGAGACAGCCATGGCCCCGCCGGCGTCGAATCAGAGCTTCGCGTCGCACGACATCTCGCGCCTCACGGGCCACCACGGCCGCCATTGACAGCCTTTGAGGCCTTTGAGAGCCTTGTTCCTGCGTCGTGTGGCCCGCCAAGGTCATGCATCCGTCCTTTCTTCTGCCCTCTTGCCTTCCCCGGTCCTTGTTGTCTAGGCGGCAACAACAAATACTTTCCCGCCGCAGCGACAAGCGTGTTATCAGTATTGAAGTAACCTTGCCCACGAGTCAACATGATGCCCCAGGCCCTAAAGCGGCAATCCTGCATCCTCCCTGACCAAGCCTGCGTAAGAGGCAGATAGGCTGGTGTCTCGCAATGCCTGCTTGACCCCTTGAACGTGATACGTGCCGGGGTCCGCCTTGTCGAGATCGATTGCTCCGCGCGAACGCGATACCATGCGATGCTGTTTCTCCGAGAACATTGTTCGACCCTGAAGCGCGCCTCTAAAAGCCCAGCGCTGCGACTAGTCAAGTTGATGTGTAAAGCAAACCGCGTGTTGCACCATGCTTTGGCCCTGCAAACCCGCAGGACCCACGAAAGCCGGCGGGTTTCATGGCGCACCATGAGTCAAAAGCCCGGTTCCAATTTCCCCCAACTCCGACAGCGCAAATCGTCTGTCATGCTATATTGTGTCTACCAGAGATGGCGAGAACACGCATGAAGAATATTAGCAAATTCTTGACTGTGCTTAGATTATGATGGCAACGTTCTGATGCAGAAGTCCTTGATTTCACAGGGCACACTATTGCCTGCGCGGTTCGGTTGCAGACAGATTTTCGTGTCGTCAAGCTTTTCGTGTTTACTCTTGAATTTGGACCGGCGAGTGTGATCTTTAGATAATATTCCAGCGCCTCGATGATAATGGACCATGAACTTGTTTTGTTTCTTTCCAGGCTCAAAGATGGTACGCGATTTTAGCGATCAGCCCTCCAAACCATCCGGCCGCGAGCAAGACTAGCAAGCAAGTTAGACTTCGGTTCGGTCCGTGCCCCGACGTTTCACATCAAGCTCTCCTCTGATGCCTCTGGTATACCTTACCACAGCACCATAACGTGCTAATGTCGCCGCGTAATACTATTTGACAGAAGCAAGGCGACGGCAGATATGTGGCCACTTCCAGCTCAATGAACAGTATCAGAAAACGATGACGATGGTCACACACCGGTTGGGACATGGTCGCCACAATTCTCTGTGTAGCAGAGAAACCATCCATTGCCAAGGCCGTCGCAAATCATCTCGCTGGGAGCAATGTGCAGGGTGTATGAATGATGCTTGCTACTTCTCAACGATGTATCGCTGACGGTCTTTCTACAGCGCGCAGCAGGCAATGCAGCAGCCAATGGCTGGCTCAGGAACTACGAATTCGACTATGTCTTTCCGAGATGGGGCTCCTGTCACGTTATCATGACATCCGTCGCTGGTCACCTTCAGAGCCAGGACTTCGATGATAGATACAGATCCTGGTCCAGCTGTCAGCCGGATGCCTTGTTTGATGCAGGTATCAATACTTATGTCCCGGGAGACAAGAAGCACATCGCAACCAACATAGAACGCCATGCTAGATACGCGCAGGCTCTGTTCATTTGGACCGATTGCGATCGCGAAGGCGAGCACATTGGCACCGAAATAATGAAGGTCGCGGTTGCCGTAAACGCTCGACTCAACGAGCCAGGCAAAGTGGTTCGTGCAAAATTTTCAAACATTGAGCGCCTGCACATCATTCAAGCGGCTCAGAATCCTATTCCTCTTGATGAAAAACAGGCTAACGCCGTGTCTGCACGCATTGAGCTCGATCTCCGAATTGGCGCAGCATTCACACGCATGCAGACTTTGAATCTCAGACCAATGATGCAGTCTATCGCCGAGGAAATCAAGGTTATCAGTTACGGTAGCTGTCAGTTCCCAACCCTTGGCTTTGTTGTAGATCGCTACTTTCAAGTTAAGAACTTTGTTTCGGAGCCATTCTGGTATATACAAGTGTCGCATCTCAAAGATAAGATCAACGTTAGCTTCACATGGGCTCGGAATCGACTCTTCGACCGCTTGACCTCGGTGGTTCTATTCGAGAGATGCCTGACGGCCAAAAGAGCCGAACTCACACGCGTGCAGCAAAAGCCTGCTTCCAAGTGGAAGCCGCTCCCTTTGACCACGGTGGAATTACAGAAGATGGGGAGCATGTATCTGCGCATGGACAGCAGGAGAGTCATGCAAATCGCCGAAGATCTTTATCAGAAGGGATTCATCAGCTATCCCCGTACTGAGACCGATCAATTCGATGCAGGGATGGACCTCAAGCAGCTCGTGAACAAGCAGACACAGTCCCCGGCATGGGGCCAATTTGCGCAGAGGTGATTTCCAAAACCTAGGACCGTGTAGGCACGCCTGAAAATGTGCTGACCATGAGTAAAGCCTGATCGACGGCGGATATCATACACCACGTAATGGTCGCAACAACGACAAGGCCCATCCACCAATACATCCTGTCAATTACGTCAACCCGGCTTCGCTGAATCCTGATGATCGGCGTGTGCATGAATTCGTAGTACGACGCTTCCTGGCGTGCTGTGGCGAAGACGCAAAGGGTGTACGCAGTGAAGTCGAGCTCTTGTGGGGTGGCGAGACTTTCAGAGCCTCTGGGCTCATGGTCCTGGAGCGAAATTATCTCGAGGTATATCCTTATGAAAAATGGACCAGCACTGCAGAACTTCCAAAGTTTGAAGTGGGAGAGACCATCGAGCCTACCGAAGCGACTCTCAAGGAAGGAAAGACGACGGCGCCCAAGTATCTCACTGAACCGGAGCTGATCGGGCTCATGGACACAAATGGCATCGGCACAGATGCCACCATGGCAGAACATATAGCAAAGATCAAAGAGAGGCAATACGTGTCAACACAGAACGTGGCCAGGAGTGCAGGCGCAGACGACGGAAATGTCGAGGATTCGGATGTGGATGAAAGAGCCAATACCAGTGGCAGGGGACGTGGGCGAGGACGTGGACGTGCTCGGGCCGGGGTCAATGCGGCGCGCGCGAACAACAGATCTGGTAGAGGCGTTGATCAGTTCATCCCTACGACACTCGGAGTGGCTCTGTATGAAGGCTACGAGAGAATGGGATTCGAGACAAGCCTGACCAAGCCATTTCTGCGGAAAGAAGTGTGTCGTTTCGAAGAAAGTAAGAGGGTAGCTGATGCTGACATTGCACAGATGGAACTAAAAATGAAAGACATTTGCGAAGGCCGAGCATCGAGAGCGCAGGTAGTGCACGACAGTCTGAACATGTACCGCGAAGTATACGTGCGGACGACGCAGCGAATGGATGTCTTGAAGATGGTACGCTCTTGGTATCTCCATGCCTACTGCGAGAAGGCTGCTAATCCATGGCAGGCTTTCCGGAGGTATTTGTTCAGCGACGAAAACTGAATAACATGCAAGCCGAAAGATCAAGCAACGGGCATCTGGCAGCGACCACGGCGAATAGATTGCGAGGCTTACTACAGCATATCGTCCATGTATCAATCAATGCATCCGCACCGGCAGCGTGATCAAGCAGCACCGAGTAGCCGCAGCCCTTGTCTTTGCAAATTGAGGGTCACTAACAATATCGAGCACGTGTTCGAAATGGCGCTACAATGGCCAAGGGCACGCAAGCCAAATAAGCCACGCGGAACGGAGAGTGGAGAGCAAAAAATAATATGTAACTCAGCCATGAATCCACTTGTGGTCGAGAGCAGTACTGTAACCTCGCGCTCGACAGCCCGTCTCAACCAAAAAACGAGGCGGCAAGGCCGGCCCGGCCAATCGCAGAGGAACTGCATGGGAATTTGTATGGTAGACCCTGGATGCGACGTGCGCCTGTCTCGCCTGTCGCGCCCGTATCTAGGCCGCTGAGCCGCGGGCCGCCCTCGCTGTCTCCACAGCCTCGAACCTGCACGCCTGAATCCAATCCCAATCCCCCTCCAAAAAATCCACATCCACATCAACACGTCAGGGTTCAACTCACCACTTCATCCGTCTCGCCCTCTCTTCCTCCCGCTTTGCTGCCCGCGCTCTTGGACTCCGAGCGCTAGGATCCGTCTTCATCTGTTCTGGAGACGGTTCTACCAGCGTTGCTTGCTGCTTCTAGAAAGAAGGGGCGCTGACTACCTTCTGCGGCGGCTGACCTTGCAATCACCTGATCCAACCACCTCTCACTCGTACTCGTCCGACGGCCTTTGCACATGCAAACTCGAGACATTGTTTGCCAAGTGCGGGTGCTGATGCGAGCATGAGTTCGCCTTCCCATCAAGATGGTGTGCTCTCCTCTCCCCTCGCTGCTTCTGCTGTGATGCTCTCCATCCTCCCAACCCCTACTGACCTACCCTTGGCAGGCAGTCCACATGCATCCGCGTACGCGCAGCCGACTCAGCGGGTCGAGTTTGAAGCAGTCCCCCGTGCCTTTTCCAGAGCCCAGAGTTCCGCCAGCCTCGCGTCATATTCGACCTCGCCCAACGATCTGACCAGGAGTTGGACCTATGATACCGCTGCTGACCATTCGTCTTTGACCTCGTGAGTTGACAGTACTGCCTACCATGTGCCTTCGAAGTCGCTGACGAAGCCATCTACAAAAGATCCGAACGCGACAACGGGCTGAGGCGTATACGCCAGGCTCCCACTTCGCGGAAAGCGTCTGATACCTCGCCTCACGCCCCACGCGCCTCCTCGTTCTCCCTAAATCTTTCCCAGCAACAAAACCCGCCCCGTCGCACCTCATTGACAGCCGCCTCGGGCCCACCTTCTCCGGTCCTTGTATTCAGCGAGGACATCACCCGCTTCCCACAAGAGTCGTTACATTCATTTTCCTTTGCTCAGCAGTCCGATGGCAACCTGCATGACCGTCAGAATGTCCTGAAACGCTCTATCGATTTCATGCGCGACAAGATCAGTTGGGCAGCCAACAATCCAGGGATTGTCGACGCACACGCTCGTGTAACTGGCGACGCCGAGGTGCAAACAATGATGGAACTCTTAAGAAGGGCAAATCTAGTAGGTCCGGCCGCAACGGATGCTGCTGGCTACGGCGCAGGGCCTTTGACTGGTCCTGCTGTCCAAGGTTCAGAGAATCTCTTCGAGAAGAGCTTCGGCCCCATATCAGAAAGTCCAACGGAAGAAGTCGAAGTGAATGGCCAAATCCTGTTGTCCGAGTCTACCAACAGTCAAGCGAGAATCTCCAACGCGTCCGAAGAAGGCTCACAATTACCTCCGAGACTTGACACCAGAGGCTTGGGCTCTAATCCGGCGGCAGGCGAAGATCCATCCCCGATCATGAGCCGGAGATCTCAGCTCAAGAGGACGTTCACCGATGTTGCAGGATACAGTCTTCAGGACAGACTGTCCACAGCACTCGCCAAGCCGTACCTTGTCACCGGCGAGCAAAGTCGACAGATCGAGTCGCTGATCTCACCGAGGTTTGCTCCCCCAGAACAGAAGCGTAACATGACGCTGGCTTCAACACCTGCCCCTCATAGTCATGGCACGAGACAGAATGCAGCGGCTCAAGCAATTTTCACAACAGAACCTTTTGCGCCATGGACGATTACCGCTGCCAATGATTTGGCTTGCTTGGTTTTCGGCGTGACGCGAGCGGAGGTGCGCAAGATGGGCATAATGGAGGTGATTCGACCAGAACAGCGAAAGTGGCTGGAAAGCAAGTTGAGACCGTCCGAACCAGAGCCTACCATTCGCCGGGTATCTGCGAACAACGATCGAGCCAAAGCGATTCCTTCTCCGGCTCCTACGTCAGCTATGGGGAATGGCGTGACTGCAAAGTTGTTGAGCAAACCTCCATCGCGGCAAACATATCAAAGCAGGAAAGCGAGGACTGCTGATGGTTCTGGGGTCGATACAGCAACTGCAAAGTTGACACGAACAAACAGTGTCAAAGACAAATCACGAGGCGTTCTACTGTGCGGCGATGTAGTCCCAATTCAGAAACGGAATGGAGCTGTCGGCTCCGCAACACTCTGGGTCAAAGAAAAACAGGGAGGCTTAATATGGGTTCTCGAGGAGATTGCAGAAGACATCGCCAACCTGACCTTGGACGAAGTCGGATGTGTCACCAAAGGTGAAGGGGCCATTGAACAAATATTTTCTCTCGAACGTGTTCGACGCGGCATGGACGTCAAGAAACTCCTTCCCGAGCTTCCAAAGCAACCTGGAACTCATACCGGGGCTCTGGATTGGGACGAGATCTCCAGGGTTCGGCGGTACACCGCCAGAACGGCTAATAACATGAACATTCCTGTGACGGTGGATCTTCTACCCAACGAACCCGTTATTAGAGTTTCTAGCTTCCCGCACATTGCTGGGATCATGGTCTTATCTTCACAGACCCTTGAAGTCACGAGCTCCAATTCCGTCTTTTCTGCTGCACTTTTCGGCATATCAAATCCTGACGGCATGCATATCACCAAGCTGATACCTCACTTTGACAAATTTCTCCGACTGATCTCCGACGAAGACAGCATCGAGTTGAGGGATGGTATTGTCATTCCGGAGCACAGTTTCCGACGAGCCCGCGCTCTGCTTGCCGTGCGAGAGAACCGACCAGAAGCTGTCAATCTGTTCCTGCATCCTGTGGGACTACTTGCCACGCATCGGGACGGGTCTCAAATACAGGTCGATGTACAAATGCGTGTGGTAAAGTCGGAACCAAAATTGCAGGTTCCGGAGAATACCATTGTCGAGGAGCAAGATGATTCAAATTCTCCAACTCCGACAATGGAAACAGTGTCGTTTGCCTTGTGGATTACCTACTCGAAACACATACATGCTGTCAACCACACTATCACACAGAACCCACCATTGCTGATGTCCCGTCCGGGAACACCGCCGCACCAGCCGTCGCCCGGTCAGCCATCGCCACCAGGAAAGGACTTGCAAGAGTCTGAGGATTCGGGCTATGAAGGTCCAAATCCATCACTGCTGAGCCAACAGCTGCAAGAAGCTTGCTCTTCGCCTCTGGCGCCGGTCGTGGAAACCGAATTATTCGAACACCCGTCTCCAGCTGCGATAGCTGCAGGTGCAAAATTGACGAAGAAGAAACTGATCTCCGACTTTGTGATCCTCGAAGAAATGGGCAAAGGCGCCTATGGTGAAGTGAAACTGGTGCGGTACAAGAAGAGCAATGCACAAAAGATGGTCATCAAATACGTGACCAAACGACGGATCCTGGTTGATACCTGGACTCGAGATCGACGTCTAGGCACAGTACCGCTAGAAATTCATGTGCTAGACTACCTGCGACGAGATGGACTTCAACACCCGAATATCGTGGAGATGGCTGATTTCTTTGAGGATGACGTCAACTATTACATCGAGATGATTCCCCATGGCTTGCCCGGGGTTGATCTGTTCGACTATATCGAGCTTCGTGTCAACATGGAAGAAGCAGAATGTCGCAGCATCTTCGTCCAGGTGGCTGACGCGTTGCATCATCTGCACGTGAAAGCTAAAGTGGTGCATCGCGACATCAAGGACGAAAATGTCATTCTTGACGGTGAAGGGCGCGTCAAGCTCGCCGATTTTGGCTCTGCTGCGTATATCAAGTCTGGTCCCTTTGACGTCTTTGTTGGGACAATAGGTACGTGATGTTCGGTCATGTATGGACCATGTTGCAAGTCAGCTGACATCAATCCTAGACTACGCAGCGCCAGAGGTGCTTCGGGGTTCACCATACCGCGGCAAGGAGCAAGATGTTTGGGCTTTGGGTATCCTGCTCTACACCATCGTGTACAAGGAGAACCCATTCTACTCGATCGACGAGATCATGGATCACGACCTCCGAGTGCCGTACGTCATGAGCGAGGACTGCCTCGATCTTATCCGCAAAATGCTCGATCGCGACGTTGACCGTCGCATCGGCATCCAGGATGTCGTCAATCATCCGTGGTGTCTCGCCAATCGCGACGATACAGCTCTAGTCGCCGAGCCAGAGGAGATGTGATTCGCCGCCGACGGAGCATGGATGAGGTGTACAAAAAAGCATATCAAAATAAGAGGGCTTAGCGATGCCCTTCCATGGTTCTCCTACCCTCCAAAACAAATCATTGACAGCGTGTCGCGGGGAAATGTGAAGTCACGGAAATAGACGGATTCGACAACGCTGGAAGGATTGCATATACGAAAAAGATTACGTTGATGAAGGATGCGCAACAGGAGGGGTTTGAAACGATCAATTCTAGAGACGTTTTAACGATACGATAGACAAAGAAGCGTCAAAAGTGTCGCCATGAGAGGGGGGCACACGACTAGGTTCACAGCCATGAATGAAAAAGAATGAAAGCTCACATGACCACTGCTTCACTTGCTGCATACGAAGACAAAAAGGTTTGTACGTATAGTCATAAGCTATGATCTCGTTGCCTCTAGTCCCGAACCCCACCCAAACACTTTGAACCAAAAAAAAGAACTGAGATGAGTAACGACCGGCGGAACAGTATGTATGCTCACATGTGCCAAAGTCCCTCCAAACCATGTCCAAAATACGCCTCCAGCAGTTGTTCAATTGCCAATTCCGCTTGATGATCCGTGATAAACCAATGTATACCGTCCCATGACCAAAACCGGACCCCTTTCCATAAAACATATATCCAGTCTTCATTTCTTTCATAACCACACATCTCCGTCGAGTTACATGACGACACAGCCCCCACTCCTGGCACGGCGTCTCCGTCCTCCGCCCACGCCACCACCAGCGGCTCCAGCCACGAGACCGTCATCGGCCTCGTCTGCGTGCATCATCTGCGCTTCTCGGGCGCGTCGACGGCGTCGGCGGTGGCCCGCGCCGGTGGCGCCTGCTTCTTCGTTTGCGACCATGAATTCGGCCCATTTGCGCTCTAGACGCGTTGCGGCGCCAAAGTCGCCCCGTAACACGCGCTTGGTGTGTTCTTGGACTGTCGGTTGGTAGTTGTAGAAACACTTCAGGGCGATGACTTGGGTTGGGTATGTGCGTACTAGCTGCACTGTCTCTGTGGTTACAGTGGGGGGAGCTGGCAGCGTTGTGGTAGACTTTGTAGTCAATTCCGCAGATGAGCGAGAAGACTTGGTCGGCAATGATGAACTAGTAGAGTCCGGAGTGGTCGTCCGAGACGGTACCGGCGTCGGATTCGAGATGATACGTCTTTGTGTAATCACTTCGGCGTTGCGGGACAGAACCTCACGGATACCAGTCCAGGTGACATTTTGGCAGTCATAGGCCACCAGACGCAAGGACGCGTCGGGAAGAGCCCGCGAATCGGTAGTTCGAGCAGATCTGCGGCGGACCATGGCAGCGGCTTCGACCAACACAAGGTCCGAGATGCGAGTATTGTCCATCTCCAGAGATTGCAAGGCGGTGCAAGTCTTCATGACGGGCAACATGCCGGTATCTCCGAGGTTCTCGCAATACGAGATTGACAAATGACGAAGATATTTGGCACAAGGGCTCTCGGCTAGCGTCTGCAGGAACTGGTTGTTCAGCTGATCCAGCTCTTCTACATCGAGATGTGTAAGACTGCACAGAGTGGGAATAAGCTGATTCAGGGAAGCTGCACCGACTCCGGTACACTTTTGGAGCTGCAGGCCTTCCAGATTGTCAAGGTAGTAGACACCGTGGCTGATGCCTTGATCTGAGATGTTGCGACATCTGCTGAGATCGAGATGTCTCAGTCGGCGCGGAGGGACAATTGGTCTACCATTGAGGTAATCGATCTCGGGATCTCGTCCATGAAGGAGAACCTTGAAAGAGTCATCGGTAAGCGAATCGCAGCTCATCAGTGTCAAAGTCTCCAAGCGGTTCTTCTCAAACAGCAGCTGCATGAATGATAGGTCATCCCAGCCACGAATCTCGCCTGCCCTCAGATCGGACAGATTCGGGCACGCTTCAATAACTCTCCTCAGTCCTCGGGTGTCGATGTTGTTACACCATGAGACATTTAGATGTTCTAGCTTGACGCAATGCTGGGCGATAATCTTCAGACCGGAGTTCGTGAGCCCAGAAAGTCCGGAAAAGTTGATATGTACCAATCGGGGATTCTGCAGCAAGAAGCAGTGTATAGAGGTGCGGTCAATCCTGCAGCCCTCGAGTGAAAAGTACTCGAGATTTCTGCAAGCATCGGCGAGGCCTTGAGTGTGCCACCGCTCCCGTAGCTGCACACATCCACGCAAATTCAGATCGCGCACAAAGGGACCAGCAGATGTGATGATGCCGACCAAAGCATCAGCCGGGATTCGCTGATAGAAGTCGCACGTGTCCAGCACGGCCCACAATTGACCATCAAAGCATTGCTTGTGCCAGGCTTTGGATACTGCAGAGCAGCGGACGACTTCCTTCGGCGTCAGATACGACAGGACTTCGGTCCGGATCTCAGCGGGTAATTCCTGCCAGAAATTGAAGTTAAATCTCGGTCTCTTTGGTGTCTTAGCTTTTATGGAGAAGTAATCCTGCTCTTCCACAATGCCAGGAGTGGCAGCCAAACGGACGACAGAGCGAGGGATGGCAGCAGTGCCAGCGGCATTGAGCTTCTCAAGGTAGCGAACACGTGCGGGATCGTCGAAGACGGGAATCTGTATGCCCGGGGTAGATGGCACAGAAGCGGGATTTGTGGTGTAGCCGCTCGCAAGCTCAGCACTCAGGCTAGATGTCAAGGGCGTGCCAAAGGCAGCACTGGGCGAAGATAGAGAGATGCAGGAGACGGAGGCTTTGCTATTCTTGTAGCCAGAAGCCGAGTTGCGGCCCATGCGAGCCAAAGAAGGTGACGAGGACATGCGATGGAATCCACCGAGGAGGCGCATGCGGCCTTTGAGCTTCTGAGGGGGATGCTCAGGCTGCGAGGGCGACATGGGCGAAGTGGGGGTCAGAGGAGACGCAGGCGACGGCGAGACGCCGCGGCGAGGCTGTATCTGTATCTGGAGAGCCATATATATAGCAAAGAATTGCCAGTGGAACTGCTATGTCTGTAGGGACTACTGAGCTGGTGCTGAGACCGCAGCTGGAGTGTGCTGTGCTGTCTGGGATACAGATGTAGGAAACGGGGGATGGTAGCGGGGTAGTGCCGGCCTGACGAGAGGAGTCGGACCACGCCGTGATAGGGCGGACAGGTTCTGGAATTGTGCGAGCAGAGCGTTCTTGAGTAGATCAGGACATGATCAAATTGACGACGGTCATCCCAGAGCGTCTCGAGTGCCGCTCTCGACGGTGTTGGGACAGAAGGGCGACAGTTTGCGGTCACCCGATAGTCGAGCGGTAGGATCCAGAGCGGGAGCAGCAGCAGTAGCAGCGGAGGTGGTAGTGCGGGGTCGTTGCCGTCGTCGGCGTTGCTGCCAACAGCGGACAATCGAGAGACGTCAAACGACGCAGCGATGGATGAGATGGACGATGTTGATGAAGAACAGACAAGAGAAGAAGACGAGGGTAAAACCGGTATTGAATTGCACAGAGGCGTCGTCGGGGTTCTGCAGGGCAAAATAATGGTTGCAGCGTGGTGGTGTCGTCGTAGCGGAGGATGAGCACCACATCCGCCGGCCCATCATCATCACGAGGAAGCAGGGCCAGACTCCAGACTCCACAACCTGCTGCAGGGCCTCGTCGAGTTTGCCTACTTTTCTCAGTCGTCTATTCACGGCTCCATCAGACCCGTGTTAGACATTCCCTCTTTCTCTGCTGGTATCTCCTCATCCCATCCAAGCAGCAGATTCTCGCTCCTTGCGAGTCTGGTCTCCTTTCTCTCGCAGTATCATATCGCTTCCTTCCAACGAAGCCGCGATAACGAGAAAGCCGGACAGAGAAGGAAAGAGTGGGGCGACGGTTGGGCAATCCACACACAGTTCCGTCCTCACGCGTCCGAAAGCGGCGGGACGGCGGGGCGGCTGACGATACCCGACGCTGCCACACGCCTGACTGACCATCTAGTTATCGGCACATGCATTGCCTGCCTGACATGTCCGGATAGATATCAAGACTGGTCATCTGGATCAGAAACCAGGATAAGAATGTCAGTATTCTGTCCTACTGCATGACGTGCCTTATCCTTGAGAGAAAGTAGCAGCGAGAGCGTAGACGAGAGTTATTCGACGGCTGAGGCTGTGCACGACGATATTTCCCGTTCCCCACACCTCCTCCACAGGTCATCCAGCCAGCTATCGCGACCCTGCCCAAGGTGGAGGCCCGAAGAGGACCCTCAATGCCACCATACAGCATCCTTCCCGCCTGCCGCACCGTTCTCGCCACCACACGCCGGCAGAGCGCGACGGGCACGTGCGCGTCCTGTCAGTCGTCCAACGTGGAATATTCGATCGCAGACAGCAAATGACTCGTTTTCCATATGTACTGTGCTCTGCTATCCTATGTACAATCTGATCCATCTCGTCTGACCTTGTTCTCTCTCGAATATAGACAAGTGAAAGTAGCAACCTCCTTCTTCTTCCCGTTCATCACCTGCTCTGCCTGTGCTTCTCACGTGCTGCTCAGCGGCTTCTGAGACATAATCTGCTCAAACACCTGCAGCGCCACCGCTGGCTGGTAGTATGGCACCTCGTGTCCCGCTCCGTACACCTGCAACCAGTTGAAGTTCTTGAGGGTCTTGTATAGACCGCCCGCAGCGCCCTTGACCGTGTATGACTTGAGTCCGAGGTTTGCAAATTGTGATTGACCTGACCACTTGACAGCGTTCGCAACGCCGAATCCGCCCACTAGTCGAGGGGTGTCAGCATTCAGCTTGCTTGTTTCATCAGGAGCGACTCACTGTAGTTGCAGATCCAGTCTGCGTCTCCTGCCCATAGCACAACCGAGATTCCGCTGGATACCACTGACCCAAGAGTGCTCAAAAGGCTTCTGCTGTCATCGCCGGTGTTTGAAAATCCTGTGCCCGCCGAGTCCGAGCATTCCGTGTATGTGGACTTGGCTCCGATTGCCTTTACCACCGCTGATGACGTCAAGTACGTCTGATACGTCTCCGGGGGATATGGATCGTTGCTCGGCTCACGAATGTCGTACACGTCAAAATCAGCGGTCTGGGACAGCGGCCCTTCGATTTCTTGGTAACAAGTGCTATCGGCATCGGCGCACGCACTGTTCTCTCCGGTCAGGGAATTGCACTGTGCCAGCGCGGGTGCACAGTCGCTCTGCATCGTCTGTGTATAGCTGTCGTAGTCGTCCTCGCCGATGAGCTGGTTGTACGAGTTGTTGTAGCTGTAGTCAATGTAGGCCTGATATTGGATCTTCGGGTCATACCACCCGTTGTTGATCCCGAGAGCGACGAGAGGGACGTTGATGCCCTTGACCGATCCCGCAGCGATGGCCTTGTTCTGGGCCTCGAAGTAAGAAGCGAACTCGGGTCCATAGTGCCCGCCATACGACTCGGTGAATATACCAAAGTTGCGGTTCTCGTACTGAGGAAACTGGGCATAGAAGGCTTGCAAAAACTTCCACACATACGGTGCAGCCGTGACCGTGGACGTGACCGGATCATTCCCATAGCTGAACCCGACTGTCGAGGGTTGATCGATATAAAGCATGTTAGCGTAAGTGTTCCAGCTGTATGGATTCAAAGAAGGTGTGCTGGCTCCATTGACAAAGTGGCAAGGCCCGTTCTCTTGGAAGAGTCCAATCAAACTGGAGCACCCAGGGCCGCCGTTGAACCAGGTGGCGAGAGGGGCCGTAGTGGGACTGTTGCGTGCCTCGAAGAACCAGAAAACTGTGATCCGAAAGTCAGCCACTGTCTTTCTCAGTATTGCTTCAAAATACAAACAGTAATTATCATTTGTTCCGACCGAGAGATATCCACTGTACTGATTCACGCCTTTCGTGGTTTCACAGATGCCGCTGTTCGTAACGAACTCAAGCTTAGCACCGGTGGCAGCATGCTCGAAGACGTTGAACTTCTGACCATCTCGTTCGACAGTGTATGCTTTGTCGTGGAGAGCAGGGGCGGCGGATACGAGCGAGCCGCAGAGGGCAAGGCCGACGGAGAGCAACCTGGACAGCATGGTTGGAGAAGCACCACGTCAATGGATATGACTGTGTTGAGGAATAGAAAGTGTCTGAAGGAGGGGAGGATCCTGCTCTTTATGTCTGGTACCTTTCCCAGCGAACCCCTCTTTCAACGGGACTAGTCAAGATTCTGGAAGCAAACGCGGAAGAGAAAGAGATCAAGCCGTAGCCAAGCGCGGATTGGAGGCTGCGCCAGCATGGCAACAGAGCTTGTCAATACTGTAGCTTGCCATACCCGCCTTCCTGAAGCGAGCATAGCAGCGGGGTCTATCGGCAAGAATGAGCCAGCAAGTGGCGGCATACAGTCATGTGGCATATCAAGAGCGGGGGTCGCAATTACGAGCGAAGTATCATGGCCCAGGCGCTAGATGGCGATCCGGCAGGTGGTAGACCTGTTGGACTGGCTGAGAAGTGAAGCCCGAGGCGCGAAGTGGGCTGAGGTAGGGATGAAGTGGTGGCATCGCTTAGGCACGACATTGCATCACCAGCAGGGGCGCGTTCTTGGCAGTGGATAGTCGAGTCGGATTAATGTTCGGTGTATGGTGGAGGTAGTGATGGTGGTGGTGTCGAGATGACAGGAAGGCGTCGTTGACCAAGAGAGCCCTAGTCCCGCCGCCGATCTCGCCCCGTGCTGTCGGCCCGTACAAAGATGTTTGACACACACCAGAATAGCATTTTTAATCACCGCTGCATCATGCACGCTGCATGCTGCACGCCGTACTGGTCGCCTTGTGACAGCCGGCAATGATGGAGCTTGGACCACATGAGAAGACGGCGGGTGTCTAGGCAGAGTCGGTCACTGAAGACGACACTGAGGTACGACGGTCGGGGTGCCTGGTTTGTCAAGACTCGTGTTGGTGGTGACTGGCTCCACCGATGCCAGCGGGACGACTTCTGGAACCACGGGTGTCAAGAGCAGATGGTGTGGACGGCCAACGGTTCCTGGCCATTCTGGGCGAGTTGAATCATGAGGATGGAGGTGATGGTGGTAGTTGACAAGTTGATAGCGCGGGTCAAAGAGGCGTAATTTAGCACCAAACTCTACCGCTATCAACCTTCCTCTTTGATACTCGCTCCCGAACTTCAATCAATCACACCGCCGCGCCACCGCACGCCGTCCGCGGATCACTTGATTAAGTTGCAGGCGCCTTGCATTCCACTCGCCCACGCGACCATGCACTGGATAAACACATTCAAGCTTACATTCTAAGCTTATCGATCCAATCCGGCTGGACCACACACCGCCGGCGCATTGTGGTATCATTCCCGGCATATTCCCTCGGTCCATGTATCTCCATGCTATGCTTGCACCGCTTCAGAGGCGTTTCTCAGCAACCGCGTGACTGTCTGACCAGACCGCTTAGTGTTTCTTCGACTTCTTCACACTGCCGTCGAGCGTGCCCTGGCCCCGCTCCCGTTTGCTTCCAGCCCCGCCTGTGGTCTTGGATATGCTCTCGCCACCTCCTCGCATATCGCTCCTCCTCTCCCGCTTAGGCGTCTTTGGGCTTCCAGGCTCCCCCTCTTCATGCCCACTGGCGTCCTCGTGCTCTCCTGACGTGCCTCCAGGCCCTCCTTTCGAGCCTCTGGTCAAGCCCTCGCCGTCATCGTCGAAGAGCTTCTTCCATGACCCGTCCTTGACTTCGCGCGAGTTCCCATACAGCTTCGTATCGTACGCTGCTTTCATTCCATCAATGCATACTTGCCGCTGGTGGTTGAAGTCCAGCATCGGTTTGGGGTACAGCTTCATGTCCCCTTCCTTCTCCTGGGAACCATCACCTTTGACTAGCACTTTGGCCTGCTTCTGGTCGACGATCGGCGCTTTCCAGGGCTCATAGATGTGTTTCGCTGGCAAGTCCTTTAGCTCAGGAACGTACCGCCGTACAAACGCCCCTTCTTTGTCCCACTTCTGGCCGAAGGCAACCGGGCTGTAACACCTGTAGAACTGCGCGAAGAATGCCGTGCAGCTCAGCCACTGCCAGTTCCCGATGTTGCACGCGGCTTCGTGGTCGATCAGTAGCTCCTCGAACACTTCGGCGCCCCGCTCCCAGGATACGTAGCAACCTCCCCGGGTGAGAAAGCATGCTACCGAGTGCCGGCCCAGATGATGGATCCAGCCCTCCTGTCTGAGCTGTCGCATAAGTGCGTCTATCCACGGGAAGCCAGTGCGGCCCCATTTCCAGCGTGTGAACCATTCCTCGGCTTTCTCATCATCGACCTCGTACTCGCCAGTGATCAGTCCGGTCTTTGTATCGACTTTGCTGGGTAGATGCCACGGCACGAACCGACAGTGGCTATTGCCGTAGGTCTGACCAAACTCCCATCCGAGAGCAGCTTGCGCGCCAAAGTACATGTCTCGGAAGAGTAGTTGTCCATGTAGCGATGTTGGAGGACGTGACGGCGTCCCCTTGTACTTGTCTAGTACATCCTGCACTCTCCACCAGAACTCACGTATCGACAACGACCCGAAGTGTAAGTGGGGAGATGTGAAGCAAGTCGATTGCGGATCGAAAGCAGCCGGACTCGTCTTTGGCTTCTCGAACGTTGCCGTGTAAGCTGCATCGCTCGTGACCTTGTCCAAAATAGCAAGCGCTTGCGACTCCCCTCCCTTATGGGGTGAAGTCGCCTTCTGCAGACCAAGCTCCTCCAGCGTCGGAACTGCGAAGTCCTTCTTTGGTCCCGACAAGCCATGCTTATAGCTCTTCTCTTCCTCCGCCCTGTACTCTTTCCCAAAATCCGGCGTAGGAGCGGGCACATCCTGATCAAAGCTAAGCTTCGTATCTCCCGGGTCAGGAATCTTCTTCGGCGTCGGAAGCGGCCTAGGTATAACCCCAATCTTCTTCCCCGCCGCCTCAAGCTGGGTAATACTCATCGTCGGCTTGCCCCCATTCGCTTTCACCACCTCATCACTATCCCACAGCGTCCGTCCACTCTTAACAATAACTTTCACCCCCGCCTTCTCCGCGGCAGCGACCACCTCCTTATCCCGAGCCACAGCATAAGAATCCGTATCCTTCTCAAACACCAAATGCGTGACCTTCCACTCCTTCACCAATTTCGGAATCAGCGTCTGCGGCGCCTCGCGAATGACCAACAATTTCTGCTTGGGGTTGAGTTTCGTCAGCGAAGCCGACACGTCGTTCTGGCAGTCGATCAGGAATTGGAAGCGGTTCGGCCCCACGCGCGCGCGGTAGACATAGTGAGGATCCCACGTCCAGATCGGGTAGAGGACTGCGGGCTTGAGGTCTAAAGCGGCGTGCAGCGCGGGCGAGTCGTGCAGGCGTAGGTCGGTGCGGAACCAGTATATCACTCGCGGCGAGGAGGAGCTCGCGCCATTGGAGACGAATTTCTTGGGCGCCATTTCGAGAGAGGGAGCTGGGTAAGTCGGTGGTGTGAGGTTTAGCTACCAGTTCGTGGATCTAAGATAAGGGATTGGTTGTGGCGGTTGACCGATCCATCTAGGGTGCCGAAAGGACGACAACTCGTGCGGTTGATGAAGCTGAACAGCATTCTACATGAGCCAGGCGAGAAGCTCATTTTTCATGACGTATTCACCAGCGATAGAGTTGACAGGGCGGAAACGCGATCTGGGTGATCTGCTTTCCCCGCCCCAGAGATCTCGCCCTGATCTGCCCGCGTTCCAAGATCGCACCGCGTTTCCCTCGTGCAGTGTCCACCTGTTCGCATTTGCAGCAACACTCTCTCGACACATATATGCACTCACACAAAGCGACCAGGGATCAATTCAAATGGATTGCATTCGATCTTTGATGATCACCTGTCCGGGATTGTAGTTTCGAAGCTTCACCCCACTATCCGATCAACGCCGCGCCGGCCACATATTTCTGGCCTCGACGCCACCACATGTTGTTTCTGAAAACCCCCAGAACACCCTTGAGCAATCGCTCATGAAACAGCCCTTGAGACCTCACCCGGATCTCTCATGCGCCACGCCAATAAACAGGTCATTCCATCGCAAAGTGTCGGGTGGTTCGCTCTACTCCTCCTCCGTCTTCAGAGTGGGATACGCGATCGGTTCCTCCTCCACTTCCACTTCCACTCCCACTTGTTCTTGGGGTTGCTCCTTCATCTGTTGTGCGGGGGGTTCTGGAGTCGAGTCCTCGTCGCGCTCGAAGTCTCCGCTTTCGATACGACTGCGAGCCCAGCTGCGAAGGAGTTCAATAACACGAACATTCTCAACCCAAGATTCCTGAGCCTTGTCGTCTGTGTTATCCGATCGGGGTGAGCCAGCAGCCGGCGGTTGCTCCGCAGACGGCGTGTCTCGCAGAGCGGGATCGACATTGGACGGTGACGCATCTCGGAGCGCCTCCTTGAGCAATGACATCTTCCGAGGTGTCCGCTGCCCGTCCGAGTCAATGTCCATAGAGTCGTTCTCCGGAGCTGCAGGAGCTTCTCGCTGGAGTCTACCGCCGCTGTATCTTCGGCTGTCGTAACCTTCAAACCCGGAGGCAAGACCTGACGGAGGAGCTGAGCTATAGCCAGGTCCCATGTCGGACATGCCGGTCACGGATGGCAGCTGAGGATACATAGACGAGCTGTCGCCGGACGCCCGCGAATGGCTCGAGGTCGGTGACTGTCCGGACGATGTGTAGGACGATACGGAAGCCGGAGTAAGCGCTGGCGTCTCGGATCCGTTCTGAGCATTGGCGGTCATGTTTGCCAGCTGGGCCACGGAGCTCAAAGGCTGCATACCGCCGTGCGAGGTCGCAGAGCTTTGTGCTTGAGGTGGGCTGTGGCTGCTGCGATATGTCGGAGCAAAGCCTGCATAGCCCGTTGCAAGCTGTGTGTGAACGCCAGGCTGTTGGACTCCCGCAGCCGCTGCTTGACCTGAAGTCTCGTAAACGGTGGCTGAGAGTTGTTCGAGGAAGCGATCGATCTCTAACAAATCGGCCTTCGTGCGGGCATTGGTGAGCGGCAGGGCGTAGTTCTGGGTCATAGGTCCATGTGAAGCCACGTTGCCGTGTTGATTCAGCAAGCTGCTGGCCGAGGCGCCGAAGCTCTCGAGCAGGCTGGCTGCGTTGTAGCTGCCACCAGTACTGCCACTGCCATGGCTCTGATAGCCGTTACCTATCGAGTAGCCGCTGCCAATGCTGACGGGAAGCGGGAGTGACTGTGTGTTCAGCCGCTGACCGACATCATAGTAGGCATGTGGGTCGAGAGCACGGCGTTTGACATCGCCGAGAAAATCGTTGAGTGCTTCGATCGCCCGACGACGCGTTTCCATGCTCTGCTGGTCAGCGAGGGAAGCGCCCGGGTAGTTGACTTGCCCGTATCCCGAGTATGACTGAGGGTTCGGATAGTAGTTGTTATTGGCACCGTTGTGGCCACCAGCAGGGGGATAAGGTCCGTTCGACATGTCATGTCCAGGGAAGTAAGCTGTGGACGATGTCAGCGTCAATGAACCATGGAGACTGGCATCGAGCAAGAAGATACCCTCGCCATCGTGGAGAAACGCACCTTGACCGTTCTGCTGGTTCCTGGCGTCAGGCGACCGGAGCAGGACCGAGTCGTCGGCGTGAGTCTTGACGTGTTTCTTGAGATCCTGCGGTCTCTTGAAGGCTTTGCCGCAGAAATCGCACTTGTGAGGCTTGAGCGGGACATGCACGCGCATGTGAGAGGTGATGTGGTCGCGCTTGACGGTCGTGGTCCTGCAGTTGCCCCAGTGGCAGGTGAGGTTGAGGTTATTCGTCGACTTGCGACCGATGTGACGTTCGCAAACATGTTCCTGTAAATGTTGTGTCAGCGTGTGCAGTCGTCTACGAGGCGCGACGAAGAACGTACGTAGAGAGCTTCTGCGCCCGGCATGCGGTCACCGCAGTTCAGCCACATGCACGGAATGTATTCCTGTGACGCATCCTGGATAGGCTGTGCAGGGAGAGGCTGGATGCCCCTCGTCTCCTCCTGCAGCTGCTGGGCGAGGTGCTGTGTCTGGACGTCGTCGTCTGAAGCCATGTCGAAGAGGGTGCAGCTCAGAGTATAGCGAGGCCGCTTCTTGGCGAATACCAAGACCTGGAGCAGGCTTTGGTGCAAGCAACGATATAATCGCCCGATATGGTCGTGCAAAAGCCAACAAGTGGACTCGTGACACAGCAAATAAAAGCAGACGTGGATTTCCCGCGAAGAGCAGCGCGTGAGAGGTCGTAAATTAAGGAAATACGCTCGCCAGAAAATATGGGCGGAAGATGTGAAGGGCAGAGGGAGCAGACGGAGGGAGAGCCAAGAGTTCGGGGGAGGGAAGGCGCGGGTTTTCAAGACGCGGCTTGGCTGAAATTTGCAGGGCGACGCAGACGCCAGACACAGACAAAGGCCGCAGTAGACCAGCTGCTCGCCGCTCGCCGCTCGCCGCGCGCGCACAAGCACCTCCATACACTGCCGCTGCCCACCACTGCCCTCACACGGCACGCTCCCACTGGCCGCCGTGGAGTCTGGGCGCCAAGTCAAGACTTGGCGCGCTAGACCTGCAAACGGACTAGTGCGCCGGGTGGTTCTCGGGATGGCGACAGCGGACCCCTTTGGCCGCTGCGAAGGCTGAAGGAATTAATCTGCGGATATCGAGCGCGCGCTGTTCTCACTCGTGGACTGGTTGTTGGCAATCGAGCTCCCCTGGGCTGCTCGTAATTTATGCCGCTGAAAGCAGAGCAAATAAAAGTGCGGCAACTGCATGGTCAGACGC
Organism: Dothideomycetidae sp. 11243; assembly: GCA_000836255.1. Classification (NCBI taxonomy): domain Eukaryota; kingdom Fungi; phylum Ascomycota; class Dothideomycetes; species Dothideomycetidae sp. 11243. The sequence goes on along the minus strand of DF938589.1, from coordinate 406,517 downwards.
GGGAGTTGAGGAGATATCGCGCGCCCGTGCAACCGAGCTTTGCCAATAGAAGGTGCGCGTGTTATCAGGGCAGCCGGCCGGCCGGAAGTTGTACATCGCGGCAACAAAAAAAGCCTCGCGCTCGTTGGACACGAGTGAGAGTCTCGCCGCTACTCTGTCTGTATCGCAATAATGAAACCGTTGTTCATCGCAGGCTTGGTGTGATGTCGTGTTTCCTCTGCTCCGCCCTGGGCGCCAAGTGAGCCAAGGGCCAAGCCTGACGATTTGGCAAGGACCCCGCCGCTCCGCCCTGCTCGCCCCCTGTTTCCGATGCCAAGTCTTTCTGCCCAGTCCGCCCGGCCTCGGAGGGCGGTGGCATTGCACTTGGCTGTCGCAGCACTGCCCCTGGATGGCTCGAGGCCGACTGTCTACCTACATTGCTCCATCTCTCTAGCTTTTGTATCGCGGAAACTTCAACTCCCGTGTCTTCTGTGCTCTTGCATATTGGTCAGCCAAGTGTATTGCTCTCTTAGTACCCGGTGAACATTCTATCAAGGGTTCATTAATGCGACATCGCGCTGTCGACTCGAGCAAGGGCAAACAACATATTGCGGACATAAAATTCATCTACATCTGGATGTTCTGGTTCCCGTACGGACCACCGGACATGGGTGCACTGTCATAACAAATTTATAATAAGAAATGACGCATTTGTAAAGGCCTTTACTGCCGGTAGTTTGTCGGGAGATACACTCTGTACGTCCACTATTTACTTATAGCCCCGGTTAGTCGTCGACGACAACCGACACCGGCGTAGTCTTCTTGATCGCACCTTTGTACATGCACACTGTACGTCCGTCTCCCTCACGCAGTCCTTTTCCCAGCAAGCTCCGGACCTGGGGTTCTACCACATCCGCCGCCGGATCAGGCCAGCCGTTAGGTCTTTTCTCTACCGGAGGAGGAATACCACCCACAAGGGGTTCAAAGGAAGTCGCAAACGCAACCTCCATGGGGGGCATGTACTTGAGGTGGGGGTAGATTTCCGCTTGCTCCATAGCAATGCCTGCCTTGATCGCCAGGAAATCTCCCACTTTAATCCAGGCAAGCGAATCCAGAGCTAGAAACTTTTCCGATTCCTTTGCTATTCGCTCGTGGAAGACCCTAGCGGCCTCTGATTTGGCGGCTCCCGTATCCGGCGCGGAAGAGTCTGAAGGGAGAAAAGGGTCCGGCAAGTGATGTGCGAGATTGACGGGTCCGATTGCCTTCAACACAGCTTCACGCTGCATCGGGGACGTAGCGAAGTGCAGAATATCTTCGAGCAATGACCCTGGTCGTCTTTCGTTTGGATTCGGAAGTTCGATCAGCTCGTCACCAGCGTGGCTTCGCAAAATGCCAGCAGCTTGATAGTTGAGCATCCACGCGACATCGCGACATGGATTGGGCAGGCCGAGTTCTCCGCCGTAGACCGCTTGCAGTGGCAGGAAATGCTGCGATAGGTATCTTGCGATTTTTCTTGGGCTGATTCCCGACGCTTCTATCGAGTAGCGGAGAGCGCTGGGAAAGGTCTCCAACTTTTCCTGGCGTTTTTCTGCCAGTACTTGTTTCACGGCCAGTTTTCGGGCAGCATCGGCCTCTTCCTTTCGCCGAGCAAGCTCCTCTTCTTGCTTTTTCCGAGCGGCCTCGTCTTCGCGGCGAGCAAGCTCTTCCGCTTCTTTCCGAGCCTCCTCTGCGCGTTGCTTTTGGTCAGCTTTCTGGTCAATGATAATGGCGTCTTCGTCATTAGAGCTCGATTTCTTGACGGGAGCAACGCTTTCCGCAGCCGGCCGAGAAGTGCTGGAGTTGCTGGGCTTCCGAGTCTTATTCGATGTCGCCTGCGAGGAATCGAAGAGCGCAATGTTTTCCCGAGTTGCTTTGATTCGTTTCGTCTTGATCTCTGAAGATTGCGACGAGAGGCTTTTGGTCCGCGGACGCCCAGGTTTGCGGCGAGACATTTTCGACTCTTCTTCACCATTCGGCTTCATTGGTGCCTCTGGTGAGGATGCTGGGCGCGAGGATTCAGGTGATGGTGACTTTCGTATCGTGGCTGCACGCATGTCTTTGCGGGACATGAGGCGTCGCTTGGTCGGCGCAACATCAGGCGAATCATCCTCCTCCTCATCTTCCTCCTCAACATTGGCATTAGTGTCCGAGGCTTTGGACGGTGCGGGGCTTTTGTGCCTTCTGCTGTTCTTGAAATCAGAAATCGGGCTTGAACTCAGACCTCGGCTCTTCGCGGCCTCTGTGTACAAACGGTGCAAAAGTTCGCGTTCCTGCTTCCAGTGAGGGCCGCTACGAGCCTCTGCAAGCTCATACCAGGTCTGACCATTAGCTTTCGATCTCCAGAGAGGGTCAAAGTTTTCAAGTTCTGACAAGATCTTGACAGCTTCGAAATGCGATGTTCCTAGCGCTGCAAGCATTGGTTTCTCCGCTTTCTGCCTCATCTTCCAGGGGGTCATGTCGGCTAGTAGTAGATTGAGTACATAGAGGTCGCCCGTTTTGGCGGCGGCAGCAACGATGTTGTTGTCTACAGTGACGCGAGCATTGATGAATTCTATGACACCTTTACGGTCATTGTTCGCGACCAGTTTGAGGAGATTATCGGGATTCCGAGCCATGAAATGCAACCCTTGTTTAGGGCCGAGTCGATCAGTGCGCTCTTCTTCTGCCTCTGCCGGGGTCGAGGTTTCGAGCCCTTTCTGTTGCCGCTCTTCGATGGCTTTCTTGAGCATCTCTCTTATCTCCGAAGCGTCTTCTGTCTGATCGGTAATGACATCGAGAGCTTGTTGTCCCTTTCGATTCTGGTGGAGAGGATTGACACCAGCTTCAAGCAAGACACGAACCACGTCCGAGTGGCCATTCTCGACAGAATCAATGAGCGGAGTGTCGTTGTCAATGTTTGCACAGTCCTTATTACAGCCACTGTCAATGAGAAACTTGACAATATCCGGATAGCCGTTCAGCGAGGCAATCTGCAGAGGAGAGTTCCCGGCAAATTCAGAGATTTCCAATTGCTCGTGGTCTTTTTCCAGCCACTCCTTGACAGCATCCAGGTCGCCGTTTTCGCAGGCTTCGGCGAGACGAGTGAACCCGTATTTGTTGACATGACGCTTGTGCTCACGTCCCATGGGCCGGCCAGGTGTAGATACCGATCTATTGATATTCCTTGTAGATCTGCTCTGAGATGGTTGGGCAGATGTCTCCGAGTCGCTGTCGGAATCCCAAATGGGTTCCGATGTTTTGTCCTCTCTTGATGGCAAGTGCGACGCAGCACGACGTGACCGACTGTTCTGTGCCGCTTCAGCAGTGCCTTCCCGGGCCTTTTGATTGGTTGTCCCAGCATCAGCCCTCCTCTGCCTCCTCTGCCGCGTAGGGGGCGAGCGCTCATCAGAACTCGCCTCCGAGTTATTGTGGTCGATCGCACTCGCCCTCCTCTGTCGCTTAGTGACATCTGCGGTGTGCTGTCTCCGCCCTAGCGACGATTCACGATGCTTTCGTTTCCGAGGATTCAGCCGATCGCCTTCTTCGGGAGCTTCGCTGGCATCTCGTCCCAGCTTTGACGACTTTGAGTCGCCCAAATCGGAAAGTTCCGAGTCGGCAGAGCTGTCACCTTTGCCATCTTTGCCATCACGCGACCGGCTTTCGCGTGTTCCGCGCTTCCGAGACGCGGCCTTCCGATTGCCCTTCACCTCGATCGATGGCGGCGGCGGTGGTGTGGTCGAGACCTGAATCGTATCGCTGTTGACCTCGATGGAGGGCGCTGGCAAGGATCGAGCGGTGTGGAGGACCGCATCGATCGACTGACTCGGCGCATCAGGGTCGGTCTTGATTCCATTCGTCTTTTTGAGAGCCTCCTTGCGCTTTACAGGGGAAGAAAGCACCGTCTCTGCTTCGGAGTCATCTCTTGAAAGGTCAACACCATGGTCCACTGTTTTAGCGTCGGCGACACTGGGAGTTGGGTCTTGAGCTGATCCATCACCCGGAGGGATAGACCTTGATCGAGAGCTGCGCGTCCGAGGTTGCGACACGGCGACATGGCGCTGTCGAGGCCCATCAGTGAGGACTGGATGCGCCTCGGATGTGCCGTCCGGAGGAGTCGGGCCCCGATCACTCATTCCGCCTCATCTGCAGGTGACTGAATGCGCATAACCTGAACAATGGAGACGGGCTTGACTGTGGTCGCGAATGTGAGATGCCTGTGCTCGCCTCGGCCAAAGGATACGGTGGAAAGCCTTCGAGGAACAACCGCGCGGGTGCCAAATGGGGTTTGGACGGGCTGAGCGCGTGAAACGTTGGCGATGTAGTTTCGAGGATCGGGTGGTCGAGAATGAGGAGAAGCAAGAGGGACAGATTGGCGATAGCCAGACAAAAGACAGCAGGACAGCAAGACAGCAAGACGGCGGACGCGACTGGCAGAACACACAAGGCAGCCAGCCAATCAGCGCTCGACACTAAGAGGGGTCGCCCGGCAGATCACTTCCTCTCTGAGACTCGACAGCCGCCTTTCCTGTCTCGGCGGCGGCCCGCGAATCACGTGACCGACGCGTTGCCTCCTTCTCTTGCTGCTGCTTTCGCCTGCTTTTGGGGCGCTGTCAACTTCTCCTCTTCCTACCAGCATGAGCTCACTAGACGGACGACAAGCACCAAGTCATGTCCTTGTCCGTGAACACGGCAGAGCCTCGATGGATCACTTGCTGCTTGATTGATCCTGGCAGAGGCAAGCATTCTAGCCAACAATGACCAGTTGGTCTGTTTGTCCAGGGAAGCACAAAAGGCCGCCGAGTCTACAAAGACTGTCCATGATCGCAAGGATCCAACAAGCCGACGGCGCACGCGTAGGTTTTTATATGAATTGCTATAGCAAATGTAGACATGTGTTACACAGACTGGGCAGCACCACATGAGTTCGTCCTTCGCCACTGCGGCACAGGACTACGCCGCTGTGCACTCCGAGATCGCCGCTGCGTCGACGCTGTATCGTGACGCGCTGCGCCTGGCGGTCAGGCCTCACGACTGAGCCGCTGCAGACCATGTCGTCCACAAGTCCCGGTGTCGTTACCTCGTCTTGTCTCGTCTGGTCGGCATCGGCCATCAATTGCTCGACCGCCTGCATGGAGGGCGCTGCTCAGGTGGGTCCGCTCTCGACCCCTCGAGGAGGCTCCTGATTGCCTTCGTCCCGGCCTACATCGCCGTGGCACTCCCACCACATCCATAAAAGAAGCTTTTGGCCGTCTGCTTCCTTAAGCCTTCATGCCTCTCATCAGCGCTTGTGTCACGCTGGGAAGTTTTTTAGCGCTTTGTCGTTGTCCGAACTTTGGTTTCAGTGAGCTGCGGCTTCTTGAGAGGCATTCGCCCTCCTGGACAGTCACACGTCTGGTCGGCCACACCAATTCGAGGCGTGACTAGTTTGACGCCGAACGCCGTGCTGAGACCTGGCCCTTGATCAATCACCACGCGGCTGCCGCTCGGCGGCGACCAATCCTGTCGGGCATCTTGAGCCGATCGGCAGCTTGACGCCTTCGTCGTTGCTAGCACGTCGACTTGAGATACAAAACCATGTTTTGGTCCGAGAACGACCCTCACGATCTCCTCCCTCCATACACTACAACGAGAGAACATTCCAGCCACAACATGTTACACGGTACTTCGCTGATCGCAGGCACTCCCTTCATCCATCCTCCCTCCACAGCTCTCGATGAAGGCATGACAATGCACTATCCTAACCCAGCTTGGCCGAGTCAGGTACCAAGATCGGGTTGTGCGACGGTAATCCCTCAACTGTCGATGCCGCATTCGGCGTTCGACTCGTCGCAATATTCCCATCATGGGCAGCACTCTTCGTCCTCGTCACAACGTCGTGTCTTGACAGAGGCAGGACGAGCGACGATCTGTCTATACAAAGTCCGATACCCTAACACTACTCAGGCCGAGATAGCGGGTGAGTCCCACAGCAGCACCCAATGGCGGTAATCCGACTGACTCATTCACAGCCAAGTTCGATATCAATCGCAGGTACACTGTGCTCTTAATACACTCTCCTGCAGCTTGCTGACTCCTCCGCAGCACGGTCTCGAAGATCATCAAACTTAGCGACAAGCATCTCGGGCCTGGAAATGTAGGCAGCGCTTTAAAGCTTTGGGCGCGGTCGCGGAAGCTTACAGCTATGACTCCCAATGCGATTGAGCATCATGTCGCTCAAATCCGGGACGCCATGGGAGTTCCAAGAGACGACCCGGGCAGCAGCAAGAGACGCCAGAAGAAGATCACGATGCGACTCGATCAGGCCGGCCAGACCGAGAACCCGTCTGCAACTACCACAGCGGTATCGAAGATGCAATTGAATCCTCGCCGATTCGGGTCAGCGAAGGATAAGGTGGTCATGGAAGAGAGTATCGCTCGCGCAGTACGAATGGCAGCAGGCCTACCTACACTCCCACGACTCGAACCTATCCTGACGAAATGTCCTCCATGTATCAATCCTCATCAATCACCACCGCCTGCTCTTTCTGACCTGGGTGTCAACAATCCGATGGCAAACATGTCGCCCGTGCCAGTCACGTCGGCGCTGGACAGCCACGAAGCCTTTGCTAGCCACCTTGACACAGCCATACCCGCAGATATTAATGCCGTATCATGTTTCGACGCCGACGATCCTACGTTCGACGACTTCTGGGAGCTCAATCCTCAAGACACTTACAGGTATGATACTCCGATGCGCGAGTCCGTTTATTTCACAAAGGCGCCCGAGCAAGGTGAGTCGGACTTTCTCAATCTCGCCACAAACATTATCGGCAGCTCAAGCCCCAGTGGATCCGCAACTGCCATGACGCAAGTTGGTGCGAGGAGTGTCTGCGAATCGCCACCTTCGACGCGGAAATTCTTCTCCTCAACCGGTAGCGAGCCGCGAACAGTCTGCCCCTTCACATCTCGAGGGGTCTTTCAATCATGGTTCGGGGAGGCGCTAATAGACGTCAAGCGTCACGCGCATGACCGCGGGTACCTGAGTCCATATCAGACCTCGGCCATGGATGAGATGATCACCACAATGAATCTGCCGCAAGTCTGCGGCTAGAGTGGCGGTATGGCACGACTAGGCGCGCGATCGGGATCCGATCAGGACCGTGACTCCGCTCAATACCGCGATCGCGATACCGATACCGGAATCCTCAAGGAACAAGGCAGAGCGAGAGGAACATGGCATTTTGTCGATACAAGGCGTTCGGCACAGCAGTGGCACGCTTTTCGCGTTCACGACTGATTCGTCAGTTGACAGGCAGGCAGGCAGGCAGGCAGGGATGCAAGCGCGGAGCATTACGGGTGTTTTTCAATCCGTGGCAGACCTTCCTACTTGGCGCATTGGGATTGGGACTCGGACTGAGATTGGTAGGAGAGGACAGGCGGTCAGAGTTTTTGGGGGGCGGCGCAGGTCAGGCGTATCAGAGTCGATTACTTTGCTTTCTCCTCGAATGGATTCCTGAAATTTCACCAATGAGCGAATAATCCCTGTTTCCGACGCGGCGGCGCTGGCAGACGTGGAAAGCATCCACTACGGTCTGCCTTCCTTCCACCAAGTAGGCTTCTGCAAAGCGATTGGCGTCTGATGGTGGGGCGAGGGCGGGGCTACACGCGCCGTCCGCACTCCGTCCTTGCTGCTGTTTGGTTGAGGTAGGACCAACCATATTCCGCCATCCTGCCACTCAGCTTTGTACCTGTCGTACTACAACAGCGTCACATGTGCGCGTGCCTCATGCGGGGAGTGTCACTTTATGGTTGTGGCCAGACAGCCCTGTGCGCAGGCGCAGAAAGTGAACAGACAAAACAAGGCCGTGGAGGGTAACGCATGCAGATAGGAAATTGATTGCAGGTTATGCCTGCGGTGTGTATTACGATTAATTAAAGAGAGCTGAAGAGCAGAGTGCAGGACACGGCGTCAGGTTTATTGCTGCTGCTGCACTGCTAGCTCGGGAAACAGTCTGCATACCACGACCTCGACGAGTGCGAAGAGGAAGTGTTTGTTCATGTACTCGTCTTCGAAGAGCACCAATATCTCCTGCTCGATGCACTCCACGGCCGCCGTGTCACGATCTTTTGCATTCTCCCCCGTCCCCGAACCGAAGTATACCCTACGCACGGCGTCGGGAATGAGCGAGAGGATCGTCTGCGCGCACCGGCGCTTGATTGCTGCAATCTCGTCGGGCGTGGAGGGAGGCGGGACGCCTGGGGCGAGCGAATTGTTGGGAAAGAGGTTTGCGCGTAGTGTCTTTAGGAGGAGCGGCAGACGAGACGGCGCGAAGAGCGTCGTTGTCAGGTGGTAGGAGATGAGCCTGGAGGGGTTTGTCAGACTGGTCGCTCGATCGTGAAGCTTAACAAATGAGCACAAGGGGTGGTTCGGAGACGAAATGCTGTCATCGGTCTAGATTCTACGCTTTCGGTGCATGACGACGTTTTGTCGGACAGAAGTGGCCCGCAGCTGATTTCGTCTGTGCCTTTTGTGGTCTGCCGCGAAGGATGAAGCTTTACATCTCCTCAAGCAACAATATCGGAGTCTTGAGACAGAAGGTGACGCCGGCGCGTACGTATGCGCATGACCTCGCTAGTGTCAGGTTGCGATGAAGCCTTCCGATCACGAATTCACAGCAGTCAGGCAAGGCGCATGATCGCTGTGTTACCCGTCATGCTCGATGGCGTCCTTGCATCGAAATCGATCTCTCGGTGACAGCATACAGTCGGGCTGCGGTACGTCGTAAAGAGACAGATAAGGGCAATGTGTAGTGCAATACCACAAAGAGGGACAGCATGAAGAGAGACAAAGGCAGATGTTTTGACGTACCTGTCCATACGGGAGTCGGCGGCGCCGATTCTGCCTGGCCCCGATAGCCCAAAATGCTGTACCAGTGACAGTGCCCCGACCAACCACGGCATTTTGACGTTGAGACCAAGCAAATGCATGGGGACGCGCCAGGCGGCCATGTCGAGCACTGCCACTTTGTCTTGCTTTGTTGCCAGCTGTTGTGCAACGTTACTTCCAGCGTCACAGCTTGACGTAGCTGAACTCGGCGGTTGCAATGACAGCCCACCAGAGTCGCTTCGAACACCTCCTCCGAACCGGGAGGGAAGCACTGCAGCGTCGTTGATTTGGACAAACAACGAACGGATGGTACCAAACAGCAGCAACGCGACGCGCAGGATTTCCCACCCAATATTGACAATCAATGCGTAGACGCTGTGCACTCTTGGTCGCGCTCGAAAAGCTTCTCTACCCGATGTTTGGTCCGACAAAAGTCCGTACTGATCCAGGCGACTAGACTTTTTGCTACCAGCCTCGACGGAAGGCGGAATGCTCACAGGTCGAGCGGCAAGGACCGCCTTGGTAGTGACATCCCACAAGAACCAGCCCTGGCAGACCTTGCCGCCGAGAACATTGCCGACGATCATCTCTGAGAATATCTCGCTTACAAGCACCTTCAAGCACGGGTTTTGTAGATCCTCGGGCGGCAGCAGATGGTCGAGCACACCCTCGATCAACAGCTGTCGCCAGACCGCCTCATTAGCGCGTTGAGTGTCTGCAGCCGTGGGATCCACTGCTGATGGCACAGGAGAAAGCGCTGGATGGGGCTGAAGGGCGTGATAGATCGTACGAGCGTCGCTTCCAAGCACACGACCTGTTTCAGCTGATGCGGTGGATTGGGCGGCTTTGAAGGCTGTGAAACCAAATCAGTGACGCGTAACACAGAACCACAGCAGACAATGCCCCTCACCTTCGGCATGCTGGTTGATCAATTCAGGAATCTCGTCGAGCACCAATGATTCGAGGTCCACTCTGCGAAGCCTTTGTTCTAGACCTCGAGTACAATGAGCGATAATCTGGACCACCTCGTCCACAAACTCGTGATCGGGCGTGATCTTGTTGTACCACGCCTGAACAAAGTCCTTGATGATCACAGAAATGATGGCGTAGAGCTGCAGATCAACCTCGTTCGAGCTGGTCAAAGGCGGCAACAGCTCTTCCAATGCCTGCACGCTGCCATTGTCCGTCACGGCTTTGAGCTGTCCGGCGCACAACACGCGACGCACAAATGCAGCAGTGAGGGCATCGTCCTTTACTTCTGCGCTGACCTTTCTGGTGCTGCTGTCCCGCGTCGACTTGACATCCCTTTCACTCTGACTATCAGTGTTGCGATTTGTGCGAGACGAGGATTTCGACCGGTAGTGCAGCGGCCGATTAAGGCCCTTGACAGCGAGAGTGTTCATTGCACGACATTCTCACAAGAGATCTGTATGCGCGAAGTGTGATTTTTAAATCAAAAGGAGTCGTTAATCTTGGTGGCGCCATCTCGTGTGTCTCAGCGTCGAGGTCGCCGCCACCATGTCGCCGCCAAGCCCCCCGCCGGCTTCACATCTGCTAACTATCCTGCGTAATTTCAACTCGTACTACACCACCTGCCACGCACAGATACCATCAGAAGAGTGTGCAATCATGGCCGAAGCAACGCTAGACGAGGTGGATGGTACGTGAACCCATCCGCTTAAGCTGAAAATCGAAATCTAATGCCGCCCCAGTCCAGCTCAAGGAGATTATCAACAGGTTGCACTTCCTGCTGATCGAGACACACGACTACCACGGTCCGAACACAGCGCAGACCATGACGGACGAAATGTACGTCCACGCCCTCTCTCATTTTCCCTTCCGTACACCCGATGCATGCACCGCGTCCTCTAGGTAACACTGACCCTTCTCAAAAAGAAAGGGTCTCATCCGCGCGCTCGCCACGCTAGTCCAGACCGCGCGCCGCTTACCCACCGCCCTCCCCGCAGAGGTGATATCCGACTTTGTGGAAAAGTCGCGCAACCCGGACATTTACACGCGCGAGTTCGTCGAGCACGTCCAGAAGCTCAATCAGCAGCTCAGCGGGCGCAGTCAGGCCTACGCCGACTTCCGCGACGCTCTGGCGAGGGAGATCGTCGGTGCTGTGCCTGAGCTTAGGGGCGAGGTGGGTAGAGTGCTCGAGGGGTCGGGGGGAAAGTTGCCGCCACTTGCTGCTGCTGACGAAGATGAGCCGGCTCAGCCGGCTGAGTAGGTGGTGGTGAAGGTGTTGGAAACGACTGAGACGATCAATGATGAAGCCATAATCATGACATTTGAAATAGACTAAATTGCATTCCTGAACGTGTATCCCGTGCTATGCTTCATTTCAATTCGTAATATCGTCTCTCATTCCTTCACTGCTCGATGCTCTCGCAACGACGCGTTTTCCGACATACTCACTTTTTGATCGCCCACATGTCGCCCTTCTTCTCGACCTTGCCCTCGGACTCCATACCCTGCAACAGCCAAGTGACCTCGTCCTCGCCAAAGTTGAAACCCCCAGGAACCACCATCTTCAGCATCATCGCCATCCGACTTGCGTCCATGGCGCCGCCGTTGGTCAACATGCCGATGATAAACATCTCGTACATGCCCTTGTTGTCCTTCAGGACCGCGTCCTGGCTCTTGAGAGAAGAGACGGCGTCATCTGGCTGGAGAGGGGCTGCAACGGCCGCAGTGCTTTCTCCTTCTTTGGGTAGAGTCTCCATAACCTCAAAGACATCCGTTTCCACTTCCCTAACCACCCTTTTGGTCACCCAGAAGGATAAAGCGTTCCGCACCAAGACTTCGTCCATGTTCAGGTGTTCTTCCAACTCCGCCACGCTTCTCCTTGCCCCTCGAGCCTCTCCATCCACATCCATCATCTCATTCTTGGTACTGCCGCCCTCGAATGCCCAGATCACCGATGCAACCCAAGTCTTGATTGACTCGAACATGACGCTGCGGTCGCTCAACTGAAGTTCTACCGTCGTTCTTCCCAAGGCATTGAGCCACTGTAACCTTCGGAGGTTCTTGATGTGCTTGAAGCCTTTTTCATACTCTTTCTGGGCAGCCTCAATTGCCGGGGGCACTTTGAAGTTGTCATCCCTGAGCTCCGGCCAAAAGAAGCTGCTCAAGACCTTTGCTTCGAATTGGATTTCGGGGTGTCCGGCGCCGCCGGCGGATCCTACGTCGCAGAAATTGGGATTGCGAAACAGTAGGTGTCCCTTCCCTTGGGGTCCAGCAACTGCAGCCTCCTTCACCGTGGCCACAAACTGCGCCTTCAAATCTGGGTTTGAAGGTAGGTAGGTTTCCATCTTTGACATCAATTCGACAAGAGAGATTCCGCTCTCAGGTATTGCATCGTATACGTCAGCCGCTTTTGGAATCTTCGCTTTGGCAGAGCGGAGCAACTTCATGATGCGTGCAGAGTCCGACATATCTTTGACCATTACTTCGGCGGCTTGGAGCTTGTCGGCTCCAAGCCGCGTCTTAAGCATTTCCACCAGCCGCTTCTCGTTTTCGAAGTCCGTATCTTCAGCTCGCAAAAGGCGTTCGCCGAGGATTTTCTGGATCTCCAGAATAAAAGTGTCTTTGTCGAATAAAGCGAGCATATACGATATTATATCATTGGTCCTCGTGGTACGATAGTCGGGTCCAGCATCGATCGGGTCCGGAAGCCACTCCATGTCGTTCCAGTCAAGAGACTGATTGTGTGGAGGGGCGGTGTGCTCACTGCGTGACACCTCGCGAGCAATCTCCAAGCAACACGCTTCGCCGTCTGCCAGGACAGGGGTGAGCACTCCATTGACCTCTTGCACTTCGGTCAAGAAGGACGCGGCTATTACCTTGACCGTGTCTTGGCGATCTCTAAGTAGAATGCGGAGAGGCTGAGCTACCTTCTCGAGAAGTACGGAGCGATTGTCGAGCGTTTTGAAAACGCGAATTACTGACACATAAATGGTAAGCAATTCAGCTGTAGTTATTCCGCTATGACCAATCCGCTCTTCCATCTGGCTCATGAAGACCTGGGCGAGATGTTGCTTGGCGTCGATCAGAGCTACGTAGTCCTTCAAGTCAAGTATAGCCCCAATGGATCTCGGCCATAGTTGCACATATGTCAAGAGGTGGACGAGGCGCGAACGACCGAGGTGCTGCAGCGCGTGGCGTTGCCATCCTTCACAGTCGCTTGCTCGTAATTGCAGCTGCGTATTGCCTGTGACGGCACGCAAGCATTCCAGAGCTGAAGGTTGCAGACGTGCTTCGATCCATACCCTCAGATCCGGAGCCCGAGTCTGTCCCGTGATCCAATCCACCTTCATACTAAAACCGTTGACATGGTCCTCGATCGTCGCTTGAACAGCCAGCGCCAGTGCAATCTCTCCGCGGTCAGATGTCAGTCCCACCTCGGCCAAGTCGTTGACCAGATATAGTTGGTCCGCGACTTGTGCCGCGGTTCGGGTGCCTGAAGTCATTTCCTTGAGGATTGTTGATAGAATGAGCGCCAGGGAAGTAACGTTTTGGTCGTGAGACACGAAACGGCGCGCTGCGAGTTGGAATGACCGAGTTCCCACATTATGAAGGCTCACAACTGCCCGGAAGCGTTCAAAATTAGGCGTTCTTGGTTCGATAGGCTTGGAGTTGGCAGTCAACCAGCCTTTGATCGGCTTGAGGGTATCTGCAAGGCTCGTTTTTAGAAGGTGTGCCGTCCTGTCGAGAATGTCATGGGCGGCATGGTTGATCCGGGACTGCAACACTGTCAGGCATGGATGAAGCCCATCGTTCGAATGCACGTACTTGGTTCCAGAATGCCATCAGTTCTGGTGCCACGAAACTGTGAAAGTGCTGTTTGATCTCTTCGGCAAACCACTCGTCCTTTTTGATATCAGTATTTGGCTGGTCGAAAAGAGCTGGAGGACCTTACCAGCTGGAAGATACGGTCGGCGAGAATGTTCTGACTCAACAAGACGTTCAAAGCGCCGTCAAGGTCCGGCGGTGGTATCTCTGTGCGAGACGAGAAAGAGAGCCAGCGTGTGGCAACAGTCCAAGCAGCCTCGCGTCTGGCCAGACCCTCAGCGAGACTGTCGACGGCATCTCCTGCCTGAGCCACGGCTGGCGACAGAGGGACTCCCACATCTGGCGAGGCCTGAGGAGTCACCTGCTGATGCTGGTGTGGAGAAAACAGTGCCCTGAACGCGCGCTGCCGTTGGCGCTGTCGCTCGAGCTGCAGCAGTGGGCCATCGGGAGGGGCAGCACGGAGCTTGACGGACATTGTGCGGAAGTCGAGATCATGCCAGTGGAATAATTGGGGAGAGCGGCGATGGCGCAGAGAGGCATCGCACGAGGTGAACAAGGTGAACAAAGTGAACAGGTGAACAAACAACGAAGGGCACACGGCGTCACGCCAAAAAACGCGAGGCACGTGACACGCGGCGAAGTGCAGCTGCTGCGTCCAAGCGTCAAACCGTCGGGCGTCAAGCGTCAAGCGTCAACCCGCGACATTTTTGATCGTCCGTCCATCCAATGTCTGTGTCACCAGCGAACGACGTGCACCGCGCTCGCTAGCGCCTCCGCCTCAAAGTACGCAGTGCTCTGGCGATGGGTCACTCGGCCTTAATTCACGCTGCTCGGCTCGTCGCTGGTGTTCTACTTCAGCTGTGCTTGTACTGTTCACAGAGACCCGCTCATGTTCAGCTGGACGGACCTTGGGTTGGACTGGACTGGCAGTGGAACACAATCCAGGCGGCGTTTGCAGCAATGACACGTAATTGCACCCAGATTCGCGTAGACCTTTCCCTCATTTTTTGATTGCCACTTTGCGCCGTCCTATGTTGGACGGAGACTCGCATGACCGAGTGTCAAAGTTCGATTCACATTGCTATCGTGGTCTTCGCCCGATAACCTCTCCTCGCTACTATATATGTCTGCGTCCACGACTCAGGCCGATGCATAACGCTCGTCAAGCATTGTTTGCTCTAGATCATGCAATACATGGCGCCCCTCTTGCCAGGCCTGGTCCCAAACGGCAAGAAAATTGGAAAGTCCGTCAAAATGCCAGTGAGCTTTGTTAATCTGCCGGTGGAGATCATCTACGAGATCATGAAGCTGGTAAAGTCGTCTTCTGGTTCTTCAACCTTGCTGGTGTAGTTTTCTAATCATTGACTCGCAGTGCACGACAATGAGTGATCTGGTCTCACTAGCACAAGTCCACTCTACAATGCACAGCATCGCTGTGACCATCATATACAAGAAGTTCGAGGTCGAATGGGCTGATGCAGAGCATCTGGGTCGACTGCGTGGCACAGTGGACGCCCTCATTTGTGGTCTGACGACGCTGGTCAGGTCGAATGACGTGTTTGCCAATGGTGAATTGCCCGGAAGCTCGTCTCCAGTCGGACCTTCACCGTCAGATCTACGAGTACCCCGACGACGAAGTCAGTCTCTTACACGTCACGTCAAGAAGTTTCTCATCCACAACGGTCCACCCGAAGCGATACGCAAATACTTTATCAATAAGACCTGCGGCAAGCTGCTTGGCGCTCTGGTCGCCGCTGCCACCTCTCGCATGCGAAATCTGGACACGTTCATCTGGGATATGCCCACTGGTACCCGTCGCGATGTCTGGAGTTCTCTGTCCTCTCTGGGGAGCACGTCCGATGATCAATCGTCCATGCTCAAACACATCTGGGTTCGGCATCATAGAAACACCAAGATTCCCGGACCCAGAATTGCGACTGAATCGGGCGATGGGACATCAGTCTACCTGACCGACCAATACAACGCTCTGTCTCGAGTTGAGTGGCCATCCTACTCGGGTCTGGCCCCTTTGAAGAGCCTCACGGTTTTAGACATCGATGAAATGCAGTACATCGATGAGATGAGTGTTCTTGTCGGCCGATCAATTGACACGCTCGAGGTATTGAGGGTCGGAATCTCTGAGGAGGCCAGAGAAGACGAATGGACGAGATGCTGGAAATGGAATTCTCTCGAGCAAGTCGATCAAAAGGATCCCATCAGAAGCACAGCGACCATCGGTGGTCAAAGACGAGAAGGGGTTCTCGGGGTCCTCACCAGTGCATTCATAGACCTCAAAAAGTCCGAGGCGCACCAACACTCTGGCGAGGTCGAACACGCCCCCTCAATTTTGGAGAGTGTGGCTTTCTATCTGCCGCCGTCTATGGACACAATTCTACATCGGGAATTGGCTGGATCGTCTGAAAACTCACCTTCTGTGAGCAAAGCTATTTGCAACAGAGAAACGTCCGAAAACTCTGAGCCAGGGAGCACAGTCTTGCGATCTAACCACGATTTGTCACATTTCCGGCGGAAACCCAACGAAGCGAGCCGCCATCAAGACAAGAATGCACGCAGATGTCTACGCCTCAACACACTCGAGATGCAGTGTCTTCATCTTTCGCCTTTGATTCTTGCCGTCGGCATCGACTGGAGTATTTTGACTACTCTCACTTTGCTAAATTGTCCCGGTCATGATTCTCTTTGGGAACAATTGCATACCGAACATTGTACAGATATCGAGTGGTCGAAGTACGCACAGCCATGCGTCACCAGTGCAATCGAAATACACAAAGAGATGATCAGGAGTTCGAGATTGAATCTCAAAAACTTGCGCACAGATACAGCCACCCCTGCCTTTATAAAGTTTGTGTATCAGTGTCTAGTTCCCGACACTTTGCAAACCCTCTGTTTGCAAGAGCTGACAGGATCCTCTCCGCAAGTCCTTCTGGACGATGTATTCAAGTACGTCATCGGAAGACATCGGAGAAGCCTCCGCTGCTTGCTCCTCGATAGCTGTAAGAGGAAGAACGGCAGAATTGTGAGCTCAAAGACGTGGAGGAAATGGTCGCTGCCCCCTCGACATCTGAAATTTATGACAAATGGCGACATGGATCAGTTGCAGGAGCTTGGCTTCTGCATTGACTACGTTTTCGACTGGGTTAGTCTGACTCAGAATCTCCCGGCGCTTGTCAATTTGCGTACACTGTATGTCGCCCGGTACTCCTCTTTCATCCAGGAGCCCGACCTTTCCCCCGAGGCGCTCGCGGAATCCGTTCTCGAAGTCGTCGAGGCCAAGCCAGCGATGCAGCTGCGCTTCATCGGCGCAGCAGACAGATGTTACGAAGTCATCGAGAACGACGGCCAATACTCAGGCCCTCCATCAATTATAACGACAGACCTGTCCTATAGCGACGACGACGACGACGATTACGATGTCCTATACGAAGACGATGACGACATCTACGATGACAACGAAGACGACGACGAAGATGGAGACACGGACTCGGACTCCGAAACGGAAGACACCTCCGAAGACGAACGTCTGGCGCTCCATTTCCCTGACCTGCCGTACCCGGACGTGGGTCCCTTGGACTCTTCAGGCAATCCTGCCTCTTCCGGCCCCTCATGCTCTTCAGACCCCTCATCCTCGTCAGACCCCTCATCCTCGTCAGAACCCTCCTCGACCTCCTCCACACCCAGCACAGTCGACTGCGGTGCCCGCGACTTCGACTCCGTCTCCGACCGTCAGTATAGACTGCGGCTCCGCGAAATTTTGTACTATGATAAGAAGGTGTCGCTTTTCCAGATGCGGCATGGGAAGCTCTAGGCTGTCCTGGTCTGGTTCTGCTTACCTTTCCGTTGGAGGGAAACATGGGATCCCAGTGCAATGAGCCATGCGCATCGACGAGGCCTGTTTTCTTGGGCTCATAGAAACGGTCGACGATCACTAACAGACTACTTGAATTTCATAAAGTCCACACTCGAGATATTCGCGTGCTGACGCTAATAATGTGACATTTGACTATCTCTTTTGCATTTTCATTGCCGTATACTCAATCCTACCTCCCATCCATGACCTATTGTCCAGCAACCACGACTCTTGTTCCCTTCTTCTCCACCGTTGCCCGAAGTGCGTCGAGTACCCTCTTCCTCTGAAGCGTCCGATCATGATACGCTCTGATATCCTCCGGCGCGACAGCGGTATCATACATGCGCCTCCTATCCGCCGCACTACTCATCAGACTTTGGCTCAGCATCCCGCTTTCTGCCAGTGGCGACGAAGTATCGCCGCCCAAAGCGACGAGACTGCGCGACGACTGCGGGCGCGGCGGGGTGCGGAAGCGCGATCCTAGCATACCAGACATGCCCAGCTTCTCCACGCCGGCCGAAGAGCCGTTGAGAAGGCTGCGGCGGTGCGGGTGTCGACCTAGCCCTGCCGGTGTGGCTAGCGCGTTTGTTGATCGACTGAGTGGCAGACCACGTCTGGCGGCAGCGCTGCTTCGGAGACTGGAAACGCTAGACCGTAGTGGATCTGTCTCATCTGCATCGCCTAGAGATAGACCGGCCAGCCCGTGAGGCAAGCGACGTATTTGTGCTTCCAATACATCAACGTCACCAGACTTTTGCTCGATCATGGCAGTCATTTTCATGATAGTATTGGTCACGGCTTCGACAGTCGGACCTTTCTCAGTGCTGTCATTCCCTGACAATTGAGAGGAAGATAGCTCGGCGCGCAGAATGCTGCCTTGCTCTTCGGCTTCTTGGAGCAGCTTCTGTACCTTGCTCATGGTCTGGCGGAGCTGACTTTGTTTCATTTCGGTGTCCGTGTCCAGCGGCGCATTTCGCTGGGCTGCTCGCTTGTCGGGATCTGACTGTAAAGTCACCTGTCGCCTGACCTCGTGTGCGCGGGCACGCAGCCGAACAGTCTCGGTCATTAGATCAATTATGTTGGAAATAATGGACGTAATGTCAGTCAACTTTTCCTGCTCCAATGATTTATCAATTCGGTCCTCCAGACGTCCAAGGTCCTGTACTTCCACCAAACACCAGTCATCCTCGTCGTCCAAATCGCTGCTTGCTCGGCCTTTGTCCCGTCGCAATTGTTGGTGGCCTCGTACGAAAGCCTCCAACGAACGTGCATTGAGGCCGAGAGTGTCAATCATGCTGTTGATATCTCGATAGACGATCTCGATCTGTCCACCGAGCCCTGGTTTGTCGGCTATGCCGACATAGTCTTGGTGGGCGACAAAGGGATCCAGAACTTTTGTTGGATGGATTTCAGAGTCCAAAATAGCTCGTATCCTAGCGTCTTCATCATCGCTCAGATCAGTGGTCTCGGGCTCTTCCGGTTTGATCGGGACTAGTTTCTGTGACCGTATGGTCGAGGCAGGTTTCGCAGAAGTGTTGGCTTGGGGGCGTGGCTGCAGTGTAATAGGTTGGTTTGAGACCTGCCTAGTAGAAGTCCGCGCCGCAGGAGTGGATATGGATCGTACTGGTGATGGGGAACGAGGAGACTCTTTTTGAGGTGGGGCGAAAACAGGACCTTTAGGCAGCCCTGCAGGAGTAGTGGACGGCATCAGTGATCGGGAAGGCTTCTCTGCGGTCGATGTGGTAGATGGGAATGTGAGACGTGAGCCAAATGGAGTAGTCGACGCTTTGTCGATGTTTCGCTGCGTTACCTGGGGAGTCGCAACGTCGTCATCACTACGTTCTCCTCCAGTCTCGTCCTCCCACTCCCCATCATCTTCATCGTCTTCCTCGTCACCTTCAACGTCTTCCTCTGATCCATCGTCTTCATCTTCATCGTCAATGTCTCTGTCTTCATCGCTCGCCACTGGAGACAGCTCTGGTGAGACATCCGCGAGATCCACTGGTGGGCTACCAGCTATAGGAGGGAAGTCATCATCCTTGGTAGCCTTGGATTTGCTAGAAAGAAAATCCGGGGGAAGCGGTGCATCGTCCTTCCTGGAATCGGCCTTGATGGAAAGGAAGTCCGGTGGTAAAGGCGCGTCCTCTGCCGATTTCGGTGCTTTGGTTGCCTTGGGCGTCGTTTCGGGGACTGGAGGTATGTCGCTCAATTTGATATTGGTATCTTCTTTCTTTATGGGAAGTGTAAAGTCTGGTGGCAGAGGAGCGTCTTCGGGAGCCTCGGCACGCTCGGATTCCTTGGCCTTAAAATTGAAAAGCGAGGAAGATTGCTTCGGAGGCGAGGCGGGAGTTGCAGACAGCTCCGTATTAGCAGTTGCTTCCCCTTTTGAAGGTGTACTAGGTCTCTTTGCAGCATCTCCAAGCATGTTTGCGAAGCCAGACCCGAATAAAGATGTACCTTTGCCCTCCGAGGGTGGCAGGTCGTCCTTCGCGGTGCCGTCGCCTTTGAACCCGCTTACAAGTTTGAAGTTGGAAAGTCCAGGTGGGTTTATCGAAGACGTTCCAGCTGTAGCTTTGTCGTCGGCCATCTGGTTGCTCGCATCATCGTCCATCATATCTATAGACACCGCCGATGCTTCGAGGTTTGACGGCTTGCCAAAGGAGAATCCTGTTTGTACAGTGGTTGATGTTTGCCCGAAAGAGTTCCCACCATTAGAGGAGAAAGCAGTGCCGGACCCAAACGCGGATTGTGTTGTATCGTTACTCTGTTTCGATTGCGCAAAAGCGGCAAATGGAGATTCTTTATTGCCTGACCCAGATCCAAATGCAGCAAAGGGTGAATTGGCAGGTTTTGTGTCTCCGAACGCGGCGAACGGTGAATCACCCGACTTCTTGTCTCCGAATGCGGCGAAGGGCGAAGGTTTGGACGCATCGAGTCCGCCCGAAGCCCCGAACGGAGATGCAGAGGACGAGCCAAATTTCGCAAATCCGGCAGACGATGTGGTAGAAGTCGGAGCTCCAAAGCTTGGCTGACCAAAAGCAGGTGCACCCGCCTGTGTCGCAGATGAAGCGGCGGCCCATGGAGACGATTTGTTGCCAAGCCCGCTGGTAGAACCAAATGCTGCAGGCGCGGGTGTTCCACCAAAAGCAGTATTGTTCGATGAAGCCCCAAAAGGTGTCGCGGAGCCGAACGCGGGCTTATTTTGAACTGGTGACGGCTGTGCTCCTTGAGTAGACGCACCCCAAGCACTCTGTTTCGAACCCATGGCCGAAGCGCTACCAAACCCGGGTGTGCTGGTCGATCCGAAGGCAGGACGTGATGCTTGACCGAATGTACTAGATCCAAAGGCTGGAGTGCTAGAGTTGGTAGACGCAGCCGTGCTCGGTGTGGACTGGAATGCGCTGGATTGCATGGCAGGGGTGGCCTGGGACGTAAAATTCACCAGTCCGGGATACGCAGTCTTTTGTCGAATGGAGGCTGTGTACGTAATCCACCAGGTTGAAAGCCTTCCTTCGTGGTCAAGGACCATGAGAGCTGGAAGAGGAGTCGCGGTCTCTTCCATGTCGTCCGAAGGCAAAGGACGTTTGACCAAATCTTTGCTAGAGAGATCAAGGCACATGCCGATCGGCGAAGTGTCTCCCATACCATCCGCACTCATCGGCATCTGTGCACGACGAGAATCTTCCGCCATGACTGTAGTGGTGTATTTGTTTGTGACTGATTCTGCTGAAACATCCGCGCTGAGAGGGGTACTTGAACAAGTGAAAACGCCGATGTCGGTGCCGGCGGTGGAAGATATTATAAGCATGTCATCGAGACTTGGTGGGAAACTTTTCAAGCGAGAGATGAAATGGTGAGCAGGATTGCGAAGACCAAAAGCCGGTGTCGGATCTCCGGCAAACTTTCCTGCAACGAAAGAGCCGGATCCTTTGTCCCTGTGCATTAGGTGATATGTTGAATCTGTTTGGTCGCCATTGATCGGGGTGTGAATAGTGAGAAAGTCGTCGTTGGCGAGCCAGTAAATCGAAGTTATGGGAAGAGGTGACGAGAGGCTGGGTGGAGATGGTATGGAAGCCTTTTGATTTCCTTGATGATCGAATTGAGCCGCTGTGCCATCCTCCAGGCCTGCAACCATTTGCTTGCCCTTGGCGCTCCATGACACACAGCTGGCTCCTTCCTTGAAATAGGTACCCTGGCTACCAGAGACAAGCTTCCTCTCCTTAAGATCAGCCATGAGCAGCTGACCACCAGCAAGAATTACGGCGAAAAGATGCGCAAACTCCGGCGCGGGATTGGGCACCAAGGCGCGGACTGGTATCCCATTCGTGGCTAGCTCCAAAGCGGCCTGCTGTTGACCCTTCTGCAGCGCATCAACATCGTACACAGCGAGTCCACCTCCTTCCTCTGCAGCGATGACGAGACAGCTTCCGTCTGCTGAAAAGGCGACCTGCGAGACCCTGGGAATTTGCAGCGTGATCGAGGGATCGAAAGGCTTGACATTGTTTTCAGCTGGAGTGCCATTCGTGTACGCCTGACGCACTGCGTCTGTTGTGGCAAGGACAAGGGATGATGGACCGGCCGCAGCAAGGAGTCCCTTGGATGAAGAAACACTTAGGAGGGAAGCGGTGGATGGGGGAAGTCGATCAGAAGGCCATTGCTGGGTAAGGATCTGAAGCTTGGTTTCTCCGGCTATTGATCGAAAGCCTATCGCCTGTCTTGCTGTCAGTATAAGCCAACGAGTGATTCGGATATCCATACATCTGTCTCAATAGCCTCCAGATCTGGTCCAGCGGAAGCCAGGGATGCATTTGTCCCACCAGCATTCCCTCCCGCATTTCCAAAACCCCAGGACATTTGCTGCGTCTCAGCGCCGCGATAGCGCTGGGGAACAGGATCCAGAAATGAAAGGACGAATCGCAAGTCGAAGCAATCACAGGATTGCGCTCATGCCAGCCGATCGCATGCTCTGATTGCGCTTTGTGCGGAATGTCAAGGCGAACGAGGCAATTATAATTATGCTGACAGACAGCGTTGTCGACCAGTGGTGCGTTATGCTAATTAGATATTGTCGCTGGTGTTTGGAGTGTCTGTGAGTCAAGATGTACGGGTCTCAGGCAACTTTTTGACGAGCAGCGCGTGAAAGCGTGAAGTCGAAGCTCCATCGGCGCACGGGCCACCAAGCATGGATTCATCTCATGTTCGGAACACCACAGGAACCTTCCATCTGGTCATCACCTGAATTCTTGTTCATGATCTGTCCGTTGGCATGACCGAGTCTGCAACCTGTTTGATTTCACGATCTGTCAACATTGATACAGGCTGGAGACCACCACTGGACGCGATGATATTGTATGGAGTCGCACCTCGATTTGACCTCTACTCGAGCCGTTCTGCGATTGGGCTGTCACACGCTCGGCCCCAAGCACAGGTAGATCCATTGATTTGTCCATGGCCTAGCCTCACTGGGCTAAGTTCCGCGAGCAACAGGAGCGAAGAGGCTTCAGCGCTGCATTTAGCAGTGGGCCTGGCTGAGTGAGGCACGACTGACTGTCATGGGCCGGCGCTGCAACGTCAGACCCTGTCGATGGGTGTGAGATTCGTCGACTCCCCGGCTTACCACACCCACCATTGCTGCTGTCTCCCTCACTTCGCTCGAACAAAATATTGTCAATATGTCAGCGCGCGCGCCCACTCTTAGATCGTCATTGCTGCTGCATGGTGAGCGCGCCGCGAGATGACGTCTTCTGTAGGAATACCGCCAACTGGCCCACGTTCCAGGGCACTTTTATCTATGCTCCCTGCCGTGGATCTCTCTTCATATGTTCTGTTTGTGTCATGACTGGGGTTCACACAGCGGACTATATTTTCCTTGTTGCTGCAGAGAGCTAGGCTGAACAGCTCGTAAACTGTTCTGCCCTTCATACACGCACATTCTGCATTGCAATTATGCACCAACGACTCCTTGATGATCATTCAATTCTTTCAAATGGCACGCTGTCGCCACTGGAGCGGAAGGAGGCCTGGACTCCTTCTCTTCTGGAGCAACAGAGTCTTAGCCAACATCCTTTGAACAGCGATCGAGTCAACGAGCCATCCACTCCATGCTCCGCGCTTGACCGGGCTCGGGAGGTCAGCGAGCTTGTAGACCTTGTCAAGGCTCCCATTGTAGAGCACATCGCTGCCGCAGATGACGCTGCTGCTGACAGGTGTCGTGGTTGTCTTCCGCTTACTGGCACAAAGCGGCGGCGGTCTAATGCCCTGGTGGAGGCGATGAGACCAGAAGAACTTACCAAGCGCATGCGCTTTTCTCTTCCACAACAAGAAGGCCGAGGCCGCGATGGTTTACTTGACACTGTCCGCTCGGTACTTCGGTACAGCGTCAATACCTGGGACCAGGGCTTCCTCGACAAGCTCACTGCAAGTACTAACGCCGTAGGTGTTGTATCGGAGATGCTCCTCGCCGCGCTCAACACCAACAGTCATGTCTATCACGTCTCACCTGCCCTTACCCTGATCGAAAAGACAACAGCACGCCAGTTCGCCTCTATGTACGGCTTCAACGGTCCCTTTGCCGGCGGTGTCACTTGTCAAGGTGGTAGTGCATCCAATTTCACCTCGCTTATCATTGCAAGAAACACATTGTATCCCGAGACGAAGTCAGAGGGATGTAAAATGCACGACTTTGCCGTCTTCACTAGTCGAGACGGCCATTATTCAATCGAGAAAGCTGCCATGGCTAGTGGCATGGGAGCAAGCAGCGTTGTCGAGGTTCCCACTGACAACAATGATCGTATGGACGTCGAAGCACTGGAGCTATTAGTACTCGAAGCGAAGGCTGAGGGCAAAACACCTCTGTACGTTAACGCCACGGCCGGTACGACCGTCTATGGAGCTTATGACCCACTCCATGCCATCCACGACGTCTGCAAGAGACACAAAATGTGGATGCACGTGGATGGCTCATGGGGTGGATCAGCCATCTTCTCCTCCTCCCAACGCCACAAACTCGACGGCAGCGAACTCGCCAATTCCCTGACCGTCAATCCGCACAAGATGCTCAACGTCCCCATGACATGCTCGTTTCTTCTCACTCCGGACACCCGCATCTTCCACCGCGCCAACACCCTCCCCGCGGGCTATCTCTTCCACGAGATCGGCGCTGACGACCAAGAAATCTGGGACCTGGGCGACATGACGCTGCAATGCGGTCGGCGCGCCGACAGCCTCAAGCTCGCGCTGTCATGGGTCTACTACGGCGCAGCGGGCTTTGAGCGTCTAGTCGACCACGCGTTTGCTATGGCCGCCAAGCTGGCTACTCTCGTCGAGAAGAGTCCCGTGTTCGAGCTCGTCAGCCCGAATCCTGCCCCTTGTCTGCAAGTGTGCTTTTACTATATGGGCCTCAGGATAGCGGATGATCCGTTGCGCAATACTGCTGTGACGAAACAGATTGTGGAGAAGTTGTTGGACAGAGGGTTCATGGTTGATTATGCGCCTGGGCCGAAGGGGCATTTGTTCCGGATTGTTGTCAATGCTCAGACTTTGCCTGGGACGGTCGAGGGGCTGGTCAAGGCTCTGGAGGAGTGCGGGAAGGAGGTCACCGAGCCTGAGGTATAGATTGTCGCTTTGATAAGTAATCAGGCATGGCATATAGACTGGCATGGAGCAACGTATATTCGATTATTCTCTACTGAGATCAGAACGCCGAGTGTATACGAGTGCAGAACGCCTAAGCTGTCCTTCTTCTTTGGAACCTCCATCGCCTGCTCACTTCTAAGCCCTACGGCTAATCGATGTTAGACTCTCTCGATCACATTCGGAACATCTTTGGAGTAAAAGAATAATCATCAAGGTGATACAAAATCCTCTAATCCCGCCACCTGCTCGGATCCAACGTGACATTATCCACACCAGCACTAATCTGATCCCCAGCCAAGACGATCTCATAGTCAATATCCGGCTGCGCCTCCGCATACAACCAATTCTTCTCGCCCGCCATGGCAAAATTAAACCTCGCCATCTCATCCGGGATGATGCGTTTCTTCAGACTCGGATTGCCCGCACAAGCCGCCTCAACCTTAAGCTGAATCTCACAGCTGCGCTCCAACAGCCCGAACAAGAACGACGCTTCATCGACGGTCGAGCCGACAGTGATTAGTCCGTGATTGAGTAAGATGGCAGCTTTGTTGTGCGCGCCGAGGGCACGCGCGATTTGCTGCCCTTCCTGCTCGGCCGTCACGATGCCGCCGTATTCGTTCATTACGGCGAGCACGCCGTGCAGGTCGCACACGTCCTGCGTGATCATGTCGAGCGGACGGCCGAAGGCGGCCCATGCGCGGCCGGCGATGGTGTGTGCGTGGCAGATGGAGTGAACGTCTGGTCGCGCTTTGTGGATCTCGGAGTGGATCCAGAAGCCGGGAGAGTTGACGGGGCGAGTCTAGCAAATGGTCAGCCGAGGAGGGATGGAGAATGAGTGGCGAGGTGACGGACCTGGTTGCCGCCGACTATCTTGCCCGTGTCGACGTGGAGACATAGCATGTCGCTGGCATTGAGGAGGCCAAAGTGCTTCCCTATCGGATTCATCCAGATCAGATCTGGATACTCGGGGTCGCGCACGCTGATGTGTCCGGATATGCCCTCGATGTAGCCGTTTCGTGCCCAGTTGCGGAATACGGCCGCCATGTGAATCAGAATATGCTTTCGATGCTCGGTGTAGCTGCTAAACCGCGGAATACCTTGACTGATATCAGTATTTTGCTGGTAAACTTGACAGATTGTACTGACCGGTCAGAGGGTTGGGTCCATGGCTCAATTCATGAAGCTGGCATTTGGGCTCTTCATGGTTATGCACCTTCTTAGCTTGATGAATGGCGACATTGGTATCCTCGATGGGAAATGCTGAAGGCGCCATTGTTCTCGTTGTTATCTAGCAGAAAATCGAATTGGGCTCCAAGCAGGTTCTGTAACAAATTTCGTGCAATTCTGCATTCGAGGAACAAAATAAAGAGACATTCTGGCAGTAGTCGATCAATGCCCCTCGAGCGCGTGGCAAAGGAGCTGGTCGCGCCCTAGGGTTGCCGGTGACGGACCAAACCCCGCAGCCTCATATTTCTTAGTCATGCCCCGCTCTCAACCTTATTCCTATATCAGTCCCATTCACTCCACGTAATATCACGACCTGACACACAGCAGGTACTCTTCGCCCAACGAATGATTGATTTGTTGCTTGGAGAATGACGCCGTGAGACCCAAACCTGGTTCACGTTGGGCGTCGTCGACGACGCAGCCAACAATGCTGCACACGCTGTCTTTGTCACGAACGGCTGATATGGATCTCTGATACTGCATCATGTGTGTCCGATCGAATGCAGTCACCAGCTATGACGATTTGTGCTCTACTATCAGTCAACAAGACACAGTGCAAGTTTCTACACTGCATGTCTTCGCTACTGACATATTCTGTGTGGTCTTAGGAAACATTCCAGTCATTGCTTGTTGTTAAGCAATGGTCGGATATGTTTGGCTCCGGTCTAGGTATAGGATGGCCATCACGCGGTTCTGCGACTCGTTGCGCGCTGCTTGCATGGGATCTCGACGGCACAGTCTGTGCTCGCTGTCGTCATGTTTCTATTTTTTCTTCTTCTTTGTTTCGTGGCCGCTCTTGAAGTCAGAATGGTGGATAGTACCTCATGTGAGCAGTAGAACTGTCAGATCTTGCTGGCTTACCGAACGTCCCTCACTACGAGTGGCTCATGTCACAATGCTCATGCTTGTCAAAAGCTGCAAATGGTTCTCTGCATGTCGTCAATGGGTTGCCACTGTGGGTATTGTTGTTAAGCAAGGGTTTCATACGTTTCCTTCCTCTACTTGCTATACTCATTCCTTGTCTTCCAACACATCTACATCCCTAAAAAGAGTACCGAAAATGCCATTCTCCGCGCCAGACTTTGTTGCTCGGATCCCCTTTAATCCTCCTGATAACATTCCCGTTCATGAGTTTATGTTTGGTGATGAGGAGGGCCATGGCAGATATCCGAAGACCAAATCTAAAGCACCTTTCACTTGCGGAATTTCTGGCAAAGCGTACTCGGCGACAGAAGTTGCAGAACGAATAGAATGCCTCGCTCGTGCTCTCGCCAAGGAGCTTTCTTGGAAGGTCGACAAAGGATCCGAATTTGACAAGGTCATTGGCGTCTTCAGTGTCAACACGGTATGCCTGTTCGATCCTGCTATACGTCTGGTCTTCTCTAATCCCTCTCAGATTGACTCTGCGACGGTGACGTGGGCTGCACATCGCTTGAACGGCGTGGCTTCGTTGGCCAGTGCCACATATTCAATTGCAGAACTCGTCCACCAGCTCGAAACTATAGAAGCAAAAGCTCTGTTCACATGTGTCCCGTTGCTCCCTGTCGCCTTAGAAGCAGCTGCGAAAGTCGAGATTCCTCGGAACCGTATCTACCTTCTCGATGTACCCGAAAAATTGACAAAGGACGCACCGATTCCCTCGGAATACAAGACCGCAGATCAGCTGATCGAGGAAGGCCGCAAGCTGGAATCTCTACCAAAGGTGGTCTTCTCAGAAGGTCAAGGTGCACGCCAGACAGCTTATCTGTGCTCCTCGAGCGGGACGTCTGGGTTGCCAGTAAGTCAGCCTGAGCCTCGAAGTTTCAAACCGATACAACAAGTACCAGGATATACTAACCACAGATAGAAAAGCGTCAAGATCTCGCATCAGAATGTCATTGCAAATGTCCTTCAGGCTGCAAACCATGAGAGCACCTATAAGGCTGAAGAACCTGAGTATAGCCTTGGAGTTCTACCCTTTAGTCACAACTTTGCACTGATGATTGTGGCTCATCTGAGTCTGTATCGGGGAGACGGTGTAGTCATCCTGCCCAATTTTGATCTTTTTGACATGTTGAGGGTCACTCAAGAATACAAGCTTGGTCGACTTTGGATGGTAAGTGTGTTGACCATATCGTCCTGATCAGTTCAGTGGCTGATTGAAACAGGTCCCAGCAATGGTAGGCGCCATGCTCAAGGCTTCCGAGATTGTCAAGCAATACGATTTGAGCAGCGTAAATACCACTGTGGTCGGCGCTGCGATCCTCTCAAGTGATGTACGGGCAAGATACATGGAGCTTCTCCCGTCGTCAAGGATAGTTCAGGGCTATGGCTTGACAGAGACCACTGTCTGCATCACTTTTGAGAATCCCAATGATATCTACGCCGGTTCCTGCGGTAATTTATTTCCTGGCGTGGAAGCACGTCTCGTTGATCAAGAAGGAAATGAGGTCGAGGAGCATGACAAGCCTGGAGAACTCTGGGTGCGCGCTCCAAACGTCATGCTAGGCTTCTACAAGAACGACGCTGAGACCGCTGCAATGCTTCAAAAGGATGGTTGGTTACGCACGGGTGACTTGGTAGAGTTCCGAAAGAGCTCAAACGGTCACGATCACATTTTTCTGATTGATCGCATCAAAGAATTGATCAAAGTCAGGGTAGGTCGCTGACTGGCTGCAGCCATCTGCTTAGTGGTGTTTACTGACCGCACGTAGGGTATGCAAGTCTCGCCAACCGAGCTGGAAGATCATCTTCTACTCAATCCGCTGGTAGCAGACATTGTCGTAGTACCCATTCCCGATGAAGCAGCGGGCGATCTTCCTCTAGCATTCGCCGTCAAGTCCCAAGCTGCAAAGGAAGAGAGCGACGGCGAAGTCGCTCAAGAACTGGTCGAATACGTGGAGGGCTCGTTTGCTACGCACAAGCGTCTGACTGGCGGTGTGGAGTTCGTCGATGCCCTGCCTAAGTCTGCTAGCGGCAAGACCAAGAGAGGTGTCATGCGAGCTCGGGCAAAGGATGTCTTGGATGACAGGAGAGCACGCGACGCTGCGGCTGCTATCCAAACCTTCGACTTTGACTCCGATGAAGATGACGAGGACGACGACGAGAAGAACATCAATGACGGCAAGGGATTGATGGACAGGGAGCAGGCTGTGCCTGTGGCGGTTGCTTCGGCCTAGATGGTGATCAACATGTTTCTGCGGATTTTATAGCTCACGGGGATATTGTACTTGTAGCGAATGTCGAATTAGTCTCTGCCAATCGCTTATTGTTTTAATCGAGTCAAACTCAGAACTCGCTTTCCAATAGAGTCGGACGCATGAAACTGTGGGTCCTGTGATAACCACTGCGATTTCGCCATGCACCGAGCACCCAAACAGTTGCCGGGCTCGGGCGTGGATTTGGGTGCGGATGCCCGGAAAAGTAGTGACAAAAGATGCCTGACACTTGCTGCTACTCACATCGAGTGACATATTTCGCTTTCAAAGTCGATAGAAATTTTGGACATGCCAGTAGCATAATGGCAGTACCTCTATAAGCAGTCTGAAGGTGGATTTTGAAGTTCGTCACTATTCTTCCATTCAATAGGATGCTTGTCTCCTTAGATGTGCCGGGTCTTGGCAAAGTTGTAGCCTGCTAGCCAGGATCGGTTCCTGGAACCCTTGCTCGAACGACACGCGACACCACAATTCTATGAGCGGCTTTTCTCGACTCTCTTGACAGTCCTTTAGGCCTCGCCGCACAGCCGTTTAGTCGGACAAGGCGTGATGCGTAATGGACGAAGACGTGCCTCCCATCACCGAGGGTGACCTCGACTCATTTGGCCTGCTGCTTCCGCTCCCCTTTCGAGTAGCAATCATTATTGTCCTGGGTAGGGGCACTCACGAAGTGGAATGCTAAAATACACATACTAATCTAAACAGGCGTCTGGGCATGGGGACTGAATTTGCACTACCTGCGCGCAATCAAGATTGTAAGCGAGCCCATTCGCCCAATGCGCGTGGATGTCCCCTGACTGACCATGGCAGGATGTCCCGGCTTTGATACACTATCCTGGCCGCTCTTCACCCACTGAACCCTCCCACCATCTCTCGACGTATCGCCTGGCTTCTTTCCTCACAATTCCGCTCGCCATTCTGCTGTTTCTCTACTGGATCGTGTCCCACGGCAACCAGGCGACAGCATTGAAATTGGAGATCCTTCCCAATTTCTACCTCCTCGCATTGGTAATCGTCTTTTTCATACCAGTGAATGCCCTCTCTCGATCAGGTCGGTATCGGACTTTGACCGTCTTACGACGCATCAGCATCGGCGGATTGGCAGAGGCGCAAGATGGAAGGTTTGGGGACATTCTCATGGCCGATGTCTTGACATCGTACGCAAAGGTGCTGGGCGATCTCTTCATCGCGCTGTGTATGTTCTTCACGCCGGGAAAGAGCTCGACTGGGCTGCCGGATAGGAGCTGCGGCGGTGCGTGGCTCATACCGTCGATCATCGCGTTGCCGAGCATGATTCGTTTGCGACAATGCTTGATCGAATACTCGAGAGTCAGAGCGAGCAATCAGAAGACAGGGACCATAGGAAGCCACGGATGGGGCGGACAACATCTGGCGAACGCGCTCAAGTACAGTAGCGCATTTCCAGTAATTGCACTTAGTGCACTACAAAGAGGCTATGACCCCGAGCGGATTGGGCTATCGGAAAACTCTCTCTTCAGGCTTTGGTATTTGAACCTCTGGCATGATTGACATGACAGAACTGACAATGAACAGGGTTCTGGCTGTCTTTGTCAACTCTTTCTATTCATTCTGGTGGGATGTGATGAAAGATTGGGACCTGACGCTCTTCTCACCAAGACGCGACAAGAATGGTTCGGATCATCCTTTTGGACTGCGCAAGAACCGCTTCTTCCACAATCACGAAATCTACTACGCTGTCGTCGCGATCGACTTGATGTTAAGATGCACTTGGAGCCTCAAGCTGTCTCCGCATTTGTATCACTTTAATGACATTGAAGGCGGCATCTTTCTCATGGAGCTGCTAGAGGTCTTCCGGCGCTGGATTTGGATGTTCTTACGAGTGGAGACCGAGTGGGGTGAGTTTTGCTGCGTCCCGTCCTGCATATACCGCTAATAACGGATTGACAGTTCGCACTAATCGCGCTCCTCCTGATCAGGAAGAGGTACTCCTTAGCGTTTTTACGAATAAGTATGAGGACGAGTAGAATGCGGGATACATCCCGTTGCTTTTCAAGCGTTCAAGCGTAACGCGGCCTCTGCTGCTACAGAACTATAGACTTTTAGATCAACTCAGGCTCATGATCCTGATCCTCCGTCAGCTGCGCTACTTTGTGTAAGATTGCCTCTGATTCTAAATCTCGACGCTTCTCACCGCATCAAACACTGGGTTGATTTGGCCGGTGTCGGGATTCTATTACAAGCATTGCCATTTCGCCGGCTCGCAGATTTCCGCTGCTGGGATCATAGCAATTGTGTAGACGCTTGACATGTCTGACAATGCATGGCCCGGTTTGTTTTTGATGAGAGGGCAATTCGATTCCAGATTCCAGAGGACTTCCGGCATGAAGTGGCGTCTCTGACCTTCCCGCGTCATATGTTCAGCCTTCAATGTATCTCAAGTGTCATGACTGGGCGTTCTTTTTCGACTTCAATTGCTCGATAGCAATCCTCGTCCCATCAACGATAATCTTCCACTCGACCTGATGTATCCTCTCTTCCAGCTCCTCGACCGTTTCTCCCTTCCTGATCTCAACCTCCCTGACCAGAATCGGCGCGCCCATATCCACCTCAGAAATGACGTGATGCACCATGACCCCAGTCTCTTTCACCTCGCCCCTCTGAAACGCCTCATGCGCGCGTTGTATCGCTCTCGTACCATTAAACGCCCCCGGCAGCGCAGGATGCAGATTAATGACCGGAACGCCAGCCTTGCCCAGCGGATCCAAGAACGTCGGGGCAAGGATATGCATCCAGCCCGCGCAGACCACAATATCCGGCTTGTCCGCGAGCACCTTGCCCGCCAGCTCACGATCGTACTCGGCGCGCGCCTGCACAAAGTCCGTCCCGCCCGCGGGATCTGGGAATCGTGTCTTGTACTGGACCAGGTTGTGGTAGCTCGTCGGGACGCCGGCGTTCGTCGCTCGCTCCAGACCGTAGGCTGTCTTGCGGTTCGAGATCACCCGCACGAACTGCACGTCTGGTAGGGAGGGGGTGTTGGCCGCGTCTAGGAGGGCTTGTAGGTTCGTCCCGCCGCCGGAGATCAGCACTGTTATGCGCGCGGGCGCGCTGTGGGCGCTCATGGCGTAATTGGCTCGTGGCGAGGGGGTCGTGATGCACAGCGAGGGGTGGTCGTGGTTCCGTGGACGAATTTGATAGAGGGACTTTTTTTGCTGGCGGGGCAGCAAGGGCTGACGTTTTCCCCCCGCAGTCGCCGGTGGCCTGGCGGAGACGGCGGTGGTTCCGCCACCGCTGCCAAGCAAAGCACCGCTTGCACGAGAGGCAGCAAGTCGATGGCGTGGATGGAGGTGTTTATAATCCTGTCACAAGTGATCTGTCTGACTTCATCTCTGTTTCCTAAACACGTGAAACCATCGGCATAGCGGCTGGCGTTACTGAATGTGAAAAGTCTTTCACCCTTTCACCGGATATGATGATACTATAGACTCGACGCCTCCCACATGATCATGGCGGCCGCAGAACAATCTCCCGAAGCCAAGGAGCTCTCGCTCATCGGCAAAGTCGAGCTACGCATTGCCCTAGCGGACACAGATGATAAGCTCCAGAGCACACTGAAGACATATCTCGCCCCTCTGCTGCTCAAACTCGCCTCGCCACACGCTGCAGTCAGGAACAAAGTCATCTCAGTATGCAGCCATGTAAACACGAGGATAAAACCCGACACGATCGCCTTGCCGGTAAAGGCTCTGGTCGAGCAGTTCAAAGCTCACAGCGACGTCCCGTTGATCAGGCACTTTGATCTGTCATACATTCACAAAGGCGTACCGCGCCTCTCAGCCGCAGAGAAAACCGACCTCTTTCCGACTGTCCTCCCAGGTATCGCAGCGAGCAGCCAGACGTCTGCCGACCATGCGGCGCAGTTGCTGAATCTGGTCTTCCAGCTGATCGAGTACTTTCCACTCCCAGGTCGCGGAACGGAGCAAGACTTGGGCCTGCGGACAAAGTTGGGTATCACCGACGAGGACGCAGCGTACCTAGCGTCGTGGTTTGGCAAATTGATTCTGTTTGTTCCGGTCAAGCGAGTCGGTACGCAGAAGCCTGTATGTCCTGGTCTCACGCAGGATGAATACGCGGCTCTTGCGCTGCACGACAAGCCAGACACCTGGACCCCGAGTTCGGGCGCCGGCCTCAATCTTACCCAGACGAAGGCGCGAGTGGCGCGACTGCTCGCTAGCGGACTGTTCAAGGATGCGGAGCGATTCTTGCCCGCTCTGTTCGCCTCGGCGGACCCGGCTTCCGCGGTCTCGGATGCTGGTGACGACATGCTGAAGCGCGTGGTACCCAATACCGACTTTGAGTCTGCCGACGTGGTCAAGGGGCTCTTTGTCTATTTCTTTGGGACGACTGGCCAGGGTGGACGGACAAAAGTGCGGTCTGCACTGCGACTGAAAATTCTCGGTCTGCTGTCCAAATCTTTGACTAGCACTGGCTTTACGCAGGAGATCATACAAATGGTGGATGAGGGGCTCTCCACGACTACTACTAATACAGGTCCGGACGCCATGGATATTGACGGAGGGGCTGGCTTCGCAGAGCTTCAGTACTTGCCATCATCCCTTACCTCTGGTGCATCAAAACAAAAAGCCGGCGGATTGGAGGTGGCAAAGTTCCGCGCCGCTCTCTTCTCCTACATAAACTTTGTCGCGCGTCATGGTAAGCCGGAGTCACTCCATGCCATTGCTCCAAGAGTACTCACTCGTCTGCGGGACTTTATCGAGGAGCAAGGCTGGCCGCGAGCTGCGTCTATATCGAGTCAGCAAGAGCTCGAGTCGCGCGGCTATGCGTACGAAGTCATTGGATTATTGGCCAAGGCCGGTCCTGAGAATCTGGTCGTGGAACCAAACCTCGACGCCCTGCGGTGGCTTTTTCGATCGCAGGCCGAAGATCGCTCAAGCAACAACCTCACCGTCAGCATCGACGAGGCGCTCTCTACAGTCTTGACCGCCTTCTCAAGGAAGCCATTGGCCGAGGACACCGCTGCAGCGCTGGAGTCTTTGCTTATCAATCAAATGGAGGAGTCGGCGGAAGCGGCCAAAGATCCCGAGACGATTCGACGAAGCACGCGTTATACCGCAATCCGCTTCGCCAACCGCTGTCTCCCGTTCTCTTCCGTCCGAGCTCGTGTCATCGACCTCATGGCAATCGGGGCAGGCTTGTCCGACCGAGCAGAAGTCATAGAGGAAGGTCAGCGCGGTCTCAGTCCGTATTGGTACAGGATGCTCAATGGCTCCCTCGGCGAAGTGGAAGATGTGCCGTTTCCTGCATTTATCGACGTGATGCGTTTCGTGTTCTTCGACTTTGGCCTCGGAGGGCGGATCTTGGATGAGAGCGACCTCCAAAAGATCGTGTCGGACTTTAGGACCAACCACGCCTCTCTGTTCGTGGAAGCGCTGCTCTTCTGCCGCTTGATTCTCTTGCACGAAATACTGCAATCTGCTGGTCACGCCAAAATCGCACTAGATGTCGAGTGGGAGCGAAAGATCAACGTGTTGATCGAGTCTGACGACAAAGTTCGTGCATTGGTCCGATCGTCGCTGAAGGAAGTCTGCTCGTCTCAGTACGGTACATATATCGAGCTCCTGCTAAGAGCGTTCTCCAGTCTTCTGACTGCGAAGGAGGCTTTACCTCAAAGCTCGAGTATGGTCGAAGCTACAGGCACGTTTCCAGATTTCTGCGCTCTGCTACCAGACGATGTGGTAGGCAAGATCGCGCCAGACCACAGCCTTCTACTCCGCAGTATCCTGTCTAATGATCACGCCCGACGTCTGACCGCCGCCCGAGCGTTTGGTATCCTTGCATCACATGGTGCGGTAGACGGCCAAGCGACTTCAGTAACGACGTTGGCCAACGTGGTGCACGGCTTCGAGACTGCCTCCGGCGCAGCGGCAAACAATGTTCACGGCGCCACCCTCGCTCTGGCGCTCTATTTCACCCGACGCTCACTGCGCCGTGGACTCCAGCCCGGCAAGAACGAAGCCCCCGAGTTCGAAGCTTATTTCTCCGATCTACTACGCATGGTGGATATTGCCAAAGACTCCGATATTGTCAAAGCCGCTATCACTGCAGTCGGCGAGCTGTGTCTCTACCAGACTGTGTCGCCGGCTTCGTTTGACGACACCGCGGCTTTGAAGAAACTCGTCGACCGCGTCTACGAAGTCGCCAAATCAGGTAATGAGGCTGCCGCACTTGCATTAGGGAAGATAGGTACCATATTGCCCGAGGCAGAAGTCACGATGGAGTCCTTCGATCCCGCAGCAGAAGTCAAGGATTCTTTGGACCTACCGACTTTGCTTCCTTATATCTACGTCCGCCTACACAAACTGCATGACATTCGTACTGCAGAGTCGCATTTCTCGGTCGGAGAAGCGCTGTCATATCTTTGTCTGGCGTGGGGCTCGTCAGCGTTGGCGACCGCGCTCGACGTGCCAGTCGAGAAGCCACCTCAGGCGGCGCCAGCAAGGCGCGATACACTACAATTGATCCTGGCGCGGACGCTGAAGGACTGCGCTACGACGAAGCCTAGCTTGCGCAAAGCGAGTGTCATCTGGTTGCTATGCTTAGTACAGTTCTGCGGCCACGATCCTGTCGTGCAAGCCCGGCTTGCGCAATGCCAGATGGCGTTCAAGCGCTGCCTCGCCGACAGGGACGAATTGGTGCAGGAGACGGCATCGCGCGGACTCGGACTGGTCTACGAAAAGGGACCGCCGGCTTTGCGCGAGGACCTCGTACGCGACCTCATGTCGAGCTTCTCGTCGTCTTCGGATCGCAAGTCTGCGAATCCCGCTTTGCTCGCGGGTCAAGTCGGGGACGATACGCAGCTCTTTGAGCCTGGTGCTTTGCCTACGGGATCTGGCGAGTCGGTCAGTACTTATCGCGACATCATGAACCTCGCCAGCGAGGTCGGCGACAGCAGTCTAGTATACCGTTTCATGAGCATGGCTGCCAGCGATGCTGTGTGGTCCAGCCGCGCTGCTTTCGGACGTTTCGGCCTCAGCAGCCTCTTGGCCGAAGGCAGCGGCAATGGCGTAGAAGATTACCTTAAGCAAAACCCTAAGGTCTACGTCTCGTTGTACAGATACCGCTTCGACCCCAACGAGGGTGTCAGACGCAGCATGAATGGGATCTGGAACTCGCTGGTAAAGGACACGTCCAAGACCGTCGATGCGCACTTCGACGCCATAGTCGAGGACTTGCTAGCGCACATCTTCGGCCGCGAATGGCGCACCAGACAGGCGTGTTGCACCGCCCTGGGCGAGTTGGTGCAAGGCCGAGCGCTGGAAAAGTACGAAAAATATCTGCAGCGCATCTGGGACGCCTGCTTCAAAGTGCTCGACGACATCAAGGAGAGCGTCCGCGCCGCGGCGGCTGGACTGGCGCGTACTTTGACTGGGATCTTGACCCGCACGCTCGAGGCGGACAGCAGCGCGACCAAGAATGCGACGGCGATGCTGGCCCACGTGCTTCCGTTTTTGCTCTCACCTTCGGGTCTGGAGTCAAACGCCGAAGAGGTGCGGCTCTTTGCTGTAAGCTCGCTGATCGACATTGTCAACAAAGCTAGCGCTGCGGCGCTGCGGCCGTCTATACCGGAATTGGTTGAGCGGCTACTCGGACTCATTGGTTCCCTCGAGCATCAGGCAGTGGAGTATATGCGACTTAATGCCAAGCGCTATGCCGTCTCGGAGCAGAAAATTGACGACATGCGGCTGGCTGGTGTGCGGAGCAGTCCGATCATGGCAGCGATAGAGCGATGTCTGGACTTACTTGACGACGAGACGATGAAGAAGCTCCACCCGCGGCTGGAAAGTGCTATGAAGAGTTCAATCGCTTTGCCTTCGAAGGTCGCATGCAGCAGGGTTCTTGTCACATTGAGCACCCGCCGCAACTTTGTGTTCCGACCTTACGCCGATTCGTTTCTTAAGCTGCTCGAGAAGATGGTGCTCGATCGCAATGAGACAGTGGCATCGTCCTACGCTACAGCCGCAGGATATGTCGCGCGAGGCGCATCGGACAAGCAGGTACTACGACTCATCACATTCACCAAGAGCTTGTACTTTGACAGCGAAGGCGACCGTGACGCGGCGGTCCCTCGACGCTCAGTCACCGCAGGCGATATTATCAAAGCACTTTCCAAGCAGGCCAATGAGCGCTTCAATGCGCTTGCAGCAGACATTCTGCCTTTCGTTTTCGTTGCAAAGCACGATGGCAACGAGACCGTGAAAGAACTCTTCCAGGACACATGGAACGACAACGTGGGCGGCAATCGCGCCGTAGCATTGTACCTGACCGAGATCGTTGATCTGGCGGCACAGAACCTCGACTCGGCGCAATGGGCGGTCAAGCACACCGCAGCGAGAGCTATTGCGGACGCCACAACAGCCTTGGCGGCCCTGGGGGACATCGACGAAGGAGCCGGGCGGCAGCTGTGGCCGCCGCTAGAGAAGGCCCTGGCAGCCAAAACGTGGGATGGCAAGGAGGTGGTACTCCGGGCGTTTGTTCGCTTGGTCGAGGCCGGCGACAAGTTCTGGAGCTCGAGAGAGGACATCAAGGGTCTGATTGTCAAGGTGAGTCATGCTTTTTCCTTTCCTTTCTCTCATGAGTGCACGTGGCATTATACCGGTGTTGGAGCGCAAAGTCCAACCAAATAGGGCAACCCGCCCGCTATGGTCCGCGAAGGCTATGGGATTGGAGAAATCCTTCCCTCATTGAAGCATGGACCGGTTCCTATCCTGCAGGATAACGGGCAAAAGCTCACGCAGGAGCGCGGAGCAACACTGGTGTGGTTTGAGCCTACCTCTGTAGATCCATCGTATTGCTTCGTGGCCATAGTGACAAGTGATCGTCCAGGCCGAGACTCGGGAACGCGAGGGGCGCCGAGCGAAGATCCCTGCGGCGGCTTTCCCGGGTTGTTTGTCGCATGTTAGCGGCGTGCCTTGTATGATTTTTGCCGCTGCACAAGCACCTCGTCCGTGGAAATAAAAAGTTTCTATCGGCGAAGACATGCGAAATAGCCTTTTTGCTGATCATTTTTTGTTCCTCTCTTGCAGATAGCGGTCCGCGAAGCCAAGCGTCAGAACCAGGGTTATCGCCAGCATTCGATCGCCTGCCTCGGCAAGGTCGCGCAAGCCCGCAAGGATATCGACATGGGCGACGTGGTTTACGATACTGTCCAGCCTGTCTTGGACAAGGAGCTCGACGAGGCCGAGGAGGCGGCTGATGCGATGGAGCTAGACGGCAAGAACTCTGCCGAGGACGCGAAGATGTGAGTAGCCCTAACCCCCTGCTTGACCCCCGAAATTCCCGCCCCTCCTCCTCTGGTGAGGGACGAACTCCGTGACTCAAACGGCGATATTCCCGAAGCATTTATTTCCGCTTCCATCATTACCCCTACTCGAGCAATCGACTTGCAGATCTTGGGCGCGACGATGAACTGACCTCGGCTAGACGGCAAAGCATAATAGAGGGTTGTGTGCGTGCATTAGCAGATTCGGTCGCCGGCAAGGAAGCGAGTGCGGACGCGTCCAGGGTCGTCCGGGTTCTGCGAAGCCTGTTGACGACCCAGGAGAAGATGGCAAGCTCAGGTAAAAGCGGGACCGCCGAGTCCAAGACGGTGCTCGCAACGATCAAAGATGCTGTCGCAGACATGGCAGCAGTGGTGGAAAGCGCAGCGGGAACGCAATCTGGCGAAGAGGTGCGCCGGTTGCAAACACAGCTGTGCGGAAATAATACCGCGTAATCGACATCGTCTCAACACAATGACCATGATGCGCAGCTGTCTCAGAGGTGTCGAGACCCTTTCGCCTATAGTTGTGTGATAGAGTGACGATGGAAGAATAGGGCAATTGTGGGGCGATGGACATGGACGCCGGAGGGTCGAGCAGATCCGGAATTTCGGAGGGTCCGAGACGTGTCACAATCAATCAAAGAAGTCTGGCCACGGCGGCATTGGAGATATGGCAAGGTTGTCCACGAATTCCACGATAGAAAAGGCCGCCCACCACAGCCGGGGCGTAGAGTGGACAGCCACGTGGTTTCCGCATGGTATGCAACGTTCGTCGCAAGCTGCCGGGATTTTGTGCTTACACGAGCATGCTTACGTGCTTCTATTCTCCGAGGGGGGGCCTCAGAAGGCAGACAAAAAGTATGGCATTAGGAGGAGCAATGAGGGGGGCGGAAAACGGGGACTCCGGGCGGTCGCCCCGGCTCGAGAACTGATGTGGCGGAATCGTAGGCAACGTGGCCGAACAGGGGAGCTGCACAAGCTTGATGGTCGTTGGCGGCGGGGTGAGTCATGAGTGTTCGCACTACGCTCGGGCGCTCCCATGCAGAAGGAGACAAAGCAGCAGGGAACGCGACCACCAGCACTTGCGAGGCTGCGAGATGCGAGCTGAACTGCGCGTTCGAGTGGGGCGGAATCCAGCACCTAGATCAGACGATCGACGTCCCACTGGAAATTAGAGAGGGTATCCACAGGCCAGGCTCTTGTTCCGAAGGGCTCGGGATGTGTCCAAATTGCCTCAACTCTGCTTTTGTCGCGTCCCGACTACTGCACTTCTTGACAGAAAACATGTGCCAGCACCTCTCCCACTCGAAGGGATACGAGCACGGACTGGGGTCATGTGAGACAATGACGATTATACTTCTATGTTTATGTGACTTGGCGCCGAGAATCGAAGGAATCAGGAGCAGATTCGCTCAGCTATTTCGTTCGGCGGACACAGCCGAATGACATATAGCCGAGATGCGCACTCTGAGGGGGGATAGCTGGCGGCATGCAGTCAGTGACAGCAACCGGCTCTTTCAGGTCCAGCAGCTGCCGACGAGAGCGTTCAATCGCCGGTAGCGTCTGAGTCGGCCCATCCGTGAGTTGATAGTCACGAGGCTGAGGACATGGGGAGACTGATTGATGGCAACGGCGTAGAGCACACTCACGCGTTGTGATGCTAGCATCGGTAGTGGTTGAAGTCGAGGCCTGTCAAACACGAGTCAACGAATGACAGCTCCAGGGCAGACTAGAGCGGAACAGATCCACAAAGATTTAGAAGATGCATACAAATGGTCCTAGGGCTGTGGTGGTTTTTGGCGTACAGCCGGAGATCCCAGGAGACAGAGTGCAGCGTGTGTCGCTTTGACGCAATGACGGGCAAATTTTATTTTGCTGGATGAATGATGATTTGGACGAAAGAGTGGACTATTTTAGCCGACGGAAGTGGAGTAGCGAGTGCCTGTGGTGGCAGTGGGATGCAGCGCCGCGCTTGGGCTAACCCCGACTGGGGTTGGCGTGAGCGAGGGAACAGCGACTCGCTCCGGCTGCCTGGCTGCACGCCCTGCGGCGTGCGACGTGCTGCGTGCCCTGGTTCTGGTGCGAATGCCATGCTGCCCTGGTGCATCAAAAATGCACCAGTGCACGTCCATATGCGCGCGGTCCGTCGTGCGCCGGGCGCCGTGCGTTCTGCCACCCCAACCTCACCACCATCACCCACACTATCTCCTCCTCCTCCCACGAGACCACAATCTATTCATGACGATCCGTGGCTGTTTGGCGACCTGACTGGTGCGTGCTCGCCAGCGCTCAATCAGCCTGGGTTGGCTCTTGTCTCTTGTCTCCACCAGCCATGCTCCACGCACCTTGGTCTACCGCCACAGGCCCGGCCAGCACGTTGCGCCGCACTGTAGCTGACGGTGCGGTCGCTGGACCTGGTGCAGCTATTGTCGTCGTCGGTCCTCCATATTGTCTGCTGGCGCATCTCCGGCGAGCCCGATGTGGGCGCCAACTGCCCACCGACGTTGCCATTCCCTGCAGGCCCCCGCCCCGCCCCCACCGCTCACAGCATTGCGCTTTACAGCAGCAGCAGGAGTAGCAGTAGCAGCAGCAACAAGCAGCAGAGCCCCCTCCTCGGCGGACTCTTCGCTGTTATGCACCGGGCGCCGCTCAAAACTCAAAGCTCGGAAACCGAGCAGTGTCCCAGGCTCCCAGCGTCGACCCGTTCGTCTCAGTCTCAGCCTCTGCCCTATTTGCTTGCCCCTAGTAGTATTCTTTCGGCGCCCGTCGAACCCACCACTCCACCGTCGTCTGTCGACCTGCCCCCCCGCCCGCCCTTTTCTCGGCCTTCCCCTTCGCAGCACTGTCGCAGCCCGCCCGCTGCCTGGAGGCTCGTTACTCTGTTGCGTGACGCCATGGCGGCTGTCGCTCTGCCTCGCCACGCCACGCGACCCCGATCTGCTGTCTGCTGTGTGGGAAGACCGGATGGCGTCCGTGGCCATTCCCCGTTCCTGTTCTCCGGGAAGGGTTGCCCATAGTTGTGGCCCTTGGGCCCCTCGGGTGTCCAAGCGACACACCGTCAGGTCTTGGTCGTTTGTCGAGCTCTGGAACTGTGGTTTCCGTTGCTTCATTGAACTCTACCTTTCGGCTACCTTGCTTGACTAATAGCCTCTACGCGTTTCCAACACACCCTGCGTTCTTGCTCTCTTCTCGTCCTCCTGCTTCTCCTCTCCGCTATTCTGTGCTTCGACATATTCCTACTCCCTTGCTCGGCGTCCAGCACACCAACAAAAGCTTGCCCGGACAGTCCCACAAGAGTCTCCCGACCTGGGCCCCGCCAAACCTGG
Organism: Dothideomycetidae sp. 11243; assembly: GCA_000836255.1. Classification (NCBI taxonomy): domain Eukaryota; kingdom Fungi; phylum Ascomycota; class Dothideomycetes; species Dothideomycetidae sp. 11243. Next base: position 364,288 of record DF938589.1, on the reverse strand, counting down.
CAAGACGCCTCGACCTTGACCGTCTATTCTTCTTCGCTGTTGCACTGCTATTTCTCCGCTGTCGCTTTCGCTCTCTTCAGGCCGGGACTCTGAGTTCAATTCCTGTTTCAGCTTCTAGATCCTTCACCGGGCAGGTCCGTTTCGATCTGCCCACCATCGATTTCTCATGAAGCCCAGATTCAAATGCAGAGGCAGCGCTCTCCCAAGTCGGATCCCGAGTCTTCCCTCCCTTCGCTGGCTCCCAGAAAACCGAGTGCCACCCAGCAGACATCGCGTGATCGGGAACAACCTCGTCATGGAGGCTCGTCTCGCCCGAGGTCGTCACATCGATCGCGGGCAGGATGCTGGTATGTTTGACCAATCTGACCGGAAGTGATAGTAACATAGCTGACTGACTTTCTACTAACAGGACTTGTCGCACACGCAAGGTACCCTTTGAACGCCCAATCAGCCAAGTCCTTGATTGCGGCCGCTAATTGATGGTACAGGTCAAATGTGATGAAGCCCATCCTCGGTGCGGTGTAAGTTGACCCGACCCTCATTTAGCCCTTCCCATAGCTCGAGCTTTGGGATCGCTCAAACGTCTTTCTTTTGGCAATACTGACACGCTGTCATCATCTCTAGCAATGCACCAGGTTGAATAAAACGTGCGACTGGGAGCAGAGATGGAAGTTTGACGACTCCACTCGCAGCACCCAGGAAAAGTTCAGCAACGTCAATACTCTGGGCAATTCAGTTTGGGATCGTGAGTGCTCACTACCGCAATAACGTCCGCTGTAACCATTGCAATCTTCGGGAATGCGGAATTCAGGTGTTTAGAATACTGATTGTTGCCAGCTCTAGCATCTCGAAGTAGCTTTGGCTCCCACGGATCCAGCACCCCTCGACAGGACATCCTCCCTTCTTTTGCCGACCTCACCACCGATGAAGACCGCGAGCGGAAAGCTGAAGGTTATGCGCCCGGCACCTACAATGTCATCGTCAACCCGGAAAGCTTCTTCCTGATGCCAGAATATGCCCGCATGGAAGAGTCGCAGCAAAATCGAAGTTTGCGTTCCCCCCAAGTCGCCACGGGTAGTCCATCTACCAAATCCAACCGGACGATACTTCCAGGCGATCCCAATACCATAGTTCTGACTAGATTTGAAGATGTAGCTCCTCCTAGTGCTGGCACTGCAGATGGCTTGGGCCGACGAAGGAGTCTACCGAGCGACATGAGCCTCCTCGACATTTCCAGCGCTAGCTCCGAGAGCGCGACAAGATCGAACTCTCTCTCCTCCATCCACCCGCATACAGACGATCAACTCATTCGTCATTACGAGCGTTTCATCGGCGTTCGACTATTGCCCATCTCACGATATGTCTACAGCACAACCATGGCCGATCCCATAGTGCAGGAGGCGCATAGCTTTGCTCCCGTGAGTTACGATGAGCCCAATCTTGCAGTCGAGACTTCGAGCTGTTTTGGCGCTGACACAACCTTTCCAGCTCCACCATGCAATCTGTGCCATCAGCCTCTTGAATCTCTACTACAGGGGTCAGGCCAGATGGGAAGATGCTCTAGAGCGCGAAGGATTGGCCACTCGACTCTTAGCGCGTAACATTAGGTCCGACGACGATCTCGACAGTGACGGCATCCTTTTCCTGCATTTTCTCCTCCTCTCATACGACATGGGCAACCCCGTGAACGATGATCAACTTTGGGTGCAGCACATGCATCAAATCAAGCGCATAATCTCGAACCGTCTGCAGAAGGCACAGGTTGTCTCGGAGGTATGCTGGCTTGTATTTGGTAGTGCGACGTGGCTAGAAATCCAGGCCTCCCTCGCAGGAAGTCAAGCAGGGATTCCGCACCCTCTTCAATATGTTCGCGGAATACTAGACGCCGAAGCAAGGATGATTGAGCCCATGCCTCCTCAATACCCATGCCATCGCCAAGAGACAGAATTCCTTGCGCCAATCGCAATATTCACGCACCAGATGCTAGGATTGACTGCACGAACGAGTCAACTGGCCAATCAGCTGAGAAGCGACCACTCCAAGATTGCGGCTCTTCAGGATGCAATCTCTCAGCTTCAGAGGGACATTCGACGTTCTTGGGACAGATTCTACCCTTCAAGGCTGCCCCGAGATAGGATGGAGGCGATGAAAATGCTTACACCGAGATGTAGACGGACTCTTGAGGCCGTAAGTCGCTCTGCCGTCCGAGGAGACGGCCGCGAATGCGAAAATTCTGGAGATGATGCTGACTTGTAATGCAGGGTTTCATGTTCTACTTCGCCAACGTCATCTATTCATCCGCATGCATGTACCCGAGCCAGCTCCTATCGAATCCTGCCTTGATATCCGACGTAAATCTGGCAAGCAGAAACATACTCGTTCTCGCGCATGCCTCCTTGGACAACGGCGAACGGAATCTCCGGCCTACGTCTTTTGCGGTCTTCATTGCGGGCGCATGCTCCACCGAGATGGAAGTGAAAGCGGCGGCACTGCAATGTATTGGAAGATTCGAGAAGACGACTATAAGCCGGAATGCCAGTAAAGCTAAGGCACTGCTGGCAGTCTTGTTTGAGGAGCAACAGCAGCAGACCATGCGTGGCGAACGTGCAGAAGAGGTGGATTGGATTACCTTGGCTCGCGAACGTCACATGGAGCTTTTCGACTTTGGCCTTTGATACCCAGGAATGCAACTTAATGCACTTGCGTTGTGGACTTTTACTAGCGATATACAGGGGGCAAGACAGTGGGCACCATAGAGACGATCTGTACAGGCATAACGAGGCACACCGCCTCGTGAGAACGGAATCAAAAAGCGATTATATTGGTCTACGAGAATCGTCACGGGAAAGGTCAATGAGCGAAAAGCTCTAAAATGGGCAGGACGGCGAAAACATCTATCTGAGCCCGAGATTTCGCGTGAAGCTGCGGAAAGGTCGTGAGCACGATTGGTAGGGTGCAGCAATTTGGCAGTAGCGTCCAAGCATACGGGGCCATGCGGATGGCCGATTCCCGTTTTCCCTCGCAAAGCAGCTTTTCGCAATATCAGCAAAATTGGCAATTCTAAGCGCAGGAAGGCGCAAGGAATAGACCCTTTACGGCTTCGATGCAAGAGCGGTGAATATGGCCTCCCTACGGGCACATCAGTGTTCGAGAGGACGCGTTCGACGCGAATTCTCTGGCGTGTGCCTGGAACCTATTGCGCCACAAGACCTTCTCGCGTGCACGGCGGCAGTTGTCAAGCAAGTGGCTTGCCGTCGAAAGCGGCAGGAATTGCCATGTCTGGAAAAGAGGCAAGCGGTGGGGCGGTGCAAGAAGGGGCGCGCGCTCGGGCGTGGGCGTGGGGGTCAGTCAAGGGCGACGATGGACGTAAATTAGAGTTTGCGAGCCATGCAGGGTTTGTGGAGTCTATTTGCGCCACCGACCGGCGAATGGCCAAAGCTCGTACCCAATCGATCGCGTCGACCCGACCCGCTAGCGTCGCCCACCTATTCCTGGACGCCGGAAATGCGGAACTGGTGGTCCCGCGGCCCGACCTCACCTCCATCACATATCGCGTCGTGTTTGCTTGCTTGCTTGTCCCCCTCTTTTTCCGCGCTTCGAACGGATTTCCCCACCGCACAAGGCTTGGCCCCAATCGCGATTCCGTCGGTCATGCGCGTAGCTAATCTATTACGCGCACAGTGTGTCTTGTCGGCTGGAACATCCTCCCAACTCAAAGTGAGCATGGCATCGCTTGCAGCTCTGCCACACTCATGGGTAAGCGGCACAACAACGACGATCGGCCTACGCCATCAACCTTGAGCCAGATTGAAGGTTGTAGCTCCGGACTTGACACCGACCGTACTTTCATTGGGCCTGCGTGTCAACAAAGCATCCGAATCTGCGGAGTGGACGAATGTGAATGGTATTTTGGGATGCGTCGATTCGCCGAGGCATCTTTTGGTTCTTTCAATGCAGCTCTCGCTTAAAACAGACGTTTGATACTCGCACACAACCAGGGATTTGCATGCCCGGGATGTTGTTGCCCGGTGTAAGTGCGAGGAGGACACTGCCAATATAGTGCCCACGTCAGAGCTCGCTACATGTTTGAACTAGTCATAGCCGGTGCTGACGAGACGAGTCTGGTCATAGGCCCCTCGAAGGATCGGAGGCAGCGATATGCCATATTAGAAGGCAAGCACCGATGGATTGAGCGTGGAGGACGACGCGTTCGCGGTCCTCACAATCCACCACGACCCTCACTCCGGGCTCCTTCTTTTTTGCCAACGGGTATGTCAAGGATGATGTTCAGTCGGCTCCTATACCCGCTTGGAACCATATTATTGTCGGCCTCCCTGCACCGGATCGTCGCGGCACACTTTCCGACCGACATGTCGGGCCGCGCGAGTTATGCAGAACACGTGTGTGGTAGCGACGAGAACTACCCTGATGGACAAACTACCCACGGAGCTCTCCGCCTCCGCGCCGTGTATTGCGCGTTTTTTGTGCCACACCCGCGCCCCCCCCCCTCGTCCCCGTCAACACCCACCGACGGCTCCGCTTTATCGTCGATTCGGCTACTTGCATGTGTAGCCGAGACTCGTCTTCTCTTGTTCACCCCTCGCTTGTAATCGTCGATGCTTTTAGAAAGGAAAGAAAAGGGTTCGTTGTGGGCCTTAGCGCTGCTCGGGCGATGCTAGCAGGCCGAATCAAATCGTCCAGGTTTTCTGTGCATGATTGAGCCAGTACTGCGTCGGCTCTGTAGGCCTGCTTTCTTTGCCTATCAAAAGAGAGTTCGGCACCAAACACCCCATAGAGCAAGTTTGCGGTCTTTCTAGGCGAGCTGAGAGTGCAATATTTCAAGGTTGGCCGCGCCGATTGCTATGTGATCCGATGACGCTTTTTGTCGTTTTGTCTTGGTACAGCGAATCTGCATCTCGTTAATTTTTTTTCTTAACTGTTTCGATGAGTGTCAACCCTCGATGCAATCCTCTACAACCATTGCCTTTTGCACCTTTATCCCATTGATCATGACGCGTAATTCGAACCAGAATAAGTATGCGAGGTCGAGAGCTGCCTGCAGGAGAATTCGTCCTTGGACCAATCCAATCCGACTTTGATGCTCAGGCCACCAGCATGACACAAGCCAGACTGGCTTTCCTACGTCACCCTACAAACGATTGATTGATCCATCATAGTGTCCAAAGTTGAATATCCGGTGTGTTTCACAAAATTCAACGCACAAACAACAACCGTGGCGCCTCTGATGGCGCAAAACCGCGACAAAAGCGTCAAGCAAGCTCAAAAAAGTCTTCTTCCTTCCGGGACAACAGCCTTACTGACAGCCCTGCCACTCAAAACCATCGGCCCATCAATGCATCACGCGACTGCCAGTCGAATAGTCCGGTTTCATCACGACTTCCAAAGATTCATCGGGGAAAGACAACGACAAAGCGGCATTGAGACTGCAAGATGCGATCACGGTGCTATTAGAAGTGTGGACGCGTCATTGGCCCAGCGCTTTCGTTTGACGACGGTGAATCGACGAGTGTCGCGTCCCTGCTCATCATAGACTAGCTCATAGGGCATTGTCGTTTGGAAGGACCATTGAGTTGGGAACGGGAAGGCGGAGAACAAACGACTGGCTCTTCACGGGCCTGGTTATCTGACCCAAGCCGGAAGCTGCACTGAGAAATCAGTGGTTGGATGTGCTGAACGAGCACAGGTCAAGGCGAGTGGTTTCTGACTTTCTGACTGCAAGGCGATCAGATGTATCAAAGCGTTCTCGATCAAGTACCTCGCGACGGAAGAAGAGACAAGTCGAGACACATATTGGCACACTCGACTCTCGATCAGGACAACATGATCGAATTGGACCCTTCGATCAAAAAAATCGTTATCGATCCTCATCTAAGCCGCATTGGCACTGTCTAGGCATCAGCTTGAGACGCGATCGCAAGACACGGGCGTACAAAGGCGCTTCCGCGAACGGCGACTCGGAAAGACTTGTACCGGAGCAGGCGACCAAGTGGCTATCGCGCGCACAGCATTGTACAGCAACAGAGTTCCTGCAAAGCAAGGCACCATTGGAACTGAAAGCTCGAATTCGGAAGAGGATAAGTCAACAAAAGGAAGAAGCATGACGCCACCTCACGCGCCGACGATAGATACAAGAAATTCCACTGCAGTACTCAACAAGCTACAGAGCTGGACGAGGACCCAGCTACACATACACATACAACACGTCTGTCCTCGAAAGAGACGATCATACCAACTCAGTCGACAAGCGAAGGGCATCTTCCAAGAAACTGTCCTAGTCGACGAAAAAGGCAGGCATACCACAAACCGAGACGACATGTCTAAAACGCCAGGCCATAAGGAGAGGGCATTCTCACCTCGCTCGAGAAGTGATGGGTCTCGTGGTACAATCGAGGTGAGCTACAGGCAACCTGTCTTTCAGCTGCGAAGAAGCAAAAGTCTCGAGAACGGCCAGCCTATCGACCAGAACTCCGCCTGTCCCAGCGACGCGTTCGCATCGACAGCGCTGCGTATCGCTCACTCGTCATGGCTGTCGAGCGTGGGCCGGGAGAGGCTGTGGCGAAGCTTTGTCGCGAGTCAAAAGAGACAGGTAGGTAGGTGATGACTCGACGCGAGTGAGTGTCACAAAACGCCTCCTTCGAAATGCCATACGACTGCTCTGGACCAGGTATGTACGCGCCAATTTGAGACGGTGTCGATCGGCGATGCGACTCACTCGGTATTCACCTAAAGATGATGGTTCTGCGCGGGTCTGTGACATTGTAGCAAGCGCTCAAGGTAAGCCGGACTGGTCTGAGCAGGTATCTGATATACACTCGATATCCACATCGCTCTCATACACATACCCATACGAGTTTTGTGCTGTTGACATGCGATCCTATCTTGGGTCTATTGCACCTTGAGCAGTCCACGAGTCAGAAGCCAAACGGGACTTTGAACTCTCAGAGCTTTCTTTTCACTACGAGCAGTCTTGTTCGTCACTCTTGGAAGACCATTCGTTTTCATCTGCATAGCTTGTCGAAGAGACAGAAGATCTGAGAACAGATCATCTGCTCACAGAGGATTGACGTAGCACTGGTCATAGGACACGTAGTCATGGAAACATAATCTTTGTTTTCCTGTATCGGAATCTATTCATCGTCGCGCCAGTCACACCCAGTATAAGCCGCCCATTGTACCCGAACCAAATAAGAAAAGGAAAAAGCTTTCGTGGGGCTCGTCTCTCCATCAATAGGGCACATCTCGTCCCTCGTGCATGCAGTCATTCCTTATACTGCCCATCCTCTCTTCAAGATTACATGTCTGTTCTCCGAGACCATTACACATCCTCCGCCTCGACTCTAGCCAGAACCTCCTCTAGCAAACCCTCCAAGAACCCGCCAACGCCGTCGCCCATGCCCACCTCGCCTCCGACATGATCCCAATGATCGATCTCGCGAAACACTTTTGCAGCCTTGTGGACCAGCTTGCGTATCTGATCGTGGGCCTGACGCTTGAGCGCGAGCTCTTCGGCTTGCTGCGGTGACCGCGTTTGCTGTGCTGCTGCCATGCGTTTTGCCAACAGGCTCAATTGATATGATCGGCGGTGTAGCGCGGCTTCCAAGGCTGGGATCACTACGCCAGATAGAGCTGTGATTTCTTGCTCTTGCTCTTCTGCAGCGGGCGCCGTAGTGTTTACAGATGACCTTGTGGCTGTCGCATCGGGACGAGTCCTGGGGTCTTCCACGTCCGGAGTCTGCCGGGTGATGTTAGGCTGCGCGGTCAGAGGCGTATCTGTCATGGCTCGAGGCCCAGACGCGCCACCTGTAGGCTCGGGCGGGGACTTCAGACTCCGAGAGAGGTTCCTGACGCCGCTCCATGTGCTGCTCGTAGTCCGAGGACGGGCGCCATTCGAATGGACAGGCTGCCTGGCGGTCGCATTTGCTTCCTGCGCTGTGCTCGGGCTATCGACGTCCAAATCCTGCATCTGTCTCGCCATGTCGTCGGCGATGGACCGCTGCAGGTCCTCATCAGTGATCATGTGCGGTCTAGCGCTAGTCGCAGGTGTGGCGTAATTCTGATAGGGCGTCTCCTGCCCTCGAGGTCCAGGTGTGAAAGGGGGAGTCCGTGGTACGGTTTGCTTGACGGGCGACGGCGGCAGAGGAGTTTGCGTCGCAGTATGAAATTGTTGCGGACTCACCTTTGGTAGCTGCTTTGACGGTGAGGAATCCCGCGGCAGTGGTGGAGCCGAGACGTTGTCGGCATTCTCATCGCTACGAGAGATCTTGGACTGACCCACATTGTACCCATCGTGATTGCGTGCGTTCATCGCAGAAGCATTCATTTGCCTGAGGCCGTGACCGCGGTGACTAAACGGGCGCACAGTCCCAAAATCCCACAGGTCTTCTTGTTGAGGTTCCATCTCCGGTGATCGTTCATCTTCGTCATCATCATGTCTTCTGTGGCCCTCCCGGGCACACCATCTCTCGTGGCGTTCAATCAGCTCGGTCAGATATGTGGTGCGTTTTGCTCGTTTGATCCATGGATGCTTCAGAAGATCTTTGGCGCCAGGTCGTTCTCGCGGCTCTTTGCGAAGACAGAGTTGTACGAAATCCTTGAATTGAGGACTGAAGTTTCCTTCGAGCGAAGGGGGAACGTTCTTGGGGATCAAGAACAGCACCTTCATTGGGTGAATATCAGCATATGGAGGCTCGCCATTGGCCAGTTCCAAGGCTGTGATGCCTAGCGACCAGATGTCGGCCTTGTGATCGTAGCCTGACTGCTTGATGACCTCGGGTGCCATCCAGAATGGCGTGCCGACAAACGTATTCTTCTTAGTCATGGTTGCCGAAAGCTGTCCAGAAACGCCAAAGTCAGCCAACTTGACCTGTCCATTAGCTCCCAACAGGATGTTCGCCGCTGCCATCTGGTCAGATCGAACAAAAGCGATTACGTGTTGAACTCACCCTTGATATCTCTGTGGAGCTTGTTATCGTTGTGCAGATACTCCAGTCCCAGCAGAAGCTCTCGGATGATGATTATGATGTAGTCCTCAGGTATCAGACCGGGCTTCAGCAGATCACCACAACTTCCGCCGGAACAATATTCCATAATGATCCAGAGGTCAGTGCCTTTCAGGTAGGAGCCGTGGTACTTTGTGACATATGGAGATTTGAGATCGGAGAGGATCGATATCTCCTGGATAATGTCGTCCACCTCATCCTCGGCATTCTCGACGTCGATGACCTTGATGGCGACTGACTGGCCGGTACGCTTATCGACACCCTTGTACACCTTGCCGAAACTGCCCCCTCCAATGCAGGTCTGTTTTGTATACAGTGTCTCCGGGTCCACAGACCCTCCACCAAACGCGGACTCCATGATATTGACACGTCCAATGCTAAGTGGATTGTGCAGTATCGTCTCTTGCTCACAGGTTGTGCTCGGGGACCAGCCCGTTCCTGTGCGACGTGCTCGCCGGTGCGGGGCTGGACACGCTGCCTCTCACAATCGCATGCCGCGATAGCTTCTGGAATAAGGCTCCGAGAGGGGCAGAACTAGACTCTGAATGCGAAGAGATGCTACCAGGATGTACAATAGTCAAGAATGTCTCCTGTAGGTGCCCTGGCGCAGCAATGGCAGACACAATCCAGCTGAAATGAACCGGCGGGGGTCAAGGGAACGTGCGGCACCGGGTTGTTCTCACCGTCCGTGTGAGCGGTGTATCCTGGAAGATAAGGACAAAAGAGAGGGCGTTGTGTATGAAAGTGCTTGTCCAGCAAGTCGGATGTTGTCTGCGAAAGGATGGTTGGAAACAAGAAAAAAGGTACGGGTTTGGTGATCGAGTTCGCTGGTCGACAACAAGCCACGAGCCGGGGACGACGAAGAAGCCAGCCGTGTCAATAAAGCCAATTAAAATGTCACGTCAGTTCCCTTCCCTTCCTTTCCCCGGGCGTTTCTGCAAGGCACAAATCAATTCTCCAATCGCCGCCCCCCCTCGAATGATCCTTCAAGCGCCCGCGTCAGACTGAATCGGGCTGAGCTGGTTGCCGCCTCATCTCCCATGGGCATTCATCTTGCCACCGGCGCGTAAGGACGATTACACATGCCCTCCTCAATCTCACTTGGAATTCGAGCCATCATTAGCACAGGCGGCTATTCGTTCAAATGATCGTCTCGAATCGCTATGTTGCACGAAACATTAAACATGCCAGGGCCTTGTGCAACTGCGACACCCCAGCTCTATGACCCAGCAATTCATTAGGCGCTTGCCACTGCATGCAAGCTATACTCCACCCTCCTCTTCGGCATTTCAGCCGTCGAGATGCTCAATCATGATCGTTCCGTTTTTCAATCCTGCCTGTTCCACCGTCTGTTCCAGCGCTTCGATGAGGTTCTTCCCCATGGAAATGAGCTCAAAGTCGGCACCCTCTTTGCCCTCAAGAGGCGCCGCCTTCAGCCATTCGTAGAGCCGCTGCACCCTGTCTGTCAGCAAGAAACGTCTCACCACTCGACCTCCTGACCACCGGAACTGGATTCGCGTAGAGATTGATGGATCTGTTGGCTCTTCGTGTATCCGGTCAGAAGGTATGCTCGTGAAGGGTGTCTCCTCATCCATTGCTTCCGCCTGCTCTGCCGCCTCGGCAGGCGCTTTGCCTTTGATGTCTTTCGTAAGCTCATCCGGATCCGCAAGCTTCCTGCTCGATCCTGCACCGTTCTCCAAACTGTTATGCATCGCCATCTCCAGCATCTCATCTTCCGTCATGCGCTCTACATCCTTGGTCTTCTTCTCCGGCTTGCGATTTGCCACTGGGTTCTTCGCGAATGCTTTCAGGCTGTACCGGTCCAGAAACTCGTGCAAGTCCATCAAGAAGTCTGATGGTTTAGGTACGGGAGAACCTGACCAGACTTTGACCTGTTCCCCTGTGCGCGGATCCACAATTGCAATGTGCGGGTATGCTTCTTCGCTGTCTCGCGCCTGAAAATAGTAGTTGATGTACTGGCCTCCTCTTGGGTCATCCTTTGAATATTGCATGAAGATGAAGTTTTCTTTCACCGTCTCTTTGATAGATGGATTCTTCCATATGTCCCGGTTCAACACCTGGCAGTCAAAGATTGAGGGATCCTGAACATTCACCAGGATCCACTTCTCCTCGTCTTTGCCCTCTTCCCTTGCGTCCTCCCACGACAGTGGCGACATGAGCTCAACGGGAGGTCTGAAAAGTTCGGCAAGCAGTGTCGATTTTGAAGACGCCTCTGACGCGCCACCCGTCGCCCTCGAGAGGTTCTGCCGATGCGCCTCCGGATTGCCCTCATCCCACACAGATGTGGGTTGTTGGTTGAAGATGCCAGGACGATTTGCTAGATCAGTCAGCACAGAACCCTTCGCGCCTGATACATTGCACATACTTCTTCTTTGTCTAGCAGCCATCTGCTCGGCAACTGCTGCTCGCATATCCTCAGGACCACCCCAGTCCGCGTCCGGCCCCACCAGTGTTTCTGCAGTGCGTGCCATCGGAGCTCTGACCTCGTCAAACGCAGCACCCGCACCACCAGAACCGTACGCCTCTTCTTGTAGTCTGCGTGCCATGGCTTCATCGTCCTCGACAGAGTGGTAATTCGGCGCTCCTGCTTCGCCACTATCGGTATCCATCTCGTCTTCATCGCCAGAGTCTATGGTGAGACTGCCGTCTGGGTTCTCCCTGTAGCCTCCGGCAGGGCGTTGAGCTGGCGCGGGGGGCGGAGCAGGCATCGATGCGCCCATATCTACGCCACCGGTGTCGAAGAACAGTTGGATCGCCCGCTCGAGGTCATTATCCGAGAGCGTGAGATACTGTTGTGCTCTTTCGGGTGATGCATCTGTGATGCTCGTGAACTGAGCGATAAGGTCGTCCATGTCGAGTGCTATGAACGGGTATTGGTGCAGTTCTCAGTGTTAAGCTCAGCAAGTAGGAAGATTGAGCAGAACGTTGAGTCGGAAAGGAGCGAGCGCTTCAGTATACGGCCATGAATCTCAAGTGAGCTAGACTGAGTTAGGGGAAGAAAAGAACAGGGTCTGCCGTGTCTTTAAAGTAGCAAAGTCGAATCAGAATGCAACAAGTGGCAAGACTGAAAAGCAACGCTGAGTATTGTGCCAGTGACAGCTGAATGAAATGGCTGATCTTAAAAATCACAGGGTGATGTCGGATCTCGCGCGCGCGCGTCTTCCGCCCACGTCATCAGCCGCCGCCTGCAACCTTTTAATGTCGGTCACGTTAATATTGGTTTCTCTGCTACAGCGGTTTCACATCATAATCATATTTGATGATAGAGGAGCACAGGCAGCAAAAGATGCAAGCAAAGACTGGATATATACTGCATGTTTCTCTAATAGCAAAGTAGTGAATGTACGTGTCTATAGGACGAAAACTTTTCCTCTTCTTCCCAGTCGATTACCGCACTGATGCGAGTCGTCCTGGGCTGCGAACGGCTGACAGATCCCACCATTCAGAAGTGGCTCCAATGAGCTCCCAGCAGCATCCGTCAAGAAAGACGACCAGGTCTTATCTAAAGCCCCAAAATAGCGCTTGCGCCAGCTTCACTGGACACGTAGATAGTGTCATGAGTGTCGGAGAACCCGTTGAATCTGGTGGCGCTGCATTTGGTATAAGCACCCATTTCTTCAAAGAAGAGCCAATCACCAATATTGATGGTGAAAGAGCTGGACCAGGAGGGAGAGATGCAGTCAATACCATCGCAAGTTGGGCCCCAGACGCTGTACTCGATAGCTCGTTTGCCACCCTCATACGGACGGGCACACCCGTCAGGCTGGGCCACGTCAAAGTGAGTGCTACCACCAGCTCGCAAGACTTGCGGAACAGGGTGTTGGTGGTCAAACATGATGGAGCTGAAGTTGCCATAAACGCCATCATTCAAGTAGAGCATGTAATTGGTGGTGCCGAGATCCTTGTCTTCAACAGCACGACGAGCAATAACGTTGGCCGCAATGGTGAAAGCCGAGGACACGAAGAAACGTCCAGGCTCGCCAATAATTCGCACATCGGGTGGAAAGTGGTCTTCGAGAGCGCCAGACAGCACAGCTGCCATGTCGTCAAAAGTCTCGCTGACGAAGCCGCCACCTACGTCCAGAGTCTTCAGATGATAGCCCAACTCAGCAGCTTGGTCGAAGACGAAACGAGCATCGCGAACGGCTCTCATGAACGCCTTTGGATCGGATGCGCCGGAGCCAACGTGAAAAGCGACGCCAACGACATCGAGTTCGAGACGCTTGGCGAGTGCGAGGAGCTCTCCAGTGGTGTCCAACGAGGCGCCGAACTTGAGACTCAGACGGCAAAGGCTGGCTGAATCATCAGTCAAGATGCGCAAGAACAGTTGCGCATCAGGAAAGATGTCCTTGATCTTGTAAAGCTCGTCGGCATTGTCGAATGTCATCTGGCGGACACCTTCTTTGGCAGCATAACGTATGAAAGACTTGGTCTTGCAAGGCTGCGCGTAGATGACACGCTCGGGAGACACTCCCAAGCGGAGAACCTGCTCAATTTCGGCCTTGGAGGCACAATCAAAGCCAGTACCAAGACCAGCGAGCAGACGAATCACCTGGGGATCGGGGTTGCACTTGACGGCTAAAATTCCATCAGCATGAATAGGCGAAGGTTAACGCAATGCTTTAGCATACCATAATGAGGCTGCACCCTCTTCAGGTTCTTCTTCCAGCGCAAATGCTGTCGATACACCTGACCCATATCGGCGACAAAGAAAGCGTCTTCGTCACCAGGGGCGCAGGTGTCCTCGTCAATAATCTCGACCCTCCTCTTGAGAGCATCGCCAATCAGCTCTCGAGAAAGGGACGCGCCATCCGCGGCTACTTCAGGAGCACGCAAACTTTTAAACGCATCTTTCTTGTTGGGATCACAAGCCTTGAGAGACAAGGTCCCAAAATCTTCGAGAGTAGAAGTTGCGATTGCGGAAGGTGCCATAACCATGCAGAGAGATGCACGGAGTTTATTAGAATGATAGTGGGTAGGCGATAGAGGTATTAGGGAGGTTTAAAAGGCTCGTAACCGAGGCTAAACTGTTGGTATGGCCTACCAGAGTCTTCCCCCAGGAGAGGAAGAGCTCCAGAGATCGACCTATGCGGCAGCTGAGGTGTTGGCGGAGAAAGAAGGTCGTCGAATTGCGGACCCAAAAGCACAAAGAGCAGCTCTTTATAGCAGGCCAGCGGAAGGGGGTGGCAGGTTGTTGAGGATGTCGCGATGGACTGCGCGAGATGCAATTTGGTGGTTGGAGAAGAGGATGGCCGGTGCGGCCGTGGTAGTCAGAAGATGCCTTTGACGAGGCCAAAGGCAGTCGGATGAGATATTGGAGAGCTATGAGGGCTTTCAGTAAATCGCTCAAGGAGAGTAGAAACGAATAAGAGGGCAGGAGATGGATGTGAGAGTCGAGGGAGGCGAAAAGCGGGATTTTTCTGCCTGGGGCGGAATCGGATTCGGACATGACTTACGCGAGTGCGGAAATCGCTCAGCAAAGCGAGTCCAGGGTCAATTCGGGGTGTGTCTGCAGAGAGAGCACGTCCTTTGCGTGATGAATGGCAGAAACGTTGCCAGTGAGAATGTTCTCCGATGCTGAGAGTGAAGAAGAAAGTCTTGAATTTGCGAAGCCGAACAAATCTGTCATGTGGGAGGAGGAGGTGTGCGTGTGTTGTGCGGGTGGGAGCGCGAACCGGCCCCGCGGAAAACTTGTGGCGCTGGCTGGTGCTGCATGCAGTTTGCAGCGATGAGATGAGTCCAAGCGTCCAGTGCGAAGCGAAGATATGACGCGAATTACTCGATCTATCCACGTTCTGGCCGCCACATTTGGGGCCCGCACAGCCTCGCTGGCCCAACCACATGCCCCAAATTCCCGCATTGGCTCCTTTCCCTCTCGATGCAAGTTGCGTGTTCTCGATCTTCGGAGTGATAGACAGTAGTTTCTTGTCACTTCTGCATGTAGTGTCTGCATTTCGCCCACCGTTGTCGGTATTTGTTGTCCACCTGCAGGTCCCGCACCACAGTAATCAGCTACAAATAGTCTCAATTGCATGAATGGCTAATATCATTCGATTCCTGCTTTTTACCAAGACTGGTGCAAAGTCGCGATTCTGCTCCACCTACATCGATTAAATGATCTTCGAGCGAAGATTGTGTGCATTACTATCTCTGCTACTACGCAAATTTAGCCTCTCCGATCGACGATATTAGTCGTAATACCATAAGACGTAGAAAATAAAAAGTGGAAAAAGCATGACTCGATGTGCCCTCCCCCTCCATCTAATTCAACCAATATATCGAGTCATTTCTCCACATTCCGACCCTCCTCGGCTGCCCGCGCGGACCGTCTCGCCGTCATAACGTCCGACCTCATACATTTGTCGCACCATCTTGCTGTGCCCACTTACTCAATGCGCCGGCCGACGACGATCGCGCAGCAGCAGTCCGTCGCGCTGTAGCAGCAGCAGCAGCCATGTATCGACCCAACGATCCGCGGCTCCGCCGCACGCTCAACGAGATCTCACAGACAATCGAGAGCGCCAACGAGACCGCGCAAACCAGCGTCTTCGTCTTCGGCCAGCAGTACATTCGGCCATGTCTGGGCGCCGTCTATGGATCTGTCCAGCCTTGCGTCGAGACGTGTCTGCCGCCAGCTGCCGGTAGTCGGCGCGCTGCGGCAGCGGCAGCGGCGAGACGGCGATCGCGCGGACGACCCGAATTGAACTTTGACTTCTACGACGACTGGGAGGAGGATGAGAACGCGGACTTGCTGGGCTGGGGAGACGAGGAGTATGATAGCTTTGTGGCTGGACCAGGAGGCTATGGTACCACTACACAGCAACCAGGCCGGCAACGCGCCATGAGCTACGGCACTAGAAGGGACGCGAAAGGGCGGCACAACGACACAGGAGCCGAGGCTCACGGCGCCGAAGGATCATCGTACTTCGGATTCATAGGTAAGATGGCGAGCAAACTTGGCAAAGGGAAGGGGCTCCGGTATAAACCCTCCGCGGCTGGGCTTCAAGAGCACCCAGGCGCGTCGAAGAAGTTTGCAGGAGACGAGGCGGAGCCATTGATGACGGACGAGAGCGACACGGACGCGATGATGGCTCAACGCCGACGTCGAAATCGCAGCGGCACGACCGGCAGTCAGCAGACGGTGGACTCGTTGAGTTCGCGCGGCGATTTGTTCCCGAGCGAAGACGAAGACGACGCGATACCTTTAGACGACGAATTCGCCATGGTACTCGAGCGGCGAACGACGAGTAGTGGCCAAGACGACGGCGGTAGCAGCGGCATCATCAAGACCAGCAAGCGACCAGGACCGGGCTCACGGCGCTCCACAAGGACGACATCGAGTAGAAGCACACCGCGCAGTAAACGCTTGTCCCGCACGTCGAGCTCAGAGATGGCGGTCAGACCGGAATTCATCGAGCCTGCGACGCTCATAGTGCCCACGCTTAGTGAGCTAAGGCAGGAAGAGGAGAGGGCAAAAGTCGAGGAAGAGACCGCGGTGCAGCAGCGGAGAGAAGCGGCGAAGAAGCTCGCTGCAGAACGAGGGCTGGCTGCGACGATGGATTCGCAAGCGAAGGACGAGACTGCTGTTGCTGACGACCTGCACGCCACGACTGAACGCCGGACGTCCGTGGAAGACTCAACCGCAGCGGACGTACCTCTCAATGGCAAAGATATTCCTCCAAATTCGAGAGCCTCGACTGTCACAACTAGTGGAAAACAAATCCAAAGCACCGATCCGGGACTATCTTCATCATCACATTCTTCATTCGAGGCAGCACGACTGCCCAATTTTGGCCCCTGAGAAATGGGCGACTGACTATGTACATATTTATACTCTTTTGATTTTTGCAGCGCGGCGTTCTGGATGGTCTCTGATGGGTTTGCATGCGGGTTGGTAGATCTGGGATTATGGACATGACAGGAGGCTGGCTCGCGTCTCTGAGGCCTTTTGATGATATATCTGGCTCCGAATCGGCCAGGTCGGCTGCTTGGCCGGAAGTAACGAATTATTTGATGATCGCAAAGAGTTGTCCCGTGTCTATTTCTGTGGGTGGCTGTGAACATGCCTTGGCGCTTATGTGTGTGTCACTCGATCGCAGTGCTAGCGTAGTCAATCACCCGACCGACTCTGATGCGACGTCTGCAAAAACAACAAATCCGGGATATCAGCGATATCCTCACAGCCCGAAAGCGACGACACGCCCTTGTGATTGACCCTTGAGAACTTATGATGATGGTGATGCCTCTTCGTCTCCGACAGCGCAATGGAACCCCGTCCCCTGTTCTCGACATCAGACGGTCGAGGCAGATCGTTACTGGTCATCGTAGTAAGAGTAGGTGGCTGGCTGGCGGAATCAGAGGACGGGAACAAGTGCTGGAAGAGCGGTCGGAAGGTCGCGGCGTTGGCGCAGACTATGCCTAGTCCTAGTTCTAGGGTGGAGAGGATTGCGATGGGTGAGGTCCGGTACAGAAAGTCGCCTCTATATCCGTTGAAGGCGCGGCCGAAGGGGACGCGTACAATTGTGGCGATACAGGCTCTGGATATAGTGAGTTCGAGTCGTATTGTCTTGATCGAGGAGAAGCGACTTACATGGATCCGATACCAAGGATACCACACACTGCATACCTCGACCGTCTGTCCATGGTGGTATCCCGCATGATCAACATGGGAATGATTGCAAACGCACAATCGGCCACAGCATTGACTCCAGCAATGACATAGCCAATAATCAGAAACGTCATGGCAGCCAGGCATGTCCCCTTTGCATTCGGATCGAGATTCCACCAGTAGCTGATAGGCTTGCAGTCGAAGATGAGTAGAAGCGAGTAAGCGATCCCGAGAGCAATGCAGATAATATTAACACTGAATACAACAAGTCGCTGGTACCGTTGTGTGATGAAGTGCAGCAGCAGCAGACCAATCGTTATCTTGACGAGAGCAGTCCCCCAGATGTAGAAGATGCCTGCCAGGAACCAGTACTGACAGTATAGGTCAGTCCAATGAACTAGGCTATACCCTCGGCGGCCGTTGCCTACCTTGTACGCTTGCTCAGCATTGCCAATCTGCAAGTCCTGGATATGTTCGCCATTCCCATAGTGCCAAGTGACCGCCTGAAAGGCAAAGTGGAACGTAAAGACGATCTGGCACGCGATCATGACCCAATCCTCGACCTTCAGCGACTGTCCTGGGATCATCCGGCCCCTGTCGAGTGTAAGTGCGCGTCACATACCATGACACTCTTTGCGAAAACGAGTACCTAACATATAGCCGCAACAACGTCGTGATCCATGACGCCGGCGCAAACACGCAAACAACGATGATCAAATCCAAATGGCGACCGTCGTTCATTCCCGCGTTGCAGAGCGCACATGGGTGCTGCTGCCGGATAGCTGTAGGCGAAGGTCCAGACCGCGCCGAGTCGTCGAGAAGAGGCCGGGCATGAAGAAGGTCAAGACATGACGACCGCAATATGGTTCCCGAGGCATGGCAGACACCTTGGATCGAACCATCGTTTCGCCCGCCTTGCGACGAGCCCCGCCGCCCCCGGAGATGCGCTTGGTGGAATAATCGGGTTTGACGGCCGTTGCGAGAGGCGTGGTAGCGGAGCCCAGCAGGGAATAGCCCCTACCATTGACAGCGATGCCCAGCTTTGGATGTCTTAGAACTCCACATTCATCAGGCGACCACCACCACCAGAACAGTGATGCTGTGTCACTTAACACATGCGAGGGGAATTGAAGACCACTGATGGTAGTATAATTTCTCAGGAGAAGGAGACATTTTGATATCACGACAGCCGGGAAAGTGCAACATCCTGACTAGTGATTTGAAAGGCAGCACTGCTCGCGCTTCTATTCTTCTCTTGCTCTACCCTTGCCTTTCCCCTCTTGGTTCGAGGGCAGCTGTCCGACACTCGGCCACTCCTTAGACACGTCGCGCCTGCTTTGCTCTTCAGCAAGACTGATCTGGAGAGCAAACTCCAACTCATCTTTTTCACGACTGCCGCTGCCTCCCGCCATACCTTTCGCAGGATCATAGTCGAAAGGTCGTGGGCTGTTTTTGGGAGAGCGTCTCTTCGATTTGGCATACTTGATCGGTATGCCTACGTGCTCCTCACCCATGTCTCCTGCGCCGCTCAAAGCTAGTGATTGCTTGATCGCCTCTTCAAGGTCCGCATCATAATGGTCACCGTTATCTGGAACGGAGCTCCGCCTAGCACTACTGGTGTCACCACTCGCGCTTAGCAAGGTCGAAGATTCTGCTTTCGGGGCCGATTCTGGTGTCACCGACCGTCGTCTTTCCTGATCAGTCTCAAAAGCTTCCTGGCTCAGCAAGGCAGCATATGCGAGCATGTCGTCCTCCGTCGCGCTTTCGCCGAGAAGATCCGTCCCAAAACGTCCCGCCATGCGAGCCGTCTCCTTCTTCTCTCTATGCTCCTCAACCTGCAGCTCCCACTGTTCGCTCGCAATAAAACGCTTGACGCCACCAGCTCGCGGAGTAGGCGCGTAGCGCTCGCCTCCTCCACCGTTGCTCATACGCTCTGACCGACGCAGCCGCCGCTTGTGTGACCTGTACGCGTCTGCGGCCGAACTGCTGAAGTGCCAGTATAGCAAATGAGTGCCCAAGGAGACCAGACCGCGCAGTGCGGTGGGATCTGGGTCCAGAGCGATAGCTCCTGCAGCAAAGAGATTGATACCGACGCCTTGCGGGGACGCTGCAGCTTGCGCCAGACGGCGCCTTGCCCGAGATGAGAATCGAGAATGCAGGGTCCGTACAGGCGTGGTAGAGGATGCGAGTGGATCCCAAGCTTGCACTAATCCATCCGTCCCTCCAGACACCAGATACAAGCTTGACAGGCCCAGGCAAGAGATGGCCGGCGAGTCGGTGTGAATGATGCGTAATGGCTCTATATGAGTAGATAGTGAAGCTTTCGATGAGATTGATGCCCGAACATTGAAGATCATGATTGTTCCGAGTGAGGTACCGATTGCCAAGAGCCGCGCGCGTTGACCTGGTACATCTTGAGATTTTAAAGCGCCGTCGTCTGCTGACATGGGCGTCAGAGAAGGAGATGACGCTGAAGATGCCCCGGAGAAAGCCAAGAAAGGATCTTCTTGGGCCGTAGCAATGGCAAAGGTAGATTGGTCTAGGCAAGAAGCCGTGATCTGTACTCCTTTCAAGCCGCCAAACGTCAAATCCGACATCCGCCACTCCTCTTCGATGCTGACCTGATCACTGGAGAACACATCTTTTGCGCCGTCTTGAGACCCTCTGGAGTATGACAGCTCTTCGGCTCCAGGACTTTTGGGATGAAGTGCACTCTTCTCAATCACAGGCCCTCCAAACAAAGAGGCTCGAGGTGTCTTGTCTTGAATATCATCGGACAGCAATGGCAAAGTCGATAAATTCCCGGCAGGGCTATCCTGAACGGGGCGAATGCGCGTGAAGCGGGTAAGAGAACCGCTAGTGCCCTCGTTGAGACCAGTGTTGACAACTACGATGGTCTCTCCTGTGTGGTTACCATCGTCATTCGCAAAATCCACCTCAAGCTTTCGACGCATGTCCCAGCCAAAGCACACTGCTTGGAAATCGGCAGGTTTCTTGCCTAGGAAAGATTCGATCTCGTGAGTCTCAGCTGCGATCTGCTCTTTACTGAGGCACATGCCTGTCCAGGAGCTGCGAGGGGTGTAGCTCCCATCAACAGGTAATTCGTTATAGGGATCTGGGCGAGCTTGACGACGTGTTGGCTCGATTAGCCGCCAGTACACAGAACGTCCAGATTGCCACGCACATTGTTCCCATTCGGTAACATCTGACCGTCGAGAGGCTGCAAAGTCCGCGTGTCGTTTAGGGAACTTGGTCAAATAATAGACCTCACCAAGCGCGTTCAGAATCGTCACCCAAATGCGATTCTGCCCCAAGCGATTATAGGAATAGTCCTCGTCAACGGCAATGGTGATGATAGGCACGCCAGGACAAATCACCCAGCGGGCGGTGAGTTCGCCACGCGTGTGGCGTTGATCGCGGGCAGAGAGCGAACCAAGGGAATAGGATGACAAGACTCCCAGCGATGATCCCGACATAATGCCAATCATGCCGTCTGTCATGGAAGGAATGGCAGTCGTCTTGGCGATCCACACGCAGCAATGTGACTCCTTAGTGGGAATTACTTTCGGAATTCCAAGCTGAAGAGCCCGCATACCCGAAGACACAGCCAAGAAGCGTCCTCTCATCTCCTCAGTAAATCGGAAGTAGACATTGCCGCCTGGAAGACCTTCACCACAGACCATCCCATGAGGTGTGCTTACGTCCATGGGATTGGGAATACCAACAAGCTGAGCCGATCCAAGACCATAGGGAGCCTCACCAATGAAGCGATCAGAAAATTGATGTAAAGCTGCCGGGTCGGCCAACCCCCAGTTTTGCACTTTGCCCGTAGATGGGTCGCTGACGGAGGCCATTCCAACATCATCTGCGCCGTGGATGAAGCTCGGAAGACGCTTGTTTAAACCTGTCCCAAAGCTTGCATGTATGTGGTTTATCGTGGTGAAAAGCTGTGAGTTGTAGAGCATCATCGGTGAAGCAGTGTGACTCTGAGCTGAGCGAGTTGCTGGGGGCTGGATCGCAAATTGTGCCGGCTTTCCTCGTGCAAGGGACCTGAGCAGGCGAGTGCGTAGAATATACTCACTTCGCCACGACGCCAAAGCCGTCAGCCTTGTGAAATCTCTCCTGGATGCAACAAGCATGACATGATCAGCCTCGTAGTCTTCGTTGGCCAAAGACAAGGTCAACGACTCTGGTCCAGGGAAGTAACGAGAGAAAGCAGCCCTCCATGCGTGCTGTGTGGTAACAAGATCGTGCAGCCGCCGCGAGGCCATGGAAATCGAGGTGAGATCGGAAGGGGAAAGGTTGGCCAGCGCGTGTATAAGGATCTCTGTAGACAGTCAGAAACAGTACCAAATGTGGTCGGTATGTGCCCTTATCTCACCATTGGGGAGATCCAACAATTGAGAGCCACTGCCCGTTTCAACACCGCTGTTCTTGATCACGTCGAAAGCCGGACCGCCCGGTCTCCTTCTTGACTTCGAGAGCAGAGGTGCACTCTCATATTGGGCGATGCGGTTGACATTTGGGGGTGATGAGGACTTTGCGGATCTCAATCCCGAAGCGGTGGAAGCTGGCAATGGCGGTGTCGATGCGCCCGACTCAATGCGGACAGACTCGAAAGTGGCTTCGAGCGCTGGTCCTGGTGGGGAAGAAGTCGACAGTTGTTCTCCATGTTGGTGGGAATGTGAGGGTGCAGGAGACTGCGAGGTTGATGAAGCACTATTTCGATGTTCGAGAGGAAGTCTAGATTGCATAAAACGGTCCCAAAGCTCGGAATGATACTGTGTAATAGACCCTGGTATACCTGGGTCAATGTAAGCCGGTAGTTGCAATAAGTCGCGTCAATTGAAGTAATGGTAGTAAAGTGGCCGAGGAGTGAGTGAAAGAGGCGACTTTTTGGATATGAGGACGCCTATCGCCGAGCACGGACCACCGTGCCTGACATCAAACGTCGGAGAAAAGATCGCTTCCACTTTTATCTCCGTCAGCTTGTTCACTGCGTCATCCGCAACTCGGGGGGCAACTCGCCGGACAATTCGCTGGGCAACTCATTGAGCGGAGGCCTCGCCACCATGGAATCCTACTAGGGGCGCGGAGACTCGGCTCTGAATACTCTCAAGCATTTCATGCATTGTTATCCTTCCAACTGCTCGGACGCCTAGGCAATGGCAAAGTTAGAGCCCCCAGACCCATTCAAGGGCCTCGCCACGCCAGCATTAGACTTTACCGAGCTACGCATGTCATATCAAATCGGTCGCGGCGAAACAGGCGTTCTGACATTCGAGCCTTATAAATCCCTCCTGCTCCCTCTGTGGAGGTTCAAAACGCCCGCCATTGCGACCAAGTCTTCACGAGATCTATGGCGACAATTTGAGCATTATGGGCGCAAAGGCGACTTCGTGGGGATGGACATGAGTCGCAAGTTTATACAGATGGGAATGACCAGGGCGAAAAGATACGCCAACCATAAGGGCGGGAGGAAGTACAAGTCTTCGACAGATTCTAATGGCAAGCGTGAAGAGCTGCCAAAGAGTGAAACGCACGCGGGAAAGCAGGAGAAGGAGGAGGCTAGCCGCATTTTCAGAGAGGTTTGGCAGAGATGCAGAGAAGATCCAACTTACCTCCAACTGAAAGAGCAGTTTCAGGAAGAGCAGAAGCAATGGAAAAAGCATCATCCTGTCAGTGCTGAATGAAACGACAATAATGATAATGCATGCGTTCATCGCCATCGAGTGAAGTCAATGTCAGGCCTGCATGTGAAGCAGGAAGCCAATCGAGTGAATCGAATGTGGGTCCTGTGTGTAACGAAGAGAAAGAGATGAGCAGCAAAAGAATGGTCATTGGAGGAACTTGAAAAATACGACTTCAATTACGATTCTTCTATTTAACAATCTTGCAAACCAGGTCTTGGGAGTCAACAGAGTCCCCTTCCCGTACACCTAAGTTACCAATCTTGCCCGAATGAGGCGCGGAAATGACCATTTCCTATCATTTTGTTAGTGACACCGTCGAGTTTCGATTGCAGGAAAAGACTTACCATCTTCATGGCGCTTAGGATAGCGATAGGGTCGCCCTTGCTAACGTCGTTGCCCTCTTTCACTCGGATTTCTACCACCACACCGGACATTGGTGCGCCGACTTGGCTGCTATCGGTCGGATCTGCCTTGGGCCTGCTCTTGTTCTCCACTGCAGCGTGCTGGTCGTCTACGGCAACTTGGCGGACCTCACCGTTCATTTCATAGAACACTTCTCTCTGACCAGTCTGCTCACTGAGAGGACCAATCGCCAACAGCTTCAAAATCAACACTTTGCCTTTCTCCAGTTCAACATGGAATTCTTCGTTGATCTCCGGTTTGGACAGGAAGAATCGGGTCGGTAAAACCGACAAGTCGCCGAACTTTTGAGTCCATTTCTTGTAATCCTCGAATACCTTCGGGTACATAGCGTATGATGCAACGTCGGTCTCTGAGCAGCCGCCGTAAGTATCCTTCAGCTTCTTGCGGATCGCATCGAAATCTAGAGGATCGAGGTATAGACCTGGTCGCTTGTCCATCTTGCGGCGTCCACGGAGTGCTTGGGTGCGGAGCGGTTCGGGGAAGCCACCGTAAGGCTGGCCCATCAAACCCTCGAAGAATTCAAGAACAGAAGATGGAAAATCCAATTCGCTGGCTTTATCAAGCACGTCTTGCCTCGACAATTTGTTGCTGACCATAAACTGTGCAAGGTCTCCAACAACTTTAGACGTCGGTGTCACCTTTACTATATCGCCAAGAATGTCATTGGCGTCTTCATATGCTTTCTTCGTCTCTGCCCATTGTTTACCCAATCCTTGCTGAGAGGCTTGGAAGATGAGGTTCGTCAATTGACCGCCCGGAATCTCATGAATATATACCTCTGCCCCTGATGTTAGTACAAGTGAGTATCTAGCATGACTCCCAAAACATACCTGGATCAGGTCCAAGGAGGTGGGCTTCAAAAGGCGAATACAAGAGGCGTAGTTGTGCCCAATAGCTGTCTATGGCCCTGAGCTCGTTCGTGTCGAGGCCCGTGTCAAATTCGCCTCCTTGCAGAGACGAGACGATAGCGCCGATCGATGGCTGCGAAGTCATGCCGGACATGCTATCGGTAGCAGCGTCAACCGCATCAGCGCCAGCCTGGGCGCAAGCGATCATGGAAGCGACACCAGTACCTGCTGAGTCGTGTGTGTGGACATGGATCGGAAGTTCTGGATACTTCTTCCTGATCGAACCGACCAACATAGTCGCCGCCTGGGGCTTGAGAACGCCGGCCATATCTTTGATACCCAGTACATGGACGCCCATCTTGACAATGCGATCGACAAGGCCGAGATAGTATTCCAGGTTGTACTTCTTGTGCGGGTTCATCATATCACCAGAAATACATACCGTTCCTTCGGCGACACCACCAGCCTTGAGTACGGCCTTGATGCCCACCTCCAATTGCTCCATGTCATTGAGCGCATCGAAAACGCGGAAGATATCCATGCCGCATTTCTTTGCTTGCTCGCAGAAATGGAAGATGGCATTGTCGGGCAAAGACGAATACGCGACACCGTTCGCGCCTCGCAGCAACATCTGGAAGGGAACATTGGGGACTAGTTTTCGCATCTTCTTCAGCCGGTCCCAGGGGTCTTCATACAGGAAGCGCATGGCCACGTCGAAAGTGGCGCCACCCCAACACTCCAGAGCCCAAGCGTTGCTCAGAGCATGGCTGGTGTGCTTGGCAATATTGACAATGTCGACCGTGCGGACACGGGTGGCCAGCAATGATTGATGAGCATCGCGCCAGGTGGTGTCCATGATAAGACACCCTTTGTGTGCTCGTACTGCTTTAGCGAATGCCTCGGGACCCTTTTCAACGAGGACGTTCCTCCATCCCTTGGAGCACGGTTGAGAAATATCAACAGATTGTCCATGCGCATCGTGGAGAGATGGCATGACGATATCGCCTTTGAACTTTGGCTCTCCGATTTGTCCTTTGATTTGACTTCCGTTGACGGCGAGATCTCCAAGATAGGCAAGCAGCTTCTGAGCACGATTCTGGGATCCAACAAGGCTGAAGAGCTCTGGCCTGGTAGATATGTAAGTGCAAATGTTCCCACAACAGAGTCGCAGAGAGGGACTCACGTATCGTCGATGAAAGTGGTCCAGCAATTGCTGTCAACAAAAGTAGGATGTGTAAGTAGAGATGCCAAGAAGGGGATGTTTGTCTTGACACCTCGAATCCTGAATTCGACAAGGGCACGCAGCATTTTCCTACGGGCGATTTCATAGGTGGACCCATGACATGTGCACTTGACCAACATGCTGTCATAGAAGGGTGTGATGACTGCTCCTGAGAAACAGCTTCCTCCGTCGAGTCTTACACCGTTACCACCAGCTGAGCGATACACCTCGATCTTGCCAGTGTCGGGCGAGAAGCCGTTTGCAGGATCTTCAGTGGTGATACGGCATTGGATAGCGAAGCCGCGGGTAGAGATCCTGTCCTGTGTAAGGTTCAGCTGCTGCAGCGAAGCACCTGCTGCGATTTGGATCTGGGCAGACACAATGTCGATGCCGGTAATCTCTTCGGTAATGGTATGCTCAACCTGAATACGAGGATTGATCTCGATGAAGTAGTGTCGATTCTGCTGATCAACCAGGAACTCCGCTGTGCCGGCGTTGCGATAGTTCGCGTACTTGGCCAGTGCAACAGCATCGTTTAGGATCGCATCACGGGTCTCCTGTGGCAGGTCTTTGGCCGGGGCCAATTCGACGACTTTTTGGTGACGGCGCTGAACACTGCAATCCCGTTCAAAAAGATGGACAACATTGCCGTAATTGTCACCCAGAAGCTGCACCTCGATGTGCTTTGGTCGATACAAGAATCGTTCGACGAAGACGGTTCCATTCCCGAAAGCAGACTTGGCCTCGGATGTGGCACGCTCGAAAGAGCTTTCTAGCTCCTCTTGCTTCCACACAACTCGCATACCGCGGCCACCACCACCAAAGGCAGCTTTGATGATGATGGGAAAGCCGTGCTCGTCTGTGAACTTCTTGACCTCCTCGTACCTTTCCACAGGTCCGTCGGTACCAGGAACGATGGGGACATTGCACTTGATTGCGAGCTCACGAGCCGATACTTTGTCACCGAGGCTGCTGATTGTCTCAGGCTTAGGACCGACGAACTTGCCACTCATCAGCGCCGGGAACATCGCCGAACATACAGATACATACAATCATGCCAGCATCCTCGACCTTCTGGGCGAATTCGGCGTTCTCACTCAGGAAACCGTAGCCGGGGTGGATCATGTTGACATCTGTGTCGCCAATGCCTGTTAGTATTTACACCATGTCGGTCAGAAAGGCTATGACTTGCCGTGCTGCTTCGCGATCTTGACGATCTCGTCAATTGCCAGGTAAGCCCCCACGGGCGTGTACTCGCCCTTCTTGCCGATGACATACGCCTCATCAGCCTTCTGCCTGTGCATGGAGAGTCGATCCTCATAGCTAAAAATGGCGACGGTCTGCAAGGACAGTTCATGAGCGGTACGGAAGATGCGAATTGGGATCTCGCCGCGATTGGCCACCATAAGCTTGTTGAGCTGCATGATGGAGCTGGGGGCACGCAGCCTCTGGTGGACGGTGTTCTGGGTCGAATGGGTCTCGCCATGCTCGTCAATGGTGCCAAAGTCACCGCCGGTGGTCGCCGGCTTCTCGGTCTCATTGCTGGCCATGTCGAGCTTGGGGGAGAGCTCCGAGCGGCGGAATGCCGTGAGTAGGTTGGTAGTTGTAGCGCGCGAGTCCCGATGCGCTACAGCGAAGGAGAGGACAGCGGAGAAGGAGGAGAGAAGCGACCGAGAGGGCGGGAGTCACAGACAAAGGTTTTAGATAGGCGGCGGAATCGATAATAAGTAGCTCATTGGGGTAGCAGATAGCGCAAGGTACGGGGCAACGCAGTGGACGACCCCACTACCCGAAAGTGCTCAAGCTGCTGCAGCGGCCGCGCCAATAACAAGCTAATGACGAGGGTAACCGAGTCTGGGGCCGGCGCCGGAGCTGGAGTTTGGGTCATTGGCACACGCGCTGCACCCAGTGAGCTGCACGGACCGGACCGCCACGGGGCCAATCTGGTCAATTTTCTGGTCTCTGCCTTGGGTTTGCCCGCCGTGGCATACGCTGCCCAGGCGCGCGGCCGAGCTCGGCACTCTGGCCGCGCATGGACTGCTGCTCCGCTGGCTTTAATCCCGACGGTAAACGAGTCGCAAGACAGCTAGTCGCTCACTCCAGCAGGTGATGAGCCGAAGCATCAATCGTCGACGATAATTTCACGGCTTGCATTCCGCCACTTGCTGAGAGTCTCGGGCACGCAATTCAAGGCTCTTCACCGCTTCGCGCGGATGCTTCCCCGTGCGGCTCCGTGAACAGGCATAGCGAGGACATGGCTCAGGAGAGCGATACTGCAACGCAGGGAACCAAGCGGTCTCATGACAAAGTAGACGCTGAGGAGACTGCGCTTGCACCAAGGAAGGGGGCTGCCGGCGCAGGTGATGGTCAGTCATTCCGCTCCACAAGCCAACTCCGTTCCTCATTCTGACTTTTAGCAGATACATCCTCAAATAGCAGCGATGATGACGATGATGTTGGACCGGCGCTACCATCTGCAGCACCAAAGAAGAAGCGACGGAAACTCCCCTATGAGAAGGAATATGTCGCCGCGCTCCCCAAGGCGACGCGCTACAGCAAGTCGCTCATGCACCAGGATCAATTATGCTTCAATACCTTCACCCCCAGTACCGACTTCTTGATCACTTCTTCGGTTGACGGCGTTGTCAAGTTCTGGAAAAAAGTGGCTGGCGGGATCGAGTTTGTGAAAGAATTCAAGGCACATGAGGGCGAGATTACAAGTGTCTCCGTCAGTGTAGACGGACGCAGCTTCGCCACGTGCGGGATTGATGGCACTGTCAAGATGTTTGACGTAGTAACATTTGATCTGCTCGCTCAATTATCACCTGCATCCACACCAAAGTGCGTTTGCTACGTACATGGCCGTGGTGCATCCCTTCCCCTGTTGGCGGTGTCACACGAAGCGACTTCAACCATAGATATCTACGATGGCAGAGGTGAGAACATGACGGCTCTGCATAGTTTGAACAAGATACACCGCTCACCAGTGTCATTCATGGCTTACAACAACAAGTACGACTGCGTTGTGTCAGCTGATGAATCGGGCATGGTGGAATACTGGCGACCCAGCGGGACTTTCGACAAGCCAAGCACTGTTTTCGGTATGAAGAGCTCTACAAACTTGTTCGACTTCAAAAAGTCCAAGTCTGCGCCGACGTCTATGACCATCTCTCCTTCGGGCGAACACTTCGCGACAATGTCATTTCCCGACCGCAAAGTTCGCATCTTCGATTTTCCGACTGGCAAATTGTACCGCATGTACGATGAATCCCTGGAGACCATCATAGAGATGCAACAAGCCGGGACCGCACTTGAGAAGCTTGGCGATGTCGAATTTGGTCGACGTCTAGCTACTGAACGCGAGATTGACCTTCCTGCGGTGCGCCGGCGCATCAATATCATCTTTGACGAGACCAGCAATTTTATTGCTTACGGCTCCATTTTCGGCACAAAGATTGTCAACGCACTGACAAACCGCGTAGTCAAAGTGTATGGACGGGACGAGCCATTCCGGCCAATCAATCTAGCGCTTTATCAAGGCCAACCAGACAAGAAAGCCCTTGTTACTGCACAGATGGCCGCGTCAGACAACCCGTTATTGCAAGAGGCCGAAGCTCGTGACGCAATGCTCACAACGACCGGTCTGGGGAAGGTTCGCTTCTACATGTTCACCAACGAGACGGATATAAGCAAATCGGATCGAGATGTACACAACGAGAAACCCCGATCACTCAATGGCGGCGATGCGTCCGGCAATGCAGTGGTCAAGCGGGCGGATATAGGGTCAGCCGCAACACTGCACACGACGCTTGGAGACATACAAATGCGTATGTTTGGACACCTCGCGCCGAAGGCTGTCGAGAATTTCACTGTACATGCCCGCAACGGCTATTACAATAATTTGACCTTTCATCGGGTCATCCGAAAGTTCATGATTCAAACGGGTGACCCGCTAGGCGATGGAACAGGCGGAGAGTCCATCTGGGGCAAGGAGTTTGAGGACGAATTCAATACTAGCCTACGACATGACAAGCCGTATACCGTCAGCATGGCTAATGCCGGTCCCAATACTAATGGCAGTCAGTTTTTCATCACAACGGAGCGTACGCCTTGGTTGGACGATAAGCACACCGTATTTGGCAGGGTCGTGAAAGGCATGGACATTGTACATAAAATCGAAAACGTCAAGGTTTGGAAGGAGAAGCCAGTCGACGAGATCAAAATAGTTAGTGTCGATATAGAATAACTCGTGCGGCCGCCAAACGCTGCCTCACATTTCGTTCAAATTTTCTGTTAATTTATATGTACATTGGTATCATGTGGGATGAGTGTCGCACAGTGTTGAAGAGGGTTTCTTCGTTAGTCAAATGCTCTCGACCCCTCCTTCCCTCCATCCATCTGCCCGCCCTCGCCATGCCCGTATCTATCGTGCGAAGCCTTCGTGATTAATTTCGCCTCCCTCAGCTTACAAGATGCCTTTACAGAATGCCGAAAAGCCATAGCAGAACCGAGAATGAATGCTCACAATCTCCGGTCCAAGCGGTTGAGTTTCTTTGCCGTTTTCGTCTGCGTACGAATCAGTACTCCTTTCCCTGCCATAAAGACAAATGTCGGCACCAACCTGAGTCCTGGTCTTTTGGCCTCGCACTGGAAGGTTCATAGCATGTCTCTTTCCTCGATATGTCCCCATTGCTTGTAATCGCTTAATGTTCCCCGTAACCTGACGTTTTAGATCGTTGTCTATCGTCATATTCGAAAGATCTGTCGCAAGGCCGTTGATCTGACCATCGCCTAACGCGCCTATTCGTTGTGTCTCGTGAATGTGAAATCTGGCCATCAGACGCTGAGACACTTGTGGGCCCACGCCATAGAAACTCCGTAGTACTCGCTGCGCTGGTCAGCGTATGCCTTGATATCCAAACAAGACCAGAACATACCGTGACGAGTGTCCACTCGGGAAAATTGTTGCCGAAGAGGAACTAAGACGAGTCAGTCAATTAGTAAAAGCTGAAACCCGGGAATATATTTTCACATACCACCATCTCTGCGACTTGTAGTACAACTATCACAATTGACGTGATCAGCCGTACCTGGTGAGCAACTGGTGGTTTCCTTGTCGTATGTCGGTCCACGCATGTTCGAGTCATACACCTTGAGAATTGTTCTAGACTGACTCAATCTTGGATCGCTGTCCTGACAAATGCCATCACGTGAGATCGCCAAGCCACTTATCGGGCGAACTAGAAGGCACAAGACACACCACCCAAAACGGTACTTGAGGACATGCCGGGTCGTGTAAAGGGTTAGAAATTATTAGGCGCCTGGAATTGCAGAGCTTCGTACGACTCGTGACCCTGATAGTAGCGGCTGGCCAGCCTGTGTCATGAATGCTGTCTTGCGGAAGCCTATATGTAAATCGCAGCAAGTCTTTATCACGCCCATGAAGGTCGACACAGGGGTTTGTGCAGACGGAATCATCTCGCATGTACTGCTCGTTCTCGAATCAGGGCGGTGGACCATCACAAGTGCTAGCGCAGGCGACTGACGTACTTTTCCTTGGGGGCAAACGCCCCCTGCGGCGGCGGGACCCAGCGAAATTCTGCGAATTTTCATCGGGCTGAGGGGGCTCCTTGGCACGACCCCGAACCGGACGCAAGGTCTCGACAAAAAATTCGTTGCCTTTTTAATTCCCAGTTCTCCTCACCCTTCTCTCATCGTACACCCCTCTATACCATCTATTTGTGTGTCTTTTCTTCACGACACGCTTAGCTTGACTTGTTTTGATTGCCGTTCTACTTGAGGATAGTCACTCCTTCAGTTCGAGCGGACTCTGCACAGCGTTTCTCCCCGGAAAAAATCAGCACATCCCCGTTTGTCTCTTAGTCAACCGGAGTAGATCTCTTCACCACACGACGCAAATTCAGTTTTCACAAAAAAATCACTTCTACATCTATCGCAATCATGGCGGACAACTTGAACATGGGTGGACTCTCACTCAGCGACTCCAAACACGCTCACGCCAACGGGACTAATGGCTTCCATGGCGAACGCTCAGCTTATATCCCGCCTCACATGAGGAACCAGCCGACCAAGCCGGCACCAGTCACTAATGGATTTGATGACCCCACACCCGCGGGCGCTGCTCGCACTGATGCCAAGGGCTGGGGTGCTGCCCCTACTAAGTACGTTTGATCCATGTCGGCCGACACTTTTCATGATTAACTAACATTAAACAGTGGCTTTTCTGGTCCTACTCCCGCTGGCGCGAGCGCTCCTAGCGGTCCTCCTCGTGCTAGCAATGGCAACGGCTGGGGAAATGCCCCTGCTTTCACACCCCGCACTGGCGGTGGGTATCCCACGGACGGACCAAGAGGAGGATTTGACCGAAACGGATATGGAGGCGCCTCAGGCGGTGCCGCTCCTCGCGGTTCCGGAGATGGACAATGGAAAGACGGAAAGCACATCGCCGGACCAGCGAACCCCCGTCTCGAGAGGGAACTCTTCGGCGTGGCCAACGACCCGCTCAAGCAACACACTGGCATCAACTTCGAGAAGTATGATGACATTCCTGTCGAAGCTTCGGGCACTGGCGTTCCCGAACCCGTGACGACTTTCACCAATCCTCCTCTCGATGACCATCTTCTCACAAACATCGACCTCGCTGGTTATAAAGTGCCTACACCAGTGCAGAAATACTCCATTCCTATTGTCATGGGCGGTCGTGACTTGATGGCTTGTGCCCAGACCGGCTCGGGCAAGACTGGTGGTTTCCTCTTCCCCATTCTCTCTCAAGCATACCAGAATGGCCCGAGCAGCGCCGCTCCATCTCAAGCCGGCGGATTCGCTCGTCAGCGCAAAGCCTACCCGACTTCGCTCATCCTGGCTCCTACACGAGAGCTGGTCTCTCAGATCTATGATGAAGCTCGCAAATTCGCCTACAGGTCCTGGGTCCGTCCCTGCGTCGTGTACGGCGGTGCAGATATCGGGTCGCAGCTCCGTCAAATTGAGCGCGGATGCGACCTTCTCGTGGCTACCCCTGGTCGCCTCGTGGACTTGATCGAACGTGGACGTATTTCCCTCGCCAACATCAAGTACTTGGTCCTCGATGAGGCCGATCGCATGCTGGACATGGGTTTTGAGCCTCAGATTCGACGTATCGTTGAAGGTGAGGACATGCCTCCCACCCAGGACCGCCAGACTCTCATGTTCTCGGCCACTTTCCCCCGCGATATTCAGATCCTCGCCCGAGATTTCTTGAAGGATTACATCTTCCTTTCCGTCGGCCGTGTCGGCTCAACCTCCGAGAACATCACTCAAAAGATTGAGTACGTCGAGGATGTTGACAAGCGCTCTGTTCTGCTTGATATCTTGCACACCCACGGTGCCGGGTTGACGCTGATCTTCGTGGAGACGAAGCGAATGGCAGACTCTCTCTCGGATTTCCTCATCAACCAGGGATTTCCTGCAACTTCGATTCACGGTGATCGCACCCAGCGCGAACGTGAGCGAGCTCTCGAAATGTTCCGTTCTGGACGCTGCCCCATTCTGGTTGCCACTGCTGTGGCTGCTCGTGGTTTGGATATCCCCAATGTCAAGCACGTGGTCAATTACGACTTGCCCACCGACATCGACGATTACGTCCATCGTATCGGTCGTACTGGACGTGCCGGAAACACCGGTATCTCGACCGCCTTCTTCAATCGCGGCAACCGTGGGATCGTACGTGATTTGATCGAGCTTCTCAAAGAGGCTAATCAGGAGATGCCTGGTTTCTTGGAGATCATCGCTCGTGAGGGCTCTGGCTTTGGAGGTGGCGGTCGTGGCGGCGGTCGCACTGGTGGTCGTGGTCGCGGTGCCACAGCCAATCGCGATGTGCGAAGCTACGGAGGCGGTCAGCGCCCCGCCTACGCCGGCAATGGCGGCTTCGGTGGCTCCGGTGGCTACGGTGGCAGCGGTGGTGGATTTGGTGGTGGTGGCGGCGGCTACGGCAGCGGCGGTGGTGGCGGCTTCAGCAGTGGGGGTGGTGGTGGCGGCGGCTTTGGCGGCGGCAGCTACGGCAACCCCTCTGGATCGAGCGGTCCTCAATCCTCTTGGTGGTGATTTTCCATCAAGATGACGACGTCTGCTACTCCCTCTGGCAGACGAAACTTTTCCTTGGTCTTTCTTCGGTCTTTCGCGCGTTACTCGATTCTTGTCGTTTTCCTTTGCTCCGTCAGACACGCGAGTGGAGCGACTTCAGCCTCGAAATGAAATCCGGCACATACCCCTCACTGGCATTATAGACAGCGTTGGCTTTTATTTGAGGCTTGTTATCTGGCGGCTCAGTGGACGCTGCGCCGGCGTTCCAAAACACTTTTCGAATTCGTCATTCAGTCTTTTGGTTCTTCAGCATGATCTTCTGGCGGCAGTGCCAGACCCGACTGTCAAGGGCGGGCATCCCCAGACGATATCCTACATAAGGATCACGAAGACACGATTGACGATGTGCCAGATACGCACCGCTGCCTACTACATGGGCAGAAACTCGGGTTATAGACTACCGCTTCTAATTGTTTGCGACGGCTTTACACAAATTGGGATTCATTTTAGGCAGCAGCAGCAGAAGATGAAGCAATAGCTGGCACTAGTGGAGACGATGCTCAACTAAACCGCAGTGCAGAGAGTTCATTACCAGTGCATCTACGCAATCCTCAATCTCGAGGATTTCATCTCAAGCATGGTTGTAGACGCCTCCAGCTAAGAGTGCCTTACTGGGCTTCTTCTCAAATAGTGTCAATAAATTTATACACTTGTGCATTTCAACTTCTGGCTCCATCGATTGACATGAATTGTGACCCGTGCCAAGTGGTGTAATATATGGTTTGGTCTGGGGCTCGGGCCTCGCTGTATAGATCGTGAAGACGGACCTGCAGCCCTCCGCCGCCAAGCCATCGGCGTTGTGCGACATTCGACCAGCTCGTGGCTTCAGGAGACGTGAGCGCCATATGGCCTACTTTCGGAACCCTCCTTAGTCCATTGTTTCTGTTTTCCCATTCCGCGAGCGGTACTCAATTTTGAGCCTCGATTCTGCTTCCATTACTGGAATCCCTTCGGCCCTCGCGCCTCATCCGTCGACGCCTACAAACTCCCCGCAAGCTTAAGGTCGACAGCACATTGATCATTAGCTAGAATGTTGTATTGAGCTTGTGCCATAGCTGGACTGGAAGCTCGTCAAAGCTCCATCATGGCCGAGGTAGAGGAGCGCAGCAGTATTCAGCACCTACTGACGGATGATCCGGTTGATGGCACTCCCAAGTCTACGAAAGCGATATCCCCACGGCCTACGTCCGCACAACCGGAGGCTTCTGGATCGCCAATGCAGGATGGCGAGGACGGAGAAGGAAAGGATGTGGATGCGGATGGGCGACAGTTCTCTGCGTTGACACAGACGACGAGGCGCAATGCAAATGGCAGTGTGTCCTCGGTGTTCTCAGGTAACAAAATCCGCCATCTGAAAAAGGAGGATGGAGTACCGTTATGGAGGAAGGACATTCAGTACGAGTTCCTGCAGGCTGTATTCGATGATGACAAGCCAGTCTTCACGCGCATATCAGACGCGTCGAAAGGGCACAGTTTTGCTGAGATATACATTGACACGCTCGCGCAAAGTAGCAAAACGAGTAAGATCCTCAAGGAAAAGCTTGTGCAGGATCACTTGTCGGCGGTGACGATGGCAATGGTGTGCCTGCTGGTCAATGTTGGAAGAATGAACACAACTCTCAATTGTAGGCTACTAGTATAGATGCTGCTCGTTTTGTGGACGACACTGACTCGGCTACAGTCTTTCCTGAAATGAGGGCGCAGCTACGTACATATCATTCAATACCCGCACTTCAAGCGCAGCGCGATCCGCACGCGTACAAGCAGCTCCAGGATGCACCCAGACTAAAGTCGATCTTGAAGGGAGCTTCGGAAGATGAGCCACAGCCGGGGACAATCGAGGAGATCAAGGCGGCTGAACGACCACGAACCAACGCCGTGAATCTGATATTTGTGCTCGCGCAGTATGCACCAAAAGTGTCGGAGGTTCATTTCAACCCACCACGAGACTTTTTCGATCTTATCATGCAAACAACACTTAGCAGCAAAAGTCGGGCGCGAGCCTTCCTCTGGCTGATGTGGTGGTACTTGGAGAGCGATTTCTCTGCCGAGGATAGCAAGAAAAACCCGTTCGGATCAGGACAAGAGGGCGAAGCAGGGGAGGAGATGGCGGTAAAGGTGCCAGGTCTGGAAGTGCTGACAGAAGAGCAGGCAGCGCTTGAAAATGTGGATACGGAGGAAGAAAAGGCATACGGGGAGGCGAAGCGCAAAGAACGCATAGCCATTGTCAACAGCGAGCCCAGTCCTGCAATGACGGCGCTGAAGCGCGCGAGAAAGGAACGTAACATTTTCCGTCCGGGTTACGTGCCTTTAGAGCATGACGATGCGCAGACACCCTCACGGGAATACGAATCACCCATGCCACATGGCTCAGTGCACCATTACTACGGAAGCGATGGCGGATCTCCATCACCACCAGGGTCAATCCTGTCGGGAGCGAATGTAGGGCGATCCAACAACACGCCTCTGGGCCCGCTTTTAGGTGGAGCGAGTACACCGTCAAGGGCGGCGCCGTCAGGGAAGCCAAAGGGTCCCGGACGGGGTAATTGGCGGCGGAATAAGCTCGTGCCACCAATAACCCACGCAGAGCAAGCACCGCGGCCGGTGCCGGTAATACAGCAGACTTCTCTGCCTCGACGGTCGATTCTTCCGTCCAATGTAGCGGCGGAAATCATGAGCCGAGCAGGGCAACTGGGTAGCGAGCAAGGCGCGATCGCATCTGGGCCGGGGTCAAAGAAGTCGCGGCCGCTGACGACACACCAGCTAAGGATCAATGAGTATCGACAGAGCAGGATCCGACGAATTCTGGAACGTGGAGTGCAGAGGGGCCAGGTAGATGCACGAAAGAAACGGTTGCGCGAGGGCGGGATCTTGCGGGCCTGGAAGCGCATACGCAGCATGCCGTCGGGATGGGACAGTGAAGAGGAAGAAGCGCGGATGCTGGCTGAGAGCAAGGAAGACGAGGCAAAGAATCCCGAAGACGGCGAGTGGCGACTGTTTGGGAAAAGATTCAGGGCGGGCATATTACGGGACCCGCGAGGAGTGCACATGGCAGGCTACGTTTTGCCAGGTCTACGTGAGGTGGAAGATGCCGGCGAACAAGCCGGACACACAGCACGATCCATGGCGGCCGCACTGAAAAAGCTGCAAGCGCTTGAGGAAGTGAAGGGCGAAGACGGATTCATACTCAAACAACGAGAATTCGTGAGGCGTAAGAGCGAGGTGGAAATGTACGCAGAAGAACTCGAAAACGACACTTGGGACCTCGGAGACCGGCCCCGATTGGTTAGAAAGAGCATGGGAGGCGGCCGGGGACGAGGCAGGCGTGGCGGGAGGGGCGCAGGATCGCGCGGTGGGAGAGGATCACGACGTGGACGTGGGAGCGATGCCCGAGGGGGCAGAGGTCGGAGCAACGCCGGCGATAGAGCGGGCGCAGCAACGGTGGAAGGAGGTGAAGACGACATGGACGTCAACGACGCAGGGACAGAGGGTCGAAGACGCGAGGCTGAACAGGCCGAACTCGACGAGGAGGACCGAGAACTCTTGGGCGAAGTCGATGCGGAAGAGAGCGACGAGTTTGACGAGGATGGAGGGCAGGATATGACGCAGCTCGACGAGACGATGGACGACATGGGAGGCACGACTGCTTATTCCGACGGAGACGGAGACGAAGACGTGGACGGCGAAGGCGGTGAAGGCGATGGTGAGGCAGACGGCGACGACGGCGACGATGGCGAGGGAGACGAGGGTGGCGAGGATGGCGAAGATGGCGAGGAAGACGACGATGGCGACGACGGCGAAGGCGAAGGTGACGGCGAGGAGGGTGACGACGACGATCTTGATGGCGATGGCGACGAAGACACTCCCATGGACCATTAGACGTAAATCACCACTGCAGCGAATAGACGGAGCGACTGCGGGTTTATTGTTGCTGCAAGAAGCCGAGGCGTAAAAAGTATAGAAGCAGCATACCGCGTATGCACACACGCACGCGCTCAGAGTTCAACAGAGTTCTTTGATATCACGTGCAAGCGGAGGTCGCGCGAGGTGCATATGTTCGAATGTTCGCGTGACGGTGGGCGGGGCCCGAAGCGGAGTAGTGAAGCTGGGGCTTGTGATTGGGCCTCAGAGCGGTGATTTGCGCAATGCAAGTGAGGGGAGGTGCAATTTGCGGCTTGCGGTAAGGCCGAAGCGGGCTACAGAAGAGCAGAGCAGGGATCGAGGGCTTCAAGCAGAGGCAAGAGGCAGATCATGCAGATGCAACGTCCGACGCGCAGCACAAGAAGGAGCCGCGGCGTTTCCTTCGACTTCCCACACCGGCTTTTGGCCCTGCCGGGCGCGGCGGTGTTGTTGATGGAGACGGACAAGGAGGTGCGTAAGATTTGCCCTTTTCGTTGACCAACGGGCCCTTTGCTCTGTCTGCGATGGGGCGGTCGGACAAAGATGGTCCGTAGAAGATACGAGACTTTCATCACAAGCGAAGAGAGACGATCAAAAGACGTAATGTGCACCATGAGGCCAAACCCGCGTTGGCGGCGGTGGACATGTTCGCGATCATGCTGTTCGGAGGCTTGCTCGGTTCTTAAATTCGAGAGTCGTTCTGATACGTCGTGGTCGGCCCATCATTTTATTCCCACTTGCCCACTCGCCCGCTCGCCCACTCGTTCGTTTGCCTGCACCCGCTTTCCCTTCTCTGCATTGCGCAAGTCCGAATCTGAGACACGCACACCCTCCAACATCTCGTTCGCTCCCCCACACGCACGCTCTTTCCCTGCCACGCTCTGGTCCCGGTCCCTTCTTTTTTTGCACCTTCTCTCCGCCTCACCGATAAACATAACAATGTCTCTTCCCGCCGCCCCATAGCGCCACTCCTGCCGCCCACCGTCCCTGTCGTCCTCTCCGTCCTCGTCGCTGTCGTTGTCACAGCAGCAGCAAAATGGGGCTCGGCATCATCGAAGACCGCAAGCTGCGACACGTGCCTGGTGAGTGCCACTCGATCCCCATATCAATATATCGTTCCACTTTTCACTGACCTTGACTCCAGGCACCGCAACCCTTGACGAACTGCTGGGGACAGGCGTTTCCACTGGCGATGACACCGCCGCAGCTGCCGCTCCGGCCAGCATCGCTCTCAAACGCAGCAAAGGCTCCAATCCTGTCATTCTCGTGCCACAACCCAGCGATGACCCTCGCGACCCGCTCAATTGGCCACTGTGGCGACGCGACCTGATCCTCGGCATCATCTCTCTTCTCTCTGTCATCGCTTCGACCCTTTCGCCCCTGCTCGCCGCCAACACCCTCACTCTCGATCTCTACTTCGAGCGCACATTTGGCAAGATTGCCCAACTCACCGGATGGCATCTGCTCGGTGTCGGCGTCTCAGGCGTCATCTTTGTGCCCTCGGCCCGCATTTGGGGCAAGCGCCATCTGTACATCCTGGGCACCATTATCATCATCATCTCTAGCATCTGGGGCGGATTGTCCAACCACAGCTACAGGTCTCTCCTGGCCGCCCGTGTATTCCAGGGCATTGGCCTGGCTCCTTTTGAGGCGCTTGTCAATGCCTCGGTCGGCGATCTGTACTTTGTGCACGAGCGTGGCAAGCGTATGGCATTGACCAACCTTGCACTTTTCGGTGGTGCATTCTTCACACCAGTCATCGTTGGCAAGATGACCAGCACACTCGGCTGGCAGTGGACCTTCTACTTTGTCGCCATCTTTGCCGCCTTGATGCTGCCGATCTTCATATGCTTCGTGCCCGAGACTGCCTTCCGCCGCGATCATCGCTTCGACACTGACACGATTATGCTCACCGCCGACGACAAGAGCAGCGCGGCTCAGAGCCAGGATGAGATCATTGATCCGACCGTGGACAACCGCGGTCCTACTATACGGCAGACCTTGCCCGTGTTCTCCGGCCGCTTGACCGACGAGTCATTCATAAAGCTGTTGCTTCGCCCCTTCCCACTGTTCCTGCAGCCAGGCATCTTCGTCGCGTGTCTTATTCAGGGTGCCATGATCGGCTGGACCGTCTTCATCGGCATCGTACTGGCAGCCATCATGCTTGGCCCGCCGCTGTTCTTCAACGAAGTTCAGACTGGCTATATGTACACGGGCGCCTTTGCCGGCGCTCTCATTGGCTTCTTGATCGCAGGCTTCATGTCCGACACCTCGGCCAAGTTGCTCACAAAGCTCAACCGTGGCACTTTTGAGCCTGAGTTCAGACTGCTCCTCGTTTTTCCTCAGCTCATCCTGGGCTGTGCAGGCCTGTATGGCTTCGGCATTACGAGTAACAACACCGTCCGCTACGGCTGGGTGAGTGTACTCCCTCTGATTTTTACCACTACAATCTCACTAATCCATCTACCAGTTCTGGCCAGACTTCTTCTTCGCCCTCGAAGTAGCAGGCATGGTCATCGGCGCCGTCTCGTCAGCGCTCTACCTCGTCGACGCCCACCGCGACATTGCAGTCGAGACCTTCACCTGCCTGCTGATCTTCAAGAACATCTTCTCCTTTGGCCTGACTTTCTCCGGCTACGACTGGCTCGTCAAGGGCGGCATTAAACCCGTCTTCATGGCTATCGCCTCGGTCCAAGTCGGCATCTGCGCCCTCGCCATCCCGCTGTACATCTTCGGGAAGGTCAATAGGAGCTTCTGGGCCAGACATGATCTGCTCGCCATGTTTCACTTGAGATGATGATTTGGTTGAAAGTCGTGTACCTATAGCGCTGCATTGATTTTGGTTTTTTCTGTCACATATATATATACTTGCTCGTGAGATATACATACTCGTTGGCGGGAGAGCAGAAGGGCGGGAGGCTTGGTCTTTTAAAGCGATTGGCCCTGGTCTTTTTCATATG
Organism: Dothideomycetidae sp. 11243; assembly: GCA_000836255.1. NCBI lineage: Eukaryota > Fungi > Ascomycota > Dothideomycetes > Dothideomycetidae sp. 11243. The sequence goes on along the minus strand of DF938589.1, from coordinate 323,454 downwards.
AGCTAGATCTAATAGACTACACGTCGTGTTCCGACTTGCGTGCGTCACACTGTGATATTCTCCACTTCACTACGAGATGTCGCATAGCATTGGTACAATGTCCACTCTGATGTGAATGTCAAAGCAAGGAACGACTTCATTAGTTGGACTATATACCGAACCTCTGCTCACTCGGCCACACCCTCACACATACATCTACCCTTGCTCCTCCTAAATCCCTCATCAATCCTCAATTCACTTACAGCACCCGTCCAGCCACACTGGATGTGCTCCGATCCTTGGTCTGGACTTTCTTCAGCCCCTTGCCCGCCTGTATCTGTCCTAAGAGTCCTGACATGTTAGGCGCGGCGGCCGGGGCGGCCGGGGCGGCACCGGCGCCACCTGTCGGCATGGGCGGGGGAGGAGGTGCGCCGCCAGACGGCATTGGAGGTGGAGGAGGCGCACCGCTGCCTGGCATCGGAGGCGGAGGAGGTGCGCCGCCACTGGGCATTGGCGGAGGTGGTGGTGCGCCGCTTGATGGCATTGGAGGGGGTGGCGGTGGTGCCGATGGATTGGCCTGTGCCGGCGAGGCTGGTGTCGAGCCGGACCCGGTATTCATGCTCGACAGCGGTCGCGGGGGCGCCATCGTGCCGAACAAAATCGACGCGAGGTGTTTGGCACTGCCTCCGCCGGGTCGTCCACCGTCATTCTCATCTTCGTCTGATGACGACGACGAGTCGTCTACTACGGACCAATCGTCATCGTCTTTGGGTGCAGCGCGTGTTCGTGCTGGTGCCGCAGAGGGTTCAGGAAGGCTTGTTATGGCGCCGGCCGTACCTCCCATGCGGTGGAAGGGATTCGTCGACGCGCCAGCATCCGCTGGTAGAGGAGGTGCCGCCGGTGCAGAAGGCGTGGATGGCGTCGCTGCTTTAGAGGGAACAGCTGGCTGACCCATGCTGCGGAAGAATGGATTTTTTGATTCCTCAGGAGGGCTCGCAATGCCGTTAGTGGCTGTAGGCATTGGAGGTGCCGATGGAATTGGAGGCGCGCGGGTCTCGTCACGCTGCAGCTCCTGGCTCATCGTTGGCGTGCTATTGTCTGGCGTGATCTGGGCTGGACCGTCTTCATCCGAGGAGCTATCGTCTTCCATGCTCTCAAGTTGCAGCCGCAATTGACGTTCGCGTTCTTTGGCGGCCTCGATTTCCGCACGCTGTGCCGCTAGACGTGCCTCTTTTTCCTTGGAATCCTTTTGCGCGTCTTTCTTTCGTCGCTTCTCCTCCTCCTTCTTGACCTTACCTTGTCGGACCTGCTCTTCGAGATCTCGCATCCGTTGTTCGGCTGCTTCACGTTCCTTCCGCAGTTCGTCTTCTTGACGTTTCTCCTCATCCCTGAACGGGTCAGTCATTGATCTTCTTCACGTTACTAGTCACTTACTCGAGATGCTGGGTTTCTGCATGTTGGGCCTGCTGCTGCTCCTTGATCGCCTCCTCGGCGATCCTGTGATCGGCTCTCGCCGATTCGGCTTCAGCCTGCAGTGTTTCCTGCTTCTCAATCGAGCCACCGCGTTTACGAGGCGCTGGCGGACGCGGCTTTTTGCCGCCGGCACCCGATGGTGGGGCGATAGACTCATCCGCCAGTCTTTGCTGCCGCTCTTGCTCACGTCGTGAGTCTTCTTCTTCAGCAGCACGAAGTCGATCTTCACGTTCTCTCCGCTCCCTCTCTGCGCGTTGCTGAGGGTTCTCTCCAGGTTTTGTAGGCGCTCGCAAACCCAACGCAGCCAAACGTTCTGCCATACGTGCTTCTGCTTGCTGTTTGATAAATGCGGCCCTCTCTTCGGCCGTCTTATAGGCTGAGTATGAGCCACCTCCAGATGTACTTGGAGACTCGGTACGAGCTGGTCCTGGGCGAGGACTTTCGTGCCTAGAGCTGCTTACAGATCCAGCCAATTCGTCATTCGCCCGAGCGCTTGGCTGGTCTCGAGATCGAGGCGTCCTGTAAGCTTGGTCAGTGCTGCATTGAGAATGTATTGCCGGGCACAATACGCACTCTTCTTTTCTGACGCGAGCGCTTCTGCTGCTGCGCTGCAGCTCATAAATGAAATCCTTGACCTCGTCCTCTACACCCAAGCCGTCCTCCCACCGCCTTCGCTGGTGCTCAATCTCTGGGTCTTCTGAGTTTTCCCTTAGACTTGCTTCGATGGTCTTGGAGAATTCCGTAACGCTCTCCTCGACATCTTTGACCATACGTTCATTGTCCTCACGTTCCCGTCGGACCCGCACAGTCTCCGTCTCAAGCCTCTTCGCAGCGCCACTTCCGTCATCAGCAGCAGGCACAGCTTTGCCAGAGAGAGCAGCTGAACGTTGTTGCATCATGGCCCGCGCCCTTGCTCGCAAGCGATCGGACTCGGTGACTTCGCCTCCTGGACCAGTTCCGACCACTGTAGATGCAGAGCCAGGGTTTGCTTTTGCATCCTTGAGGCGGAAAAATTCAAGCTGTGCATCAGAGATTGCTCGCTCACACTTGCGCACATGCGAAGCCAGATCCGGTAGCTTGTCCGACAACTTTTGTAGCTGTCTTTGTAGAGTCCTACGCTCTGCATCCGAGTCAGAGCTCCGCAGCGAGGCTTTGGCATGGCCGTCAATGTCTTCCTGGATGCGCCTGATACGTCGGAACAAGTCTTCAGATTCACGTCGATCTTTCCTGTCGAGAGCGTCTTCCTGTTCTGCGTTGTTCTCGTCCTCAAAGTCCATAGCATCCAGAAGCACTTGCTTCTCGCGAAGGACCTTCCGCAATTGATCTGCACTCATCTCATCGACCGATCTCTCGGACGAAGGCGACCCCGGCTGAACTGGAGATGGTGAGCGACCATCTGCTCCAATCCTTCTCCTCGCACTTGACTTATATCCGCCAACGTCATCATTGTTCTTGAAGACGGTGGCGTCTTTTCTGGTCGCGTTGGTATGCCCATTGCCTCTGAAAGAATGGTTCTTGAGGTAGCTGACGCCGGTCTGCTGTGGTTGGAGAAAGGCCCCAGTGTTCTTGCGTTGTTGTGCATCTTGAGATAGCAACGACTTCATCGTGCCAATAGAGTCTGTCAAGTTTCGGGTCGAAGGCGGGACCAGCTCTGGTGGGAGTTGGTTCGGCACAGGATAGCCATTCAGTCGGCGATAAATCAAGTGCATCGCAACCGCAAACTCATCCAAGTTCAGTCTACCTCTGTTTTGAGGATCTGACAATGTCCAGATACGCTCAAGCTCGGGCTTATCCAGCCCGCTCTGACCGAATATCTCGATGGCCTGGCTTCCGCTGATGAAACCCTTTCCAAATCCATCCCAGGCTTTGAACATGTCATCATAGATCTTCTTCTCATCTTTAGTGACAGCCCAGGGGACTGATGCATTGCCACGAAGGCCGGCAGCACTAAATCCTGACTCGCGACCAGGTTGAGGCATCATTTGTTGTTGCAGCTCTTGCAGGCCGGGCAGACCAGATGCAGGGGCGTTGACGAGGCCCCACTGACCAGGCCGACCAGTAGGCTGCGCATTCAAGGGGGCCATAGGATAGCCGGTGGGCTGGGCGCTCAGCGGCTGCTGTGAGCCGTAGCCTGTGGGTATGGGAGGCATTGGTGGACGAGGACCGGAGTACCCAGTGGCCTGTGGATTTTGCATGAATCCAGTCTGCTGAGGTTGTATTGATTGGAATCCCGTTTGCTGCGGCTGTGCAAATCCGGTCGGCTGAGTCTGCAGTCCCGACAGGAGTTGAGCATTGGATGTGTTCTGCTTGGGAGGCTCGTTGAAGTTTGGTGCGTTTGAGGATGAAGATCCAGAGGGGCCTTCATCGGGCACCCCAAAAGATATAATGTCCACCATGCTTGATACCTCATTCGATACTCTTTCTGGCAAAGAACTCGGAATATCCTTGCCGTTCAGCTTCAGATTGCAGAGGTACATGGCAAGGGCAAACTCTGGGAACAATAGCGCGCCCGACTTGGTTGTATCTGACAGTGTCCTGGGCGAGTTTTTCAGCTCCGAGCATCACATACTCAATTGACGCAACCTACCATATCTGCGCCAAGGCATCCCCAGGCAGACGAGATCTAAGCAGGAGATCCCGTGCTTTGTCGCCCGACATCGCCCCATCATTTCCAACAGCGGACTTGAACAGCTGCTCGAACTTCGACTGATCTGAGGCTGTGATGAACGACAAGCGCATGCTCGGTATCTTGCTCGATTTGGGCTGCGGCGCCGGGGAATTGCGCGCCGGTGACGAAGACCCTCGAAATGAATCGGCCATTTGGCTCGAAGTCATGCCGGTTTTCAGTGCGGTCTGTAGAGGCGCAGGGCTAGGTGTCGGTTGCGCAGACTGGAAGCTCTGAGGCTGAGATAGCTGCTGCTGAGACTGGTTCTGAGCTGGGAATCCGGTGTATTGCGGTTGTTGCTGAGGAGCATACTGCTGCTGTTGCTGCTGCTGTTGTTGTTGTTGCTGTTGCGGAGGATACTGCTGCTGTTGCTGAGGTTGCTGCTGGCCAGGAAAGCCAGTCATTTGAGGCTGCATGGGCATGCCAGTGTATTGGGGCTGCATAGCACCGAATTGCGACTGCTGGGACAGTCCAGGATATTGCTGGGCGCCAAAGGGCGATTGTTGCTGTTGTTGCTGACCCGGCCGGCCGGAGCTGCCGCCCAGGTAGGCGTTGGAGTTAGAATACATTGCGGCGCAGGCTGTGTCAAAAACAACTCCCGCGATGCCAGAAGGAAGCCGTGAAGACAGCTATTGTAGTTGTACGGAAGCTGACGAGTCGCGGCGTGTCGTTGGCCGGAAACGGAGGATGCTCGAGACGGAGGACCGTGCGTACTTCTCCAATCGCCGCTCCTCCACAGCTTCAAAGGTACGTCACTGCCACTTCTGCTGTTGCATTACAGCACCACACACAAATTGTCACTATGGTTTCCGGCGACGAAGGCAGGCTGAGTGATGCCTCAGACGAGGGCGATCTGGCAAAGGTTCGTACCCTCCCCGAGTCGCAGTGTCTAGGCTGAAGATCCGTAGGCCTTCCAAGCAATAGCGCAAGGCGAACACACTGCGACACAACTTGAGAATCATCTCACCAAACTTGAATCCAAGATCGACGAGCTCATGAAGCAAGCGAATGAGAACAAGGAACTAGCATCGACCGCAACTGTTCAAAATGGGTCGACTAGTGCTGCTCCGACGATACCGCCATCAGGCACCTCACAGGACAATCACACTACCTCTAGATGATGTCTTTGAACCAGCGCCAGATGCCGTTCTTCCTCTGATGCGGCAGTATTTATTGTTTAATTTTGCGCATAGCTTTCAAGACTCGAATTATTGTCTCGAGCATAGATAGTTTAGCGCCGCAACTAAAGGCGGTCAACCCCAATTTGGCAGAATCTTGTCGTCATGATGTGCTGTGACAAGCAACTTTGGGTACGACACCGTGATACATTGATGAGGCTCATGTGCTTTTCTGCTTGATTCCTTCGTCCCAGCCTCAGCCGTCACCAGCTAAGTTGCACAACAAAAATGATGAGTAAACTATCCCTGCAGTCGACTTTGCCGCTGGTCAATTCGACACGAACCATCCCCGCAATCGGGTTTGGTAGCTACTTGGTGAGTGACGCTACACTATTGCCAAACATCTAGTCGCGCCTAGCTGACGATTGGACAGTCGCCAGCAGACGTGACAACTAAATCATGTCTCGCGGCGCTCAAGGCTGGATATCGGCAGATTGACACGGCGCAATACTACGAGAACGAGGCCGAGGTCGGCGCGGCTGTCCGCAAATCTGGCATCCCACGCTCTGAAGTCTTCCTCACCACTAAAATCTTGTTCTGCCCTCCGGACGACGAGACAACATACAGAAGCATAGTCGACAGCGTCAAGAAGATTGACCCTGACGAAGGCGGCTATGTCGATCTGTTCATGATTCACTCACCGAATTTCGGCGCGGAAACTCGCAAGCGAATGTGGCTGGCACTGGAGCGAGCTCACAAGGCAGGCCTGTGCAAGGCCATTGGCGTGAGCAACTTCGGTATCGGTCACATCGAGCAGATGAAGGAGTACGCGACTATTTGGCCGCCGCACGTAAATCAGGTCGAGTTACACGCCTGGTGTCAGCAAAGGGAGCTGGTCGAGTACTGTCGGAAGAACAAGATCGTGATTCAAGCATACTGCCCGATAGTCAGGAACCAGAAGGGCGACGACAAGACCGCCAAGGGTATTGCTGACAAGCACAAGACATCTGTCAACCAGGTCTTGATCAGGTATTGCATGCAGAAGGGCTGGGTCCCATTGCCGAAGAGCGATACTCCGACCAGGATTGAGGCGAACGCTGACATCTTTGGCTTTGAGCTGGACAAAGATGATATGGCAGCGTTGGACGGCCTGGACGAAGGTGCTGCAGGGTCAATTGTCCAACCGGCTGACAACACGTCGACCAAGTAGAAAGCGAAATAAAAATAGATAGTAGGGAAGGATCAGCATCCCGCTGCAGCCTCAGAAACTTTGAATGGAGATCACGCCCGCTGTATAGCAGGTCATCCTCTTCCTATCATAAAATTTGTAGTGTTTTCATCGTTGGCTGTATAATTTACAAGGGAGGGAAAGACTTTTGCGGCGGCAAAGAACGACGCAGGAACTGCAGAGTCCTCCTCGCTTCGGTTGCCGTAAGTGATTAGCGCTCCCGCGACGGGCTTGGCAGACAGCCGGACGAGGTATAAAAGTTCTCGCTCCCTCCGAACCTCCTCTTGAAATCTTCGTGCGGCGGTGTCTCTCGAAATTCAGTTTCCCAATGTTGCTTGCTGCATCTTCTTCTCTGTGATGTCTTCTAAGCGTCAAGAGCACCACAGAACAAACATATTGCATACACGGTTATCAGCCGCCTCCGACCAAGCCTTTTCTGTGGCTTTGGCGGCGTGCTGGTGATCGAACAGACTTTTTTTCTTGCCCGAGTGTCCTCGTCTCATAGAGGACCGGTTCGACTACAATCTACATTCTAGAGGTCGGCCAGTCAGCAGATCCTGTAGGTCGTCTTTGTCTATAGTCGTGTCGATGTCGCTTTGGCTTATCAAAGCCCATCCGTAGAATTCCTTTCGCTAAAAAAAACATGGCTTCTCTCAATGTCGTGGGCCTTGTTTCCGGGGGCAAAGATAGTTTCTTCTCCCTATTGCACTGCATAGCCAACGGTCATCGTGTTGTTGCCTTGGCCAACCTGCATCCGCCACATTCGGAGACGCATGACATGGACAGTTTCATGTACCAGACCGTGGGGCACAATGTCATACACTTGATTGCCCAGGCGTTAGAGCTTCCACTGTATCGTCAGCCTATATTGGGGTCGGCTGTGGCTACCTCGCGGACCTACGACCTTGCTTCGTCATCGAATCTAGGTACACAGACCGATGAAGTTGAGAGTATGCACACCCTATTGCTTCGTGTAAAGGAGATGCATCCCGAGGTCAATGCTGTCAGCACTGGTGCAATCCTCTCAGACTATCAGCGGACACGAGTAGAGTCTGTCGCCATCCGACTTGGCCTAACGCCTCTGTCCTATCTATGGCAGTATCCCTTCCTACCACCTTATGCCGAAGCCTCGTTATTGCATGACATGAACAACATTGGGCAAGACTCAAGGATCATCAAAGTAGCTTCTGGTGCCCTAGACGAGAGCTTTCTCTGGAAGAACGTCGCCGACAACAAGACGATTACCCGCCTTCAGAAGTCTGCCGAGCGGTTTGGCATGGGTGGAGACGGATCAACCATAGGAGAAGGCGGCGAGTATGAGACGCTTGCTATCGACGGACCGCCGCCCCTGTGGAAGCAGAGCATCATTGTTGACGAAGCGGATCGTGCCATCGTACCGGGCAGCGCTGGGACGGCTACTATTGAGATAAGACGGGCTTCTGTCTTGCCGAAGCAGTTCCCTGAATCAGATGGGAGTACACCTTCCGTCAGACAGCCACCCATGTTGGACGACATCTTGCAGGCCTTGCAAGACGACGTGCTGTCTCATGTATCGTCCACCACTGAGATTGAGACTCGCGTCGTGTCAGAGGGCACAGATCCTATAAGCATTCCCAATTTCACATCTACGCACGGGAACCTCACCATTTACAGCACTATTACTGCTCCGGGTTCAAATGCCGTAGATCAAACGAGAGGGATAATGACCAAGATACTGGGAGACAGTCCCACTTATTCAAGCTCGATAGTCTATACGCTGATCCTTCTGCGAAACATGGAAGACTTTGCAGCAGTGAACGCAGTCTATGGCTCCTTCTTCGACAGGCCCAACCCACCCTCACGAGTCACAGTGTCTTGCGGCAACCGTCTCCCCCACGACACTCTAGTCGCCATATCTTTCCTCTGCGCAGACGAGAGCCTATCCGCGAGCAAACAAGGTCTTCACGTACAATCCCGCTCATACTGGGCACCAGCCAATATTGGACCTTACTCGCAAGCAGTCTCCATCCCCACGCACATCTCTAGTACCGAGTCAGACACGACCTCGCCGCGTCTAGTCTACATAGCGGGCCAAATCCCCCTTGTCCCAGCAAGCATGTCCCTCCTCCCCGCTTCAGCGTCACCAACAGAGCAAACCATCCTTTCTCTGCAACATCTCTGGCGCATCGGCACAGCAACACACGTCTCCCTCTGGCTAGGCGGCGTGCTCTTCCTCTCGCGCACCGCTTCTCCGGGGTCATACATCCCCGCCGCAGCGCAGGCTTGGAAAGGCATACACTCCCCTCTTCCTGCACAGGCAGAACCCGACATGTCCGACTCGGACGACGTAGATATCTGGGACCGCCGCCACGGTCTCGGCGGCCAGGACAAGGAAATATCGTCGACTTATCGCTCCACTGTGAAGACGGACTGCGTCCCGCCGCTGTTCGTGGCGCAGGTCGAGAGTCTACCCCGCGGCGCGGATGTGGAGTGGTCTGCTACGGGATATGCCAGTCGAGATGAGCATTTCGGCGTAGAAGTGGACCGGGAATGTGAGGTGCACCATCGTGTTATTGCCCGTGAGGCGGAAAGCGTGCTAGCTGGGTGGGTCGCGGTGTCTTGCGTCTCGGAAGCGGCGCGGATATGGAAGAGTGCAGGGCTGGAGACGGGAAGGCGTTATACGGTCTATACCGCTGTTGCGCTCCCGGAAGAGGTGCTTGATTTGCTGAGGCCGACTGTGGTGCCGTGTCATTCGTTGTGGGATGCATGTGGGAAGAGCTTGGAGGCAGTGATTGGGTATGTCGCTTGACGCAGTCGCAGCAGAGTCGGGATGACCTTTGTCTACTTTGACTAGCTCCCATTCATTGCTGCGATCTTTTGTCTTATGCTTCTACCGTTGCATCAGGGCTGATATGGATAAAATGACTCTGAAGGACAAAATTTGGTTATGTCCCTCCACCTAGAGTACGAGAATGTGCGAAATCAGCATCATGGAAGTGCTCGAGAGAAGATGCCATTGCCTTTTGTCAGCCAACGTTGGTCTGATTATTGCCAGAGACATAACGATACCATGCCCATAGCATATACTCAATACGGCCTGGCCATATCATCCACTCGTGCGAACGCATTCTGTCGGATGCCGGCAAACATGCGGGGCAATGGCGGGGTAGTTGCTCCCGATTGCTGGTTGATTTACCCCGACTACATCTGCTTCTGGCCCTCCAGTTCTATGCCAACCTTTCCCCGCTTCCCGGAACAGAACGCAACCGCCAGATCTGTGTAGGATCGCCGAAGTCATAGCCTTTGGCGATTTGTTGGTTCAGCCCCTCAAGCATACGCTGCGACTTGGCCGCCATGCCTCGGTCCTTTAGTCACGCATCTGTCCCCTGGCCTCCCGACTTCTTTCCTCCAAGGACGGAATACATTGCTGGACTAGTGTACGAGTGTAGTACTGCGCACCCTCTAGGCCAGGAATAGAGTGGCAATATGACGACAAACGGCACTTCGAACAACCACTCCGGGAAGGTGGATTATTCCACTCCTGGATCGGGTGGCTACAATGTCCCGGATACTGTGTATAGAGTAAGCCTCTCTACCCATCTCAGTCACTCGAGCATATATAAACACTTGTCAGGACACGACTACCCGGCCACTGCGTATCATCACCATCGGCGCAGGTGTGTCCGGCATAATGAATTCGTATTGGATACAACGAGAGTTTCTGGAAGCCAAGCGACCTCATGGCACTCCCGGTTGTAACATCGAGCACGTTGTATACGAGAAGAATAGCGATATTGGAGGCACCTGGCTCGAAAATCGCTATCCCGGCGCCGCGTGTGACATGCCTTCGCATGCATACACGTTCAATTTTGCTCTGAATCCGGATTGGCCAAAGTTCTTCAGCTATAGCCACGATATCTGGGGCTACCTGAACCGTGTGTGTGAAGTGTTCGAGTTGAGAAAGTACATGCACTTCAATTCTGAGGTCACCTCTTGCAAATGGGACGATGGCGCTGGCGAGTGGAGACTCAAGTTGACACGCAGTAAGAATGGAGAGTCCGAGACCTTCCAAGATCACTGTCACTTATTGCTCTACGCTCCGGGAGTACTAAACAATTTCAAGTGGCCAGATATCCCCGGTCTGACGGACAAGTTCAAAGGTCGCCTCTTGCACACAGCCAGATGGGACGACACCTACCAAGAAGAACAGTGGAAGAAAGACAGGATCGCAGTGATCGGATCCGGATCCAGCTCCATTCAGACAGTCCCGACCATGCAAAAGACAGCGAAACACCTTGACGTCTTTGTACGCACTCCCGTCTGGTTCGTCCAGCTCGCCGGTCATTTTGGGCACAACAAAGAATATGACAGCGAAGAACAACAGAGGTTCCGAAACGATGCCGCTCACCTAGTCGAACATGCTAAGAGTCTTGAGGATCAAATTAATGGTCTTTGGGGTGCCTTCTACTCCGGCTCGGGAAGGCAAATGATGGTTCAACATATCTTTCGCGAGCGCATGAAAGAATTCATCAAAGACGAGCGACTCCTTCAAGGCTTGACACCAACATGGGGTGTCGGCTGCCGCAGAATAAGCCCGGGCGATCCTTACATGCTCGCGGTCCAGGAAGAGAACGTCGATGTGCACTTTACTGCTGTGGCTAGCTGTACCGAAGACGGAGTTGTCGGCGAAGACGGCATAGAGAGGAAGGTGGATGCCATTGTTTGTGCGACGGGTTTCGATGTCAGCTACAAGCCGCGATTCCCTGTACTTGGTCTCAACGGGCTCGATCTCCGAGAAAAGTGGAAGGTATGCCCGGAGGGTTATCTCGGCATCGGTATACCGGACATGCCAAACCTCATAACATATATTGGACCGACTTGGTAAGTGTGTAAATTTTGCATCAATACCTCCGTGACTAATGACCAAGTCAGGCCGATCATCAATGGTTCAGTGATCGGTCCATTGAACAGTGTCTGCCAGTATACCTTGCAGGTAATCAAAAAGATGCAGCAAGACCACATCAAATCATGGGTGCCACGTCAGGAGATCACTGATCAATTCAATGATCATGCTCAGGTTCGTCGTCTAAAGAGCCTATGCGTTGGCTTCATGCTGAATTTTATCTGCAGGAGTGGATCAAGCATACTGTCTGGAAAGAGGAGTGTCGTAGTTGGTACAAGAACAACGAGACGGGTCGGGTGAATGCTGTATGGCCAGGCAGTTCTTTTCACTACATGCAGGTGATCGAGTCTCCTCGCTGGGAAGATTTTGACATCAAGTACCAACACAAAAACCCATGGGCGCATCTTGGTATGGGCTGGACTTTGGAGGACAAAGCGGGTTACGGACATGCAGATCCGAGTCCTTATCTGAGCCTGGACCAGATTGATCCTAAGTGGATGAAGGCAGTCATGACCACACTGCCTGACAATATGCGACAGGATGATGCGGCAGCCGATAAAGTGGTAGGAGGAAAACCACCACCAAGTCAAGACGGTTTCGCCTTCAGAGGTTGAGGATACGTGCTGAGAAGATTTGCCGCCCATGCTGCACAGCTAAGCAGAAAATCGTAACCCAGTGCACTGACAGCCGGGTGCACGTTGATGGCATACATGACGCTTGTCCACCCCAGTGAATGAACGGCGAGCAAAGCTGGCAAGATGCTGAGGACGAGGATGGTCAGGACATCGAATGATTGAGCTGTGGGATCGACCGCGTCAGGGCTTCGATAGTCTACCCTAATGAAGAGTGGCAATGCCAAAAATATTCTTCCACAGAGTATGACGACGACAAGGCGTGGTCCAGCTGCAGGGGCGATAGCCAGCATCGCAACATATCCAGTTGCACTTATTCTGAGCATGGTTCTTGAGCAGCATCGTGCCGGTAGGTTGCTCGTTGGCAAGCAGAGCAGCTTGAGGTAGAACAAATTCTGTGCGAAAGAGACAGGCAGAATCTCGGCAACAACGACGAAGATCCAAAGATCTCTCATATCGGCATGATGTCCTGGACTTGTCAAGATATGCTATGTGAGATTCGATGTTCAAGACTGACCAGTAACGCACATATACCTGACGTTGATGAAAGTCAGCCCGAGTGCAGCACTGCTCCAAGCCCGTCTAGCCGAATCTGCCACTATCGCGTCGCCAAAGTCTTTAAACAGGGTAGAAGTAGTCGACCATTTCCAGAGGAAGAGCGGATGCCGATCATCTCCAAGGAGACAGCCGGAACCCAGCAAGCAGACCGGCAGTGTGAGGCCGTATTCGGCAGTCCAGAGACGATATGATTGTATCAGGACATGTAGCATGTGGTAAGAAAGGCATGAGAAACTTGTGAGAGCCAGATAGCTGAACAAGATGCGAGATCGCCTGAGTGCAGGACCCGATGGAGCGCCTGTGGCATCGCGCCTGATGGAGGCAATGGCAAGAAAGGTGAAGACCAGAGCGGCGACGATATAGGACCAGAATATGGCCGCTCCTATCCGGTTGAGCTGATCTGTCATATGAGTATACCGTGAGTATATTTGGAACCCAGGGCGAAGGTAGAGGTGGTATGATATCGGGAAGGTTGAAGATGCAGCTGTCGATGCATCGGGCGGTGCGGGGCCATTTCTATAACCATTCAAATGCCTATGAGCAGCATCCGACCTGCCTCAATAACCATTCACATCATTTGACGCACGAGTGTGCCGATAGTTTGAAGACATGGCATTGGATTTTTCATTCAAAGATCATCAAAGTCCTTCTCTTCCTCCGAAATAGGCCTGGTTGGATGCACGCTATGGCGTCGATACAAAGTCTATAAACTCATGTGCAGCAGCTCCACGATTCAGTTCTTCCACTTGTTTCTGAATCTGTGCTCGCATGTCATCCAAAGAGACTGGTGGCGTAGTAAATTTGGGATTGATAGGGGCGTTTTTCTCCCTGTTTGGGTGTGCCAATCGGTAAAAATGTCTGCTGAGATCTGCCTTCTTTGATTTGAGGGAGCCGTGGATGTCGACCTCGACTTGGAAAGGTGCTGGGTTGTTCTCGGCGAAGCGAATCTCGGTAACAACGTCTATTGGCCTTGAGAAGCCATTGTGGCTGCCCTTCTGCGTATCCTTGAGCACCCAGAACACCTTGGTGTAGCCGTTTCCGTCACCATCGGGCGTGGCCTCGAAACGCCAGCGATGTTCTTCAGAGTACTCCCGACTCTGAGACAGTCCCATCCCTCCAACTGATGCCCCGGCGTACTGACCTTCCGGCTTGAAATCCACCGTCCGATTCACCTTGCTGATCTGTGGTCTGCCGGCCATTCGAGGCGGATGCACGCTCGCGACCGTAGCAGGGAACTCGATGGTGCCGTCGGCGCTCTGTATCTCATACCCATAAGGCTGGATGAACCGCAGCTGCAGGAGCACAAGACCGCCGGAATGTTGGCCTTTGTCGAGCGTGCCCCATTTCGACTGCGAGGCTCGCATGCAGACATCCACCTTGGCCCTGCCGAGTTTCTTACTGCCCAGACTGCGGTCATTCTCCTCTGCCACTACCGCTGCCTTGGTGACGGCCGCGTGGACAGCCGCATCTCTCCCGGCGAACTTGCGAAAGTGGGACATCTCCGAAGTCTATCGATGACAGACACTATCGCTGGCGATATATCCGAAGTTCACAATGGCAGGCTTGTCTAGAAAGCCGCCGCGAAGGCTCAGCCGAGAGCCACGACACATCTCCACTCCAACACATGCCGTCCACTTTCAACGCCAGGGAGCTGAACATTGGAGCATGCATGGTGATCCGTGCTGGGCACCGAATCGTAGCAGGATGAAATAAGCCGCCGCTCGAAATATCGGCCAATCATGTCGCGCTTGCCAACGCATCAACGACCACATACCCTCGCTAGCGTTTGATGTCCGTGCGACTGTTCATATGGCACCGTAAGCGACTCTCGCTGTAGAGTGAACTTTGCTCTGCCGCCAAAATGTCTACTGAGTGGCTGAGGAAGTTCTAAACCTGCCATCTTGCTCCATCAAATCCAGTTGCTTCTGGCATCTACTTGTTTCAGGCCAATTATGGAAGGGCAGCCGGGCTCCAGCGAAGAGCGCTGGCGCCACATGTTGGGTGATAGGCCACTGGAGCAATCCGGCCCGCCTCCATCACACCCAGCACGGACGCCAAATGCAACGCAGAATCACGTCTTGTCGGACTCGGACTGGGAGGGACTGATCGAGCATGATGGCGAGCCGCCAGATCAATCGAAGCTCAACAGCTTAGAGGCCACAATGGCGGATGCTGACCCTGCCGAGCCGGTCATCCATGATGATCTCTTCACACCAAATGGGATTCTGTCCAATGAGCTTGACAACCTCGAGATCATTGCGAAACTTGATATGCAAGTCATTGAAGATGTCCCGGCAGAGATAGAAGAATTTGCCCGCTTAGCAACGCACCGGAAGTTCCAAGAGGCCATGGATTACTTCCGGGAAGTACTCTTTAAGCACAGGCTACTTTTTCCGGTGGCTGCCGAACTTGCCGAGTTCCTTTTGGTCGAACGGGGATATCTTCAGCTCGAAACGATCACCGGTGAGCTTCTTGCTGAATGGGAGACCTCGAATTCGTCGCAAATCACAGCGGAGGAAATACGGCTCTTCCGACTCTATCATTGCTTCGCACGTATTCAGACAAATGGATTCTTGGGTGATGCAATCACTCTCGCTCGGAGTTGCAGACTCGAATTAGCGCAAATAGAGCCCGAGCAGCTCACAGATGTGCAGGTGAGAATGACGTGCACTTTAGTGGATGTAGAGAGCCTGTCCACTGACTTGAGCTCTAGCTTCAAATAGCTCTTGTTTGCCACTACATCTTCGATTTCGCGCTTCGCAATTCCAACATGGTGACTATGGATGAGGCAAGCATTTTCGTTAGGCCAACAGTTACGGGCCAGGTACATGTGCCTGAACGTGCGTCTCGATTGAAGCGCCAGATACTCGCCGCTATCCAGCAGGATGACTTGCATCGCGCCGCATGTTTCATTCAGCTTTCCTCACGTTCTGTCGCATCGAATGATTTGCCACCATTCTTATATTCAGTCATAAAGGTCATGCGCATGTCAAGCCAGAGCGACAACGAGGCCCGCCTGTTCAATACACTCAAGATCATCGACATCTGTATGGATGTTGGCATTGAACTGATGAGGGAGAGAGTCTCCAAGACCTTGGCCGAGACGATCACCAGATGTGCCGAAACCTATCAACTGGTTCTAGATCGGATCAGAGATCTTGCCATTTGCCCCATTGATCAGCATCAGACTCTACTCGACCTGAAGACCTTTGACCTGAGAGTCATACATATCAGAAAGTCGAGAGCTGCAAGTCCTGCCTCGATATCCTTGGATAGAACGATTGTCCAGAATGCTCTGAAATTCGGCGTTGCACAGATTCGATCAAAAGCCCAGTGGTCTGCTTTGAATGTCTTCAACACGAAAAGTCTGCTCGACTTGATCATCGATCAGCTTGAGCCGGCTATCTCCAAAGAACGAAACCTGGCAGAAATCATTTCGCTCTTGAATAGCGTGGCACCGCGCGTCGTGCGACCGGGTGCCCCACGAGCTCTGCTTGAGAGACTAATGCACTGCTACGTCCGTTTGAATAGGCGTGCGTTCTCTCCCTCGGATGGCTCATCCCAGCAATTCTGGATACCTAGAATTAATGATGAGATGAACCGATGGATAAGCGCTGCAGTGCAGCAACTTGGTTCAAGCGAGGATATTCCACCTAGCCCCCCGTCACAGGAGCCGCAGTACCCATTGCCGAAACGCGCAGACACTTTCGATGCTCTTTTGCCCCTTTCAGGACAACAATTCTCAGACCTGAGTCTTGTGGAATTTGCGACCCAAAAGGCTAGCGTACAGAACCCAGCAGGTAAACCTGGCCATGGTCGAGGCTCGGTGATTTCCGCTGACAATCCTAAAAACATTCGAGGCCTTGACGCGAACACCAGCAACGTGCTTACAACCGATCAAGGTGAGGATAGGCTTCTTGCGTCATCATCTGTACTCGTCGGGGCCGGTGAACAGATTGATAAGGCCGTAGAGCAAAGTACAAGCGCAGAGGCAACAGCCGAACACCCTCCGCACAATGGAGATCGACTAGGGCCGGATCAGGCAGCAAGACGGTCTCAAGATCTATCTATTGTAGACACCGAGCAGAACAAGGACGGTCTTGAGACGGACATGGCCGCAAATGAAGAAGTACGCCCCGAGCAAGCAGCACAAATCATCAACGGCTCTGCCAAAAGTACAGCTAAAGGAAGAGGCGAGCACGAGACCGTGAAGGTGCAATTTGACGGCACAGCGAGTGGAAGTCATCAAAGATCTCAGCCGCGTCAGAGTACGAGAGATCTCAACCTGGCAACGACTAGGCGGAAAAACAAGAAGGAGGTTGCAGGTAAGACTCCAGTAAAAGCTGACAAGTTTGTCACGTCCTTGTTTGGCCAATCTAGTAAGCCGGACGAAATCGAGATGGAGGATTCAGAAGAGGGAGCATGGTCATGGAGCTCTGGCCTCAGCGAGACACAGAAGAACAGGTCTGGAGATCGTCGTCAACCTCACCCTCCGAAAAAACATGCTAAATTCCGCCGCGTTTACACTGTGGTTGATCGAGAAGACAGCAGAGACGGATTAGAAGGGTATGAATCGGAGTCGACCGTCGCCACTACCGTCAGTCAGGATCTGAAGGATGTCATTGCTGAAAAGATCGTGGCCGCCAACGAGATGATGCGCGGCCCGAATTGGATGACGTTGAGAGCGCCTGTCATTCACTTGCTCAACGACGTTGAATGGCTATTCCAGAACGGTACAAGCAAGCCCCAAGGGACGCGAGAAATGAATAAATCTGGTCGGTCGCCGGGCAAGTCTGATGGCGACCGCAAACATCGGCACCCAGATAGATATACGTCCTTCGAAGAGGCAGATAATACATCACGTCGAGTCAAGGCCATGAACGCTACTGCCTATCCGGCGAAACAGAATGCAGCTCGGCGACCATCATATAATCCTTATCAACGGCCCCCACCAATCTCGGACGTGCCATATCAAACACCACATATCAATCACTACACGCCCGGACGCGGATTGTTTGGGTTTTACGATGGAGACTATCCTGCTGAGCAACAGCCGCCGTACCATGGCGGCCACCAGACCGAATTCTTTACCCACCCGCGGCGAGCCCCTTACCCAGGCATGGATCAAGCAGGATATAGCACCGGGGGTCCGCCATGGTATCCTTCGCTGAATGCGGGACAACCTCAAGATCATAGTCCCATCAACGTCAACGTGCCGTACTATGGAGAGAACCAATATGGATATTATAATCAAAACTTGGAAAAAGAAAAGGTGGAGCGAGAAAAGGCCGAGAGAGAAAAGTTCCAGCGAGAACAGAAGGAGCGAGAGGATATGGAGCGGGCAAGAAAGGAGAGGGAGGAGATCGAGAGATTAAAGCGACAGATCGAGGAGCGAGAGAAAATGGAGCGAGAAAAGATGGAAAGAGTGCAAATGGAGTACAAGCATAGAAGAGACCATGCAACAGAGCGAGCCACGGCCGATAAGCAGGATTCTTCAAGTTCACGATTATACTACAAAACTACTACTACTAGAACGACCGAAGCGTTCGGTCCTCACGGAGATGGGAGCAGTCGAGAACTGCCAGACGAATACGTCCGACACCTGACGAGACATGATACGCGAGAAGCACGAAAGCCAACGTCACCACGGAGAAGCTACAGATACGCTGAAGGGCCAGAAGTCATCGAGTTCACACGGAGCAGAAGCAGAACCCCAAGCAGAACCCCAAGCCCAAACTCAGATCGATCACCGCCTCCTCGAGAGCGCGTGAGGGAGACGGTCATCCGACAGTCAAGCATGTCCCCGCCACCACCTCCAGCAAATCGATCTTCGCGTCACAAGATTATTCTGCGTCGAATGGCGCGAGGGAGTTCGAGATCGCCTGATCGAAGTCATCGCGCCATGGTCCGCCCGAAGAGGAGGAGCATCTACCAACCCACGGTACAAGACTACGACAGCGAAGAGGATTATGGGCGTGGGAGGGAGCGATATCGATGATCGGTAGGCATTGCGTAATGTGATGGTGTAGGGCAATGGTATATATCGTACATAATGGACATACAACGTGCCAAGAATTGTGGTTGATCTCGATTTCATTCTGACCAACCTCACCTGCCAACCTCGACTCAGATCATTTCGACAATCTCGAGTTAGATACTCGGGTGAAGACGTGTTGGATGTTCAATATTAATTTCAATGGATTGATGAATGAACAATTTTTTACTCAGTCGGGCCCTTGGCTCGATCAGCCATCAGTCGCTCGCCAACGCGCAACATGACCGACTCATCCACTCGCTACAGCACGCGCGCAAGATCAAGCTGTCGTATAGATCAGCAGACCAGTCTGCGACCGCGGCTGATAATGTCGACGAGGATGATCTGAAGACTCGCGACGTGGCGCATCCCGCAGGCGTCAACAGCATTGCGATCGACAAGTTCGAGGGCAGATAGTAAGTTGGATAGTAGCTTCCTTGCGCAGCGTGTCCCTCTGACCGTTATCAATTTTAAAGCTTGCTTTCCGGCGGTGCTGATGCCTCCATTGCCGTATGGGATCTGGATGCCGCCAGCCCGGATGAAGACCGACAAGTAATCCATCATCCCCTGGGAAGGGTGACAAAGTCAGCATTCGGGCAATGGCCATGACGTCTGGTGCAAGCGCTGATGCAGAACAGAGACTCTCAAACGCATGGTGCAGGCATTACACATCTCTCATTCTATCCCTTTGACTCCCTTGCCTTTCTATCCTCGAGCTACGACCACACTTTAAAGCTCTACTCGTCCGAGACACTAACAAGCTCGGCTTCGTTCGACCTCGCGTCAGTCGTCTACTCGCATGCCCTATCGCCCATCGCATCACATTTGCTTGTAGCTTGCGCGACTCAGCATCCAGCAGTGCGCCTCGTCGATCTCAAGTCCGGCGCGAGCACACACTCACTGGCCGGTCATGGCGGGGCAGTAATGAGCGTAGCATGGCATCCCAAGCTGGAGCACGTCCTCGCCAGTGGCGCGACCGACGGCTCCGTTCGAGTCTGGGATATACGACGCAGCGCCAGCAGCCTGGGCGTGCTGGACATGGACGACAGTACCGGCATCGTAGACCTGACTGCTATGGGCGTCGACTACCGCAAGCGACAACGTGGCAAAGCCCATTCCGCCTCAGTGAATGGGGTGCTGTGGACCGATGGTGGAGACTACATGGTCACCAGCGGACATGATCAGACCATGCGCGTATGGGACGCGTCCACCGGCGCAAACACCCTTGTCAACTTCGGCCCGTCACTGCGCAACTCACATAGCTCTACGTTGCTACCACTCATCTCGCCCTCAAGACTGTCCGGCAAGGGCAAGGAGGTGGTGATGTATCCCAATCCGCGAGAGGTGATGATCTTCGAGCTGCACACAGGAAAGCTTCTTTCAAAGCTGCGCACTCCCTCCTATGCGGCGTCGCACACCGCCGTCGCTGCTGGGTCGGGAACCAGGAATGTGCTCAATCGTACCACCAGTCTGGCATGGAGGGCGCATAATGTCGAGGTGTACTCGGCGCACACAGATGGATCGATAAGGTGCTGGAAGCCATTGACATGGGAGGACGGGCTTGATGATGATGACGAGGGTGAGGAGGACGGTGTTGCTGAGCGAGAGAAGAAAAGACGGCGAGAGGAGTTGGATGATATTGTGGAGGGATTGACTAAACGCAAGGTCACTTATACATAGGTAGTGAGCAAAACGATGGGAATGCGGAAGAATCCATCTGCAGACTCTAAAAAGTTACGACCTCAACATGCCCTGGTCGTAGCACAATCACCAGAGTCGGTTGGAGGATTCGTGTAGACCATAGAAATTGTCTTCGTAGCAAGCTATAGTGACAAAGGTCCTACAGCATGGTCATCAACATTTTCCATTGGTCATGCTGAATACTCCCAGTCCTCTGACGATTGCCTTTGAGGGTGCAGAGGTGTAATCATGACCAGAGGAGGGGCAGCCGCGCAGCAGTCACTCTGCAGATGGTCGGTCACGTGCCGTGATCCGGCTCCAACCTCACGTCAACTCTCATGAGCCGTCTTGGTTACCTCCAGCACTCTGCAGCATACCGCTTCTGCTCCTACGGACCGCAAACTGGATCACGCACTAGCTGGACTCAGCATGCTGAGCTCCAACTGCTTCATCGGCCCCGCGACCCTCCACTATCGGTGATGCCCGCTGCATCTCCGGCCGCAGTAGCTGCCCTCCAGAGACGCATATGGGACGGCCGATTGCCACTCGAGATCCGTCTGGCGGCGACAGACTGCACGACTTATGACACTAGCGAGCCATACCTGGTCGGTATCATATTTGCCGAGCTCTTCAGCCTTGTCACTGACCTCTTCACTAGATCTCGCTGCCCCGCCTGGCCTACCTCTCCCCGCTGCTGCCCCGCCTTCACGCCTTCTTCAGATCGGTACTGGTCAATCCGGAAATACCCTCACACGAAGCATGGCTGTCATTTGACGGACTACCGCTGAAATGGCACTATCCGGTC
Organism: Dothideomycetidae sp. 11243; assembly: GCA_000836255.1. Classification (NCBI taxonomy): domain Eukaryota; kingdom Fungi; phylum Ascomycota; class Dothideomycetes; species Dothideomycetidae sp. 11243. Next base: position 302,400 of record DF938589.1, on the reverse strand, counting down.
GGTCTCCTGCACGACCTGTTCTCCGGCGCACAACCCGCGGGACTAGATGATGCCTCGAAGATGGAAAGCTCCGCGGTTCAGCACTCGATCCATGCTCCGCCTCAGCAAGACATACAAACTGTAGACGATGGCACGCTGCCTTGGCGGCTGACGCTGCATCTCTCGGCCTATCCAGCCGAGCTGATCTTCCCGCTCGATGCCGAAGGCGACGTCCTACACGACGCATTTGTGAACGCGGTCAAAGAGGCGGATTTTGTGCGGAACGGCACCGCCAAGGCTGCCATGTCGCTCTCAAAGCAGGATGCATCGACGCTGTGGCGTGCTGTGCTCGAACACGATATGGGCGTCTTCAATACAGTCAATGCAAAGCTGCTCAACCCTCCTGGCGTGTCGCTTCGACATGTTCCAATCAAGGTGTACCTGCCGGTCGATTCGCAAGCCGATATCCCGGGGGTGGTCGTGGAAGAGAAGGAGGAGACCGGGGAGGATCAGCAGCCACAACGACAAGCTGGAAGTGTGCGTGTGGTTCAAGGCCTTGTGCCTCCTGTGTCGCCGAGCAGACAGGTCACCACGCTGGGAACTGCGCTCAACACATTGCTGCCGACTGTGTTCCCCAGCAAGCGGAATCCTGTGCTAGCATGTCCGGTTCTGCACGGTGCGGTCGTCCCCATGTCGGCATCGCTGGAGGAGCTGGGACGGGCTGCGAGCTACACGGATGGGTTTCTGCACGTAGTTGTGGTCCTGCTTTCGTAAGCGCTATAGAGGAGGTCTTAGATTCCCGGTCCGCGAAGAGTCGAGATACTCTGCTATGCAATAGACAGCATTACTTGTGCCTGCACTTCGGTCTCTCGTTATCACTTCTGATATCAATCTCTCATCTCGACCCTGCTGTCCTGCAGCAGCCAGAGTTTTTCCTGCTCGAGGTACTCCACGGCAGAACGCAACGCTGTCCCAAGCGCCTGCCGTGCAGCATCGTCTCCCTCCCGTGCAGCAAGCACATCCACATCCCCCAATGGCAGAGCCAACCTCACCCGCGAGGACGAGTCGACCAGCACCACCGCGCCGGCCGCGAACCTAGCCTCGCAGTCATCAGGCGAGACACCCAGCAATGCCCCAGCAGCGAGCAGCACCTGCCTCACTCTACCCGGCGCTCGACGAACCGGCAATTCACCGTCAAGTACATCATCCATCCCCAGACCAAGAGCCTGCGTCGCCGGCGCAGCAGCGTACACCGCCTCCCTCAGGACATGACTGCCTCTCATCAGCGCCGTCTCCCGCCCCGTTCACAGCCTAAAGGAAAGCAAAACTCACCACAAAAGAGCATGCCACCTTCCCCTCCCCTCGTGGGCAGTAGTGACATACAGCAGCACACTACTGCCCCATCCGAAGCGGTCCCAATTCGCAGTCGGGCCCCCTGCCGAGACGGCTAATCCGCGCAGTAAGGAAGCGGCGTCGAACACCGGCGCTGAAGCGCAGGACTCGTGCTGCAGCACTGAGCCGGGCGGTATAGCTACACTTACTGCTGACTCGTCGTTTCGTAGTCGAGGAGTCGAGGAGCGGAGGCGCTTAGAAGGCGACGAGGGGCGGGACTGGGCCGGAGAGGGAGAGGGGAAATAGTTGTCTCCTGTTTGGTGGTGGGTGTCAAGTGTTGGGGTCGAGAGGGCTAGGCTGGATGTTGCTTCGCTTAGGGAGTTCCAGGTGCGTTTGCGTTGGAGGGTGCTGGGACGGGGATGTAGGGGTGGGTCGATGTCCATTGTTCGACGAGGGTAGAGAATTTATCCGAATTGTTCTGTCGTTGAAGAGCTGTTATGGCAGGGATGGGAACGAGGGTCAAGTGAAAATGATTGCAGGGCGGCAAAGTAGAGAGTTGCCCTGACGGCTTATAATAGGGTTTCACACTGTTTAGTCAAGCACAGAAAGGCAGACAGGGCATTTTCCAACCACAGCTGTCATCTACAGTCAGTCTACGTGCCCTGAAGAGTACTTGCACGTCAAGCATTCGGGTTTTATATCATCGACGTGTTCATTGCAGGCATGCCGTGTCACGACACATGCTGATCTATAGACGTGCCGTTTCGAGGAGCCAGAGAAACTGGATAGCCCCGTTTTCTCTCTCAGTTCTTACCAGGCCCCGTGTAACCATTGTCTGGCAGATACAGGTGCCGCTGTGCACCCTTGGCCGTCAACACCACCATGCGGATCACACCTCCCGAGCTGCCATCCCACTTGATTGCCTCTCGGAGCGAACCCTTTACGAATGCGACACCCTCCTCCTCCGTCATATCCTCTTTCCAGTTGGCGTCGCAGTAACCGTAGATGTATGTGGATCCCGAGCCTGCGATTGCGTATGATTGCTTGTGAAGCGACCCGCCGAGCGGTATCGAATAGACCTGTCCGCCGTGTCTGTGGTCCCAGCCCGCGATGATGATGCCCGCGCTACCCACAGAGTAAGCAAATGCGCTAGTTTTGTTGTCGTTCTCGTCTTACCTCAACATGTCCTTGTTACTGTAGCAGATCTCTTGAAACATTGATGCCGCAGTCTGCGTGGTCGGTGGCTCATCTTCGGCCACACCATACGACTCCAGGTAGTATTTGACCATGTCTGCCACCGCCTGTGTGTCCGCCGCCGAGCCAGATCTACAACACCAGATGGTATCGTGGACTTGTGTGAGTTTGTCTGTGACGCGATTCGCGATGTATGCTCCGGTGGTCGTGCGACTGTCAGCACCTAGTATCACTCCGTCCCTGAAATTGATCGCCATACTGGGATTAGACGGTTAGGAGATGCTGGGCGAGCTGTACGTTCCTGTCGTGCTTACATCGAGGTTCCGAGACTAGGTGAAGGTCAGCTCAAACGCCCGCATCATCTCTTGAGCGCTGCACTTACTTGACTTCTCCCTTCTTCAGGTGGTTCATGTCAATGTGAATGCCATCTATACGCCGTCAGACGAATATGTTATGAGCTCCGTGGCAGCCCTGAAATACCTTCGCCCAGCATGCCAGTGGCATGACCTGTCATCATCGCTGCGAAAGATCTGTCGAGATTGCTGTGTTGAATGTGCTGGCTATAGCGGGATCGGCGGCAAAGGCGAGATGTTGACAGATGGAGTGAATGTGAGTGTAGTGTTGGGAGTGTAGTAGCCAGGCAGTCAAGATGGCGCGTCGTTCGGTTTGCGGAGCTGGATGCTGGCACAGAGCTCGCCGCGCTGGCAAGAACAGCCGGACACTGTCAACCACGCAGGCAAGATTAGTCGACACGTCTATCAAGAAACCCGTCTCGTCGCCTGAATGTGAACATTCGCCAACCACCTAAAGGAGATACAGTTACGCTTGGAATTTAGCGAAACGTCTTGACTGGTGAAGTCACGAGCTCTCTGGAAACTGACGCTGCCTCATCGGCCATGGCCAGCGTACTTTGGTCCTATGCCAGGCTACCGCTAATTGCCACAACCGGCCTAGTTGGTATTCTGAGCTCGGCGCTGTATTACTATCAGAAGTATCGCAGATCAAAAACGGCCGCCTAATGAGGGATCAGACTGACATCACGCCAGTGAATTGATATACCCGAGGAGCCTGCCGGTAGGAGCAAGAACAGAAGTGCCTAGTCCCACGCAATTTGGGCTCGATTCTTACGAGGACTTGCATCTGGAGACTCCTGACCAGGAGAAGTTGCACGCATACCTAATCCGGCCATCGAATACTCGACATGCACGAAACATCACCATGCTCATGTTTCATGGAAATGCAGGAAACATTGGACATCGACTGCCCATTGCACGTGTTCTCTCGACCGACCTGGGTTGCAACGTGCTCATGGTCCAATATCGCGGCTATGGCAAGTCGACAGGCTCACCAGATGAGAAGGGGCTCAATATAGATGCACAAACGGGACTTGACTATGTTCGAAGCAGAGACGACCTCAAGAAGACGAAGATTGTGATCTATGGTCAGAGTTTAGGTGGCGCCGTTGGCATCAGACTGGCCATGGAGAACGCAGAAAACAACATTGCTGGTCTAATCCTGGAGAACACCTTCCTAAGCATAACCAAGCTTATCCCAAGGTAGAGTTGTGTCGTACTGAGAACATGTAGATACAGAATTGTTGACACCCGTGCAGCGTAATGCCTGCAGCGCGGTTCCTGAGTCCGCTCTGCCATGAGAAGTGGGACAGCGAATCGTACCTTCCAAAGATGAAAAGCACCCCGGTCTTGTTCCTGAGTGGCCTTCGGGACGAGATTGTGCCGCCGACCCACATGAAGCAGCTATACGACCTCTGCACAGCAAAGACAAAGGTGTGGAGGGAACTGCCACATGGAGATCATAACAACACGGTTGGAGAGTCGGGTTATTTCTACTTCGTCGAAGACTTTTTAAAGATACACGTCGACCCATGAGGAATAGGCATGGCAACAAAGCATTCGAGCGAGAATGGTCCGGGCAGGGATAGGGTTGTGCCGAAGCGGGAATTGCGGTGCGGGAAGCAGGAAACGGCGGACGGGATGCGCAAATACCGCCCGCACCATCACAAGCGGCCTGAGGCACGGTATGTCGCGCACGAGAAACTTGCGAAGCCTCTGATCTGCTCGTAGAGAGGTGAAAGCAGCCGAGTCATCATGTTTGGGGCAATGTACAGTATTTGCATCAAGATTGTGAGCGAAGCAGGCGATGATCGCAGGCACTGATAGTGTCATGATGCAGGAGGAGGACAGGTGATGGTTGCGATGTGCTATCAATGACGGGTATTTGTGCCAGGAACCTTTTGCGCCCACGTGGAGTCGGGACCAGAATTGGGCCGGTCGCCGGGCGAAAAGAGCAGCAAGGCACGCGGGCGGGGCATTGTTTGGCGAGAGTTTCCCGTGTCTCGGGCTCTTTCCACGCCTTTTACTGCGGCTAGTGCAGCCGTTGGGCGGGCCAATCCGTGCAAATCGCAGCAAATCGCATTTTTATGCTCAGGTGGCGCTCGTTTCGCATTCGCCTCTTGCGCCTTTTGGGCAATTTTTGACTCACTCGTTGACTGTTTGGCTTCGACTGCCTCGTGGTCCCGGCCACCTTCCTTCCCGTGATCCGTCTCCTTTAGCCTCATACCACCCAGCGGGGAGGGCCCTGTGGTTGAGCCGACGGAGGGAAAAAAGTGGTGTGTTCCGGTGTTCGCGCTCGCCGGCGCCCGTCCTTCGCCCGTCTGTTTGCCCGTCGACGGTTTATTGGGAATGAGCTGCCCATCGTACGAACGCTCCCGGCATGTATATGAATAAACACCCGTCGCGACGCTGTTTCCAATTCCGTTTCTTGCCTTCACTGCACTGCCATTGCTCCGTTTCGACATCCCTTCTTGGACAGTGCCTTGTATATCGGTCAAGGTAGGCGACTGATACTACACACCCCCTTTTTCACTGGTTCTACAGCCAGACACCTATCTCGGGTTCCACGTACTGCCCGATTCTGCAATTCACATCCCAACTACCACAATGGACCACAAGTCAGAAGAGTCGACGCTACCGTCGTCAAACGGACTGGCAAGAGTGGTATCCAATTCGATAGCTGCCCCATCGGAGGCACATGCTACTTCCGCGTATCACATCAAGAGCGAGGACGGCGCCGTGAGAAGACACAGCGATGGGGCGAGATCCTCAGACGAGGAGGAAGAGGAGAAGGACGACACAGTCTACCCCAAGAGCACAGCAAAGACTCTTATCACCATCGGCCTGGCCCTCTCAGTCTTCTGTCTAGCTCTCGACAACACCATTCTCGCTACCGCCATCCCCCGCATTACCGATCAATTCCACTCCATTAACGACGTAGGATGGTACGGCTCTTCATACCTGCTGACCACCTGCTCGTTCCAGCTGGGCTTCGGCAAGCTGTACAAGTACCTCAGTCTGAAATGGGTCTATCTGGGCGCACTCGGCCTCTTTGAGGTCGGCTCGCTCGTCTGCGGTGCCGCCCCCAACTCGAACGCGCTCATCGTCGGTCGTGCCATTGCCGGTGTCGGTTCTGCTGGTATCTTCACAGGGGCTATTCTGATCGTTGCCGCTACTGTTCCCCTCGCCAAGAGACCGCTTTACACTGGTCTGATCGGTGCCATGTATGGCATTGCCTCAGTCGCTGGACCTCTGATGGGTGGTGCTTTTACCGATCACGTCACCTGGAGACTCTGGTAAGCATACTTCATACATCATTGCACTTCCGCATCCCACTGACCTTAGTCTAGCTTCTATATCAATCTCCCACTTGGTCTCGTCACTGCCCTTTTCATCATCTTCTTCTTCAATCCCACTTCATCTCATCAGGTCGTCGGCAAGAAGTCGTTCCTCGAATGGGCCATGATCTTTGATCTGCCCGGTCTGTTCACCCTACTCCCGACCGTCATTTGCTTGCTCTTAGCTCTGCAGTGGGGTGGCAGCAAGTACCCTTGGCATGACGGTCGCATCATCGCCCTTTTCGTCATCTTCGGGCTCCTTGCCATCGTCTTTGGCGTGATTCAGTGGAAGATGGGCGAGAACGCTACTGTCCCCTTCCACGTTGCGAGAAACCGCACCGTCGCTGCGTCCGCCTGGTTCTCAGCTTTCCTCGGCGGTTCATTTTTCGTCTTCATCTACTACTTGCCAATCTGGTTCCAGGCGATCAAAGGTGCATCAGCCACCAAATCCGGTGTCATGAGCATTCCCCTGGTTCTCAGCCTTGTCGTAGCCTCTCTCATTTCCGGTGGTGCAGTTCAGGCTGAAGGCCACTACACTCCCTGGTTGCTCGTTTCCAGCGTTCTGACCTCGGTCGGCTCAGGTCTCCTCACAACTTTCCACACGGACACTGGCCACGCCATGTGGATCGGCTACCAGGTCATCTACGGTGTAGGTGTCGGCTGCGGTCTTCAACTCACCCTGATCGCCGTCCAAGCTGTCTTGCGGAAGAAGGACGTCGCCACTGGCACTGCCATTATCATCTTCGCACAAACACTCGGTGGATCGATCATGGTTTCGGTCGCCCAGAACGTAGAGACCAACGAGCTGCTCAAGGGTCTGTTGCGCTCCGTCCCCGATCTCGACCCCAAGATCGTACTCAACACTGGCGCTACTCAGTTGCGAAACATTGTCCCGGTACAATATGTCTCGCAAGTGCTGGAAGTGTACAACGGTGCACTGACCAAGACCTTCTACGTCGGCGTCGCCACTGCTTGTCTGAGCATGTTGGGCGCTGTTTTGGTCGAGTGGAAGAGCGTCAAGGGAAAGAAGGTTGAGATGGGTGCTGCCTAAGCAATTGGCTTTTTTCCCCCTTCTTCTTGCTGCATATCTCAATAGACTAGTATCACGGCCTCGTTACGGCTGCATTGTATCATAGGCATAATAGAGCGGCTACTTTCGACAGAGAGAGAGAATCATAATACTTGCATTACTATTTGCTTGGCTTTTCGCCATTCGCTTTGGTCTACTATGTCTCCGCGTCATTGCGCTCTGATGTGCCCTGGACGATCCACGCCAGGTCGCCCTGCTACTCGTCTGCCTGTTCGCGTCATACCATGCGATCGCAATCACTCCGCTACTACCACTTCGAACACTGCCATAACCCGCGACCAGAGCCGCCCCACGACTCCCTGGGCACTAATTCCACCCTCCTTTCCCGCCATAAGTGCCGCTATCCTCGTACTTCTTCGCGGCGCCACCCCCCTTCTGTCTCGGCTGCTGCGCCGCCTCGTGCTTCCGCAGCTCCTCGGGGAGCTTACTCACGGACGAGCTCTGGATCATTTTACGTAGGTCGTACAGCACGTCGCTGTCCTCGTGTCCCAAGAAAGTGATCGCCGTACCGCTCTTGCCGGCACGACCTGTGCGACCGATGCGGTGCGTGTACGCCTCTATCGAGGGCGCCATGTTGAAGTTTATGACCAGGGAGACGTCCTGGACGTCGATACCGCGGCCCGCGAGGTCGGTCGCGACCAGGACTTCGTATCTGTGGTCTTTGAGGCCTTGGAGTGCGGCTTCACGCTGTTCTTGCGTCTTGCTGCCGTGCAGGGTGACGGCTGAGAAGCCCATGCGTTGAATGTCGCGGGCTACGGCGTCGCAGTTGCGCTTGATGTTGACGAATACGATCACGGGTGGGGCGAATTGGCGCGATGTGAGGATCTCGGCCATGCGCTTCTTGCGCTTGTCTTCGCCTTGGAGGAACTCGACGCGTTGCTCGACTGTGTCGACGGCTTCACCTTCGTTGCCGATCGTCACGATGGCGGGTCGGCGGAGGTAGTTGCGGGCGATGCGCTCCACGGCCGCGGGCATGGTGGCTGTGTACATCATCGTCTGGCGGTATCTGTCTTTGTCTCCTAGATGTCGTGACATGGCGGCACTATCTTCAGCTGCATCCGTGTCCGGCTTTTCGTTGGACACAGGCAAAGCTGATAAGATGCGGTTGACTGGCTCTTCAAAGCCCATATCGATCATGCGGTCTGCTTCGTCCATGATGATATAGCAGCACTGAGACAGCACCAGCACTCTTCGCTCAATACAGTCCACCAGACGACCGGGCGTAGCAATGATGATCTCTGCGCCATCTCGCATGTTGTATGCTTGTTCTTCAATTGAATGACCGCCCACAAGTGAAACACAGGTGAATCCGAGCGGGGTGGCGAATTTTTTGGCTTCGAGTTCAATTTGCTGTGCCAATTCACGTGTAGGGGCGAGAATAATGGCATAAGGTCCATCCATCTTGGTGGATTCATCCAACGGAGGGAGCTCTGAGATATAGACGAGTAGGGGCAGCAGGAAAGCTGCTGTCTTTCCGGAGCCAGTGACGGCGACACCGATCAGGTCGCGTGATTGTAAAGCTATGGGTATCGCCGCGCGCTGAACAGGTGAAGGATCCTTGTACCCAGCTTGGTCCACGATGTCAAGCAAACGCCGGGGCAGGCCAGATTCGGTCCATGAACGCATCGGGTTCGGTATAGAACCTCCACGTGAGCTGATTTGAAAGTCTTCTTTGAAGATCCGCCAGTCGCGTTCACGCATGTCTTCCAGCTTTTTCTCGCTCCAGTGCTTCCCGATGCCCATCCGCGAGTTGCGTTCGATCCGTGCCTTTTCTGCATCCAAAAACTGTTTTGCCCGCTCTTTGCCCGTCTCTGGGTCGTACTTTTCGATTGCTTTGGCGTATTCGACTGCCTTGGTCAAGTCGCCATCTGGGAAGCCCCCCTGTCTGCCACGACCGAAGAAGTTAGCCTCCTGCCTGGTCTTCCACAGCTCATCGGCGTCCTTCGTAGTATCATCCTCAGGATCCCAGTCGAAGTTGAACTTCTTATCTGTTGTGCGCTTCCGCTTTTTCGAGGCAGAGAAGTTTGACGTTGCCGTCTCCGGACCCATATATCTCAGACGGTGCTGGGTCCAGCGTCTTTCCTCTGATGGTGTTCGCTTGTGTGAGCCTCCATTTGGTAATCGCGCAGTTGTCGTTACTCCATTCGAAAATTTGGCACGAGGTCCAGTGCTATGATTTTGAGCAGCAGCTGCTGCTTCACGCTGCTGCTGCTCGAGAGCCATGCGTTCGCGGTCTGCACGACGTATAAATTTCGGCTTGGCCGCCTCAGCAGCGGCAGCCTTTCTGCTGGCCATGAGGTCTTCCAGCTTGGGAGGCACCTTCCGGGCCACAGCGGAGGGCGGCGGTGGCGGCGGCGCAGCCTGATCCTCTAAAAGCGACGGTCCAGCCATCTCAACGAGCGAAGTGGTATTGGCAAAGGAACAAATCGTGCGTGAAGAATGCCGAAAGCAGTCGCCCCACTGCTCGCGTCGCTCCAAAGCTAGTGCATACAATGCAAACAGAAAAGCAAACGGTGCAAATCCCGCAGAAAAGATGCAAAGCATGCAAACTCTTCCCCCGCACGGTCCACGCGCCGAAGCTATAAAACTTCGCTTCCCATCCGCATCAATTCTCCCTTTTCTTTCTTTTCATACTTACCTTATTGGGCTATCGGCGATCATGAAGGCCGTTTAGTTGCTGGAAACCTCTGCATTGCACAGCGCGGAGGAAGTCTGGTATGAGTCTCCTTCGGGGGCCTCACCGGTGCAATTTTTGCTTTCGAAAACACCCTTTCATCAGTTTTCAACTTGGCCGCCACTTTGTGGTGTGTGCCGTGTGCTGAAGAAGGCTTGTGACATGTAGATGTTTCTTGATAAAATGGAGGCTCGTTTCCTGTCATCTGCATGCGTGTCGTACTGTTTGGTGATATCGTGGGTGTCAATAATGGGTTGAAATGTGCAGCGAGGCATTCTAGTACGGAGCGCTCCGTGAGGCCAGCAAGAGCCAGCGCGATAGAATGATATAAATCGCTCACGTCTGCTCGACGATGCCACGTATGTCACAACATGGTCAAGAGATGGATACTCAACACATGTGCTGCCCGTATTGCCCCTGCACAGCGTGAGTGAACTTCTCCCCTGTCCTCTGAGCGGTCAAAAGGATAATGCCTCCATCGTCCCTCACGTCTATCAACCAGATCACATCGTGGCATCCAATCTCCCGTCCTGGCGCCGGCCTCTGCAGATGAGACGGGCAGTACGTAGTCATGCTTCTTCGTGTCTAGACATTGAAATCCCACCACTACGATCACATCATGTGTATTTCATGCATCACATTCACTAGCATATTATGATTTGTGTATCAATGCAGCGATCAGACGATGGTTGTTAGGACCACTCAACTAGACCCAAAAGTCATTCGTGACAAGTAGTAAAAAAAAGACTCCTTCTATTGATGCCGCTAGTGACATTTCGAAAGCAATGATCATGCCAAACTACTAGTCTAGAGTACATGGCGCTTTTTCGCATGAATGATACAAAATGGAAAAAGAGACCAGAACGCTGGTGGTAGGGCTCTTTCGACTTCGAATGAGCTCATACAGCGACGGCCCGGCCGGATACTCCTCATGACCAGCCCTGGACGCTTCATGAGTAAAAGCGTCGATCAAAATAAGAATTAGGGTCGTAAATTGTGCGTAGTGCTCGACACTGTCCGGTCCTGTGTCCATTGTCCGGATTTCTTTGACAACTCACACCACCAAGTGCTGGGGTCTCTGGCTACAGTACTCCAAGATCAACCTCTGCAGGTCCAATAGCTTGAACGGCTTTGTCATGAAGCCCTTCATACCTACCTGTGCAGCTCGCTCCAATGCCCCATCCGTCACATCAGCGGTCACCGCTAGCACAGTCGGCTCGCCTCTCCTTCCGCTAGAGTCGCCAGAGTCAGACCAGTCCATCTGCAGGATCTTCTCGGTTGCCTCGTAACCGTCCATAAATGGCATCCACAGATCCATGAGCACCACGTCAACGTGCTTATGCTTTTGCATCTGACGCACCGCCTCAGCCCCGTCGTATGCCTCGTGGACCGTCTTGTACCCAAATTTGTTGAGCATGCTGACGAGGAGCTTTCGATTGATTTTGTTGTCCTCGGCGACCAGGAAAGAAAGCGGATATTTGGCCGCGAGATTCCTATCAACATCGGTCATGGATGCGCTTGACTTGCGCAGCATCATTGCCGGCCGTTGCGGAGCACTGGTCGGCGTCTTACGCGGCGATGGAGAAGGTGGAGCATGCGAAAATCGGAAGCCGTTTGTGTCGGTTTGCGGCGTTTGTGGGAGGGATGGCTTGCGCATAAGATTTGGAGCCGGGCTGGGCTTAAGTGTAGAAGAAGAATCGGAAGATGACTTCATCGTCGGTGGATCGTCCTGTTCGGTGGGTGTCGGCAGTGGGTTGACTGGGGCCGCGTCGGATCGCGGTATTGATTCGTCGGAGATTTGACTCGTCCCCGCAGACTTCGAGGACGGCGAATCGAAAGGAGAGGGCGGCCGTGAGACAGTGTCGACCGGTGAAACCGGTATTCGGACCTCGAATTCGGATCCTCTCTGGGGACCTTCAGTATCCGCACGGACACACATGAGATCTCCACCCAACTTCCTCGCAAGGCCTTTCGCTACCAGAAGCCCAAGCCCGAGACCTTCACTCTGCCTCGTGAGCGAGGGATCCTCTTGTGAGAAAGGTTTGAACAGCCTAGGAAGAAAAGCCTTTGGAATCCCTGGACCAGAATCTGAAACGCTGATGACCATGTGCCTGGATCTCGTACTCATTCTGGCAGAGACTGTGATTTTGCCCTGCTCTGTAAACTTGATCGCGTTGAGGAAAACGCAAGAGATGAGCTTGCCAAGGTCCTTTTCATCGACTATAGCGGTGTTAGTCACCAAGCAAGGACGCTAGTCAGTGAAAGGACTTACCAAATATGGTGGTCGGCACCGCGGGCTCGACAGACCACTCGATCACCTTACTTCTCAGCTCACCTGTACTATGCGTGGTCTTTACCTCGATGATTTCACCGAGGTCTGACTCTCGGGCGATCGCAGATTCTGGACGGCCGCCGACTTTGAGCCCTTCATTGACCACATATTGCAGCACATTTCGGATCTGAGTATGCCTCAGGCCTGGGGCAATGCTTCTCTCGCTACTTTTCGCAGGCGAAGGAACCCTGCGAACGTCATATGCCGCTCTCGAATCTGAAGGAACGTCCTTTTCGCCGGCCAAGTCCGGGAGATCTTCAGCTTCGTGCACGCCTTGCTTTAGCTCGTCGCTGGGTTCGGCTCGTTTAGTCCACTCGGCTATAGTAGCAGGGATTTTGTTGTTGGGTGCTTCAGGTGCGCTTGATTCGTCGCCGCGCCGTCTTTTATTCGGTCTTTGGATTGGTAAATTACTCCCGGCGACAAGAATACCAGGGCGCTCCTGAGCAGTCGCAGGTACAACTGCAGAATCCATACCAGCTCCGACAGAAAGAACGCTATGAGGCGCTTCGGGAACATGCATATCCATATCATATGCATGCACCACGTTGTCTGCGGCTTCGACTGCCCGTCTCGAACTGTCTGTGATATGAATTAGAACACGGCCCTCGCCAGAGCTACAGTCTCCCATGAAATCTCACCTTGAACCACTTCGATATTGTCCTTCAAAGTCTCGAATACTTTGCGAATGTCGGGATTAGTCTGCGTTTCGTACGCCTCCAACACCGTCGCATACATGACGTCGAGCATGCCAACAACACCTTGCATTGGCGTTCTCAATTCGTGTGACAAGCTCCGGGCATAAGGCTTTAAGGATTGCGCAGCTGTTATTGCTGCATGTGGAATAATCCGATTTCGGTCCGTCGTCACTTGCGCCTCGGTGTCCCGGAAATGAGAACCCTCGAGCAATCGTTCAAGTATCACGTCCTCTAAGGAATGTAGGAAGAGCTCGGTCGTGGCCCACGAGAAGCGTTTGTGTTTCAGACCTTCAGGCGACCATATCACACCAAAGTGGGCAAAGCATTTGCCTTCAGCAACGAGGGGTACCCCGATGTAGGATTCGAGTTTGAAAGGGAGCTCGTTTGGATTTGTAGAGCTTGGAGTGAAGGTTTCAAGCTGGTCAGGGATGATGAAGACCTTGTCATGGCGCATGTAGCTGCAAGGACATCCGTAGGCGTGGTACTTGAACGCCTTGAGCCTATTTTGAGTGCCTTTGCCATCGTTGTAATACAAAGCAGAAGCCATTAGGCACGCTCCCGGCTCTCCTATCGGAGGCATTTCAACGGCTCGATCCTGGTCGTCCACCAACATCCTCTTGGAGACAAAAGCCATCTGCGCGCCGAGTAGCTCGGCCATGCGCTCGGACAGAAAGGCCCAGAACTCATCTTGGGGTGTACTCCTCAGAGCAGTCTTGAGCTCTATCAGACCCTCCAGCAGCTCAGACTCGTCATTGGAATACAGCTTTCCCAGCTCTTGCTTGAAACTGTCGTCCCCATCGTGTATGACCACATCCGGCTGCGGCTGGGCAAGACAGAGTGTGGTCCTGGACTTCAAGGCCGGCGTCGCGGCATCGCTACCGCCGGGCATGGGAGCGCGCCTTGGCTCGTGGCAACTCCAGTCCAGATCCGAGCCGGGAGTCGGCGGTCCTAGGGAAGGATCCAAGTAGACGGCGACTGGGTCAGCATTAGAGTCGAGTGGGAAGACGTGAGCAGTGCAGGCGGTCGAACAACACGGAGGCTTGGAGACGGAGGACGAGTGTCGCGGCACGATGCTCGGAATCAGCGTGACGGCGAGCGGTCCCCTTCTGGGGTCCAGTGTGTACAAAAGACGATTCTGTAGCGGGGCGTCACCACGGCGGTGGTATCGGTCGTGAGGAAGAGGTGTATCGAGGGCAGGCGAAGCGGAGAGATGCAGGTCGTGCGAAGTGTGGGCCGGCCGTGTGTGCTGGAGCCAGATTGGATTCTTGTTGTTCGTCGGGGCCCGTGATCGGCTCCCAGGGGTCCTCGAGCGTGGGGGGAGGCCCGGCGGCTGGAATCAGATGCGGATGATCGTCACTCGTAAAATCCGATCCGATCAGTTCTGTCCATAGGCTTTGAGCAATGGGCGAGTGTGCGATTTGTTTATGGTCGAGTGAGGCGATACACAGTACAATAGAGCGACCGCTGCACGGCAAGGGTTGAGGACGTGGGCGACAGGCTTCAGTGTGTTGAGAGAACCGTCTGTGTAAAGGCAGGCAGGAGGTGGCAGCTCGCGGAATGATGGGGGCAATGACAAAGACGAAAGCGTGACAAAACGGGGGCCGAGGAGGCCCGGTCCAGACGCGAGAATGGACAAAAGGCAAGACCGACTTGCGGCTGGCTGAGGATCAAGGTTTGGTGCGCGAACTGTCCGATAGGCGATGCGGCACAGTGTGTCCTCAAGCGCCGTGCTGCACGACACACGGCTCTCGGCACGGGTCAAATGGCCAAGCGCCGCCGCTGAGGGTCGGGGCCTGGGCGGATTGAGAGATTGGGCCAGAAAATGCGACGGGGCCTGAAGAAACGGTACCGCATCCTGGCAGGCAGACAGGCATACAGTATTAGGCTTCGCTTCCGATGCTACGGTTACAAAGGCTCTTCTCCCCGGCCCGGGGGGGACGAGGAGACGCTTGGGAAAGGGCAGCACAGAGCGAGCGGAGAGCGGAAGACCCGAAATGAACAAGCCTGCAAGACACGTCTGCGGTGGTCAATATTGGCGTGGCATCAGTGAATTATGATATCGTATGTCCGTCCGGATTGGCACTTCTCAGCAGCCGCGCGGCGGTAGCGGCGACGGCAAAGCTGCGGGGCGGACAAGATGGGCCGTTCTAGCCACGCGCTGTGGCTGGCTGTGGGCGCACCTTCGACCGACGGGCAATTGAAGGCAGCAGTCAGCCATGGCTGCGACGTCATGTGTCATCGAACAATAATGTCACCATGTCCTGGCGAGACGACACCTGTGGTGTGGGACTCTTGCTCAGCATCGTCCCCTTTGACTGCTGCGAAACCGTCTGGGGCCAGACTGCATCCTCAACGGCGAGAGATGAACAGCAAGCCGCATCATCACGGGGCCACAACGCCTGGGTGTCTCCTCGTCCCTGGGTCGCCTCGGGGGCGTCTCCGTTCACGTTGCCCAACGCCCACGCCAAACGCATTGCCTAGAGCGTGCCTCCAAGCCTTGGCTAGAAGATGCTGGCCCGGATATCGTTAGACTTTTTAAGTCTGCAACCGGCACGAACAAACAATAGACGAGCTGTAGAAGCGTCTCGGCACATGTGCCATAGTGTCGAGGCGGACATGTGAACTGCTCAAGCGCAACGAAATATATGTTCAAACCCTCGTGTTATGATGGCCGCCGGGGGGACCAACGCTAAAGAGCTTGGAGATTTTACTGCCAACTAGCGCTTATGAAGTATAATGGAGTACCGTTGTGCAATGGGCCACTCAAAATTGGCGATCATCCTCCCAATTCGTCTCCATGGGGCTATTTTATCCCATTTCGCGGCCCCTTCCCCCCGTCGGCGGAATGGCACCTTGCGCTTGTTGTCACTGCTGCTGCAACAGGCTTTTAGGTTGATCATATTCCCGGCACTGGGCCTTCCCGGACGTAGTATACATACAGCCACCGAAGCCATCAATCACGATCGGTGATCTGCTGACGAGCAGCTCTGTGCACTTTCTTCGGCGTCTGTGCCAAGGTCCCTACGTTCCAGACCGTATGATCGACTGGCTGGCGTGCTGCACTGCGGAGGGAGGTCCGAAGTGGAGACTGTAGGAATAAGGCAAGCATTTCCGATGGTCATCATCAAGATAATGAGGGTCTTCGTCGTGCGAGCTGTGTCACTCCCACTGTCCTTGTCCTTGGATCAAAGCAGCTTCTCGATTCACGGCCTTGACTCACTCAGACCAAGAATGGAGGCTACCGCCCCTGGAATTCTGCCGTTGAAAAGCGCGTTACGTTGGCTGACAGGGCAAGACTGGCCGAGTCGCGCGTTGGTATAACTGTCGTCTAGGCTCTTGAAGATCCGCGAGAGTCGGCAATCAAAGAACATCCGTCCACAAATCATATACCAAGTCGCGTTCTAGAAGCCCACAATTTCTGTCGCCAATGGTTCGAAAACGCTAGCCGTCGGAAATATGGCTTCTGGGTACATCCCATATTTCATACAGTACAGAGTATCTAATTATGCCTTTCACTAAATCCCTATTGCTGTTTCTTTTGTGAAGAAGGGCTGTACTCTTTGCTGAAAGCGTAGTACGAGACTTCCAGCCCGGAGACAGCACTTATGCCCACATATGTAATCATGAGCAGCAGGAGGGAGACAACACCACCCATGAAAATCCCTGTCACAAGTCAGCTCGATACACATTGGATGCGAACTCGTTTCTGCATGCGCATACCTGGACTCAAGAATTGATATTTCTCAAACAGAGGAAGATTTGAATCTAGGTTGCTGCCGTTTGCAGCTCGAGGGTATGCTGTCACATCCCGCTTGAAGTGGTTGGCGTGGACGCTCGACGGAAACTCATCGTCCATGTCGTACAATTGCTGCTGCCGTGACTCGCCATTGCTTTGCTGATATTGCTGTGCATCGACTGGTGTTGATCTGAAGATTACAGTGTATTTCTTCGTAGGCAGGGAAGATATGACAGCGTTGATGTACGCATCTGCCGGAGTCAGCTTGATACAGGCTTCAAATGCAAAATTGTAGATACCATGCTTGCCGAGCTCTTCTGGCCTGCGCGGCCACTCTGACGACGGCTCAGGAAGATCAATTGTGATGATTTGTGGTAAGAAAGCGTCGCTTGCTGCGAGACCTTGTGACAGTCAGTAAAGTTGCTGAACTTGGGAGCCTGACAGTTGCTCACGTTGCTCAGTGAGCGCAATCACGTCCGCTTTGCAATGTTTGGACAACTGCGCGACGAGACCTGTGGCGCCGACATCGCCTACCACACTGTCAAGTATTATCCTTGTCTGAAGGCTGCCATCTGTGCCAGACAGCCTCCTCCTCAGGTGTGGTGTGCTGGCTTCATCGGCGAAATCCCGGGCAGATATGCCAGGTTGATTGATTACAAGGTAGACGTCGGAGGGGCAGTCTTGCAATACCGACAAGACGTGTTCTTTGACCTTAAGTGCTGTCGCGATGTTATCTGCAGGTTTGAGGCTCGTGGTCGTATCGGCTAGCCTTAGAGGAAGTCAGACGATAGCTAAAGACTCGGGTATGAAAGGTAATACCTCGATGAAGAGAAGAGGAAGAACACTGAGGTATCTTCAAATGCCCAAGCTGCTTGACCAGCAACTGCTATCACCGTGGCTAAAGTCGCGAACCTCATGGTGATGGACGATGGAATGTTGATAATGTATCAGCAAGCGGCCGGATTGGTTTGCAAGGCATTCGAGGACTGGAGGTTCGTGACGTCCTGGGGTTCGATACGGTAGGCGATTAGTTGCATGCGGGAAAGCCGACCGTACTATCCCCAGAATTTCCGAATGAAGGTTTAATTCAGGTACTTTCCTCAGAGAGCAATTTATTTGTGGTATATGAATTTGTCGAGATGATGAAAAGGTCCCGTAATCCGACCGTGGTGCCAGGATCGAAGCGGCGCAAAGTTGAGCCGGTGGCGGAGCTCACATTCGATCCGGCTGCGAGACAAGAATACTTATCAGGCTTTCACAAGCGCAAGCTACAGCGGATTAAGCATGCCCAGGAGGTTGCGCAGAAGCGTGAGCGCGAGGAGAAGGTCCGAGACCGTAAAGAGGCAAGTGCCTGGGATATTGACTCTGCTTTCTTCCATCCACTAATATCTGCTAGCTCCGAGAACAAAGGAAGCGAGACTTGGAACAGCATGTTGCGGAAGTAAACGCCATCTTGAAGAAGCAGATCGATTCTTCGGACGACGAGAATGACGAGGAAGCAGCAGAGGACGGTGGCGTCAACGAGTGGGCCGGGTTTGAGGACGTGCCCGCAATTGGTGGGACGGACGAGTACATCGATGAGGGCAAATTCACGACTGTGACGATCAAGGAGTTGGACGATATCCGAGACTTTGAGAGCGCGAGCGAGGACGAGAATGAGGCTACAAGGCAAGACCATAAGCCAGAGGACGCAAAGCCTGCACAACAAGAGAAACGGAAGTGGGGCAGGACGCAATCGCACGGCGACAAACCCAAAAAGAAGAAGAAAAAGTTCAGATATGAGTCGAAATTAGAGCGACAAACGAGTCGCAATAAGCAGAAGCTGAAGAACGCTGCCGCGGCTAAAGCACGCCGTGCTGGCTAATGCACTTGACAGCACGTCCGAAAATCATACTCTGTTCATTGCATTGTTGGTATCGTAGAGAGGTTCTTTTCGCAGCTGTTCGAACAAGAGAGATCTAGTGCGTCCATCTTCACTGGTGTCCAATCCAGCGCTGGGGGCGCATCGTTGTGGACGATAAACATTCCTTGGCAGTATTGGACGTTGGCAGACTTGCGGCGCCGAATGCATTTAGATGTTGCCAATCTCGGCGACAAAGTCGTCCAGCTCTTTCTTCGTCTCGGTGTATTTCTTGGCCATCTCCTCGTACTTGGACTCCCATTGGTCACGCTCCGTCTCAAGGGCCTGAACCTTACGCTCGAAGTGACCGGCTTTGACATCTGTGTTGCGAAGGCTATACCAAGTCTTAGCATTCAGCAGCAGCCTGAATAGATTGTGGGATTCTTACTTTTCGCTGGTGTCCCTCAACTTCTTGTCTGCATTCTCGGCCTCCTCTTCCAGGACCTGCAGCCTTCGCTGCAACGATTCGTTTTGAGAGCCATGCTGGGCGTTCTGATCGACGGCCGCTTTGGCATCCTTCAAGCCACCCTCGAGCTTTTCAAGCTCCTGTTCTAGCACTTGATTCTTGTGTGACAGAGATGTGATTTCTTGCTCCTTGGAGAGGTTCTCCTGCTCGAGCTGCTTGACCTTGGCGGAGAGCTCCTCAACCTTGGCGGCGGACTCGTCGGCCTCCAGACGGAGAGCATTCATGCGCTAGATGACGGTCAGCTGGATCTGGTAGCACGTCACCGGTGGTATGGCGGTGACGAGATGGAGAGTGGTGGTCAGGGAGGAGGATCATGTGCATCGCTTCACCGTACCTTCTTGATCTGATCCATTGCGGCGGATGGCTTTAGATGTGTGATGCCTTGCGTGGGTGATTGAAGCGAGTACCGTGAGCGACAGATGGAGAAGTGGAAGATGGCGGAAGGGCAGAAGGCTCAATGTTTAATGTGTGAGGCGGACGGATAGAGGGACAGATACGGGCTGTGTTGACTGATGGTAAGCTCGACGTGGAGCCTTCCCTTCCCTTCCCTTCCCACCTCGCAGGCCTTCCAGAAAAAGGGTCCGGCCCCCTTCTTCCTTCTTCCTTGCGGCTTTGCGGCTGCCGTGCGGTTGCTTCCGCAACATCAGTCAACAAACCAGTCGAAGACACCTCCTCCTTCGCATTCGATTAATTGTTCATCGACAACGACGCGCCATGTAGCAGCGCTGCTCACGACAACACCAACAGCACTCATGAATCATGTTCGCCACTCGTCTGAACCAGGAAAATGTCACCCATCTGCACCAGACCAATGCCGCAGGCAAGCCACTGAACCAAGCGCTTGCCAAAACCCCTTGCCCAAAGAGCAATGCCCCAAAGACGCCTTTTCGTGGCCGTAATGACGAGAATGCCGCGCAAACGATTCTCAAAACTGGCGCTGGTAAGGCAAAGGCCAATCTCTTCGTAACTCCAGCTCCCGGCAAGACGAGAGCGGTCCTGGGTGCGAAAACCACCAATGCCAAAGCCCTTCAGACACCAGGATTAGGTGCAAAAAGCGCACAAAAGCTCGCGGCACCCCCATCTACTCAGAAAATCTCGCCGCGATTGAAGCGCAGCAAAGTCCGTGTGCATCAGCCAGACCCGAGCGCGACGGTGGACGAAGCAGACGACTCTGCACCCGAGGTCGAATATTGTCCTCCGCCCCGAATCCTTACTCCGCCATTGCCAAACTATCCAGACGACATCCACGAGCTGCCGCTTGATGACATCTTCAGCCAGGAGCGATTGCTGCGTAGCATCTTTGCTCCGACTCCCGAAGAGCGTGACGCAGACGGCTTGACAGCACACGAGCGCGCCATCGAGCAGCAGCGCGAGATTGTTTCCCGCCAGGCCGAGGCGTCTCTCCAGCTGGAAAACTTGACCTTCTCCGAACCAGATCTCGAAGCTCTACGCCAGGAGACCGTCGCCCGCGAACAGCAAAAGCAAAGGACGGCTTCCAAACCCTCACGTCAAGCACCAGGCACTCTTTCCTCCCGCCACGCCGCTTCGGCGCTTTCACGTCCGAGCCCACGCCCCGTCCCATCATTCGCGGCACCAACGGCAGCAGCAGCAGCTAAGCACCGCACAGCCGTCGCACCTAAGTCCACCGCCAATGCACACCATGCAGTCGCCGCCGCAGCTAGCAGGACAACGGTCGGGTATGCTCGCGGCAGGCAGGTCAGCGCGACGAAACGCGCCCCACTGAGCAACGCTCATCGTGCAGGTGTAGTCCGCGCACTACGCGAGACGGCCCGTCATCCTGGCGTTAGGGATGTGCTTATGCCTGCAGCACTGGATGACGGGGAGAGTGATGGAGAGGTGGATGAAGTGCGGGATGAGTTTTTTGAAAGGCTTGTCAACGAGGATTTTGTGCTAGAGTTTTGAGCCTGTTGGATTGAGTTGACGAAGCGTTTGGACGAATAGTCGCACAACTTGGACGAGGATGGCGACAACATGGCGTTTTCTTGGTTTTTTGTTCGGGATCGAAAGGGTAGATACCACATCACGATCATTACAACTGCCTTTGTGGCACAGGCAGACTAGCGTTGGAATAATGACCATCGTTTCATGTAGAGCTTATATCGCGAATCCAACATGCTCCAGCCCTTACACCGCCACGCCATCTTCAGCAACAGTGTCGTCCATCATCTGCAATGTCCAGAGCAGAACAAACCTCTCCTGCTCCAACCTCTCCAATCTCGCATAATGCTTATCAGTATACGCCTTCAACCCATCCAACACATCCCTAACACTCTCCTTCCTGCCCGCAGCAGCCTTCCCCTCCTCATCCCCAATATCCATCTCCGCCATCGCACCCGCAAGTCCCCTCTGCCGTCTGAGCTGCACAAACTTCTCCTTCGGATACAGCCTGAAAAGCGCATACAGAACCCTCTGCGCCACGCGCGCGGTGCGCATATTCGCGTTCCAGTCCCTGATCCTCAACAGGAGTTTCCAGATCTGTTCGTTGGACAGCGAGGCGAGGACTTCGTCTACGCCCGTGGAGCCGGTGAGGGACGAGGGGTCGCGGGTCGGCGAGTCCAGCACGGAAGTGAAGAGGCTGAGGAGCCGTTTCGGGTGGTTGAGTTGTAGCGCGAGCACAATTGCTTCGCGGTAGTTTTTCGAGCGGATGTGGTTCTGGAGGTCTTGGTCTTGCTCGATGCGTGCGGTGGCGCGTGTTACTGTTTGCTCAGCCGTTTCGGCGGTGGTGTCGCGCCAGAAGGTTATTGTTGAATCGGCGGAGCCCGAGGTCAGCTCTATTTGGGCGCTTTTCGGCTTGGACTCGTCGTTGTCCTTCTTGGCGGCTTTGTATGAGGAGGATTGTCTGTTGGTGGGCTTCACTGCTAGTGCCCATACTCGGTCGATGTGGTTGTCCAGAGTGGCGTCGCACTCCCCCTCTTGAGCGTCCCACACTTTGACGAGACCATCACCAGCTGCACTAGCCACTTGAGGGTTTCGTTTTCGGTCTTCCTTGTCATACGGAAGCCAGACCACCTTGAGTACACTGTTCGTATGTCCTTCGAATGTTCTCAGACAGCTGAAGTCGTTGAGACTCCAGATACGGACCGTCTTATCCCCACTGCCAGTGACTGCCATACCTCGATTACCGCTGCTACTACCCGTCTCGCCAGTGATGGATGGTATCGATGGAGGAGAGAATGCGATGGTCCAGACTCCGCGCTTGTGGCCGCGAAGCACGCCAATCGACTCGCCTGATTCCGTGTCCCAGATCTTGACTGTGCGGTCTTGCGATGCCGACGCAAACATGTTTGAGTTGTAAGAAATGTCAATAGCATTCATCTCTTTGTCATGAGCCTTCCGCGTGTAGCTAGATTTAGCGAGCTTGTCCCCACCCTTCTTCAATATTGTGATATCCCATTTCTTGACAGTCTTGTCCTGGCTACCAGTGACTAGAAATGCAGGTGGGTGGCTCAAGGGGTCTTTAAAAGCAGCTGAGCTCTCTGGGGGAACTTCGTTTGGCAGAGCTACGGCGCTTATTGACTCAGCATGACCAGTGAAGGTCGCAAAGCACTCATAAGAGTCAGAGTCCGGATCGAGCCTCCAGAGACGAGCCGTGTTATCCTTGGCACCGGTTGCGAGCCAGTGACCAGACCAGTCTGTGTCGAGCGTAATGACAATGTCTTCGTGACCTTTCAGTAAAGCTATGTCCGCGCCAAATTGCGGCACAGAGGAGTCGTGTTTCGTGTTCCCTTTTGCTACACTGACCAGACGGACATCCTCCGAGTTTGTTGCGAGGGCCATCAAGGAATTGTCCTGGCCGATGTAAGCCAGATCGATCACTTCATCGTGCGTGCCTGAGATGCGCCGTATGACTGGGAGCGACTCCAGTGTCGCTGCTCTCAGCGTTTTGGTGAGCGGAGCAGTGGATCGAAGAAGCAGTGTCTGATCTGCGTGCACGGATAGCATGAATTCCAGAACGCCGAAATATAGCACATCCAGAATAGCTTCGGTCTCGAGGCCCTCTTCTTGTTCACTTGTGATCTCCGAACCTTGAGTGTTCCATATCCTCAACCTTGCAGTCTCACCGCCCGTAAAAATGTAGTTGCCATCCTCGGTGAAGCCAGCTGCTTCCACGCCTTCGAGAACAGGGATGGTTGCAGACTGCTGCCAAGTCTTTGCATCCCACAAAATCACAGTCTTGTCGCGACTGGCCGACAAGAAGAGCTGCTTCGTGGCGTTGTAGTTCAGAGATCGCACCACAGAAACATGCGAGTCCAGAATTGCAATGCTTTTGCGCTTATGCAGATCCCAAATGCGCACCTTTCCGTCTTCGCCACCTGACGCAAGACGGAACCCAGCAGTGGCGACAGATGACGCATCGAGCATGTCGACGTCTCCGCCATCGCGAGACTTGCGCTTGCGGCTGGCCGATCGAGCAGACTTGTCATCGGCATCCACCAGGAAGAAATGCAGCGCCGAAATAACGCCACTGTGACCGTGCAGAGTGTGCGTAGTGAAGCCGCGACGAATGTCCCAGACCTTGACGATGCCGTCTGCGCCTCCGGTCGCAAGTAGAGTTCCCGAGGCGTCGATGGCGGATGTGACGACGGGTGCAGTGTGAGGCTTGAGGCTGCGAACGAGCCGTGCTTCGAGTTTGCCCTCGACGCTTTCTGATGGAGTCAAAGAGAATATACGCATGGACAGCGTCCGGGAGCACACGACTAAGCAAGAAGCATCCGGCGCCAGTGCTAGGGTCGTGATAATATCTCCATCCTAAAAGTATATGAGTTCGTTGTAGTCTGTAAAGGAAAGATATTGTTACTTACGCCTTCTATCCGGACCAGATGTTCACCAGTATTTAAGTCTGATACGAGGGCATCTTCGCCCAGACAAGTCGCCAGTACAGTGCCATCCTGGCTAAGAGCTACACTGCCGCCAGTGTAAATGGGCTGGATCACCCGCTCCGGCTCGAAAGTCGTCTTGGTTTCGGCGCGGAGGGCCATTTTGTGTTCTGTTGCGTAGAGTGCTTTGAGCGACCACTTGTTCGTCACGACTGCATCATGGCTCCATCTGAGGGGTTGTGTATGATATAGAAGAAAAAGGACGATGTGAATTGCAACAAATCTCTAAATTTCCGCATTGGACGGTTTCCCTGGACTTTTTCTCTGAAGGGGGGCACGGGCCACAAAAAGACGGAGCTCTGGGGTTGATTCGCCGCCGACGCCGACGACGAACGGGCGACAGGCGACAGGCAGCCGGAGCTCACGTCAAGCATCGAGCATCGAGCATCGAGAATCATCTCCATCCGTCGTCAATCAACCAGCATCCCATCCCATCTCTGTCCGCCTCATCTCGCCGCCCACTCTCTCCCTCACCATCTCCTCGCCCTCATCTCAGCTCCTCTTCCATCAACGACACCATCATCTTCCCTCTCACACCGACACAATGTCCGTCTTCCCTCTCCTCCCTCCTCCCTCATAGCAACACCCACTAACCTTCCATCCAGGGAAGTTCTCCTCGGCATAACCGGCCGCGACTTCACCCTCATCGCCGCCAGCAGAGCCGCCATCCGCGGCGCCACCGTGCTCAAAGCCTCGGACGACAAGACGCGCGAACTCAACCCGCACAACCTGCTCGCCTACTCGGGCGAAGCCGGCGACACGGTGCAATTCGCCGAATTCGTGCAGGCCAACATCCGCCTGTACTCGACGCGCAACGCATCCGAGCTGCCGCCCGCCGCGACGGCGAGCTTCATCCGCACCGAACTCGCGTCGAGCTTGAGGTCGAGAAACCCTTACACCGTAAATTTGTTGCTCGGCGGGTTCGACGTCACGGCTGGACGGCCCGAGTTGTATTGGATTGATTATCTGGCGAGCGCGGCCAAGGTGCCGTATGCCGCGCACGGATATGCGCAGTATTACTGCCTCAGCACGCTCGATAAGCACCACCATCCCGGTATCTCGTACGAGGAGGGGTTGAAGATCTTGGCCATGTGCAGCGAGGAGCTCAGGAGGCGTATGCCGATTGATTTCAAGGGGTTGATTATCAAGGTCGTCGACGCGAAGGGGATCAGAGAGGTCACGGATTTTACTGAAAAGGCGGTTGTCACGGCGCCGTAGAGCGGTAATCTGTGTCTGATGACGGAAGCATGAGGATCGGATACTTTGGCTGAGGAGAAGTCCACGTATAGCGGTCTATGGCATCACTTGGGGATGGAAGAGCTTGATACTAGAACGAGCTGAGCTACTCGCACAGGCAGGGATCAAATCACGCCATGATACAGTTCAAAACATTCACCTCACATCGACATAGAGACGTGTATCGCTGTAGAACAAGAAATGAAATGCATGCCCAATGATGCTAAATCCCCATGATATGTACGTCCCGTGTGCCTTTTCCGTTCCAATGCTACGTTGCCTCACGGCTCCTTATTCCTTCTTTTGCAATTCCGAAACCTGTACAGACTGTCCCGCCAACTCAGACCCACCACTGGTATCTACAACAGCGTCATCCATCAGCTGCTCCACCGTGTCAAACCCCTCCGACTTCTCCGTCGCCACCCTATGGAGAAGCTCCTCAGTGGTGACGTTGAAGTCAGCCTCTCCCAGACCGCTGCGCTCGCACATGGAGTAGAATATACCCCTGGCGCGGTATAATTCGCGTGGCGATGCGCACTCCGCGATGCGACCCTGGTCCATGACCACGATACGGTCATAGTTCAAAATGGTGCGCAGCCTGTGAGCGATGCAGAGCAGCGTGCAGCCCTTGAAGCCCTCCGCAATGGTCTGTTGGATCTTGGCGTCGGTCTCAAAGTCGACCGAACTGGTCGCCTCGTCGCACACGATGATGCGGCTGCCTCGTACCAAAGCACGAGCAAGAGCCATGAGCTGCCGCTGGCCGAGTGAGAAATTCAAGCCTTCTTCTTCTACTGGCGCGTCGAGGTGGATGCGCAAGTTGTGGCTGCGATCAAGCATGTCTTGATTCTGTCCTACCAAGTCCGCCTGTCTTAGTGCCGACCAAAGCTCCAGATCCGTATGCTCGTTGAAAGGATCCAGATTTGTTCGGATGGTCCCGCGGAACAGAGTCGGATCTTGTGGAATAATGGAAAGCCTTGAGCGCAGGTCTGCAAGCCCGACCTTGGCAATGTTAAGTCCATCGATCGTGATAGAACCTCCGCTCAATTCGATCAAGCGGAAAAGTGTCGACATGATGGTAGATTTTCCTGCTCCCGTCCGCCCAACCACGCCAACTCGTTCCCCTGCTTTGACGTGAAGCGACAAGCCCTTCAACACCAGTGGCAGACCGTCACGGTACCGCATCTGTACGTCATCAAACACAATCTCACCCTTCTCCGGCCAGGTGTCCCGGACTGGAATGGTATGTAGAGGCGCTTCCTCTTCGAGTTCTGTCCCATAGTAGTGAATCCTCTCTGTCGAATTCATATTGTTCTCAACCTCGGCCAATTGACGAACGACGAATTGGATGAACTGTACAATCGAAAGAATGTAAGACAAGACTAGACCGCCGATACTAGGGTCAATATCGAAGCGAGAAGTCACCACCAGAATGCCGGTCGAAAAGACGAGTAGACTGCCAATCAGGTCGAGACGCATGCTCAGCCAACGCTGGTTGGCAAAGGTCAGGAAGTATGCCCCATTCATAATGTCTGTCGCTTCTCGCACTGAGTTGGAGAATTGATTTTGAAGGCCGTAAGCTCGAATGGTGGAAACGCCAGACACTGCCTCGGAGAAGCGAGAGAAGACGACACTGCGCATTACAGCCTCGTGGCGCTTGACCTCTCTAGCCGATGATCTGTAGTAACTCGACGAGAACAAGAAGAGCACGAATAGCGGTGCCAAAGCAATGATGAAATAGTAGAAGTATGCGATGACCAAAATGAACACAGCAATAACAGAGGCAGCTGTGATCAAGAACATTCGTAAAGAGTCCGAAAGCGTGTTGTCCATGGTATCAACGTCCTTGCTGAAGCGGTTCGTTATCCGTCCGAGAGGAGTTGTGTCGAAAAAGGACATTGGAGCCCTCAAGACACGCGTAACGGCGTTATGTAGCATAGTCTTGCTAGCTCTGGTACCAAGAATGGTCAGAGACACGGAGAAGGAGAACATCAGAGCTGCCTGTGCAACACCTAGGGCAGCATAAACGGCGATCTGTCACGCGTCAGTATTCATTTCCCGATAGCCAATAAAGAATGTGAAGCGTCACTCACATATTGACCAGTGCTCAGATGCCATTTGTTGGATGTCCACCAAGATAACCACAAACTTGTAAGAATGTTCGCACCTTGTGCAACAACCAGGAGAGTGAAGACCAGAGGTGCTGAGAGCCACGTGCCCGAAGCTCTAATATAGGCCGCGAAGATACCCCACTTGACGCTGTTGACAGCACGCTCTTCGACCTGCATGAGCGCCTTACCTCGTTTGCTGGATTTCTTCTTGTCGTCAGTCTTGTCATCTGCGCCGGCTTCTTCCTCTTTGTTCTGCTCGGACGAAGTCGTAATCATCAAATGTTGAAAGTCCTTGTCGTGCGCCATTAAATTAGGGAATGTATCCACCTTATACACCGATCCTTCTTTCATCCAAACAATTCTGTCACAGCGGTGGAGGACATGAAGCTGGTGCGTGGCGAGTACTCGGCATTTGTCTTTCAGTAAACCACAGATAGCCTTGTCCATGATATGCCTGCCAACATGTGCGTCGACAGCGGATAGCGGGTCGTCCATCAAGACGATATCGGCATCGAAATAAATGGCTCGTGCGATGTTGAGACGTTGCTTCTGGCCTCCCGAAACAGTAATACCACGTTCACCAATCTCTGTCATATCGCCATTGGGCAACATCTCGAGATCTGGCCGCAGTGCGCAGGCATCGATGACTTCATTGTACCATCGCCTTTTGTACTCTTTGCCAAACACGATATTCTCCTTCACCGTGGCGTTCTGGATCCAAGCATACTGTGGACAGAATGCTCGGCTTGCACCAAGAGTGACAGTGCCGTTCGTCTTTCGCATATCACCCGCGAGAGCGCCTAGCAAAGAGCTCTTTCCAGAGCCTACAGTACCGATGATTGCAATGAGCTCTTTCCTTCCAACTTCGATGTTCACGCCTTTTATCTCGAACGGCTTCTCTTCTTGTTGTGAGACGTCACTTCTGCGGTCTGAATTATCGGATTCTGAGGTAGAAGTCTGTCCATCAGATTCATCGTGTTCCGCAGCTTTGGCGTTGTTTTCGAGCTTCTTGCCCTGTTTGAGATCCACTGATTTCGATCGCCTCTTCGACTTTGCGTTCTCTTTTTCTGTCCCCTTTCCCTCGCCATCTCCCTCTTTAATCGCGGTGCGCTCCCAAGTAAAGTCTCCGCTTTTCACGACAACGGCATGTTCATTGTCATGGTCAAACTCGGCAGTATCCTCGGCTTCCTCGGCAAGCAGAAATTCTTCTATTCGCCCAATCGAAGCGGAAGCATCGACGACCTGTCCGATGACTAACGGCAAGAAGTTCAGTGGCAGTCGAATAGAGTTAAAAAGTGCGAGAGAGGAGAAGATGGTAGCAGCGACGAGTCCGTGGTTGGTGAGTCGATACGTGATAAATGCAAGCATCGCCGCAAAAACGGGCATGGACATGCCAACAGCCATGATAGCATTTCTGATGGCAAGAACCACTTGAATCTTGCTGATTTCACTCTTCCGAATTTGAGCTAGACGGTCGAGAAAACTGGTCTCCCACCCGAAGTACTTTACGAAGCGGACGCCTTGAAGGATTTCTTGAGTGAGACTGACACGTTGGTCGGTGATGGAGTTAATCTTCTTCCTGCGTGCAAACAAAGTGCCAACTGCTTTACCAAGGAGCGGCATAGCGATGATGAGGAGACCGAAGCCAGCAAGGGCGCTGTAGCTTATGTTGACAAGAAGCAATATCAGGGTCAAGATAATGGAGATTGGAGACGACCACAACATATGGAACCAACCCGAAGCCTGATCGATGCGATATGTGTCGACTGACATGAGATTGACGATCCGGCCATTTGACCAGCCAGCCCCGTCACCCGCGACACCCTTTTTGTTCTTCTTCTGCTCTTTCTGCTTCGACTTTGGAAGTAGGCTTTTGAACCACTTCTTCTCCTCTTTCGTCGCTGGTTTGACCTCGTCCGGGATCTTGTCCATGGCCTTACCACCGGCTCTCGCTCGTCCAGAAATCTTCATAGCTTTATCGAAGATGACCACGATCAAAGCAGCCCTGGCTTGTCCTCCCACGGTCATGCCGCGATAGAGAAAGTGATTTGTGCAAGAGCTCTGGAGAGCCTGCATGCATGTGATACCGATGACCAGGCCGATACCATGACCAATAGGGGGCCCTGGTTGCTTTGCCAAGCTAGCATAATAGGCCCGAGCAGCGAATGCGATGAGATATCTCAAGGTGAACGGTCCTAGGATCTGTAGACAAGCGGCGACAAGTTGGCATGCACCTCCTAGAAGAAACTCGAATTTGAAGGTGTCGTAAAGAGCTTTCCGGAGCGGATTCTTGCCACCTTGCTCGAGTCGTCGCTTGAAATTGGCGGTCAGCCGCTCGGACAAGACATCCGCCGAGCGATCGGGATTGACCATCCATATATCGTTACTCTCAAGAGGACGTTGGTAACCGACATGCATGATCGGAGCCATCCATTGAAAGGTCAGCTTGCTGAGAAAAGAAGCCTTGTATTCTCTCGACACTTGCTTCTCCTTCGGTATGGGAGGCGGATATTTTGACTTGAGAGGGTTGATCCTTTGCGACCACGAACGTTTTTGGGGTGCGATGTCTGCAGAATCTTGATTGTCCGCCATGCTGCTAGCAGTCGTAGCGGTCCAGTTGCTCCCCGACCTCGCGAGGGGGTTCCTGGTGCCAGCGTGGGCTTCGAGGTCGACATAGTCAACGGGGACTTCTACCGCCTCCTCCTGCTGTTCGGCAAGCTTTTCATCTGAGGTGAACAGACCCTCAGCAGCGTCACCTCTTGCGCCACCCTCAGGCGGAGGGTTCGCATCGGACGATGTCCATACTTTCTCCGGAACGGGCGCCGACATGATACTGATCTTAGTGGCGGAGATCCACAAGAAGGCGAAGTGTAGTTCAAGCAGGGGATGTTGCACACATCTGGCTCAATAACATCGCCTACCGCGGCGAGGGGAAATAAGGCGGTCTGCGGAATGGAAAGATCGGAGTCGGATTGCCAGAGCTGAAGGTGAGCAATCTACGTTGTGTGATTCCGCTACACATGGTTTCGAGAGACGACTTAGTAAAAGTGCGGCCGCAAACCGCGGTCATCGAGCCGGAGTTGAAGAAGCCGATCAGCCGGTTCAACAAACAAATTCCCCGTCGAGGGGCCGCCCGTCCCGGCCGTAGTAGCCAGGCCCCGAAAGTGAAATTCATTAAAGCCGAGAAACGGCGGGAAACAGCAAGTCATGATTTGCTCCCCGCAGGAAGCTTGTCTGCATCAGGCATTGCGGCCTCTCCACGCCGGCGTCAATCGTCCCCGATGCGCCGACATCCCCTGCCCTCGACCTCGGGTATTGGTTCGTGGTGACTCTTACATCTGGCGATCCGCCTACCGCCACGTGGACTGCGCAAATGTCGCTGCCTACCGCTTACAAATTCTAATTTTACCTAATCTTGCTTGCGATGATGATGCGCACGACGCCTCGACGAATTGGGAACGCAGTCTTGCCGCATGTTGACGGTGCGTCTCGGTCTTCCTGGTTCCAATGCTCCTATCAATTTTGTAGAGGCGTCGACCAACCCGACTCGGCTCGTAGAATTTCTACCATTGATCGACTAGTGAGTAGGATCGTAAAGAGTCCCGTGCTTGCGTCGAAATCTATATTAGAATCACTACTTTCTCTCACGTCCCACTTCAAATATACCTCCATGATGCTTCATCGGCAAAAAACACAAATTTCATTGCTTATTATATGTTTGCGCCAGCTGTTTTGTATGTTCCGGTCCCAATCATCCACGAACCAGCAACGTTGAGTTCTCAAAGGGTGCCAAGGAGTGCGGATGATAATTGGCTTCCGTCTGCGATTGCGGTTGCATGCCGCTCGTCTATGCCTCAGTGTGCTCCGTTAGTAGTTCCATTGAGAGTGCCGTTGCTAACACCATTGGACACCCCATTCGTCGAGTGACCGTTCGTGTGAACGCCGTTTGACCCGTTCATGCCACTCATGGCCTGAATCTTGCCGTTCACGCCATTGCTTCCATTCTGCAGACTATCCTTGCGAAGCTCTGACTGATCACTACCGTTGATCGCCTTGACGTCGTCGTTGATCAACGACTTGGATGCGATGTTCTTCGTTTGAACCCCTTCGACAGGTTTGGAGTTCAGGGTGTATCCGGTGTCGCTTGCATCGACAAAAGCCTCGATTCCTGCTCCCTGACGAGGATAGCTTTTCATCATTTCTTTGTGCTGGCGGAGCGCAGCGTACATCTCTTCCATATCGACATCGTTCAGGAACACGCATGACCCAAGCGGTGCCGGGATAGCAGCGCGAAGCTTTCCGTCACGAGTCTGAACCTGGTCAACATCGCGCCGGGCACAAAGTTATAGGTTTGATATCATACCTTTAGGATAGCCTTGGTGGCCTTATCCAGGATATCTTCATCGAACTGAGGATGGTCCATGGATAGACCAGCACGGCTGAACAGACCGAGGATGCGCTTATAATCGGTATCGTCAATCAAGCCTCTGACGTGGGCCAGTGTTGCTGAGTAGGCCATGTCGATGGAAATGGCATGACCGTGGCGGAGCGGGACCTCGGGCACCAATTCATGCAGAGGCGACCACCTGTTCAAATGATTCTGTCAGGCTGCTGTCCCGTCACGAAGGAACGTTCACTTACGTGTGGCCATAAGCAATCACTCTGTCAAGTCCGATCTCGTGCAAGTTGGGCGTCTCGAGCTTCAGCATCTCAAAGATACCCGCGCGATTGATCTTGTCCGCAGCATCGCGGACCTCTTGGGAAGCACCATCGGCACGGCCGAAGCCAGTGTTGATCAGATCTTCGCAATACTTGTCCAATAAATTGAAGGTGTCGAGGTGTGCACAGGTAGAAATCTTGATCAACTCTGCAAACCCATTGCGAATTTGAGCAACTGGCAAAGTGCGCAAGAAGCCAAAGTCAAGGAAGGTATGCATCGGAGCATGATAGGCACCCAGCCGGTTCTTGTAATTGCCGTAGTTGACAGCGACCTTAATTGAGACGGAGGCATCAATCAATCCGATGACCGTGGTCGGAATGCGGATGTAATTCGTGTTTCTTCGATACGCAGCACAGGCGAACCTGTAAGAGGTCAGTAAATTGTTCACTACGGCCTTGAGATCACCGCTTAGGATGTATGCGGGCCAGAGTGCCTTGAAATTATCTTCGGCGGTGAATGCAGTTTTTACCCAGCAACATCAGTAACCAATCCACCGCCGACTACCAGCACGGGCTCTTTTCGGAAGACACCGAATTTGTTCATGGAATCAACAATGCTGAGCAAAGTGTCGATCGACTTGGCCTTCTCTCCAATCATGGTCTTGTGGATTGAAAGCTCGAGCTTGTGGTGGTCAAAGTACTCTTGCATCTGAGATCCGTAGACATCAAAGATGTTGGCGTCCATGACGGCCAAGGTGCGGCCCCAGCGTTCATAGCACTTGGCTAGCTGGGGGTTGTTCTTGTTGAACACGCCATCCAGAAATGTGAAGTCGTACTCAATCTTCTCGTAGCCTTCAACGTGAAATCCGTGCTTGGTCTCAGCCACGGTAGCTTTGAGGTCAGACATCGTGGAGTTGGTTGGGAGGTTTAAGAGATAGAAGGATGTAGTGACGCTGAACTTTCAGAAACTGAACAGGTGCTCTCAGAGTCGGCGAGAAATTTGAGAGAGTGGTGGGGGAAAAAAGGCAGGTGGGGAAGGAGGATGGAAGAACAATTTGAAGCTGGACCTGCCTCGCGATCAGTCACTTGCCGGGAGCTTCCCCAGCGGTAAAGACCGCCGTCACGAGCTTGATCGAGTTTCGGGCGGTCATTCGGATGAGCTACGAACAGATCCACAACGATTGATTCACCTGGACCGAGCTTACGGAAAGAGCCAGGTTGGCAACAGAATGATCTGACTCGGGCAAGATGGACATGGCGTCAACGGGTTGGTGAGCTGATCTGTGGTTTGTCAAATCGTGTGATGATGAATTCAACTCCGAGACGAAGCTAGCTGGAAAAAAAATCCAAACCCAATGCCTGCCACGACTTCTCGGGGTGTATGGTTCTTTGGTCGCGCAGCAAGCTAAGGCAAGCCATCCGATGAGATCACGACGTGTTCAGCTATGCCGATTGCGGAAGTCAAAGACAAGTTGAGCAAGGATTGGCGCTGGCAAGCGAGCAGGTCCGGGACGGGATGGGTCGATGAGGGAACGAGAGTTCGGCGCGAGCCAGCAAGATCTTGGAAAGATCGAGCTCGCAACAAAAGTAAACCTAGGAACGAGAGGGGTCTTCGACAAGCCACAATTGACGCCCGGGCTGGGCGGCGGCAGGGACCTCGCTGGCAGGACGACGGTCGGCGCAGGTGAAGAATGCGTGAAGAAGCTCAGATGCCGAGCTGGCGTGCTGCGGATTCCGTTCCCCGCGTCGGCGGATCGTAAACTCAATCTACCCGCACTCGCGCTAGGATCTAAGACTATCCGCGGAAAGGACATGATCGGCACGCCTGTTTGGCATCCTGGTCGTGGCGAATTCGATCGTTCAGATTACGCCGCTGGCAAGCTAACCAATGGCCAGTTGTCTTTTCCTACATGTGGCGTCGAGCGAGATGACGGCCTCAAAGTGAGGTGCGATTCAGCGACTGGCAAGGCCCGCGATGACGACAAACTAGTGGGGTCGAAATGCGGGGCCGACTTCTCTTTCATCGCCGCTAGCATCCGCCTGTCGACATGTGCGTGCCTTGATCGAAGATCAATTGTGTCGCTCCACCAGACCCTCGATCTGATGTGGCCATGGCACCCCCAATGTTTGCTTCGTGCCTGATGCGTTGTTCCTGCCTTTGTGGTGTGACGAGCTCTCCTTTTCCTTCTCGTCAAAAGCTTCATCTGCTAACCGCACTGGCAAGCGCTAGGTACTTACTTGGACCCACGTCCTTGATGCAGCGCCTTTGTTCGACGGATTCCATCTAGCTGAGATCCTGTTCCCAGGCATTTCGCTCTCGCTGCCTGACTTGTGATGCCCGGTGACCTCATGAACTTCTCTATCGGGCGCATTTTCCTTGATCTCAGCTCGTGCCGCGCCGTGGATGTACCAACAAGCGAGATGCCCTGGATTGGCGCTAGAGTTTGAGCTAGGGATCCGTAGCGCTGTCTGGGCAAATGCCCTTGTCATGCCCAGACCATGGTGACAGCGATGCAAGACCGATCAGTCTCCGGTCTTGCCGTAAGAGTGATCTTCCGGACGGGCTGCAGGGCGCCATTTCGGGGACCAGCTTGCGTGTTGCATCACGATGCGGAGACCGCTGCGGTTCAGGGCTGTAATAATGAGGTAATGTATCTCGGTACGAGTACGACAACCGGAGATCTGATCGTACCGTCAACCTTGAACGAAGCGTGCGGGGCAGCTCAAGCAGCTCCCCACCAGACGAGCTCTGGTGCTTGTACCTCTCAGGTGCGGACGCGTGCCTTTTTCCAGCTACCTGTCGCAGGGTCTGGACAAAATACCTGCCTACACACCGTATTCTCCTTACTCAAATATGAATGGTTTCAATAAATCTCAAGGCTACACGCCGAAAGAGGAGGTTTTCTTTGACGATGGACGAGAAATCGAGCTTCTTCACTTCATCTACGGCAAATCCGATGTCGAACAGATCCGAGATTCGCCCTCTCGTGTGTTGCAGGCTATCGACGAATTCGGCCGCTCAAAAAAGTATTTGATGAATGTTGGAGAGCTCAAGGGGAAGATTGTTGCAGACCTCATCGCAGATGTCAAACCCGAGACAATGGTAACCATCACTATGTGATCATAGGCCTTGGAACTATACTAAGATGATCAGGTCGAGCTCGGCGGTTACATTGGATATTCCTGCATACTATTCGGAGATGCTCTGAGAAGGGCTGGTGGTAAGAGGTATTTCAGCCTCGAACGGAACCCAGAATTCGGCGCAGTCATTGCCTCACTTGTAGACCTTGCAGGCCTGAGCGATACCGTCAAAGTCATCATCGGGCCCAGCGATATGTCCTTGAAGCGATTGCACGAAAAAGGTGTCCTGTCACACATCGATATGATGTTCCTGGACCATTACAAGCCTGCATACAAGACAGACCTCAAGCTTTGCGAGGAGCTCGGCTTGATAAAGTCAGGGTCGGTGTTGGCGGCTGACAACGTCATAACACCTGGAAATCCGCCATATCTCGAATACGTCCGCAGTTCGGTTGAGGAGAAGCGTCGAGTCGTGGAACAAGGAGGGCAAGAGACGGCTCCTGATGCTCGATTCAAGGATCGCACGGCGAAACAGTACCAGAAGCGACAAGGTGCTGAAGTCCTGGCTGCAAATCAAGGAAACCCGAATCTCATCTACGAGAGCAAGCTCGTGAATAGCTATGAGCCAACCGGGGAACCTGTAAGTCACTCGTGGCAGAAGATTTAGTCTCCATGGTTCAATCTATACTGACTTATTCAAGGATGGAGTAGAAATCACCAGATGTGTCGGTGTGGAGGCGTGAATGGACAGTAGGCTAGGAGACCGATGGGATATCAGAGTCAACGATGAGAATCACAATTAGCAAGCGGTTATGAGACAATCGAATAGCTCTAATGGATGATAACTAAATGAACAATCTAATGGCAAGACCATAAATTCCCACTAGGCTTCGAATTGCTCTGATCTTGTGACTTCGATAAGAACAATGTCTGTAGAGTGAATCGATGGTCCGCAGACGAGCGTTCTGAGCGACAAAGGAAAGAGACTCGGTGTATTTTAAAGCATGCAATTACTTGTTCCTATTTAATAATGTGGTCCTGAATATCGTGCGTCACCAGAAGCAAACGGCATTTGTTGGCGGGCATTTCACATTTCCCGCCGGAGACCGACTTCACTTCCTCCTTCACCTGTCCTCGTACTGCAAGCGCTTTTTTCGCATGAGCTACTGACAATCTTCCACAACGGTCAACTCCGATCTTCTTGCCGCATTCGCGATGCTAGATGCAAGCTCTTCACGATGGGAGCATGTTGCTCAGAATCTCAAACTACTGATGCTGTCGCTCATTCTTCTACCACTTGATACTGCTTTGCTGATCGGCAGCATAATCATACGGCCTTTCTTGCGGTATTCACCAGTGAATCATCGCCAACTTGTCAGATCTCCCAATTCTCCGTTTCTAGAGACGCGAAATGTGCTTATCACTGGTGTGGGCATGACAAAAGGCCTGGCTCTAGCACGCCTTTTTTACGCCGCTGGCCACAACGTGATAGGGGCAGATTTTGAGTCGCCTCTGATGCCAAGTTCCTGTGGAAGATATTCTCGGTCGCTCAAGGCCTTTCATAAATTGAGCAAACCCGATGGTACAATCGAAGGGTCCGCGCGCTATACCCATGGCTTGCTTGAGATTATCCGCAGAGAGAGGATCGATTTGTGGGTGAGCTGCTCCGGTGTCGCCAGTGCTCTAGACGATGGGAGAGCTAAGGAAACCATCGAATTGGTCACATCTTGCAAAGCGGTGCAATACGATGTGGCCATGACCCAGAAGCTACACGAAAAGCACACGTTCATGGACTTCACGGAATCGATCGGCCTTGCGATACCCGAAACCCATCACATCACCTCGTCCGAGGCGGCCCTCAAGATTTTATCAGATTCTGAATCAACAGGCAAGAAATACATCATGAAATTCACAGGTACCGATGACAGTGTCAGAGGGAATATGACACAATTGCCACTATCCTCACCAAGGAAAACCGCGACACACATTGAGCGCCTTTCCATCAGCCCGGATCGCCCTTGGATTCTTCAGCAGTTCATCTCTGGACCAGAGTATTGTACTCACGCTCTGGTTATCAACAACAAAGTCGTGGCATTTACTGCATGCCCTTCAGCCGAGTTGTTGATGCATTATACCGCTTTGCCAACGGACTCGGCGCTGAGCCGAAGCATGCTGAACTTCACTCGACGATTCGCCTCGTCCTGTCCCGATGGGTTCACCGGACATTTAAGCTTCGATTTCCTTGTCGATCGCAAGGACGATGAGGCGGCGGAGCACAACACCATCGAACACGTGCCGCTGTGGCCAATCGAATGCAATCCGCGCGCACATACGGCTGTTGTGCTTTTCTCAGAAACACCTGAGATGATCAGTGAGGGATACATGAAGGTTTTCGACCCGCCTATGAGTCCAGAGGTGGATGTCAAGGGAAGACGCCGACTGAATGGATCGTTGCATCCGGAGCCAATATATCCAAATGCTCCGGCCAAATACTATTGGTTGCCGCACGACCTGACCACTCTGGCAATACTACCAATATTGCAAATGTTCAGCGCCCCAGGATCGAGCTTCTCGGAAATATTGGATGCAGTATTGGAGCTCGTCGAACACGTTTGGCAGTGGCGAGATGGAACATATGAGATATGGGATCCGCTTCCCGCATGGATCTTATGGCATGTGTCATGGCCATGGATATTTCTGGTGTCAATTGCGACGGGACACAAGTGGAGCCGGATCAATGTCAGCACGATGAAGGTGTTTGGCTGCTGATACACGGGCAAGGTTGAGCACGTAAGCAATGCCCCTAGGTGCAACGGTGGTCGAAGCAGAGGCACTTTAGCGCATGGGCTGGGACGGTGTGGGTGGGATGATGAATCTGGAACGGGCCCCGTACTTTAGCTCTTCTCCGTCTTGCCGGGCTCCGACAGCCGTGGGCGTAAGGAATTTTTCTTCTCTTGGTACGCTATCCGGAATAGCAGACGACCATCTCGAACGCGGTCAAGCATTTCAGGCCGTCCCTGACGCACGTGTCCGAACAACTGTGCGCCAGCCCTGCAGAGCCGCCGTCTCCTCGTCGGTCGCTCTCGACCCTCAAGCGAAGTTCTCGTAGGTCACTACTGATGCTGGCCGAGCCCGTTGTGCGCCGTTTGAATTTGCAAGATGAAGATGATGCAGTTCAAGATGACAGGCGGGTTGGAGACCAAACCCTCGCCGTCGGTACATGTCTTGTTGCAATGAGAAGAGCAAGAAAAAGACAGGGCCTAATCCCCTCGCCTCAGCCCCGGCCCCATTAGCCTCTGGCTCTAGCTTTAGAGCTGCCACTGGCTCTGGCTCTGGCTTTGGCAACATTCTGCTGCGCCCGCCTCGCACCTGTTGACCATTTTTGCTGCATGTTTGGTTCGCGAAGCCTCCCGCATCCGTCCTTCACTCCATCTTTGTTGTTGTCTCTGGGTTTTTTTTCTCCAGATAGATGGGCCGCTCCTTTCCTTCTCCTCGCTTTTCTTTCCTTTCGCTTCTGCTGCTGTGATTCCGGCGATCGCACAGAGTCATGACCAGCATTCGGATTGCAGAGGGGGCCCCGCACCCAAGGCGGGCAGAGTTCACCGAAGACACCAACATCGCTGCCCGCGAACACAGCATCTACAACCTCCGCCCACTCGAGCGATCGCGCACCACTTTGTCCGAGGACGGCATTGTCAATATTCGCTCGCGCTCGCAGCCTCCATTCCGTCGTCTCAGCTTTAGCAGCAAGGATGGCTCCGCCGAAGACGACGACCCCGATTTGCGGCGGGCTAGCGACTTCAAGCACAAGCAGGTAGGTCGGGATGGCGCCGCGATTGGTCGGGCATGTAGCTGACTGTTCTCTTCAACAGACGTTCAAGGGCCGCTATCTACTCTGGCTCGCGTACCAGTCTGTCGGTGTCATATATGGCGACATTGGCACCAGCCCTCTGTACGTCTACTCCGGCGTCTTCTCCGCCCCGCCCTCGAAGCAGGATCTCGTTGGTATC
This sequence comes from Dothideomycetidae sp. 11243, assembly GCA_000836255.1. Classification (NCBI taxonomy): domain Eukaryota; kingdom Fungi; phylum Ascomycota; class Dothideomycetes; species Dothideomycetidae sp. 11243. The sequence goes on along the minus strand of DF938589.1, from coordinate 263,319 downwards.
CTTTCCATCATACTCTGGTCTTTGTCGATCATGGTCACTTTCAAGTACATCCTGTGCATTCTCTATGCCGACAACGACGGAGAAGGAGGGAGCTTCAGCACATACTCATTACTAAGTCGCTATCTGAACATCACCAACCGCGATCCCCGAGAGGCTACCTTGGTACAGATGAAGCGCATCAAGTCTGGCGAGCTGGAGGTGGCCGGGCGTACGCTGAGACGTGGGCTGGAGCACAGCAAGGCATTCAAGGAAATCATGAAGGTGGTCGGTATCGTCGCTGTCACGGCTGTCATGGCTGACGGCGTACTGACCCCGGCTCAATCTGTCCTTGGTGCTGTCCAGGGTATCGAGGTTGTCAAGCCTGATATTTCAAAATCAACAGTCCTCGGAGTCACCAACGCTATCCTGGTGTTTTTATTTGCGATCCAGCCTCTTGGCATCAGTCGCATGACTTTTGCATTCTCCCCGATTATCATCATCTGGCTTGGATTCAATGCTGCTTTCGGCATCTACAACCTCGTCAACTACGACGCTTCGGTCTTTCGAGCTTTCAACCCCGGTCTGGCATTCGAATTTTTAATACGAAACGGCCATCAGGGATGGAGGATGCTTGGCGGCGTTCTGTTATCGTTCACCGGCGTCGAAGCTTTGTTTGCCGATCTTGGCGCCTTCTCAAGAAGTGCCATTCAGCTCAGCTGGCTCACTTACACCTATCCGTGTTTGCTTCTGGCATATATCGGTCAGGCAGCCTACATCAGTGACCACCCTGAAGCTTATTCCAATCCCTTCTTCAATGCGGCACCACCAGGGACTTTGTATCCAGCTCTGGTGATGGCTATTCTTGCTGCTATCGTCGCATCTCAGGCCATCATTACAGCTTCGTTCCAGGTAAGCACTTCATTCTTCGTGATTGACAGCAGATATACTGACAAATGTCAAGCTGCTTTCGCAAGTGATGAAGCTTTCATATTTTCCTCAACTCAAGATTGTGCATACCTCGACTACCTTCCATGGACAGCTCTATGTACCTCTGGCTAATTGGCTGCTTATGATTGGCACCATTCTCGTTGCTTCCATCTATAACAACACCACGTCACTCGGTAACGCGTATGGTGTGTGTGTCATGCTCGTCACTTTCTTCGACACATCCATGGTGGCACTAGCTGCCATGTTCGTCTGGGGTTACCGGCCATACGTGGTCTTCTTGCCTTGGCTGATTATAGCTTGCCACGATGCGACTTATCTGTCTTCCGCGCTTGAAAAGGTACCAAAAGGCGGTTGGTTCACATTGACGCTTGCCGCCTTGTTGGCTCTCATCTTCTTGACGTGGCGGTACGGCAAGGAACAGCAATGGCGGGCTGAAGCCGAGGATCGCTTTCCGACTTCGCACTTTATTCACAAGTCGCGCGATGGTTCTATGCACCTAACCGAACTTTACAGCAACATTCCACTTTCGTCCACTCGTGGCCTGGGTATCTTCTTCGACAAGGCTGGCGAGACTACACCAATCGTTTTCAGCCAGTTCGCGATCAAACTCACGGCACTGCCGGAGGTAATGGTCTTCTTTCATTTGCGTCCCTTAGAGCGTCCGTCGATACCGCCTGAGGAACGCTTCAGTGTCTCCCGTCTGGCTATTCCCAACTGCTACCGCGTCGTCTGCCGCCACGGCTACAACGATACAGTCATCACCGCTGACCTCAGCGCCATCATTTACCAACAGGTCCGCGACTTTATCGATTCCTCGGTCCACCGCGAAGCGCTAGCGAAAGAAGAAGAGCAGCACGACCCGAACATACCGCGACGTTCCGGTGACTTGGCGCGCATCCCAACCGCAACGTCCGCCGAGCACACCGCTCCAGCGCTGCCCACAGATGGCGACAAGGAGTCAGAAACCACTCTACCACTGCAGAAATCAAATTCAGCCCCGACCACGTCGGTAGAAGAGAACAATCCCGCGGCACCAAAGCCCTCGCCAGCAACATCGGTGCGCCACGTCGACCCGCAGGCTGAACTGAATCACTTGGACGCCGCATTTGAGCACAAAGTGCTGTACATTGTCGGCAAGGAGAGTCTGAAGGTGAAACCCAAGACGGGCTTCATCCGGCGCAGCGTGCTGTGGGCTTTCTTGTGGATGCGTGAGAATACCCGTGGTAAGATTGCGGATCTGCGTTTGCCCGGGGAGAGTGTGGTCGAGGTCGGGTTTTTGAAGGAGATATAAGGACTCTCTTTTCCGCGAGAAGCATGATGTTTGCGAGATATATTTGATGTTTGTGATATTACATACACCTTGTGAGCGAAGTTTTTTGATGTTGAGATACACCTGTTGCTTCGGATGTTTATAGAATTAAAGAGGCATAGACCGATATCGGAATACAGGACGTCATACTGTCTTGATTGGATTTTGTTTAATCACTTGGTAATGAGGTCATGGAACTTGGGTGACAATGCTATTATGACTTTTGGAGTATGGTAGTATGCAAAATGCCTGACATCCCGATACGCTTGAATGCTAAGACCGCCAGTATCGCCACTCCCGCCTACGCTCCACCAGCGCAGTAAGTCCAGCCGCTCCCTCAGCAGCAAGGAATTCTTCCCTAGAGATACCTCGCTCCCCATCCACCGCTTGACCATCTACCGTTCCATGTCCACCTGCAAACAACACCCCAACCCCCGGTCCACCAAGGACAGTCTCGAACCTCTCCATGCCAGCAGCATCGATCTCCCTCTCCGCCCGATGCAGCACACTAGCAGGCGACCCCGCGCCCGCATCGTGGATATCCGCCACACCGCTCGTGACCGCGTCCTTGAACTCCGGACGGAGCAGCACGAAGCCGCATCCTCCCCCGCCGGCGCCGGTGAGTTTGAACGCCCCGATCTGGGCGGCGTCGACGATTGTGCGGAGCTGTTCGAGGCGCGGATGCGAGACTCCCAGGGCGGAGAGGAGGCCGTGGTTGATGCGTACGAGCGAGGCGAGGTGTTCCGCTGTGTCGGTGTTGCCCGCTGTGGATTTCTGGGGGGTTTGACCCAGGAGGTCGTATTCGTCTTCTTGTTGGAGGAGGAGCCGGGCTGATTCTGTGATTGCGTTGATCGAGTCGAGGATGCAGTTCACTACGGCGGGTTGGGCGTCACGGAGGACTCGCACTTTTGCTACCTCTGCTGCTGTGGATTTGGCTTGCTTGGTGTCGACGATGAGTAGCGGGAGCTCGGGGAAGCGCCTTATGGAAGTTATGGTGGAGGGTTGTCCGGGGATGGAGGAGCGCTTGAATATGACTGCTTTGCCCAAGGTGGCCACGGTGTTGTCGAGTCCGGATGGAGTTCCGTGGATGACAGATTCGCCGAGGAAAGCTAGAGCGTTGATCCTGTCCAATGTAGACTGTGCGTCAGTGTCTGGTAGCTCGGATAAGTCGTGTGAAGGTGGTGGGGCGAGATGTGCACTCGACTGTGAGCCTGCACCGGGCGTATTTGGCAGGAGCAGCATCGCGGTCGCCAGACATACAGAGATCGAAGCCGAGCTTCCTAGACCTGCACCAATTGGAATGGTCGAACGCAGCGTGTAAGTGGCCGGCGGTGTGTGCTCAGTCGCGAGAAGAAGATACAGGTAGAGAAAAGTGGTCGCCGCTTGTTGGTGTATTTTTCGCTTGTCTGCAGGTATGTCTGGAGAGATGGAGGCAACGTGAGGCGTCAATGAGGCCAAAAGGTCCGTATCGAGAGAAGTGGGAGGCTCAACCGCCGCGGAAGCTCGTGCATTGGAGAATATCGTCCAAGGAAGAGAAGATATAGACCAGCTATGGTTCAGCGAGATGTCTACAAAGTGCAAGGTGACAGTCGGTGGAGAGCTCTGCTCAGTGGGTGTGACATGGATATAGGACCGCAGAGAAATTGAAGCAGCCATGGCAGACTAGACGACTCTCTGCATCAGCGATGATCATCGAGTTGCTCGATATGTTTACAGCTTACCTTTCCGTACACAACAGCATGTTCGCCAAACACGATCAGTTTGCCTGGTGCAGAGACAAGAAAAGGCGCAAAGGCTGCTTCGGGGCTAGAAGTACTGTCCTGAGCGCCATTGGCGTCTCCCGAGTTCGCCATATTATACGTCTTCGTGGTTATGGCGTGGAAGAAAGAATGTTCGCGGTGTGGGTTGTGTGCCGAGCGAGGGCTATTGTGAGGCAGCACTGAGAATGCAGAAAGTCATGACTCGATTTCGGTAGACCGTTCCGGAACAGACGATCAGGATCAATGCACAGTGATATAAGTTTGGGAATTGATGTGGAACATTCAGAGAGGTAAACAAGGTCGAGGTTCAAGGGCTGACACGCTACGGTGGTACGATTTCGAAAATCCTCAATATTTTGTTGTTTCACCATCGCACCTCGCAGGATCACCACAAAAGACATTGGAGACCAATGACATTGACGCCGACACATGATTACATATGCTCACAAGCACCCATCGATTTTGTTTGCAATTGTTTCATTTGTCGCCCTTGCTAAGCGCGGGCGGGATTTATGGTAGTGAGTGACTCGGGTGTGATATCAGTTAACCGCAGTTGCAAGATTAGAAAAAGCAGGAAAGGGGGTGCAAGAGAGCAGACGGGCAAGCCGCAGCGCCAGACGGCTACCGCCGTGACGCTCGATGATTGGTGTGCGGCATCCGCATACCGTCCGCAAAGGGAGGGGGAAGATGGTGGTGATATTGGGGAATCAAGGACTTCGATATTCCACGCCGAAACGCTCCACTGCAGCCGATCGCGCTCGATCCCAACCAGGCACTCGTGCGTGATGCGCTGCTCCAGCAAAAATCATTCAAAAACGCGAAGCGCCGACCGCCCACGGCCCGGCGCCGGAAATCCACGTGATGCATTGCGCATCTATTTTCCTTGTCGTGGACAAGCCTAGGAAGCCGGGGCCGCCTCCTTGGTCTCGCTCTCGGCCGGTGCCTCAGCCGTCTTCTCCTCCTTGGCCGCGGTCGTCTCTGCGCTGGGCTCAGGCTCGGCACCGTCGGACGACGTCCACAGGGTCAGGTTGTCGCGGAGCAGCTGCATGATGAGCGTGCTGTCCCTGTAGCTCTCTTCGGACAGCGAATCGAGCTCGGCGATGGCGTCATCGAACGCTTGCTTCGCTAGATGGCAGGCGCGGTCGGGCGAGTTGAGGATTTCATAGTAGAAAACCGAGAAGTTGAGTGCGAGACCGAGGCGGATTGGGTGCGTGGGGGTCAGGTCAGTCTGGGCGACATCGGTGGCGTTCTATAGCAGAGTTTAGCTAGACTTCTGCGTTTCGGACTGTATGCACTGCAGTCTTACCTTGTACGCATCATGGGCGGCGGTGGCAGCACCCTTGCGCTTGTCTCCAGAGGCAAACTCGGCCAAGTAGCGGTGGTAATCACCCTTCCTGTGTGAAGCATCAGAATCAAGCACTGCACTCCGAAACTTCGTTGACGCACATCTTGTGGTAGAAGACCTTGGACTCGCCGGACTCGGCCTTGGGGATCAAGCTCTCGTCAAGGACATCGAGCACGTCCTGGCAGACCCTCTCAAGCTCGAGCTCAATCTTCTGGCGGTACTCGCGAATGATGCCGACGTGCTTGTCCGAGCCTCTCTGCTCCTCCTTTTGCTCGATGGAAGAGATGATGCGCCACGAGGCACGGCGGGTGCCAACGACGTTCTTGTAGGCCACAGACAACAAATTGCGCTCATCCACGGTCAATTCGCCAGCGAGCTAGATGCCAGTGGTCAGCCCCCTGACAGTTGATGGAAAGGATCCCAAGAGCATGCGACACTTTGCCCACTGCAAGGTGGGCCTAACAAGTCGCTTGAATTGAGTGGTATGCTCTCACCTTAGCGACATCCTAGCAGCCACGTCAGTCTCAGTGAGCAAATTACAACCAGACAAAGTACAAACCTTCATATAAGTGACCATTTCTGAGCGTAGACACGTCAGCACAATCTGTCACGAATTGTTGGGCACGCGGGCCGCTGAGGAGCATACCATCGTAGCGCTCGGCCTGCTCGCACAAGCGGGCAAGGAAAGTCTTGCTGGTCAGGCGTCAGAGGAGGCACAAGAGACGGACGGAAAGCGCCGCATCCAATCACTGTACCTTTCACGCTGAGAGCAGTCAGTAGAAGTTCGCGTTTGGTGGTATGACCCAGCTCGCGGATTTGTTGGGGAGCGAGCTGGGTAGCAAACCGTCGCCGAGAGGGGGGTCTACTCACATCAGAAGAAGCCATTGTGTGATGTCTACGACGCCGCAATTACCGAAAGGCGATGAACAGATGGAGAGTGAAGAGAAAGTGGATGGGAAGTGGCAGAGGCAGAGGTGTGCAGAAGCGCGAAAGAAAGTGTGCGTTCGCGTGCGTGTGCGTGTGTGTGCGAGGCGTGTGAAAGCGGTGGAAGGGTTGCTGCGGGTACGTAGTGTGTGTGTGTTGGGTTGTGCGGTGCGGGCGTGTGCGAGTGCGAGTGATGCAAGCCACGGGTGGGAAAGGGAAAGGGGAGAGGCGGAGGGCGGACGAGGCGGGCGGGCGGCCCAGCAGCGGCGAGCGGCGGAGGGCGGAGAGTGGGAGTAGCAACAGGCAAGCAAGCAAGCCAGCAAGCCAGCAAGCCAGCAAGCCATTAAGCACCGACCGCCGGTGCGTCGCGCGCCTTCACCAATGAGGGGGAGCAGGGCGAGGGGCAGCGGGCCCGAAATCAAAGCTCCCACAGCTTGCTCAACTTTTCCTCCGCCTTTTTCGTCTGCCTGATAAAAGCCCGATCCGAGTTCAAACTTGATGATGAAGCGCCGCTCAGAGCATCATGCTTAGGCAGCCTCCATTGGCACAAAAGTCATCGACGACGGCGCTGTGGTGGTGTGCCATAAGCTTGAGTGTGCACGTGAGCAGCTTGTGAACTATTATTGTTATTGTTGCCGCCAGCCAGCTTGGGTCCCACGTTTCGCTTTCCGGGCTGGCACATGCTAGAGCCGGCACTGCCCCTCTTCCCCTTTGCATCTGGAGTCTAAGCACAGCAGACCCAGAAAAGGGCGGCCAACTCGTGGTCAGTCCACCTGTTTGTTGATAATTAATTCGTCCACGTAGTCCCGGCCGCCTTATTGGCTGGCGTTCTCCCAACGAAGACTCAGCAAGCACAACTCGACGCTATTCAGTGTCGCACAAACTTGACAAGTGATCGACAAGCATTCTCTCTGATGTAGTCTGGTTACACTCGTACAATAGATCGAAGCCTGCCGCAGAAGAGAGAGGCTTGAAGCTTAACAAAATTATGCTGGCTCTGTCCTAAATCCGTTGTCTTCTGAGATGTCACTCCAGCTTTTTGGATATATGCTTTACTTTTCGCTCTGTGGCTCAGCTATTCCCCACGGTGTCCGCCATACCGTTCCTCGCGAAACCTTGCACTGTTTCGTTCCCGGACAGATTTCTGTCGATATGAACTGAGGTGTATCCTCATGCTGCACTCTTCTGAATCTATCGTGGTCGATTCTATTCAATTCAATTCATCACTCTTCATTCAATTCCGTGGGCAGAAACGGGACCAAAATCGGATCATCCCGAGTTTTCCCCGCATTATCAAATTTGACTCCGACGAAACTCCCGTGTAATTCAGATCGGTCTTTCACTGCACAGTCACAAGCTCGTGACAACGTCGACCATGAAAGTCCTAACGCTAAACTTCCTGACTTGCGCGCGGAAGACCTGCAAGTCTTCGCCGGCGGCCTTCCCACTGCACCCGCAGGAAGCTGAGCTGGAGCGCATCGAGATTGACATCAACCCGCCTTTCATCAAAAACGTCTTGCCGCGCTTAGAGTGGGATGCGATTAAGACAGTCGCGCAAGAGGTACATACTTTATCCAGTGTCATAAATTGGAATATTGGGCTGACGAAAACGCTAGCTGGGTCTCCCAAACTTGCCTGCAGAGACACCAGAACCCGATTCGTTAATAGACGCTGATGGCGCACCAACACAGACGATGAAGGACCTTCACACTTTGCTCATGGAGACTGGGATTGAGAGTGGAAAGCTGGTTTGCGGCAATTGCGGACACGAGTATGCTATCAAAGAGGGTATCGCAAACTTCTTGCTCCCGAGCCATCTTGTGTGATGGACCGGAGTGGTTCATGGAAGTTAACCCAAGAGCCTCTGGAAAGAAGGGCAAGCCACATCGGACAATTATGCCGCGACGCTCGACGGATACACCGTACTGGACAGGTTTTCCCAGGACACGTTCCAGGCTCGACCGGCAGTGCCGTCCAGAGGACGACTGGCCGAACCCTAGACAACATCTTCCTGGATATGTCGAGAGGGACCAGAATGTGAACACGAGAGACGGTGCAAGAATGCGAATTCGTAGGCACGAGAACGCTAGATACCCTTGATGCTTTTTAATATACATCGTTACATTATGCTCTTCATGCACCCGATCAAGACCGCTTGTTCTCCTCGGCGCGTCTCTTTGCTCTGACCATAGCCTTCCGCCTCTCACCACCGTCAATCTTCTTCCCTCTCTTGTGCTCCCACAGGCCTTCCACCACCTGCAACTGTGCCCTGCCTAGCCCCTTCAGCAGCTTAACATGCTTTCCAGCAATAGTATGCAGCTGTTTAATCTTGACCCCCTGCACCGTCCGACTCCGTCCCTGCTCGACATCCTCAATAGCCTTCTGCACCTCCTCCTCCGCCGCATCAGGCAGAACATTAACCACAACCCTCCTCTTCCCCGCGCTATGCGTCAAACTCGCCGTCTCCCGACTCGGATCCGCAACCTCGACAACCCTCAGCTCCGCCACCCCATCTTTGACAGCCGCAAGATCCCCTCCGATCCCGAACTCGCCGTTGCGGAACTTGTCCCGCCACCGCAGGAGATACCGCCGCGAGCGTGCGGGCTCGAGGCCCGATTCGCGCAGCTGCTCTGACGAGAGGTTGAAGAGGGCTTCCCACGAGGGGATCTTGGACGAGTGCGCGATCATGTTGCGGCCGATTAGAGTGAGGAAGGTCGTTGCATCTGGGACGAAGGGCGTCGGGGAGGGCACTGGGAGGGGTGCGCGTTTGTGCACGCAGCGTATTTGTGGGAGGATGAGGGAGTGCGTGTGCTGGCTGAGGGCGTTGATACTCGTAGAGAGCAAGCGCGGTGCCTTTCGTGGTATCATGGTTGATGTGTGTGGTGTTGTGGATCAGAGAATGAGTCGATTCTTCCGGGTATCTGCGCAGACTCGAATTTACCCTCGCTGGTGTTGTTAAGCTGGGTGGACGAGTTTGCCGTGCATCGTGCAGTGTCGTGTGCGGTCTCGAGATGAGCTGTCTGCAGCGAGTGGTCGAACTTTTTGACGCAGCGGATGATCCCGCAGAGCCGCAACTCCAGGTGTACAATCAAGTAATAAAGTGATAGATTCATGCCATCTAATTTCCACATCAACGACAATTCAGAGACACATCGCCAAAACCTTCTGGGTCTGATACGATGAACTGTGCTTTCTTCGCCTGAGTGCGTTATTTCCTGTGGGAAGCTCCTGGAAAGGCGGCAGTTACTATGGCTACTACCACAAGGTCTTTGCCGGTGAATGGCCACGCTCGAAATGGACTTGCGGAAACCAAGCAGGGTCTTCAGAAGGGGCTCAGTCGACAAGCAGCACCTGGAGGCAACCTTGCGGAGCAACTCAACGATATAGAGCGCAGGAAATACGTTAAGGGGGCGAAACTCGGGAGCGGTCAATACGCCGACGTCTTCTCAGCACATCTCGTATCCGATCCTAGCCAGCTGGTCGCCATTAAAAAGATCAAAGTCGGTCCAGAAGTGCTCGAATGGGGTATCTCACACGATTCCCTGCGCGAAATAAAGTATCTCCAAGAACTTCATCATCCAAACATTATTCGATTATATTCAATATTTAGCACGAAGAACCAGAACCTCAACCTGGTCCTGGAACAATTGCCACAGGGCGATCTCCTCAAACTTATTCAGGATGTCGACAAAGTTCACTACGGAGCTCCCGACATCAAGGCTTGGATGGCCATGCTGTGCCGGGCAGTGCACTTTTGCCACGCAAACTTTGTCCTCCACCGCGATATCAAACCAAACAATTTGCTTATCGCCGCGAACGGAGAGATCAAACTTGCAGATTTCGGTCTGGCGCGATCATTCGCCGATCCCTACGTTCCGATGACATACAACACAATCACGAAATGGTACCGCCCCCCAGAGCTCTACTATCAAGCCAACTTCTACTCCGGCGCAGTGGACGTCTGGAGCAGCGCCTGCGTCTTCGCAGAGCTCATCCTGCGCAGACCGTTCCTCGCCGCCATACCAGACACAGACATCAACATGATCGGCATGATAAGCCGGATGATCGGAACCCCGACAGAGGACATTTGGCCCGGCGTATCCAAGCTAAAAGGCTACGTCCCCGTCGACAAAGCAGACCTCGTACCAGTCAAGACGAAAGCCGAGTGGGAGGCGAACTTCCGCAGCGTCGGACCTGTAGGTGTCGACCTGCTAATGGGCATGTTCAAGCTCGACCCCCGGAAGCGACTGGATATGGACCGCGTGCTGCGGCATGACTGGTGGACTGCGATGCCAAGACCGAGTAGGCTCGAGGATCTGCCGAAGAAAGGCGGTGGGATAGAGGTCATGGGCGACGATCTGAAGAGGAGAGGAGGGGAGCTGCCGAACGGACGGGGCGACAAGGTCGCGAGGAAGCTGGACTTTGGCGGGATGAAGTGAGAGCTGGCAGTTCACATCACAGGAGAAAAATGCGCCAAACCCTCCAGCGCAACCACCAAGAGACGCGGTTCTGGAGATTTCCATTCCATGAAGTACGTTTCCCAAGCCTAATGGCGGGACGAAAAGGTCTCGATCAGAAAAAATGTACTCAACGCCCTAGTCCGCAGCCGAGCGACTCAAAGGCAGCAGGTCTGAAATGAACGCGAGCAGCCCCCCCCCCCCCCCCCCCCCCCCCACCCAATTGTCTCATCGTGATCTTCGCCCCTGACACTGGTCAGAAGGTACCACGTCCGTCCTTTTCCCTAATTGCCCCTCGGCGCCCCGATGTCTGAAGGCATCTCACAAGACAAAGTTGCCGAAGGGAAGGAACCGCGGCATCATGCCCCGCCGACTGACGACCATGTCAATTGGCGTGGTGTCACCGTGGGATACTGTTGGGCCAGCCCGAGCGATGCTCTGTCTCGCTCTCGCATCTCACGCCTCACTCGCCGGCTCTCCTTGCCCTTCAGAGAGTTTCTGTAGGTATCAACGGCTCGTTGAAGCGCGCCGCGCTTACCCTGCAAGTCGCGATTGACATATGCGATCTGCCAAGCTATCTCGTTGCAGGAAGTCTCGTAATCCAGTCGCTGAATGCGCTGATCCTCCCCCCTGAGGCGGCTAGGATAAACGCAGTTGGTCTCCTTGAATTGCGGTGTCAACTTTCTCGTGTCCACGGCTTGCATGGCTTTGCAGTCGATAAAATATCTTTTGCGCTTCCTGTCGTGGCTGTACTCAAATCCCAGCACCTTTGTATTGGTTTGCAGGCATACGTGGACCATCGGAGTGGAAGCGCGAATCGGCCCGCACGAAGCAGAGGATATTGCTTTTCGATTTATGCAGGTTGGGTGCCGGTGTTGAGGGACCGCGTTGTGGCCTTGAATGGCTGATAAAGGCGGGACGATACTGGACCACTGGTGCGTAGCTGGTCCATCACTCAGAGGACCGTCAACTGCCGCAGGGGATGCAAGGCCCTGCTGTGTGCCAATAGCCCAAGCATCGATGCGAGGGAAGGTCGGCAGCCGGTAAGGTATCACATTCTGCGCCGCGGGAAGGGTCGCATTCGAGGTGAGAATGTGATCCTGGAATGACGCTGGCCAGATAGGATAACCTACCAACGAGTCAGCATAGCTTGTCATTGGACTCTTTGCCGCGATGTAGTGATGAGGAGAAGAATAGCAATCGCCATTTACTGCGTGAGCTTCCAGAAACTGTCATCAGCTGATCGATGACGAAACACTGGGTCAAGGGCAGACTCACCAGGTATTGCACCGCTACCGAATGAGTCGTAGGCCGTAAACGGTTGCATTGTCTCGGCGAACGCGTGCGAGTGGTCGTCAAGGCGTGAAGTGTGGCCGGGGAGGGGACTGTATGACTGCGACGAGAGAACGGAAATGTGACCGGCAGATGGAGCAGGAATAACAGGAGGACACAGGATTTGAGAGATGGACGCCCATCATCTACCATATGGCCAGACGAACACCTCTCAGCCAAGCGTACACGCGAGTGTCCGCGATAATCGTCATGCCCTACCAGCGCGTTTGCTTGCGGAATTCTGCGTTTGCATCTGCAGCGGAAGCGCTGCCGACATGCGGGCAATATAGAGGCCAGAAGGCAGACCCTGGGGCCACATTGAGCCAGATCAACCGTGTATGACCACCAGACCAGTCCAGCGGCCCACGCACCTGGGCTTGTACTTGTACCTCTGGCGGCGTGAAGCGCAGACGACGTGTCACGAGGTGGGGAAGGGTCATCAACGAGTCTGCCTTTGACCACGGCAAGCACCCGCACCGGCTCCTCTTGCACAACGTGACGTTGCGCTAGTCCTGCGCTCACCGCTCCTCGTTTATAGCCCAGGGAAAGTAGACGACTATATCTAAAATTGACATTCTTACGGGCAGTGGTGGACAGAACACTTGCCATCTCGAGAGCAAGCTCAACTAACCACACTGGCACCATGCTTACTGCAGCGTGCCACAATTCCATCGCTGGCGAACCTGAGGTCCAGGACGATGAACAGATAACGGCCGTGGGAGAACTCCATCCCGGTGTTGCCTTCCCACGCGAGGACATGACGGCGGTTGTGGTGCCAGCACCTGTAGCTGGGCCTGTCTTTCCGATATTCGACAAATGCGCAGCATAGGCGATAGAGATATCGAACGAGCCGGCAGGGAATCGCAGGATGGAAGAAGGCGACAGTTACACACGTGCGTGATGATCATGCACGGTGACTAGGTCAATCAGCCGATCGTGGAGCTAAGCAATGCTGAGCTCGTAAGCGACAGAGCAGGACGTCGTCGACCGGTTTAGCAGTAGCGTCGTCGTCCAGGGCGCGAAGCCGCAGAAGGAAAAGCTTTCGGCTTTCTGACTGTCGGGAGTCGCTTGTATGACCTGAAGTGGGCTCAGAGGACCTCGTCTCCCGTCCCTTTTGATGTCGGCAGGCGATCCAAAGGTATTATGCATCGTATCCACTCCCAGCTCGTACTACGGAGCCTCGCCGTGGTGGTTGGAAGGAGGTGGAAAATGGGTTCAAAAGCAGGCATTCATTGGGACACGACTGCTAGGTAGAACGAGTGGTGCCTCGCAATTTGATCCCTCTTTGTTCGCGGATACTAGCCTTGATCGACGCTGGATATTTCGAGTATCTCTGCTGTTTCCGAGAATGCCGGCGGTCGAAGCCGTTTCGCGGGCCTCTCGATGACACATGACAGACGGTCTTCGGTGACGATGGGCGGCGTGAAGGAGTCGGCCGGCGCTAGCACGCGGCAGTAGACCAAGGAGGAAGCGTGTAGCCGTCTCATCTGTCAGTCGATAATTGCAGCAGGCTTGTTTCGATCGTAAGGGGGAGGAGAAAGCATGCGACGTTGCTTACTGGCGGCGGAATTTGCGCACCCCTCGGGGAATATTTTCAATATCCAGTTGACTCGATCAAAGCAACGGATATCCGAAAGGAGACTGAAGCTAATTGCTGGGCCGCTCGATTCCTAGTTGGACTATTTCACTAAGTTTGACCAGTCATTGTCTGTTAATACCAGATTTCACAACCTCTGACGGGCAATCTGGTGGACATCAAACCACCATCAGACAGGGATCGACAACCTGGCATAGTTGATGGTTGCGCAAAATGTCTGCCTTGGATCTCTAACCCCTCTCTCCCATGTTTGGAAGACCGTGAGCCTTACTTTACAGACAGGTAACTGACATGTGCCCTCCTCGGATCCAACAGGAATCGGTGTGCACGCCCAATCACAGCCGATCAGCACAAGGTATGAGGCAAGGTAGAGAAGCGCCCAGAGACACATGTGAGCCATCATGTATGGCTACTGTCGCTCAACATGGAAGTCTTGCTGTGTCGGTGTTGGGATCGCATACGTCTTTCAAAAAGATCGTGAAGCCGTCGGGTGACATGGTGTTAGGACTACAAAAGTCGCCGACCATCGCCAGATCTGAATCCGCACCACAATTTCCCTACCCACGAGACCTTGTCTCTCGCTATCTGAACGGCTCGGCCGCTCCGCGTGGTAGAAGATTGTGCGGAGCAACAACTCGAGATTACAAAACAGAGTATTGTCCGCCAATCGCGCAGCCGATACTTCAGCTTTGGAAGCACAAGTTCGAGGAGACATGAGGCCAGGACATTGTACAACAGGACGAGCGGAAAACGGCCAGGGAAAGCGGCCGGCGTCGAGCTTGTCCGGGACAAGACTGCAGCAAGCTAGAAGCGTGTGAACAGCCTGACGCACAACACATACGCTGAGAAAGCGGGACTGAGAGAAGCCAAACGACAGGGCACATCGGCCACGCTGGTTATTGTGCGTCTGGAAGATTCTCGAGCGTCTGCAAGGCGCTCCGAGCGTGAGACATCAACGCCCCACACGGTTCCAATATATGGCGAACTACGGCGGAGTATGAGCTGTCAGTCAAATGGTTGCTAAGCGAATGGCGACGTGTCCAACTTGACAGCGCAGCCGGAGTCCTCCTTGCGGAATTCGGCCGACACTAGACGGTTCTCTATGATACCATCGATGTGCTACCTGTGCTGGTACCCGTACTTGGACTATGCCTATCGCTGCGTCTGCTTTTTCTGCGTTTGCGCAGACCTTACCGACGTCGTTCGCTTATACTCCGCATGCCCGCTGATAGCGGTGTGCCGGCAAATATTCGTAGCCGTAGATAGGCAGACAATTCGATGCTGGGCATCGTGATCGATATGCAGGGCTCGAAAGTGAATGTTATTGTGCAAGCGAGGCTACGCAAGCATTGAGCTAGCCGAACTCCGAAGTGACTGCGCTTGATCGAGCGGACAAGACTCGAATCGAGTCCTGAAGCCGAAACTCAAGCGCCTCATCCTCACCCATGCAGTGCTGCAGGCGGCGATGGCGCAGCGTGATCGAATTTGCTGCGGGAGCTTGTCTCGTTTGGACACACTCGATTTCACTGCTAGCGCCTTTCTGCTTGAATGCCTATCCATCACCTCGGCGACCCGAGAACGTCTTCTCCAACTCTTGCTTTTCTACCCGCCGTGCTCTAGTCATCAGCATCATGAACCTCCTTGCTTGTATATTCGTGCCATGCTAGGTAGAAGATTGAGCGAGGATCGTGCTGTTTCACACAGGACTGTCCCCCTGGAGCCCGCGTCGGCATCGACAGAAGAGAACGCTACTGTCGGGAGTACGCTAGAACTCATCAGATCTTTGGCTCTACTGCCCCAAAATCGCGTCTCGGCACGTCAGGCTGCAGACTGACCGACTGACTTGTCTAGCCCGTCCTGCAGACCTTTCACATGCCTGGCGCTGGTCTTTCGAACCGCGTCTGATCTCTCTTGACGATCGATCCCCATGCAGATGTGCACGCCGTTCAAAAGGTGACCTCCTTTGTGCCACGCCGTATCACCTTCTGAGTACATTGATCTTGCCATTCGGGCCAAACCCCAGAGCCGCCATACCATTTGTCTCATGGAGGGGATGGTCGCCCGTGAGTCGCCTCGCCATCGAATTGCCCTTCCCGACGGGTACGCGAAGTGAAACGCCCTGTTTCCTAGTGCCACTAGTCTATCACGTTCCCGGCGCCGATTGTCGTTCCTGTTCGTGACGCTAATGTTCTTCTGAACAGAGACTATACGGCTGGTGGATATCTCGAATCACCAAGGCAGTCGCTCCTCCGTGGAAGAAACGATGTGGCTCTTCTTTCTGCCATCTTTCACAATGCTAGCGCTCGAACCCTTCAGGATTGGGACTACTCGAAGAAGAAATGGATCTGGAGAAACAACACACGTCCTAGCAAAGGAAGTCGCGTGGCGCGCCGTCTGCTTATTAGGGCCCTTATCACGCAGGAATAGGCCGAGGCTCGCCGACCGATATGCAGCCCCAGAGCTTCGGAACTCTTTTCCCAGCGCGCAAGGCTTATCCAAGCCTAAGCACATTTCGCGGATGGATGACAACGGTGGCGGTGGCTGAGATTCTGGCTCTGACACACCGGAGATGCTGCTCGGACAATGAGAGACCATCCGATCGCTTGTCGATCAAAGGGGACGGGAGATGAATTTACATTTGGGTTGCCCCATGGCGACCATCGTTCTGAGTCCTCAAATTATCACGTCTTCACCCTCATAACGCATCCGTGGAAGCACGTTACAGACCGGCACATATCATCGGTGTATAGCGACAGGGCAGATTGGATGAGATACATGCTATGGAGCCAAAACCAGATACGCAGCTTTACGTACAACGGGACCCAAGAGCTCATCATTCTTGATCAGACAAGCTGGAGACACAAATTCTGTCTGGTGCAAATAGAGTACTGGTGTAACTTCGATACTCTTCTTCTTCGCCATTGATTCGAGCCACGATGTCCGATGAAACCGCTCGGGGACAGAGTATAAAAGTGAATGGAGCGCCATACTCGCTGTCGTAGTGGTGCAGCTGACTCTTCATCGCCAGGTACAGATCGTATGAACTCGAGATGACCCTGGCAGGTTCGAGATCCGGTATACCGGTGTGAACAAGGACGTAATACGCGCCGTCGCGAAGATACGGTGCAAGCTGCGGGCGGTTCAGCAACCTTTTGACAAATGCACTGAGGTCCAGCTCGAGTTCGGGATAGTATTTATCCAGAGGATGCATTTCCTCTCTGCTGGCCGCGACCCATCTGTCAAGGCCCAATACGTGCGTCAAGAAACGTTTCCCAGACGAGTCGTCAAGCATGATCAGCAGATCCTCACGCGCCGGTCTCCAGAAGCACGGAAAGGTGCCTCCCGGCATCATGACGCGCCGGTTCCGCCGCAGACCGAAGCGATACTCGGAGACGCGGTGCTCTGGGATCGACTTTTGCAGTACGGACCGCTTCACGATGCCACGCCGCCGGATAAGAGACGTGGCCGATTGCTTCCTTGACGACTGAGCCGCGAGGGGATCTTCTCCAACAAAGTGAGCGCCGGTGACGACGACGGACGGTGACGGCGATCCACTGTCCGGATATGGCGGCGGCAATGCCGTGTCCGGAGATGATGGCGGTGACGCAGGGTCACAATTGCCGCCATCCCACGCGCCACGGTCCTGTTCATCTCCGGTCATGTCTGGTGTGGCGGGCGCCAGCGGCATGCTGATGGTCTGCTCGTCGGCCAGCTGAACCGCATCGACATCTTGGCATTTTGCATATTCCCCATGGGTATTCGTCGAGACCGTCGCCAAAGGCCGGTCTGGTGCCTGCTCGTCATCCGTCTGGAACGCATCGTCAATTTGGCGCGGTGGATCTGACGCTACGCCCGGCGAGGCGAGTCTTATCTCTGCGCTGTCACGGACGCAGGCTGGTCCTTGCGGCAGTCCCGGCGCTTCCGGGCTGGAGTAAAGAGCACCATCGCGCAGTGTTAGCCTCCACGATGGCTTGTACCTGAAGCTGTATTTCAAATTTCGCCATATGTTCGTCACAATATTGGCCTTCAATAAAGGACGCCATGACTCCGAGTCCTTATTCCAGCGTGGGAGAAGGTGATGATCGCCAATGATGAGTTCCTCAATCACAATATTCCGCCGCTGCTTAGTGGCTGCATCATCCTCTTCCCAGATTGTGTCGACGGTATAGAAGTCGCGTATGCACCTCTTGCATAGGTCTGTGGTGTATTCCGTGGCGGATTTGTTCCCGATCCTCTCATCCAGGCGAATATTCTGCTGAGTGAGGACGCCTCTCACGCCTGACACGAAGACCCGTGACATGATGGGGTAGTTGCAGGGAAACGGTTCAGGAGGAAGGGTCAGAGAATAAGGAAAACTGGCGTTGAAGGCGAGCAGTCACATCGCGGGCTGAGCGCGCTCTTATTGCTACGTTGTGTATTACCCATGCGATAGAGGCCCTCATCAATTGCTCGAGCAAGGCAGAGAGGGTCGCTGAAGTTTCTCCTCCACGCCAGCAGCCGCTGAGACCAAGAATCCTACCAGCCCACTGCACATGACCCCGCAGTCGAATCCTCCTAGTCTATTTATAGGGTACGATGACGAATCATTGATCTGCCGTCCGCGGGGTAAAATTTAGGGCTCGCCGCTGGCGCGACAAGCGTTCGTCATCGGACCGATTCCGATTAGTTCGCCGATGTCCGGTAAGGGCGGCGCCGCCGCCAAGAAAGCCGCCAGTCCGTTTCGAGCAGACCCGCATTTATACTTTTGAAGGATGCTGGTATTTCAGGCTCGGGCGGTGTCAGACGGCGTCTGTACAAAGGTACGTGCAAGCTGGCATGGACTCGGAGCCATCACCGCCCTTTATGGTACCATACTCAGTGGGGCGCTGGCGATCTGCAAGTCCTGTGCCATCGGTTGGCATCGGCCTGTCATCGCCTCCACACAACTTCGATCGAACTCTTGGCGGGATCCATGCCGGCCCGCCGTCGCGCTAAAATCTGCGCCAGGCCAGGCACACAAATCCTCGAGGCATCCGCTGAGCAGTCACGAGGCTGCAAGGTAGTAAGGCCGCCTACCGAATGACAGAGCTGATACATATGTACTTCTGTACCTCGCACGCTCACGTTGCAGTGCAGTGCAGTCATGCCTGCTTGGACCTGACGATCCCACCTTCTGCCCTGACTGCCACGCCATTCATAGCTCCAAGCTACAGCGTCGCATACGGGAGCCGGGCGCCGCTGACTCACGATCCGCTATTCGTTCTCGTCAACCTCAGTTTGTCGCTATTCCTGGCTGTCCTTGCCACGTCTGCCATCCACGATAGCGCCTCAGTGCATGACGGCGCATACGCCATCACGGCGCTCGATCACCCGGACAAGTACGCTGCAAAGAGGGCCGTCGCAAGCCATCGCAGCCAGCTGCAGCGTATGACAGCGCCGCCAGCTCCGAGGCTCTTCTCGTCCAAGCGGTCAGAGCCCTGCGGTATTGAGTTTCCCCTACGGTCAAGCACTACTTCCCTGGCCCTGACACATCCTAGCAGCATCACAGCCACCTCCCTCCCTCCCTCGAGGCTCCAGTATCTCAGTCGCCCACGGCCGCACGGAACCCGCACGAACGCATGCGTGGCACTTCGCAGCTTGCTGTGTCTGACCACTCCGAGCCGCCTATTCTCCAGAATCGAAGGACATCACTCCGTTCCCAGAGCACACAGCCAACAAGAGCAGGACAGGGTGGACAGCGTGGTGCCGGCGGCCTCATGCCGCAACTGGCCGCTGAAAGGTCATACACACCGACGCTTCGGGAACGAGAGCGTACCGCTGCTGCCTCGCGACGATGCAGGCCGCAGACTTCACTTTCCGATGCAATGCGGCTTTATGTCCGTTGCCTGGCAGTGGTGCAGGGAAGGCTAGGTTGTTTGAGCTGCCTTGTCCTATGCCGAGCGCTCGCTACAGCAGCCGAGGCTCTTGCAAACATACTCCGGGACCACGTGAGTCTTCAACGCCAGAGGCGAGCTTCTAGCCGAGGCTTGGGGTACGGAGTGGATGCGCAGCTGATACAAGAGGAGGGATGACACCTGGGCGACTACATGCCTACAGAAAAGAATTCGAGTCACGCTACAGCGACAGCCGCTAAGGGCCGCCAGCCCTCCCTCTGATTCTGCTGTTGAGCATTCCCTTTTCCAAGAGCCCGAGGAGCCTGACTACGCTGGCATACAGGGCTCGCAGCCAGCAACCTGGACTCCCATCGTAAGAGACGGATCATTTTGACGCAAGCGATCTTCGGCCTTCGACCATCATCTATCCCCCGCGCTATGCACGTCTTACGCCAAATGCGATCAGTCCAACTAGGCAATAGAGAGACTACCCACGACTGGTAGCTGTGCAACTCTACCTGGTCATCCTCTGGCCCGCTCGCTTACGGCACGACGGCTTCAGTCCAGCTGCCTGAACCACGGCCATCACTTGCCTTGGACTCGTACCGAGGGATGGGCATTGACTGGTACACGACGCCACTCCCTGAACATGTCATCGGGATTTCAATTGGGGCTGCAACTGAATGCTTCTCATCATACCCGGGCCATGGTCAATGTCGTCGACAAGGACCCTTACAGCACAGACTCGATCGCCCACAAACAATTCGAGCCTCAATCTGGCGGCTTCATGCACATGTCATGCTTTCCATGGTAAAGCTTCGGCACCCGACATTTATTCGATGAGCCCGAGCGTATGTCTGGGCCGAAAGACAGAATATCTCAGCCTGGGTCGACTTAGCAGTGCACGACTTTTCAAGCGAGCCAAAAGTCTCAGACTCATGAGCGTGCCTGCCTTTCACTGACGCCGTCTAGTCCGGTCGTCTTCGAAGTCGCTCTTCCCCAGCAGCTGGATAGCCCACGCTGACGGTTCAACCCCGTTCCAGCTCACACGTCTCTAGAGCTCGCCGTACCGCAACGGACCGAAATACCACAGATATGTGGGCTGCTAATCAGGCGATATAGCGGCACTTCCCCGAAATATTTCCGTGCACCTGCACGTCGACTCGTGCCAGTCTTTCAGCGATGGAGACGAGATCCAAAGCCCTGTTAGCCAGGTCAAAGCCAGCAATTGGAGGCAAAGACCTGGTGAGACCACATCGACCGGAACAATTGACCCATTCAGCGTCTATTTCGTTTGCGACGTCAATTGACGAGGTGGCTTGCACTCACGATTCCTGCCGGGTTGATGATGGAGCTGCGAGAGACTCACCATCTGCTGACCATCGCTGTATTGATATACCACCAGATCTCACCAATCTCCGTAAAACTGGTTGGTATCGTGCTAAAGTGTCATTTGAGGACCTCGTTGTGAGATCTTCGTATCACTCGAACTTCTTGTCTTAGCCAAGGAGCAGTACTGAACCTATGTGGCCCATCTTTGCACCATCTACAAATGCCCAGACGACCTTCCGCTTGGACACGTCAGACACCGCTGAAACGTATAGCTCTCGTGATTTGTCAAGTTGGTCCTAAAGATGGCAGGGAAGGACTGCCCCAGCGTGTATGATAGTAGTCTCGCTCTGGAACCGTAGGCGTTCTCCACATCTGCCGCATACGATGTAGTGGGTCGAGACTTCTAGCGTGCTCTCTCCTCTGGCGCTTGACGCGCCGACTCTCCATGCCTTCGGTGTTATTCCTGTAGGCGTCGACAGCTTGCTGAAGCACGCCGCGCCTACTCTGGAACTCAGGATGAGTGTAAGCAATCTTCCAAGCTATCTCGTTGCATTCCGTCTCGTACTTGAGCCGCGACGCTTTTGCATCCTTGGTCAGCGCCTTGAGATACACGCTGTTCTCTATTTTGAAGTCCTGGAGATCCGTCAGTCCTTCTCCTTCCAAGTCCAGTGATCTGGCCAGGTCATAGTTCATGATGAGTTGCTCTTCCCTCCCACCTGCCTTGTAGCAAAACATGATCATTTTGCTGCCACCTGCTTCGAACAAGACGTCAGCACCTCTGAAGCGGGCCTTTTCCACGCGGTGTCCAGTAGCAATGCTCCGTTTCGAGTCGTGGTAGTACTGGACGACGGAGAGCTGTTCATCCCGCAACATCGAGAATCCCTTAACCATCGGTACGTCTGCAGCCCAGCTTGATAATGAAATCCCCAAAGCGTCCGCGAGGGCAACTTCCGAAGAGATATCGTGCGAGGCGCAAGCGGTCACCGGCTCCGATATCATGGTGTGGGTCGTCTCGTATAGGTAGTCGATGTTTTGCTGAAACAGTGAGTATGCCTCCTCCAGATCTGGGGCATTGGATGCACACAAATCTTGCAGGGAACAGTACTCCTGTTCGGGGACTGATGTTGTTTGATCGTGTTGGTCCTGGGGACCATCAAAGTCATGCCAGCCTGGGAAGCGCTGTCAGAGTCGAGGACGATATGACACGCCGGCACACAAGAATGGCCGTCGACTCACCAATGGAATGCATGGTCCTAGGAAATGGAGATGAATGGGCCGGGAACACAAACAGACTGGATGATGTTGGGCGGTGGGGCTGCCCAGTGCACCGAGAAGATCGCAAGCGCAAGTGGGTAACGAGCCGGAGGTGCGTTGTGGAAGTCGCAGGCAAAGCGGTTTCCACGTAATGATTAGATTGAAGCTACCTCGAAAGCAAGACGATGCAAGCCTGGACGAGACCGTGAGTCGTATATGTGGGGACTGTGTCGATGTGTCATGCCTGCCGCCGACAGACCGACGATCGAATCGGACTTCCGTCTAGGCGGCCAAGGCGTCATACTAGCAGTGTCAATAACCTTCGTCGGCATGACTCCACTACGTTGTCTGTCTGTCAGCAGGCATTTCATCCTTGAGCGAGAGCGCCGCTTTTAACGCCCGAAATTACACTTCTTCCAAAGCATTACGCGACAGCTCTGGTCAAAGCTCCGATGGGCTTGTTCTTTCCATAGTCTGCTGGATCTTTCCGGCTCAATTACTCAACTGCAGCCCTTATCGAACTCATCCACGGATTCAATTCAGCGGCCTTGTAGTGTGTTGAAAATGCGTTACACGAACCTCGTTGACGAGGTTAAACGAGCAGTCTCAAAAAGGTGTCACAGGGCCCTGTTGTGACCAGTGAGGGTGTGGCACGGCGTCCCCTGTCTGGATGATATGCCGCCACAGGGTGACGCCGAAAGGATCGAGATTGCGCCATAAGGACGGGCTCGACTTTACAGCGACAGGAGACCTTCGCAGGCAGCCTTATTGCGATGAACTCGATTCTCCGGCTTCTCCATGCTCTGACCTTGTTTTGCAGTACTCGTGCTCAAGTTCAAGCCCCCGATTGTTCAAGAAGCGGTCGATGATATTGGTCTGTCGTGTTCACGATTCGCATCATGATAAGTTCTCTCGCCTGGAGACGGCATCAAGTAGCAAGATAAACGCTTTCGCCAGTCGAGCCAGGATCAAAGCGCAAGCGTTCCAGACTTATTTTGCCACAAGAGGCTGTCAGAGAGTCGGGGACAGAGTACTGTAGAGTTGGCCCAAGAAAGGTTGATTCTAGATGGTAGTAAAAGAGCAAGGAGACATAGATATTACGACTTAGCAAAGCACACTCATTGGCCCTAGCAGTGAGCAAACGGACACAAGCTGAGTGGGCTGCACTCTTTGCTGGACAGCGCACCGGGACGCAGCTTGTGTCACAGCTTTGCAGTAGTCGCGCCGTGTGGCCGCTGCTCCCGAGTCAAGAAGACGGTCAGATTGTCTTCATGCTTATTATGATACGCTGCGCCTTCAAAGCACGCTTTACAATCTCGATGCGTGCAAGAAAGCCCGGTCAATCCTTCCATTATCTCGACCGTGGGTAATTACC
Organism: Dothideomycetidae sp. 11243; assembly: GCA_000836255.1. Taxonomy (NCBI): domain Eukaryota; kingdom Fungi; phylum Ascomycota; class Dothideomycetes; species Dothideomycetidae sp. 11243. The sequence continues at coordinate 239,855 of DF938589.1, read as the reverse complement.
AGCAACGCATTGACACGAGACGTCGATGAACAGAGAAAAATCGAAGGAAAGGTACGTGAGCAGAAGCGCAAACCCAAACCAGACAAAGAGCCAAGTGGAGACCCCTGATCATCCGGTCAAGACTATCCAATTCCTATCGGCTGGGACAAAAGAGTCCCTAGCCGAAATCTGCGTAGCAGTGGTCCGATCGTAGGAAGTCGGTGTTGACAGAGAGCCGGACAAGGCAGCTCAAGAACAGATCGATTGAAAAGTGGCCCAGAAGCAAATCGATCAAGAGCTTTGGCACGGGCAGCCACACCGTTCAAAGTACCATCACACAGCGAGGCAGTGCTTCGTGCATGTACTCATAATTCTTCGCTGCAAGCTTCGTAATCATAACGCCGTGCCACTTGACAAGCGGTACTGAGAAAAAGGCAGCCGCTTGAGAAGACTCACCGCGATTCACGGATACGGTTGTCGCGGATTATGGTCGTTGTACCGCCGATTGTTGTGTAAAGCTGCATTTGGCGAGTAATGGTGAGCGAGTGATAGCTCGAGACGCGGGTGGATGGCATTGATCGGCCCATGGATCAAAAGCCCATATCACAGAATCTCAAACTCAACAGTCGAGTAGACTCAGAAGCTCATGGCAAAGGTGTTTGCAGGGTGTAAGAGTGACCTATTCACCTTCTAAGCGTGAGGAGGATATCAGATGTGTAGCCCGTGCTAGCAGTGTGCCGTGGTAAATGGTGCGCTCTTCGTGTTTGATTAGTAGGTCCAGTTGAGATGATGCAAGCATTGAAGGCGTCCTTTGAAGACTCAACGTCATTGAACCAGACTATGCACTGGTTTCGATGGTTTTTACCTCGAGAAAAGCATGGAATGGGTATGCGTCCGCTTCACTGCACAATATGCCAATAGCTGTTCGAGGAATGTAACAAGACGCGGACCAGTCTCGAGCCAAGGTATGTGGGGTCAGCCATCAGTGCTCGAACAACGACACCACACCAAGCTCGTTACCGCCGAGACCACTGTCTGCGTGCGTTCTTCGCCGGGCGAGGATTGAGCTCCCTGTTTTGCGAGTACGGCACTGCGAGAGCAGCGACGGCTCGACCGATGGCATCACTATGACTGACTGGGACAAGGCGATGGAAGTCCTCGAGATTGTTGCTCAGCGTGCCGCAGGGTTGCCAGACTATCGATCGAGACGCTTCATACCGTTACAACCGGGGACATGCGACGACAAGTATTTGGATAACATCGGTCAGCCGCCCATGTGTACATGCCAGTGCGGTGAACGAGGCGTTCATACAGAGGTCTGCGCTTCTGTCTCTCCCGGATGCCGGGCCAAGGCGTCGCGTGAATTGCCTCTCAAGTTGCAGCCTCAGCCGCGGTCATCATTCCGCCGGCGTTTGTCGCTGATACATACGTGAGCAGCTTCAAGACGACTACTTTCCAAGTACGGAACGATACGTGATAGTGCCATTGCCAGTTTGATGAGGCTGCACGTCAAGATCCCCCTAACGTTGATCAGGGTGTCAAACCTTGGTCCATAATTCGATGGACTTAATGACTTGACGGGCAAGGGAGTGACAGCCTGTGATATCTTCAATCGCGTTAGCCTCGTCGCATTATGTTGAGGGACTGGATCGGCGCTGTTCGTATGATGCGCTTGTTCGCGAGGCTGGGATGCCAGGATGCCGTACTCTCCACCAGGATAACACATTCCGTTAAGCCGCAGCGTAAAATTCTCAAACGATTCGCCGGTGCGGGCTGCTAGTAGTCTGCTTGTGCGGATGCAATCACCACTATTGTTGCGGTCGCGCATCACGGGCGCAGCGTCACATAGACAGGTGTCAGTATTGGACACTGACGACACCGCTCCCTCACCGCCCAATTTCTGCCGCCCGGGCCACCAAATTCCCCGCCGTCGCCGCACCGAAGGTGATGAGCGAGGCAGGCTTTGATGACTTGGCATTCCCGTCGCCAGTGGCCATGCTCTTGCCTCGTTCGACAATCGGACGCGCCTCTACGCCCGCGCCATAGACAGCGCCACAATTCCTGCTATATAGCCTACAATGCCCGCCTCTTGGTCAAACAGTAGGCACCTCCGCCGTCTTCAAGCACGGCGACATTCTAGTCGGTCTTGTCATGCGCCGTCACGGTCAAGATATAGCAGTCGACAAATTATGGCGGTCCTGCTCTGCCGATGAGGTGAAGGCAGATTAAAGGATAAGGGTAGGGGGGATGGAGGGAATGCGGGGCGGGCGGGGCGGGCGGAGCAAATCCGACGGTGTCGAACTCCTGCCCTCCAGGTGATGTGTCGCCGCGTTCCGCCGATGCCTCGACCAAGCTTCTCCCCAGCAATAATAGTCGAGCGGATGCAGCCGCCGGCGGACCGTTGAGTGTGCCATGGTTCGGATGTGTCTCGCCCGCACCGGACACGTGCGGACGACCTGTCAAGGCCGTGAGTCGTTCGAACGTTTCCTGTCAAAAATAGAGGCCTCAACTTCAAATTGCAGCACTCGGCGCATTTCGCGAGAGGGATAAGAATGGCGACCCGATGAAATGCCGCCGTCCAATCACAGTCGAGGTCTATCGAACCAGCCCCGCAATGCCAAGCAAATTGACCAGCGCCGCCTTACCACCCTGCGACGCAGAAACTGGTGGCCTGCTCGGTCCCAGCGCAGTATGTCCCCTTTCAGTATTGAGCAAAGTCTGCTTATGATACGAGCCAAGAACGATTGATGTCCGACGAGGAGGTCTCCTCCCACTGGGCAGATGACAGTCGTCTGGCTTTCATCCAGCAGTTTTCGCGCGAAAGCCACCTATTGATGGTCGAGCCTGATCGCGAGAGGTTGATACGTCATTATGTCCTCAGTCCAGACGCTCGTGCGAGCACAAAGCGTCAATACCGCTACCGTACGGATGCGAAGGAGTATGTCCTGGAAGGCGAAGCGCTGTACCACGAAACCAGCGAAGGAGGAGTCCGAAAACGCGTCCAACAGCTCACTTCTGCTCAGCAAGTCTGGGAAGTCATCACGGCGGAACACTGCCGTTCTGGGCATGGGGGACGGGATTCGGTCAAGGAGAGGCTTGGAAAAAGATGGCGTGGTTGGAACAGAAAGGATATACAATTCATCATCAATCGCTGCCAGACATGTGCAGGCAAGGGCAACGGCTCGCTCGCTCACGGAAGTGTGGACCGAGTATTATATCGGCTACAAGTCGACCTGCTGAACTATCAGACCCGGCCTTCCGGCCCTTTCGGCTGGGTCCTCCACCTCCGCGATTCATGTTCAGGATTCACAATGCTGTTCGCCATTCGAGAGAAGACGGCTGAGTGTGTGGCCGAGCAACTTGGGCTCTACGTCAGGTTCGTGGGTGCGCCGGCGGTCGTACAGTCTAGCCAAGACAACGCTGCCGTGGTCAAAGGTGCCTTGACTCTCTTGGAGCGCGAACGTCCGACTGGTCTCCGATTTATTTCCACGAGGGATATCGAAACCCAGCGGCTGGCACAAGAGTACAATGGAAAGGTCAATGGACAGATAAGCAAGTGGATGACGGAGTATGACAGACCAGACTGGCACCGCGCGCTCACACAGATCACCTATTATTTCAACAGTGTGGACAGTGTCGGCTCCAAGCCACCTCCAAACAAACTCGTATTCCGTCACGGGGTTCCAAAACCATATGAGCTTGATGAAGGGCTCCCCGTCCTGGCTAATTGCCCAGTCACACTGACACACAAAGACCCGGAAACTGCATCCCCGCGAACAATTGCCGATGATCTGCTGGACTCGAGCAATGATGCCAGATCTCTGGCACATTCGTCAGTCGGATCTCTCGTCGATGCTCCGAGAGAGTGTCCCCCAGCCATACACACCCACTCCGCGTCGTCAGGAGGCGACAAGGCACTCTCTGGTTTTTCTGGCCCCTTGAACTACGAGTCGGATACGGGTACATCTCCTCGACAAGCAAGTCCTTCAATTGTCGACACTGATGAGCCGGAGACGGCTCTCGAAAAGTTGGAAGACTTCTGCCAGCTCGTGACTGTCCGCCTCTCCCAAGGCACAGCGCCACACCCATTCCACGGAGAACTAGGCCAGATGTTTCGTGCTTATAAGAACGCTCCATCCCGAGTAGAGCTACCATCCGGTCATATCAGCGCTTCCAAGCCCCCGGAAGAGTTGAAGGACCTCGGCCCTCAATTGCAGTATGCGTACCACAAACAATACTTTGGACGCGGAGCCATCAGACTCTGTGCCCTCGGATCCGCAAAACTAGTGTACGACTTCGTCCAAACGCTCGCCGTTCACAGAAGAGGTGCCGGTGTTGCGGATGAATTTGTTCGCTGGTTGGAAGACGAGCAGGTTCCGATGCAGGTCCTCTTTGAACTTTTAGGCTATCGTGCGCCCATCAAGAAGCCCGTAGCACCTATGCCCATGGTCAGTAAAGATCGCAAAGAGCTCGAGTCGATATCAAACTCTTCTAGGAAGCTTCAACGCGGCAATTTGGGACTTCGACAAGGGTCACCTACCACGACTGGCAAGCGAGGGCGAGGCAAGTCATGTTCGGAGTCGGATCTCAGCAAAAGACACCAACGCAGTAGTGTGCAGGCATCTGCTGGAGCGAGAGAGCGAAGAAAGGCGTCGTCCTTGCCGGGGCCAGGTATACTGGGCCAGCACAGGGCGTCGGATATGGACGGCGAGATGGATGGTACGTCCGAAAGCACAGCCGCGGGCTCATTGTCACACCTAGCTAGGCGCTTCCTCCTTCGTCTTTTTGGTCAGTGATGGGTTGCTCGACTTCACAGATTCCTGGCTCATTGTATAAATAACACTTTGCGTCTTTCCTCCAGCTCCTGGCCTGGTGAAACCGTCATGACGACCTCTGACAGCATGTTTCTGGTGACTATGTAAAAATCGGCTTGTCTTTATCTGAGAATTGGAAGTGCGTCTCATATTGTGACATTCATCGTCACAGCAGCCTCCTTCTTGTCGCGCAGGTTGTTTCGGCAGTTGCAGGCTTGAAAGAAAGTGACTGGCAGATGGCTCAGGGAGATTCTCTAAATGACACCTCACCAAACAGACACGTAGTAGAGGACAACGACGGACAAGGAAAGAGTCATCGTCGTTGGTAGGCAGTATGACTCTCCCGGTGGATCACTGTGATCAAGGATTTGCAACATTTGCCCCGTCATACCCTATGAAATGCCATTTTAACAAAGTTTCCCCAGTCATCCCCTGCGAAATACCGACTTCACAAATATCACCCAGTCATACTTTGAGAGCGAATCTATCACAGAGTCTGACCGAGCATCGTCTGTGGAATATCATCTTCACAAGGATTGGCCAGTCATAATTCAACAAAACACAAGGTCGCATTGGTGACTAGTTTTCATGTTGCGCTTCAGAGCGCTCATTGCATTGTCAAATTGGCAATACGGTCCCGATATGTACCAGAGACTCTGCAGACTCTCAAGACTTCAGTAGAGATCAAGGCCAGGGGCTCAAACATGTCGAGACGCTCCAGTAGCCGCTGGAGATGCTGTTTGTCAGAGCTTCAGCCTTTCCTGGCCGCAGAGGCCGATTCGCCAGGAACACTGCGATTGGAACACCATACAGCCCCAGTCTACAATGGCCGATTCATGATCCGAGCTATGTCCGGGGAGGACGGTCACCAGTCGACGTCTCCGCACAGCTCGTGGCTCGCTCTGGTTCCAGAAGGTATTCGAGACGAAAGAAGTTTCACGTGATCTGATCTCGCAAAGGTCCGAGCAGGTCCCCATCGGATCCGCGATTTTGCTGAGCGGCGGCGGGACTCCATGCGCTTGCAACCGCCGTCCTCGCGTAGGCACAGATCGAGATTGATGCAACTTTAGACTGCACGATGGTGCGTCCCAACAAAGGATCCCCGGCCTCGGCATTGCACTTGTGGCGCGTCAAGGCAGATTGCATCGGGTGCCCAATGACAAAGAATCCTCTGCGACTATCGGTGCCGCCTAGACTATACATGGCGCGCGGAGTGCTGAATGCAGGGGATCGGGCGATGTGCAATTGGCTTGTTGGTGATCAGAGAAGTTTGCCCACTCAGGGCATCCTGCCCTTCCGAACTTGGACTGTGTCCGATATGTAATATGTCGCCCGTATTATTAGCAATGCAGTGGCCCGACCTAGCGTTCGCCGATCTCGAGGCGGACTCCACCCCGAGCAAGCATTTGCACACACCGCTTCTTCAGTGGCGAATACTGCCTAGCCTTGCGGGGTTTGGCCACACCTTTGGAAGTTGATCGCTGGGTCGTTTTTTTCTTTTTGGGTCCCTGGTGCTATGTCACCACCAGGATTGTAGCTACGTTGCTGTGGCAGACGCTTTCACGGGTGACAGCGGGAATGGTTCCGACCAGTAGAAAGTAACATCCTGATCTATGGCTGGATTGCGTGCCTTTGCTGACCACGTAGCCGTCCACTCAGCACAATCCAATCCTGCACGTTCTTGTTTGTTCGATCATTGCGCATGCATCAGCGCCCCCGTAAGCAAGAAGCCAGGGGACGTGCTCGTCGTCCTCGAGTGCAAAAGCCAGACTTGCTGGCATCACAACACCCCGACGCGGGTTTTGCTGTCAAGTGTGGAAATTAGGATGGACTCGCAGACCTGTCCCATTCTGCTACGAAGCTACTATGTCGTCCTTGGACTACTATGTCCTAACTGAACTGGCAGAGCGCAATTTGCAAGGTAAGGCTGCAGCATAACGACGCCGCGCATAGCGCGAGTCCATAAGCGTGGACAATGTTTCATGATTTGCAGGGAACGGACGAGGCTGCAGTGCTCAGATTTACGACGCTGAAGATGTTTAGTTCTCACTAGATCGGTTCCTGGAATATACAAGCAACAACCTTGTTCAAAACGCGGTCGTCTCGTTGAGCTTGGCTCCACACCCCAAATTGTCTTTTGTGTCACGAGTTCGGAGCCCCACTGTCATCAATGCAGTGTACTTCGCGTCGATGGAGCACCTATACTACTTCAGTGATCCGCCCCAGAATTGGGTTGGCGCGTGTCCAGACCTCCTTTATCAAACCGTGCCCGTCCCTGCACTCCCTCCAAACTGCATCTTGTCCTTCACCATCACGACTCGTCCACTGAGCTATGTCGCTATTGCGCTCCATTCGAATACTTCTGCTCCGATGCCTGGCGTGCCGCAGAAGACACAAGAAAGGAGTCACGTCCTCCACCGCGTACAACATTGAAGGCGATCTTGACATTGAGGAGTCACAGGTACACGGGGGGGATCCTTGCGACGTGTACTACACTTCCCAGGGCACTGCACCGCTTCCAGGTAGGAGCCCTGTCGATTTCCGCCAGCGCGCCTAATGGTTCCAGGAATAAACACCCCAGACACGTTCGGCATCCCTTCGCAAGCAAAAGAGCTGTATGGTACATTTGGTTACCGGACCTACGAGGCATCGGCAAGATCTCGCCTTGATGGTGTTACTCCGCTCGTCTGGACTGGGACTGCACCTAGATGTCTCTCTCGGAATGCAGACCTGAATGAGACACTTCTTCCTAGCATTCCTCTTGGGGATAGCAGCGGCGGCTATGATCAGCGGAGCTCGACAAGTGAGTTCCCATCTCATGAGCCTACAAACGCTTCCACTAACAGCAAGAGCAGTTGTCACCTCGACCAGCGCAAGGAACGTCAACCTCCATGGTTACTCTGGGGGCTCTGATCCGATGCAGATAGTGGGTGATCCCAAAACCCAGCCAGCTCCGCAAGAGCTCCCAGCGCCAATATCATTCGGCTTCAATCGCAAGCAGTCCTTTCCCAAGTTCGTGGGCACGCCCAACGAGCACCCATGGCTCGCTCTCAGCAAGCGTCCGGACACCCCAGCAGTCATTTCCAGTGGCCAAGTGGGGTTCAGTGGACAGAGAGATGGGATCTGTGCAGAAACGATGCGCACTGTCTTTACGAAAACCAATTCTAGACAAGCCTGAGAAGAGAGCGATAGCGGGGAAACGCAGAGGACAGCGGCAGCAGGATCGATTGGCGGGCCATTACTACGGGCAAAGTTCAGTCGAGTAGCGAGCGCAGATAATGGGCGCTGTTTGCGGCGGCAGATGCGAAGAGAGTGCGTAATCTGCGTGTCCCGCACCAATAATCAATGAGAATGGCTTGCAAGCTATAGCGGCATATTGTCGACGCCAAGGCTTCACTGTGATGCGGTACGTGTTCGATATGTGACTCACCGAGCCAAGCCGCCGGCGAGATAGCAGGTTGGAATGCTGCAAGACCAAGCGATGGCAGGCACCAAAGCACTAGTGTTCAGGATATGAGGTCAATCGGCCTGGGGAAGCTAACCTCATGACGGCGTAGCACCGGGTCGGTCCGAGCCCTTGGCGCTCTCCGGAGACGCTGCCGCGCTTCCCCGGGTCGGTGATGCTCTCCACTGACACGACATCGTCCAAACCCAAGCGGGCGTTCCCCTCGAAGCAGACTTTCGCGTCGCACGAGACGGATCATCTTACTCGGCGATCGCGCCCTGGAAAAGTGCAAATTCTTGATTAATATGTACGATGTCAGATCAAATGTAGAAGATAGATCAATTGCTCTATGTGGTTCGTATCATGACATGGACTACTCTCAAGGGATCCGCCTCCACTTTGGACCGAATTCTCGACCGGCTTCCGGCTGCACTTCACCAATTACCACCCCCCTCTCAGCGTCAATCAACAAGACAATGACCCGAAGAATTTTTTTGCGCCTTTCAGACACCCATTCAGAGAAATTCGGACGGTGAAGCCTCGCGTGTTCGAAATTCTAAAAGATCTTCTGCGTTGAAGCGTGGCCTGGTGCCTCCATCTCCTGCGCGGTGCGGACAGAGCGGGCCGCACCGCGCGTCGTGAGGAGTGGACGAGGTCCGATGACCATCTCGGTCAAGTCAAAAGCACACTGTGGATTTGCGCGTGGAGTAAACCAAGTCTGGGTGAAGGCACTAGAGGGGTTTGGTCGGTCAGATTGCGGGCTAGAGCCGACTTGCGAGGCTGGACCGCCAGCGGAGCGATTGAGTGCAGCCAAACGACGCTAGTAGGGAAGGAATATCCGTTCCGCTACGTAAATTGCTCTGTGGCCTGCTGTTCGTCGACTACCCTGGCGCCGGATCATGGCCCATTGTTCCTTCCGGGAGGTGTGCTCAAGGTAGTCCTGACGGGAATATCTTCAGATGAGCATGAAACATAATGTGAGCAAGACCACATACCATGGGACGGTTATGCTTAGTGCGTGGAGCTATACGAGATGAGCTTGGAGGCTGATGCTCGTCATTGTGGCCGCATAGTACGGGACAAACGGCCCATAGTCGAGCAGCTTCAATAAATCCCCGGTGCTGCTCGATGGGACACTCGAGGTTGAACACGACATGATCAGTCTGACAATTTCCCATCACCCTTGCGAAGTATCCGCGCGCCTTGTTGTATTGCTTTACACTTATGCGCTAGTGCGGCGCTCTATATACATGCGAGCTGAAATGAACAAAGCCATGCGCCTTGCAGTCTATCGAACAGCCTCGCTGTGCGCCGACGACGAGCGGTGTCACGACGTACGACGCTGTCCTAGCCCTGTCTCTGATGATCAATCGAGCCTCATATGGCGCCCGAGCTAGACCCAGGGAAGCTTAGCAATGACATCTGTTTCTACCCTTTACTTCACGAGAATCCGCTTTCGTGTCGACTTGATGTCGCGGAGCGATGGATCACTCGGGCTTCTACTACAGAATCGAGTCGAGCAGAAGCTCTTCGCTGACTCTTTGCACCGTGTAAAGACACGTATTCTCGCATGCAACAAGATTGTTCGTGCACCAACGTAAAATCTACTTCAGACATTTGCGAATCGGTCCGAGAGTGACAAATGAAGCACACATGTGCGTTTCACTGGCGCCGTTCTTACAATATCCAGTGCATTATGTATTATTATATGACTTCAATTATGACGGACGAAAGTCATCCACTGCATACAGCGACACGATCGCATTTCCACCGCCTTTTCCTCTTCCTCGGATCGCACAGCGCTGGATCTCCGTTCTCGAGCCACCCCCGTAGTTACTATCTCCCTCTCTTCTTAGGCACTGTCTGATCCCGACAGATTGTGTAATCGGCCGTCTCGGGCTTTCTTGGCTCCAGGAGCCTCGAGAGGGCACTCTTCATTTGTTCGATGTCGTTTTTTGCAGCCCCAATTGGCTTTGGCTGCATTGACAGGGCGCCAAATCACGCCGGCACTAGAATTTTGGCTGGCGATTGCCTCTCGTACCTTGTCCGAGTTCGCGGGCAATATCTGTTTTTGAGAACGATAATGGTGAGATGCTAAAGTACCTGAAGGGAGTCGCTCACGCCCATAGGGCGTCGGAACGAGATCAATGGCAGAAGTCTGCTCATCGAGGACTGCCGCTTCGCGATTCTCTACACGCTCCACACGTGCTAGTAGATCACTGAGTATCTGTTGGATGTCGCGAAGTGAGTTGAGGCTCGATTGATGTGCAAGTACAAGCGCTTGCAAATCAAAAACTCGAGGTCCTATGATCTTCATGGTTTCATGCAAATTACGCAGCATCGCGTGGGAGAGCTTCTTACAGGTTCCTCCGCGGCCAGTTCCCGCACTGCTGAGACCGTCGGTTGCATACATCCTTCTGCTGTCAAGGGCGCGGCCGTTTTGGGATTGCAACACGGAGGAGCTTGCCGGTTCGCGCGGTCTATGATTGCTCAGCAGCGGTACGCAGCATCGTTGCAAAGCTTGTCTTGTGGATTGTGGCATAATATATATGCTTTCTGCGTCAATGGGAGGCTCCAAGATCTCCAGTGGGTTGTGATGCCCTTGAGAGACAGCGCCGTAGCCAGGCAGTGCGAGGTAGGTCGGCTCCGGAGTATCTGATGGGAGGGATTGAGGATGGGATTCCATCATATCTCCAGTTGTTACTGGATCCCAGGAAAGGTGAAAGCCTGGCCAGAAGCGCTTGGGAGTAGGCGCAATGATAGGCTCCAAGACTGAGGAATCAGCGGATTTGGTGACTTCAGGTAGCAGTGATGGTTGACAGATCGTGGGGCCGCTGGGTGTATGCCTCGTAGCCATTAGTAGTCTGCTTCTCCGCAACCTTCAGGGCAAAGCAGAAGAGGGAAGGAAGCGAGCGGATTCCGCCACCTCGTAAGATTTCGTGCCTCTCAGGAAGTCTACCGCCGACATGTGAGTCTCAAAGACGATGGACAGCGAGTTTACGCCGGCGGCGCGGTCCCGACACAAAATTCCAAGTTAAGGAAGGCAAAGTTGGCCGTACCCTGGTCCGCGCGGGCTCGTCCGACGCTTACACAGGGCCATCAACATCGCACGGATGGCTACGTGCCATGCAGGTGCAGCCTGAATTTTGACAGTCGTACAGGGTTGCGCTGGAAGCCTTATCGCAACGTTCCTCCTGGCTTCTCTGCCCCCACTGGTCACTCATCTGCGATGCAAGCTCTATGCTGACGCGCCGAGTTCGGCCTTGCGCCATGAGCGCAGATCCATGGCAGGGTTGTTGCTCGATCGAGCGAAGACGCCCGTCCGGACCGCGGCGTCCGGAGCAGACCTGTTGCCTCTCAGGGCGTACTTCCCACCGTACTCTCTGCAATGTCGGGTTACAAATCACGGCGAGTCCTGGACGTGCGGCATTGTTCGCAGATGACGCAGCAAGCGACGTGAAGGCAGCGAGCGCGATCTCAAGCATGTAGAAGAGTCCACTCCAATGGCATTATGACATTTGCGCATGCCGGACACATACGCAGACATGATTGTCCTCCGATTCTGCTGCTCGGATGCTCGCTCCGCGTAAGTGATCACCCGCCCGCCGCCGGAATGGCAGGTAATGCTGATCTTACCTCGCGGACGCATCGTTAGTGTCGTAGACTTTTACGCATCTAATGCCAGTAGATGAGTCTATCGATACATCCGATTTTTGACCGCGGTCAGCCGTTCAAGAACATCATATTGTTCGTCGTTGTTGTATTCTCGTGGTGTATCATGTTACCTCTCAGGGCGGAAGCAGTGTGATGGACCCCCGGTATAATGACGATACCAAAAGGCGCCAGCGCATGATGAAGAATCGCCCGCCCAAGTGTCTCCCGGCGAAGGTAGCATGTGGAGATTATATTTCCAGGCCCTCGGGAGATTGATGGGCCCCCGATCTGTTACTAGACTCATCTCTTGCGCCATACGCCACGTCTGTTGCGCAGCGTGACGGACCCGAAGTGTCGCCCCTGATCGGTTCATGCTTATGCTCACCGGTGCCCACCACGCATGTCTCGGACCAAGCACGCCCGGCCTCTGCAGTGCTTGGTCGTACCGCCGAAGATAATACATTAGGCCGCTCGCTAACGAGGCGCATTACGGGATATATTCAACGGCCAGAGATCTGGCTTCTTTGCAATTTTACTGCAGGATTGCCGAAATGCTGGAGCCAAGGTAGCAGCTTGCCCTCCGAGTTGACATTGGTGTGGTGGCCTAAGGGGGACGCAGTTGTCATGCACTCCGAGAACGATGGGCAGCGGTGTCATTCTCTTCTCCTGCAAGGACAAGAAACCGCCTCAGTATATAGACTCACAATCTTGTGCGTCCAGGAGCGTTGTCTGAGCGAGCAGTGATCAGGAACGATGAAGGCGGACAGCAGCATCTCAGACTTGCTCGATCGATTGCACTGCAATGCCGTATCGCCTTGTTCCAACGAGCATGATTTGCCTCCGACTTCGGCAACGACAAGCATGTCTGCGCAGGCTCATCGGCGCTTGCGCCAGGTATGGCAGGTGTCCTTGATTTGTATCTCCATTCGTTGAATCTGTCAATGCCCCTGTCATTGCCACGAATATCCAGCCGGTACGTCTTGTGAGTGCCATGTCCTATTACCTCTACAGCCCATCCAGCCCTAGCCTCATACCCGATCTGCCTGTGCCATACGGATTCGCGACTCAGTTAATATTCTAGCGGATTATCGTGCCCGCTGTCGTATTCGGGTGTCACCGCCGACGAGACGGAACCATCATATCGCCATCGCAGCTATATACGCCCTACATCAAAGCGGCCGACCGTCTCACACGGACTGCGAGCCGCGGGTCCTTGTTGCCGCCAAACGCCAGGGCCCTGTGACCCTCTCGAGTGCGCCCTTGCAGCGTCCGACCCGTCTTCCGTTGACAGGAGGGTGCCAGTAGAACGAACCGGAAATTATGGTAGTCCATGGACTGGTCGTCCGCCGCGTGGCCAGTGTCAAGGCGGCAAAGTAAGAATGTGACGCAACGTCTGAAGATCGGGCAACGACGTCTCGCCAGCCGTCCCCAGGCGAACGAGGGATACCAGCGTGTGAAACACACTCGGCATATGTGATAGCACAGCACAGTCTCGGCTCGAACACTGGACTGATGGACAGTGCGAATCTTGAGACCTAGGCCGACGTGTAGATCTTACCGCAAGCAACGCTAACGCAATCTTAAATAGGTCTGAACAGACCGCACCTCGTGCTCGAGAGCCCTGCAACCCAGATTCATGAAGGACAACCCTTATTTTTCCGACTCTTCGGTGGTATCATGTGACCTTTCTCCGGCTCTTGACAGTGGCGAGTCAAGCTCTCTTGGTTTCACCGTCCTCGACGGAACTGTTTTTGCTTGCGCCGTTACTGTCACCGACCCTGTTCTCTGCTCGCTGTAGAAGAGCGGTTTCGTTTAACCATGGCTGGCAAGGTAGAATCCAGAGCTTCAGAAGCTGGGCTCTGGGTGCATGTCCATGTCGGGACATCGATGGACCAGCGCCTCTCTGGGCGGGCCACCATGACGAGATATTGAATCTTCCAGGCGAGAAAAGATCGCAGCTAAGGGGCGCTGAATTCGGGGAGGCAGAGGTGGTAGTATCACGGTAGTGGTCGGCACGAGACGCCGGCCAAGATTTCACGAGTGTCACACATGCTTCCAGACGACCAAGTCTCGTTTTGAAACCCTCCAGTGCGAGAAGCTTGGAACTTTGCTCAACAACAAGCCTGCAGACATCGGGTAGTCCGCTGGCAAGAACTTGCAACCCTAAAAGCTAAGCTCACAAAGTCTGGCGGGCGAGACCCCGTCGCGGCGCTCCGGCGGCTCGTTCGTCACGGGCTTTCATGGTTCTGTTGCTGTGGCTGTGGCCGCCAAGGGGCTGGGGTTTGGAAGAGCCTGCGGTCCATGAAGGTATTCGTCGGTCGGCTGGGACTCTGCGCGTCGTTGTTCTTGAACCACAAGTGAAGCCGGTGCTGTACGTCGTGACATGGTCACTCCGCTTGCTGCATCGGAAAAAGGCTCCATGATGTCTGCAGTCGAAGGCGACCGGACGCCAGGAGAGGGAGGTGCGGGCGCGGGCGCTGGCATTGGGCGAACCAGATTTGTAAATGGCCGTTGTCGGCCTCGTCGACGCTCTTTTGGTGCCGCCGACCAGAAGTGCAGGCTGTTGGCTTGCAGGGACATCAGCTGCCCCGAAGGAGGCACAGACAACGCATCCCCAAAAGAGTGTCCACGTAGAGTAAATGGGCGTGGACCGCGATGGCGACGATTCGAGCGCAGCTCCGAGGTTCACATCGGGTAAAGCAAGGCGTGCAAAAGTCAACGGTCAAGGCAGGCCTTTCTCCTTGAGCCTCACACGGGCGCAGAGCTCGAGAGTCAGGCACTCAGCAGGGATGGTGGCGTTTTGCCTTGCATACCCCGACACTCTTCGAGACTCCGCGGGTCGAGCACATCTAGACTGTCTTGTTGCAACGAACCGTCCACTTTGCCACACTAGAAAGCAATGGCGCAAGCTGGGAGGCTGTACCCGAGCTGCGTTTGTGAGTGAAAGAGCAGCCATGGTGTTTTCTGGCCGTGCGGCGTCCAGTTCGAAGCCGGTCCGCCGTGCTCCCGTCTTCAAGCGAACATTCGAGCAGCTGGTGGAGAGCCGTCGTTCTGCGGGCAGGGCGCTACTGCAAAAATCCCAGGATGAAGCAGAAAGTTGCGCACAGACGCCCTGGCCTCCTTACCAATGAGGTTTTGATGCATTGGAGGTAAGGACAGCTTTTCGTGGGGATGGGGGGACAAAAAGACGGTGGTATCGCCACTTTTCCATTCTGGCCGCGTACAGTGAAACTCAAGGGCGAACTATGTGCGACTGCTGCTGCTACTGGGGCTACGGCCTTTGGCTCAATGGGCTTCCTGCTGCGCTGCGGGTACTGCGCAACAGGGGCCGATCGCGTCTCCACACCGCTTTGACGACTTGGACTGCTCACTCTTCGAGGTCCTCGAGCGTGGGCATTTCCCCTTTGCTGGGGCTGTCTATAAGAAGAAGATACCAAGGTACGACGACAGGGGTGCGCGGCCTACTGCAACTCCCACGACACATGGGCCCAAGACGCTCCCGTCAAAGGATCAGGACGACAAAAGAGTCGCCGCCGCTGAGTCCAGATGTGACGACAAGCCAGTGGTTCGATCAGGCAGTGCAGGCCCGTACGAACGAGACAGAGTCCGTCAAAGATCTCGTATGCCTGCCCGGATGTGGTCGACGCCGCTCAGTCCGAATGTTGAGACGAGATAGGGGCTTCGGTGAGGCACTGTATGCCCACACCGAACAGGTGGACAATCTTGGCTACGAAATTAGAGACGGACCGGGGTCCGGCGAGGCGTCGTACGGCTGCACGAATGCAGTCACCACGGCACAATCCCAATGACGATCGAGACGAGTAGAGATTCGGCTACCGGCCCCCGGTCTCGGCTCCTTCTTGCCGCGGTGTCGAATAAGCCTTGCACCGAAAAGACTTGGTCTTGCTTGCATATCGAGCCACGACGCTGAGACTGACTGGCATGGGCAGCGAACCAATTCAGCGTTCCAAGAACATAAACCACCGACAGAAGCTTCGAATTTTGCAGAGCCTCGGTCCTGCTGCTTCATTTGGACATCCGGACGAGGATGAAGCGACAGTTTGGTCGTGTGCAGTGGGTCACTCCCCACAGCTACCCATCCAGCTGCAAACGCAGTCATGCACAGCACATGACCGCGCGCGGACCAGAAGCGTCGTCGTCTTGAGCCTACACCAGCGGGCGTACGTTACCGGTGCTGTCGAAGGTTTTCGCATATCTCGTCGCCGCCGCAACTCTGTCCGGTACCATGCTCTTTCTGGCCGGCCGCACTAGGCAATGGATACTTTCAGATCCCGAAAGAGCCGACATTACTGGGTAATTTGACGCTTCCGGTAAGATTGCTGCTGGTTGAGGGTCAGATACCCGCATCCTTGAAGCACATGATCATCCTCCATAGTAGTTCACAGATGGAAGCTGGGCGATCAATGGTCTGGGGCGTGATCTGGCCAGGATCTGCCAGCATCGTCGCTCAAAGAGGGCAATTACAGCCTTTCATCCCCTGCAAATGTGAGCTGGTCGACACAAAGCCTCCCACAGTACGGAGATCTGGCAGTGACGGTCGAACAATCTGGCGCCATGAGCGATTGACGAAGCCACACGGGGGGAAATTCAAAGCCGATCCGCAGCGGCATAACGAGAGCCGTAGTGAGGGCCAAGATTGGGACCGGATGCGGTGTTTGATCCTGCTACGCCATCCTCAAGCGAAAGTGGAGAGCGGTAGATGGGCGGGGGGTTCCTGGTCTGCTTTGTCAGACTGAGGTTCAAGCACGAAGGAAGGCCGGAAGCATCTTCGCTTCCTCAGAATTTCTGCTTCATCTGACAAGGCACGGGCCAGAGGTAGCGCGAAGGCGAGCAGTAATAGCAAAGTTCTGTGATGAGCCTGACACTCTTGCACGGTGTACGGCACCCAAGTTGCCGTGGAAAACCTGGAGGGGCAGAGGGCCGCATCTCATCCCTAGCGGACGGGCGAGGAGCTTACAGCAGCTCCGCTCAGGCGCCCTTGGTAGCGGACTGAGGGCCGTGAGAATAGGGGCGTGACAGCAAAAAGTTCAACTGTAGGCGATCAATTGCTTTCGCCAATTGGTTGAAGTTGTTCAGAGCTTTTTGCTAAATCGCAAAAAGAATCTGTAAAAGATTCGCGGAAAGATTTTCAAAGAGATTAATTGGAAAAGAAGATTTTAACCTCTCTTACCCTTTTCCTTCTCAACTTTTTCGAGAACCATAACCTTGAACGGGGTTTTTCGATCAAAGATACCCATTGAGAGAATTGTCGAAAAAGCGAGCAGGACTCAGTCTGCTTGGGCAGAAGCTGCGCGGTCGATATCAAACCGCGAACCGAAGCGCCGCTTTTCCCCTTCTCTTCTTGTCCTCGAGCTACTTGGCGGCTCGATGGGTCGGCGCTGAGAACCCTCTCAGACGGTCAACGAAGACTCAAGTATGCGCTGCGCTGCAATCGGCCTCACAAGGCTGATCATGGTCCCGTGGATTGATGCCGCAGGCAGGAATGAAGTCATCCACGGACTGGTAAGATCATTTTGCTGGATATTGTTGGCGATTGTCAGGACGAGTCTCAAGTAGGGGACTCGGAGATATTCGACCAGAAAGTTGAGAAGGGATGGACCTCACGCCGCGAGTCCGCAAAATCTGCATCGTTGTCGCGGACTCGACACAGACTAAGTGAGGAGAAACGTGCAGGTCCGGACCTGCAGATGAGTCAAGCCCTGGATCTTCACCCCAGCACAATGTTGTACCGCCTTCATAGTCCTATGATGGAGCAGATATGGCGGATGACGAGAAGACTCAATCCGTAATGATGCTGCTACGTCTCGTCGTATCCCGTCAATCTGCTCCGCCTGAGAACTGCAGAATACCGTCTCCTCATGGTCGCGGGAATGCTACAGTGCTCACCAAGCTTTGCCCGCTTCCTTCTCTTGCTCTTCCTGCTGCCATATCGCGCACCTGAGACGCTCTGTCGCTCACGGGACTGCCCGCGAAACAGCAGCGAAGTCGAAGCTTGCCTGAAGATTCGAGATCCAGCCATGACGACATCCTGAGCGAGGAGTCTCCAGCGGTGACAAGTTGTTCTCGTTTGCGTCTGAAGGCGAGGAGCACACGTGTCGTGGGGTAGTAACTCGTTTGGTCGATCGGTGTCACGAGAGATGTAAAGCAGGCCGTCATCTCTCTGGAGCGGCTGAAGATGGCCGAGTTTCGCGTGAAAAGACGACCGCCAGTGGGGCTGTCGAAGGACGGGGGCTCGAAGCCATGCCGAGCTGTGCCGGCTCTCAAGCAGGATTTTTGAGCTCTGAGCAAACGAGGTATGATTTGAAAGATCGAGACGGGTGGCAGGAGGAATTTTGGAGCTACAATCTGGAATGGCGAATCTGGCTTGCGCTTTTCCAAATGTGGGTCCAGGAGTAATGAATCTCTGCGCCGATTGGCCACAGCTTTTGTGGCCTCAACATGCCTTCAGCTTCGGCTTGGGCTGCTTTGGCCTCGCTCCTCCATACGCCCACAGATGCAGTGGAGCGACAGCCGGCACGCCTGTTACGATTTCGCGATAGGTGAAGGAGAGACCAAGACGTCCATACCTTTTTCGAAAGACTGTACTGCAGTCAGCATGGCAAGGACAAGTCCTGCCAGATAGTAATGATGATGCCTCAGTGATGATTTGTTCGGGCCTTGGTACCTCAAACCTCGGCCAAGCACACTCGTTAAGATCGCATGCGCTTCACAAACTCAAGTAGCGATTAAGGTCATAAGCCAGCTAACGAGCTCGCATTTAACCACGTGCAGCTACAGCTCGCTCCCATGAGCAGCTATGTGACCTCAAGAACAGAAACACAGGTATGGGAAAGAGTCGCTCGAGCACGTCCGCACGACTGATAAAATAGCCGCCATGCTTCAGAGCAAAGCCCCACAGCCCACAGCGGGAAGGGCGGATTGTTTGGTCGCGCGACCAACGGCTGAGGGGGAGTCTAGGCCGCGCCACCATCAGACCTGGCATCGTTGCAAATCCGCGTGTCCCGGCGGGGAAACGCGTAGAGCAGTATGTCAGGCAACTCGGCGGCCAACAAGGGCCCGAGCAGGCGTTGAGATCAAACCCCTCGCCAGCCCAAGCTCCCAGTAAAAGCGCAAGTCCGGTCCGCTACAGTCGAAGTTCTTTCTTTGCTGGGCTTTTTCTCGACACCCTTGCATCGCTTTAATTAATTCCAAAAATGTTGAGTGACTATGTTTTAAAAACTGCCTCTGCCAATGCGGCTAAGCACCGTAGGAATAGCAGTACTGTATCAACTTTGGATCCGGTGCAGGCATTGACACGACCGAAAACGGGGGCATTCCCCCATCAGGCTCATCTCCGCAGCATCATCTTGTCACGTTTACGGTCTTCGGGTAGTCCTCTCCAGACCTTGGGCGCATGGTCGATAGATCTTCCCATCTTTGCGAAGGCAAGGTAAGGAGTCTGGCAGCTTGAGCGGCTCTCGCCAAGTAGTGCACTACCGCAGCCCCTATTGCCGAATTGTAATGTGCGCCTTACTATGAGCGTGCGTTTCATGCTCATGCGCTTGAGAGTGTAGCTTGGATCTCTCTAAACCTGTAGCACGTGCATTCGGATGAGCATGCAGGATCGATAGAAGATCCAGGCCAATCAATCTTTTCAAAAAGAAATCCAACTGGCGCCATCTTTGCGCGGGCAGAAGTAGGCAGAGTTGCGGAATTGAACTTCCGGTCTATACAATTTTGACCTACGCTGTCTTGGTCGTCACGTTATGCATCTTGCCGGGGCCAGGAGTAGCAACGTGGTAATGACAAATTCGGCAGATGGACTGGTGTAACGGCCATCCAATGTCATACGTGCCTCAAAGTCCTGCGGTTCTGCCACTGAGTCATCCGTCGTCGCGCGGCAGCAGGCAAATGAACGAGCGGCTGTGTGCGACGGCGACCCGGCTTATCATTAGTTAAATTTTGTATCAAAGGCATGTCGGAACCGCCGAATTTTCCGATAATTTGTTTTGGCCTCATCCTCAATGCAATTGGAAAGTACCATCACGGGAGAGGCCATATTTAAAGCCCGGGAGCCGTAGGGATCATGCACATCGTTGAGACAGCGCGATAACCGCGTCTCGCACGGCGACTGCACGCAAATGGCCATTTGCGACCGCAAACATTGATACGCAGGGGCGAGGATCATTCCGCTTCTCTCGGCTTATCGCGAGGGATGACTGCCGCAAACAGTAGCTTGTGCCGTGGTAGAATTACTTACTATGCCAGCTGGTCAAGCACTGCTACAAACACTGCTATTCTGCCCCAGCCGCCTGCCGCTACAGGCACCTAGTCCTGCCAGACGCTGTCCTTGTAGATTAAGCAAACCAGACTCGGAGGTTAATCAAGAAGTTACGCGACCTGGGCCCTGCTATTAGGACGTGTCTGCTGTGACAAGTCATCTCGAGATAAGATTAGGCAGGCGCTCTTGCAGGGCCAGCCTGGTGGAACAGCTTCACGGAGGAGCTTTGCGCTCTGATTGGCGTGTAAAGAGAAAGAAAGACGCAGTAGCAGAATGACAACGCAGCATGAAATCGGATCCGCTAAGCAGGAGGAGGGGCCAAAGGTGGCTGCTGCTTTTGCTCACGTACGGCGTGGATGTCGACCGCGGGGCGTTATTGAAAATAAGATTTAGAAAGTGTACCCTCACCGTCCCTGTCAGGGACAAAGACCTCGGTTATTGAAGGTGATACAGCCTGCAAAGCTTTGAAGCCTTGTAAAATTCTCAGGCTGGTGAGGAAGGTCCAAGTATTCCCGATCGTAGCAGACAAATCCACAAGAATACGTTTGCCTTATGGGCAAGTACACGAACGAAACACTTTGAGGCTGGCACCCAATGTGTTTCGACTTCGAAAGCATACCCGGTAACATAGACAGTAGATTTTGCTCAAATGGTCGCTTTGCATTCAAAAAAGCTTAAAGAATGGCACTACAGTACGCTAGACTTCCAATTAGAAGAGACTTTTGAGCATGCAGGCACGCGTGATATGTGGTAAAGCAAATGGATCGTGACATTCACAACCCTGTGGGTAAAGTCGCAGATCTATCGTTACCAAAGTGTGGGGTAATGTTCGAGGCAAGGTTTACCCCAAACAGGCAGCCTTTTTCCTTACAAAGCTGGAAAATAATCACGATCCTGATCTCATTCCCTTCCTAGACTCGGTGCTGCATCCAGAGAGCGAGCAATCGCGATACGAACGAAGAGGGTTGCGGCATTGGGAGGGAGAAAAACCAACCTTGTTATGGACTGTGAACCACTTCTACAGACTGCGACAGCTATCACCGTGCACCTTTTCGCCCATAGATAGAGCAATAGCTTGATTACTGGGTCAGCGAAGCTGCCATTGTCTATGTAAACGCGAAAAGCTTTTCCCGACAAGAATTTGCTCGATTAGGAAAGATATACGAAACATTTCCCCCAGGGGAATCCGTTCTGCTAGATTTCCCCTACACGTCGCGTCGCGGCGATCGCTGCAATGAACAGAGCAAACGTGGTGGTCGGACCTTGGACGATAATTTATTTCAATAGCTCCAGAAGCAACATCAAGCGTGCGCGTCATTAGATGACTGGACAGTTCCAGTATATGTAATAACTTTCCAAGATGAGGTCTGCACGTAGCTGCTGTCGGGATGACATGACTGGCTGGAAAATCGTGGCTGTCATTGCTCTCGTCCCGGGAATGGTGCACGTCTCATCAACTCGGTCGAATATCTGCTCATTACTGCGGCCGACAGTCTACACGACAAGTATTTACTGTCATGAAAGCAGTGCCGGACGCAATCTTCATGGTAGGCCGATTTATTAAAGCGCACGGATTGCTGTCCTCCGTTGCAGTCTGCTCCTCCAGATCGTAGGTAATCCGCATGTATATCGAGATGATGCAGTCCGACCAACGCTCAATGGCGCCCAGCGAGGGAGACTGTGTCGAGCGCTTCTCGTCGCTGCAGATATGTCTTGCGAAACATGAGGAAGGAGGGCTATTTCGTAATGCATACATACCTAGACGTCGCAGACAGAGAGCTAGAAACGATCTGGATTTCTCATTACGACCGGGTAAAGACGATGGCGTACGCAAAAGGCCTATTGTTGCGAAGCCTGACCTATACGATTCACGGGCATTAGCAGGGCCGCTTGTGAACAGGGGCGGGATGATCAGCCCGATGCAGTGATTCACGACAGGGCAATCAGGCTGCAGGTCCCAAGATGGGCCACCCCACGAGTGACAAGGCTAAGGAATCCAGACAGAGCTACTGGAACCGTGACAGGTCACTCGTCTGTCTGCTATGAAATGTGTGATTCGTAGTGCTGCTACCTCACCTCCTTTAGGTCCAAACTATACAGTGAAGGGGTAGTGCGTTATCCGACTTCATTGGCCCCTAATACCGCGTAGCACCACATTACTCCGCACAACCTCGCATCGCGTCGTTTCGCTCAGATAACACGCTATATCCTGGATCGCATCACAGCGCGCTGTGTTGAAACGCATCGGATTTCGTCGCCGGGCCGTTGATCGCCTGCCCCACTCCTTGTTGCCTTGGTCGAAGTCAGCGCCGCTGCCATTTCGAGCCCGTAGGCTCGGGCCAACAACCCTCCCAGCATATCCTCCGCAGGCACCGGACTCTGCACCTGTGACACTTGACGACAAGATCGTACAAGCCCAATTGATATTGCGACATCACGGGCGTCATTTTGCATCTGGCAAACAAAATTGTATGGGGTATTCTGTTTAGTTGTACGCGTACCTAGAGATTCAATAGGGTGCTAGACGCGCGCATAATGACTCGACGCCGAGCGAACCACAGCCTGGCGGCGTCCCAGCGGCTGGCTGTGCAATGGTACCGCTTGGCCCTTTCCTGCTCCTCACACGATGTGCACTGCGCCTGACTACTCTGACTCTGAGCTGTACAGGGTTATTGGCACATGAAATGGCGACGCACGGACGTTCACAAACGTACGTGCATTACTTCAGCGGGCAGGAATTGGCTCTCAATTGGCATGACAGCGGCGTGCACGCGTCGCCATTATATGTGCCAGGGGGTATGAATTGATGGGTCGTGTAACACGCAATGCATCCTCGCTCGCTGTGGAGCGCTCACTGCTAGAGCACGTGCCTACGCGAGAAGCTCTCTTGGACTGACGCTGCGGCTTGTGCATGAGACAATGACTAAGGCGCTGAACGATCTCGTCCCACCAATGGCAATCGTTGCGGGTGGTGGGAGGTCATTCGTGGATGGAGGTCATTCGTGGTTAGACCGACATGCCGACTGCAACAAATGCGTCAATGCGCCCGCTGCTGGCAGAATTGGAACCGGCGGGGCTCTGACAGGGTATTAGCGCCTCCTGCCAACACGGCAATTACGGCGCTGCTGCAATAGTCGATGGAGTCGATTTTACGTCCCTCCACCTGACAGACACCCTCTCCGATAATGCTCCTGCTGACAGACCGGTCTCCTGCGCCGCGGCTCGGAGTGGATTGGAGTCTCCTAGACTATGAAAGCCCATGAAAGGGCTCTTGAAGCGTTCTTTCAAGGGCACGTTGACCGTCTTCTGAGCTCTCGCCCCTGGCTAACATCTCTCCCCCTCTATAATCGTTGTGTCGTTAACCATTCCAACTAAGTAACGAGTTGCCTTGAATAGTTTAACGGTATTTGCGTTAAAACTAGGGAAGACTTGAATATACACATTTGGAAAAACACTCTATGTCGGTCTAAATGTATGTGGTTAAAAGAATCAAGCCTTTTGGTCTTGTCTCGTGTCAAGCAGCCGGCGGACTTCGCGGCCACTGCAGGCGATGGTGCTGAGTGACGGTGCGTGCCGAATTTGGACAGACGGGATGCCGGCCACAGCTTCTTTTCAGGAACGGCAGAATTTATGCGTTCGGAATTTGCTAGACTCCGTCAAATGGGTAAAAAATCCAACGATTCGTGGGGCATTAAAGCCAGGAAATGTCAAGGTTTTAACAATTTCGGCCCCTGGCGCTCATATAAATTGCCAGAAACAAACACGCGGCGCAAGCGATGTGGAGGGGCGCGCTTCGCCGATCTCAAAATTATCCAAGATCATTTCCCGCCATTGTCGTATCCCCATGGCCCCGCCAGAGCTGCCGCAGACCAGCTTGCCTGCCTTCCGCCGCTTAGCCAGCCGGCATACGTTCATACACCTTAAGTCGTTGTCGTTATACTTGTACCATCATCGATGCCATCCACCATCGCGGTGCCCGCAACCCGAGGGTGGACTCGACTGCGAGGATGAAGGCTATGCCTCAACAGTTTGCCGCAGCTAGTGCTAGTAGGCAGATTTTGTTCAACGCGCAACTGTTCTGGTAGCCTCTCCAGCGTCTGACTTCTCCATCTCTGCCCCGCGGAGTCATGCAATTGCGGCAACGTCGCCGCGATGGGGGTGCCACTCTTTGCTCCAGATATTCGGGAATCCGCAACAAAGACGCTCCGCGACGCGCTCTCTTGTCACGGCCATCCCCGCACGGCGTAAAATGATCGTCAGCCAGTGGCCCTGCGCGCCAGGCTGCCCTGTTCTGACCGGGTCACGTCTCTGCTGTCCCGGTGCTGCTCGGCGTAGCCAAATCGGACGCCAGCCGTGATATGGCCGTGCTATCAGCTAAATGGCTACCGCTCATGCCCTGGACGTCGCTCACAGGGGGCGGCAAGGTGCACGTGAGCAACAACGCGCGCCCTCGCCATCTGCCTCCTTCGGCCTCCTTATAGGCCGGTTCAGTACTGATAATACTCGATCCGTTTCCTCTCAGATCATTCACTCGACATCCGCGATATATTCCACACTCGCGAACCTGGCCACGACTGCAATGGCGTTGTTACGTTCGCCACTTGCCGGCCCCTTGAATGCCGTATATAACGGAGCATAATGTTGCGCGCCTTCGCGCTGATTCCCGCCAGTCCTGTCTAGTCGCAGAAAAGCCCTTGCGCCGAGACCTTTCGGCAGAAATTCCTGCCCTTTATCGTCATAGTGGAGACTTTCTCACTCAAGCTCACACAGCGGGATCTGCACAACCGTCGGCCATTTATTATCACCGGCCAGTTCGCAGATGGATACTGGTTCGACCGCATTAATGGACGGCCGAGACGCTCTCGATCGCGACACGGTTGCGTTCGCGAATGGGGCGTCTTTGGGCGGTGGAATGGGCTTCAAATCAGCGAGGAGAGGGCGAGGAAATCTACTGATCGAAAACTCTCTGGGCGGCGCGCCGGAACCTTGGGTGCCGGAGCGAAGCAAGATGTCCGTGATTGCTTGTTCGCCCGCCAGATTGAACCACACGGGATCCATGCGGAATTGTGCCTGGTTCATCATGACGTCTAGGATCTCCTTTGAGATAAGTATCTATATGATGCACTGGTTAGCCAGCTGCTCCACTGAATATGGCGCTGTAGCAAACCTTGTAACAGTTCGATGAGTCGATTGAAGGCCGCACAAGAAATCTCGGCTGAATACACTGGCCAGACAGGAAATGTCCCAAGGCAATCACGCCTTCGACCTCATCCTGTATGCGACACTTGATGTAGCCTGGGGCTCAGTCAGTTGGGCCGCCGTTGCTTCATGGTGGACGCGGGATTCACCTCTACATCTGTGATAGCCGTCGAGTGAAGGGTACAAATTCTTGTCTACCTCTAGATAGAACAAGGAGGCGACCAGTCTATGCGCCAGGGACGAAAGATTCGCATCGGCGCCAGACTGGTGGACGACCAACCTTCCGCCATGGATCTGTCGCGTATTGCTCTTCTTGCAAACAGCCTTGACGGCATCCGCGGCCTGGAATTCCGACCTGTCCGAGCACTCTTGAGCCATGGTCAAATTGCTTTGGTGTGTAGGGCTCCAGGAGCATCCACGGTTGCCTCCAATATCCCATTGCGTGGGCGCGTTCGTGCAGGCGTAAGCCTTCAAGGTCACTGTACTCTGGTCAGCTCCAAGGGTCATGATGACATCCGGCTTGATTTCCTGCGCTTCTGGCCATAGTCGCTTCCGTTCCCGCTCCCCAACGTCGAAAAGAGGTTTGCTCTTTGACCGGCGAGCATCCGTGAGGACTCCGGCCGTTTCTCGAGTGTATCTAGCGTCTAGAGAAGCTATGCTGGTGTGCCTGCGAGACAGACGCCGGAGAAGCTGCTTCGCCTTGTGAAGAGGCATGCTCGGGAGGGTTTTATGTCTGACGAGTGGTCCCTCGCATTGGCTCCCTGCTCGCTCAAGATGTCTCATCCGATCCTGTGATGGTACAGTTCTGAATGTCCCTTGCTGGCATTCAAATATGGTTCTCGACCCGTACCAGGCTTCGATATCATACCGGTGAGCGACAGTCGCTGATGATGGTTCTTTGTCCTCGGGCGCTGGGTGGACCCACGCGGCGTTGTCTTGACTCTGCCTCTCCCCTGCAACCATATCCGAAACCCATTCGAAGCGGCCAGAGACCAGCTTTGATATTATTTCGCCGGCTTGGCTACCTCGACTGACGAAAAGATCAAACATGAACCGCATCGGGATACCAAGCTTCTGCTCCAAGGCACCGATCACAAAAAGTTGGACGTCAAGTCCCGCGGTGTCTTCGTCAAGGTAGAAAGCTCGGATTGCGGTGTGGACCAGCTCTTTGCGTGGGCCTTGGGGGCGCATTGATCCATGAAGCGGGCACATATCTTCAATCCCGGCCAGCCTGACCCGACCAGCATATCTCGCGCACTCTCTGCAAACGTTGTGTCCACAGAAGCCCCAGTGGTAGGGTAGACTGGTGAAGCATATGAGACAACATGAGAGCGACCGCCAATACTCAGTCGGACCTGTCAGGAGATCCAGCCTACGCAGAATGCTAAAGTGCGTCAGAATCAGTTTCTGATGAGCCCTGATCTCGCCTTGTCCATGCTCCGAGCAATCTCCAGCTGTGCTGGTCCAGCCGTCTCTCTGCCGGGGCCACATCGAATGCAGCAAATCTTCCATTTCGCAACAAGACAGTTCAATACCCTGTTCGAGGACAGACAAAGTCTCCGGATCGAGGTCTGGCCGTCGAAAAGTCACAGCACGGACGGAGTCGCTTGCCCACCGCGCAAACTGGCGCAAGACTAACGCATTAGCAATTCCTCCACTCCTCTGAGCGTTGATCACTGCACAAGATGCAACAAGATCACCGAAGGCCTTCAGAAGCTCGCCCGGCGCCCTATCTGCAACAACGCGGCCGAGCATACCTTCGAGCAGACTCCCGATATGGTACGAGAATCTTGATAGACTGCAGTGCTCGGGGAACGAGGCAGACCTGGTACAGCTCTCCACCGCCTCAGTGAAGTCTCTGTGTACGACCATGCTGTCCTTCACCTCGCGTGGACTTAGATTGGCATGGCTGGAATTCTGGATAAGGAAGTGGCGCAAATAGGAGAGACATTTCTCTAGCAGAGGACTGCTGTAAAGCGGAACTCTGATGACGATCAGATCTCGAAACAACTGCGCCAAGAGGTTTGCAGCATCTGGTCTCTCTGTCTGAATAGTACCGGCGTTAGGGATAAACTCTTTGAGCGAAGCGGGACAGTTAGGACTGCCCAAGACTGAAGTCATGTCTTCGAGGAATTCCCGTTTAATCTCACTCGGGTCCCACTTGCTCGCCAGCAACGGCGATTGAACAGTCACGAGCACGACGATTGCGTGGGTAAGATGTTCGGCTCCTGCGGAACTACGGATGCTGCCAACGACGAGGAGATTTCTCAAGGCCGATAGTTTCGACCGCAATTGGTCATCTGCTACCATGACGATTGTATTTGAAATGCCGGACAAGGTCGGGCCATGGAGTCGTCGAAAGACGTACGAAGATCGTCTTGTGAGTTTGTCGTTTGCCCATGAGATGGGGTGATCCGCTCCAGTATGCGATGGCGAATAATGGCATTCCTCGTCACAGAAGTCGTCGTACTCGGGCCAGTCTTCACCTTCTGAAAGAAAAAACCTTTCAGTGAATCTCTTGACGGACAATTCATTGTAGCATACCTTGAGCGATGCAGCACGTTGCTAACAGCATGGGTGTATCAGTTGAGCTGGTGGACGGATCTAGAAACAGGTTGACGGCACCATTACAATGGCTGAGATTTTGTCCCCGGGGACCAATCTCCGGTAGAGCTTGGCCGGTTCTTGCACCCAGGGCAATAATGCCCTGAACGATTGCAATTTGTGCCTGCATATCATGACCGAAGAGTGTCATGAGCTGAGGGTAGCAAGACACGGGTTGGGTCGGCAGTAAGGCCTCGTAGCGCTTGAAGTCATGGAGGAAGAGCTGGCCAGTTTTATCCTTCAGCACAGAAAACCATGCCGCGTCGTTGGCTGCCCGGGGAGAAGCGGACTGGACCCAACCGTCGCGCGCCCATCGCCAGCTGTCTGCAGTCGACAATCGCCGGTAGACCTCCCTCTGATTCGCCTTTTTGGGTCCGGTTTGGCGACGACCTTGCACCACCGAAGTTGCCCAATCTAACCGGTCTTGCGAAACTGGGCTGCAGGCGTTCATTTGCATACCACGTGTGAGCCGTGTTGTCGTAAAACGCACGTCGTTTGGGCCGATAAGTGCTTCGGAGTGATGCCAGGGGAGGAAGACGAGGGATAGTGACGAGGTGCACTTGGCCTGGCACGCCTCGAAAGCGCTTGTCAGCCGGGTTCAGAAGTCTCGAGATGCACACATGTGATTACGGCAGACGATAGGATGAGGCGTGCAGCTATACGGAAGAGGCATGACTTCAAGTACCATTGCTGTGGTCATCTGTCGTCATTCGCGCTACGCATATATATGTATATGACTGACACTCATGTGCCTGAGTGTCATTTTATCTTCATGTCCGCTACAGGCACATAACGCATATTCTCCTCGTCCCATGTGTGGTGCAATTTAAAGTCGCTGATATATTGCGGTTCAATTGTGTCATCCAGATCGACGCCTTTCGGGGCGATCCAGTTTACTGGTCTTCTGTTCGCGGATCTGACCATCTTGATGTGCTTCTTCAACTCAGTCTCAAAAACAGTGACGGGCACGTCCGGCCATCCGCTGCCCGACAGAGTTCCGACATGGACATGCACTGTGCCCCCGAAATCGAACATGTATTGCGTCCTCCATTGATAGTCCAGCTGTCTTTGAGGGGGCATTTTGATGTGCATCCAGGAGAATTTCGTCTTGTTGATGGTCTGGTAGGATCTTTTGGGGCTTCCTTGCCGCGAGTGACAGTAAGGGGGGTCGCAACCGTGAGGTATGCGGACCACCCGTTTGTTTTTGTAGTCCACCAGAAACTGTCTCTTCTTACCCAAGAAGAAACGGGGGATGGGCGTACTATCATCGAGAGCCTCCACATCTAGACAGGAACTCGTACTGAGACCTCTATGCACCTGAAAGATCGGGATGATTTGGTTATCACCCAATTTGTTGATGATCCGGCTCCCTTCATCGCCACCAGAATGTTCCGACTTGATCATCACTGACGGCAACTAAGGATGGACTCCCGCGCCGCCTCATCCTCAAGTGGAAGGGTCCAGTAATAAAG
This sequence comes from Dothideomycetidae sp. 11243, assembly GCA_000836255.1. Lineage (NCBI taxonomy): Eukaryota > Fungi > Ascomycota > Dothideomycetes > Dothideomycetidae sp. 11243. The sequence goes on along the minus strand of DF938589.1, from coordinate 210,407 downwards.
AAATCTTGTTGCTCTGCCGTTGACTATGACATGATCGCCTTTGCGCTTTACAAACCATGCATACGCGCGGCGTAATGAGCGCCGCCGGCGCTGCTCTCCACAAATCGTCGGCGGATGACATAGCTGCCTGCTTATCTGACAAGATACACCCTTTAAGATATAGCGCCCTTCGTCCATCTCCTCTTTCGTTTCTACTTCGGCCATGGCAACCTTCATCGGTGAGTCTTCACACGATCAACTCACGTCGGCCGCCGAGCGCTCACACGTCAGTAGGCTCTGACAGTTCGTCCGGCGCTCGTGCGCACCACAAGCACATTCCACACAAGATACGGATCCCAGACAGAAAAGAAGGCTCTTCCTCGCCGTTCTCGCCCGCCAGAAAGATCTACGACCGCACGCCATATCCAAGAGCAAAGGGTCTTACCCTCCCTCCTACGCGGCATGGCCCGACGCTGTGCCTTCAGATATCAGCAGCAGGAGGGTTCTCCAGCGTCGATGTACGCATTGGGCAGGCTGAGGGGCCGGAGTAGTACTTTCAGAGCAGCGTCGAGGGTAATTAGTTTGATTATCATTAGTGTTATACAGTGGTAGTGAAAGAGCAAAAACGTTCATTACCGGGCGAACTATCAAACGAGTATTGAATAAGATTCCACAGTGAGCAGTGACAATACCAAGTGGTCGACGCGTTGACCCTCAGCATCCTTGGATTCGGTGGTCGCAGACTATACCGCTGCGTCTGGACATACCGTCGGCGCGATGGGAACAGGTGCACTCTGCTGGCCGACCAGTTGCGCGGCCGTAGTTGGCACGTCGTGAGCTCGGCTGTCCACAGCCGCCACTTCATCCAGGATGGATGGCTCCACAGAACCATTGATAGCATCTGAACAACTCGGACCATCGGACTTGGGGGAAGGCATACGAGGGCAGTCTATGGTTACTGCGACGTCTAATGGAGGCGCAAGATGCACGTCGTAGTCGTGCTCGATTGGCGTCTGGGGACTGATCGACGTCCGAGAGCTTGCGCCGGGTTTAGCCTTGCCAATTCCAGAGACACTCGAAGAGTCGCTGTCTTCTTCGTGGTCGCTGGGGCTCGTCTCGTGTATGTTCGAGTCTAGCTCCGCGGAAGAGCTCCGGCGCTCGGACAGGAGTTCTGGAGCATCGTCAGTTCGCACAGGCTTAGGCTGCATAGTCGTGTCGGTCGACTTGGTTGAAACAGAGCTCAGCGCATTCGATATCGTCTTCAGGAGTGCGTCCCACTCATAACTCTCAAGCGATGCCGTCCGATACTTGCGCAATTCCTCATGCCGCTTAGTTTCAAGCTGCCGCTCAATGCTGGTCTTTTCGTGCAAGTCAGCTTGTACCACGTCTAGATTCACCCGGACTTCATGCAGTAGGGCTTGAACCCTGTTGCGTTCAGCCTTGATATCGAACATGGTCTTCTCGGCTTCACTTTGAGCCGTGAGTGCTCGAGTGTACTGGAGCTCATGGTGAGCCAACGCTTCATCGGCCTGCGTAAGAAACGGTTGAACCTCAGATCGGAAAGCAAGCAAGGTCTGCTCTTCCATTGGCATATCTTCGAATTTCTCACGATAGAAAGCAATCGTGTGCTGGAGGCCGGATTCGGTTTGCGTGACTGCGTCTGACACGGCAATGGCTCGCGTGGGAGTGTGCGCTCGGTCCAGGCCGAGCTCGGAAGTTGCAAGTGCTGTATGACTTCTGTCAGCAAGTAGAAGACCACGGAGACAAGTGAGGTACGTACAAGTAGAGGGAGTCGCCGCTGTCAGCGGGTCCGCCACGGACGCGGCAAGACTTTCGACCTGTCTGGATGCATTATTTCCATCGCCATTCTTCGAAGCCTTTGTTGACTTCTGGCCCTGCTGAGCATCAGCGTCTTTCTTCGATCAAGGGCGAGCCAGTGAGCTTACTTTTGGCCGGCCTCGTTTCCTGGGCGGGTCCGCAGGGTCCCTCGTTGTAGGTGTCTCAGAAGGGCGCTTCTTGCTCGCCGGAGATTTCTTTGTCGCATATGGCTTCGCCCTGGGCGGCTGGGCTGTCAGACTCGTCAGCGTGGACGTGAGATTGCTTCTCCCTCCCTGAGAGATTCCATACCAGGGGCGACATTGATGTTGTCCATAAAGTCGGCACCGTCGCTATCGGTCGACGAGCCGCCAGTATCGGAATGGTATTCCATTCAAAGTCGCAGCAGGAGTGCAGGACCGTAGACTAGAAGGAGGGAAGAGGATGCGCGAGAACGAGCGCAGGCGAGCGGAGACGGCCATTTTATTTATATGGGAATTTGGCAGCGTGGCAGCGTAGAAGCGTGGAAGCATGACAGTATGGCAGTCTGGCAGCATGGCGGCGTAGCAAGTGCCTTTGCCTTCTGCGCGCGCGAGCGGCCGAAGACGCCATGATCCGCAGCTAAACAAATTATTAGCTAGCGTCTGGTGCGGGCCCTCACACCCCGCTCCCGCTCCAGACACATTCAGGGCGTCAGCTGCTTCCTGCGTGCTTTTCGTCCTTTCGTGTCCCCCTGTCATTCGCGCCGCACCCGCACCCGCACCCGCCGCACCGACCCCCGAGCCGACCCAAAGCCGTCATGCATCCGTGGCGAACCTCAATTTCCCTTCGCTGGGGGGGGGTAGAAATCGGTCAGTGAAGGCACGGCGCATCGTGATCCGGTTGAGGTCAGACTAGGCCGCTTGCGCCCTCGAAGTCCTTCCTCAGACTGGATCGGCGACATGCGTCTCCCTCGCCTAGCTTCCCAGCGCTCCAGCTCCCTGACAGCAGTATACAGCGCGCTAACCGCACAGGCATTGAAGGGTACCTGAGGAACGCCGCCATCAACCCAGCCTGGCTCTCTGCGTCCAACACCCACCCGGACACTGACGGGCTCCCTTATACGGTCACGATCGATGCAGCCCGTAATCTCACTCCCAGATTGGCAGGTCCTAGTGTTGTGATATCCTCTTCAAGGTCGGCCCCAATTGACACTCGCACAGGCAGTGGACCCGAGTCCTCCTCATTCATGGCTTCTTCGTCAACTTGCACCATAATACGTCGTCACTGCCCAATCAATATATTGTTATCAGCTAGTGATGCATGACACAGAGCCCTTACGATGTTCCTTTTCGGCAGAGGAAGCACTGATGCTTGGTGCACTCACTCGCTTGTCACCAGCATGGCTGGCATAGTCAGTCACGCCGATCCATGTATCTGCTCGCCGCGCAGGAGAAGCAGCCTGATTCAATCCCCCTTGCATCTGACTACTACTTCCGTGCAGGGTGCAGGCTGTGCGTGACGGTCCAGCTCGAAGCTTATCGCTATTCATAGTCACGGCTAGCTAGCGTAGCGGGACGGCCTTCGCGGGCTCGGTCTCGAAGATCTCGTCTTACCCATCCTCATATATGAGGATTCCGGCCCGCGTACATCTCCGTCTGTACTTCTATCCGGGCAATGATTCCCTTGCGGCGTTTACATTCTTCCGAGCTGCAATCGCTCTCGTTTGCCATGCCAGACCACCACGATGCGCTCGAGGCAGAATGGTTTGCAGACATTTCACACCAGAGCGACGAGTATGGCCCATTCACTCTCGACGATCTGCAGTCAGACCTGACTCAAAACCGTCTTCCCATTTGTCCTCCGGAATTCCAACCGCTTCTTGAGCCCGCATCCCCGACCCCATACGATCCGCCTTTCCATTCCCAATTGAACAGCAGCCCGATTTCGAGACCGGATCTGTTCGAGCAATATTACAGTCTTCCCAACTTGTCTCTGCCATGGGATCTCGACGGGTACCTCCGTCTCGACTCTGAGCCGGGGACACCGCCCTCTTCACCTCCTACAGAACGGCGTTCGATGGAGATCAACGACGAAGACTGTTGGTATTTGGGTATGGAACAAGGTCGCAACGATGGCGGTCAATTGGTGTGGGAGACGGGTGGCCATGGCGCCGACGGTGCCGGAGCAGGCGCTGACGCAGATGCTCCTGGAGGAGACGACGACATTGAGGATGAGGAGGGCCGCAAGAAATATGTCATCCTTGACGCGGGCCATGAAGACTCTGTGGGGCTTCGGCAAGGCCAGCGCTCAGAGTACTCAACAGTCTGCAAGGAGACTGGCATGACACTTGGACGGAGCAAGCGCAGTGGGGAGACAGGAGCAGGGAAACTTGGTTGTTACGCAGAATAGGCATTTTGACAGGCTTCAGAATCCATTTCCCTTTGTTCCGCTCCCGAAAAGCTAATGACTCCTTCGCGACCTGGGGACGGCATTGAAATTGTCAATTGTTCGCCATTGGCTTGGGCCCGGCCGCGGTGCCAACTTGGCCGCATTTCCTCTCGGTAGGCTGTCGCCTGCTTCGTTTAAACCCAGGCGATCAACCCCGCAAGGGAGGCCTGATGCCGTGCTTCTCTCCAGGAGCAAGAAAGAGTCGAAACGGACCGATTGGGGCGATAGCACGCCCTCCGCCACCGACGCCGCCGCCGTCTCCCCCCACCTCCTCCCCATGGGCATGACATTCCCCGACTCTGAAGGCTGACCGCGATCCATGTAGCTCGACCGTATGACGACTCGTTGCGAAACCCTATCCCTACACTGACAGACTATTGAATGCAGTGGTGACGCATCCTCTCCCGATCTTGGTTGACATGAGTCTGCACAACTCCGCCACCCTTAGCGCGAACAGCTGACCCGTCCCTTATGCGCGTCAGTCCACCTCATGAGGGACAAGCGCGATGACTCTCTTTCGCCCATGAGAACGAAGAGCGTGATCCGGCGCTGATGGTATTGCCCGTCTTGACGTTATGGCTGAAGTACCTGGGCCTCGCTGCTCGGCGTACAGCCCGCTTCCACCGACGATTCGTCACCTGTCCTTCCATGGAACATCGCCCACTGTTCTAGTAATGGACCGCTATGATCACGATATGGAGCGGAGCGGATGGGTGATCTTGAGCATATGTTTGCCGTTTTTTATCCTTTGGCTGATCTCATTCCTTCCCAAACACCCCAAGAGCTCACGTCTCCCGCCGGAGTTTTGTTTCCTCTTGCTTGCAGCAGTGGGTATCCGGTCTCTTACATTGGTCTTGCGGACTGACCAACGCTCCAGATCTCCGCCGGTGCGCTGCAGACGCTCTTCATCTGGGCCGCACGACTGGGCATTTGCGACCTGCATCCGTCCAATGCAGATGCTTCGTCTTCGACCGAGAGACCATTGGTCCTTTTCTGGGCCTGCGTGAGTCTAGAAGTTCTATGCAACATGTTGACGAAAGCCTCATATCTGATGACGCTGTGGAAGCTGGAGCAAGCAACTCCAAGCGGACACATTCGAGCTTTGCTGAACGGCGTGGTTGGCTTGTCATTGCTTATGGATTTCGTTTGGTTTTGCATGCTTTGCTCGCAATGCCACAGCGTCCGTGACCTCTGGGACACGATTGCTTTCGCCAATCCTAGATGTCCGAGGGTGCAACCATTTCTCGTATTGACCGAGATACAAGGTGGTAGGTTATTGGCTCGTGTTATTGGAGTGACAGTCTTGACTTGCACAGGTGTTTCTGCAATGTCGTACATCGTTCTTGCAAGCTATCCGAATGCCGCTTACTGGCGTCTGCGGATCAGTCGGCTTCAGCGAGTGAGGATGTTCTTCCTGTTTGGTGCAGGATACATGTGCGACTTCTTGTTCCCTGTCCGTGATGGCACCATGGTTTGACAGAGAAGCAGCGCGGCCGCCTTCACCATCGCGAAGTCACTTAGAGTCTTGACACTCCTGAAATCTGCGAATACACCTGGTATGTATCCGGCTGTGACGATCATGTACGTATTCTCGCGACTAAGCGGACGACAGCTTTCATGGGTATCTTCCTTGAGCGGTGCTTGTGAGTTCAACAACAAACTTAAGCGGGGCTATATCGTGATTGACCCAGCAAACAGGACAGCGGCATGGTGTCCAATTGCCGCGACCCTGCTGATTAGGCTCGGATTTTTCGGGCTCCGCCTGCAGAGGTTTGAACGGCTGAGATCTCCCCACGTCAAAGCCATAGTCGGAAGAAGGTCTGGGGAGGTGCGTAGCCTCGGTGATCACGCTTCTTTTCAAGAGGGATCGGAGGTGGCGTCTTTGACACCCTCGATGATCAATGGATGCGCCGGCCGACGAGAAGACCCCAGACACAACAGTGGCACCGTTGTAGCATCGAGAGATATCAGGGTTGACAGGACATTCGAGGTCCAATTAGAGACAGCCGAGAATGCGGCAGAGTGGCGATTAGATTACACAGCCTTTCCTGGATACTACTATGAGCCTGGGCGAGGTCTTCTGACCTACTCGGCCTTGGGATCCGTAGTAGCATATCCGAGCCCGGTGCTCCTTAGACAGGACGAGCGCATCTTACTGGATGACTGCTCAGGCCGGACGCGTCGCCCATTCTCGTGGTGGCGCCCCAAATGAGCACATGGAACCCCAGTCGCTCTGTGCCAGCTCTGATGTCCACATAGCGGATGATTCACTGTCTCGATCTGTCCGGACTGTCGAACGCGCCGTAACCAAAGCAGCCGGAGCGTCAGGCGCCAATCGTCCGATCGCAATAGCTGAGGTATCGGCCGAAGGAATGGCGAATCCGTGCGTCACATAGGCGGTGGAAAATCCCAATCAATGCCTGAGCATTTCCGCTTCCGCAAATACTGTCTCTAGCGGCGCCCCGATGCCATCCCCATGCGTCCTACATCTGTATTTCGAGGTATCCTCTGCGACGCTCGCTCTTTCTGGAGTAAGGGCAATGGACGTCTCCAGCCGAGCGTGTCAGGAGCCCGGGTCGGCCCAGCCTCTCGCCGGGAGGCCCTTCCCTTGCGCCCTGGTCCTGATCTGCAAATCCGTACCGCTCCCACTCGGGCCGGGTTTGACTCGGCATCGCTCGCGTTGGTTCAATGACGTGATAAAGGGAGATCATTAGTGCAATCTACTCTGCGTTCGCGAGGCGTCCGGTTCGGTGTACTTGGCTTCGGCCTGGCCTGTGAGTCGGCGAGCGGCGGGGTGCGGGTGGAAGGCGCGGAGACGGCAGAATACCAACAACCAACACCAAAACCACCAGCGCTGACCCTAAATGGTCATAGCGTACCAAGAAATCAAGGGGTAGAGAACGAGGAGCTGACCTGTCAATTGTCTGAATGCCGTTTGAGTCGTCAAATCACATCGCAGCATTACCCGCCAAGGGCTGTGCCTCCATCGCCCGCTAACAAGTCCTCGTTTGGCTCCGAAGCGAATGCGGCGTCGCTTATCTGAACCGGGATGAGCGAAGTCGAGCTTTGTAATCTGGTCGAGGTCGCTCCCACGACGGACTGCCCGCGCTGCTTCGCCTTCTCTTGCCAGCACAAGGAGTCCTTCTTCTATATTGGTGGCATCCAGCCTGTTGATCAAGGGCGCCTGCTTCGATACCTCTCGACAGCGGTTGGGGCTTGAACGCTTGGTTCAGGGCGGCAGCGGTCCGAGCGATCGTCCAAAAATCTGCTCCAAGGGACAAGGGACCACATGATGTTAATGGCCAACGACGTCCCTGCGATAGGAAGGTCTCGGGGCCAGCTGCTGCAGCCCGGGCGGGGAATCTCCAACTATTCTCATCACAGCGCGCAGGACTGGGCACCGCGCCGCCCGCCAGATTGTCGCAGGAGCAGGCTGGTCGAACTATCGTCCCGCCACCTCGCGAGTCTCCAGTCGAGCACCCAATCAGCCAGCGACGATGCGGGGAGCGATGCGCAAAACAAGCATTGTTTTGCGAGATGATATGCGTTAACCTTTCGATGCATTGAGGGACCAGCATTCAGAATTGCAATGACCTCTGGCCGGTGCTCACTCGAGACCGCAACAGTGCCCCCTCCCCGTCGAATCATCGCCGTCTCTCGTGAGTCCCAATCGTAATCGTGGCTCCCGCGTGCGAGCCACTTGCGTATCAAAAGCAAGACTACCGGCGCAGACTGACTCTGATAGAGCGCGGGTCCAAGAGCAAGTCCCCCAGCCGACTATGTGAGGCACAGCACGAGCGTCGATCCAACTTGTCTGAGAAGCACTGGCCTGATCATGCATACTACTGCACGACCAAATTCCGTGGATCGAGGCTGGTATCGCCTTCAGCATCCAACTGACAGCATCCACCATGCAATGTGGGCTGCTCAGCCCACGTCGATGGTGGCAGAGATGACAACGAGTTCGACCATATTGAAATCTCTCTCCCCTGTCCTGATCTTTTTCCCCCAAAACACATTCCACACCCCCTTTTCTGGCAATCGCAACACAACGCTGCTCTGATTACACAAGTCGTGTTCTTACAAAATGATTTACTCTTCCCTGGTCTTTGTGCAGTACGACCCAAAACATCCCGATCGCTCTAAAAATCAGAAAGCGGCCAAGGCGTGCGGTGTAGCGAGAGCCCGACGTCGAAAGTGTGTTTGTCTGTCAGGCAGTGAATCACCATACGCGGTGCATGGCCTCAAGCCTGGCTGTGCGTGCGGGCGAAAAAAGTCTACCCGCAATTGTTCAGCGATCCCTGGCGCACGAAAGCAATTGCTTGGAATCACCACGCCGCTTGCTCATCAAGACCCGGCAGCAGGCCGCCTCGAAGGCAGAGATCCCCCACTTCATGTACGAGTCGACGCGCCCTACATTTCGATCCAAGCAGCCCATAGCCTACATCCGGCTCCGGTCGAGCAATACGCTGTATGGCCGGCAGACATGTCGCTGTACGATTCCATCGCCCTTCCGCAAAGGGACATGTTCACGCCTGGTGGATCTGATGACGAGAGTGATGGCACAGCAGCTCTGCCCGACGGTCTTGATGCGCCAGCCGCTTCGATACAACATACTTACGACGGTTTTGTATCGTCTCCGGGCTCCGAGGATCCCCCAAGGGCGTGGTGGATCGCACTCTGCGACTCGCTTGGCTTGCCGTATCCGACGCTGTCTAGCTCCAATACTTTCGGTCTCGACGATCACAGTGGCATTCAGTACCAGTGCTTCAATGATAGCAACGGCATGACAATGGCAGACCCGATGCTTGGTCTTCCCGCGATTCCGCATGCCATCGACACGGGGTTCGCCAGCATTCGCCGATTTGTGCACCAGGTGTGATGGGAGGCTTTAGGGTCAACGAGGATCTCGAGGATCCTCCATTAGTCGGGGTCAATTTTGGACAGGAGAACCTTCTTCGGTCCCTCGGTGCGAACAGTGGGCAATTACCATTTCTTCCCTCCTTAAGCGTCCGCGGGTGTTTGCCCTTTAGCGCCCGCTTCCCTTGATTTTTGCACGCTGGGGTCCGTCCTTTGGCGGCGTCTGCGGTCGGGAACAGAGATGGTGCCCACCACAAAAAGCGGGCGAGGAACAACCTCGTTGTACGACAGGCGGCGGCGCGTTCTTATACCTTGGTTCACACAGATCATTTGGAACTGTAAAGTTCCGAGTGTGCCACGGTTGTGAAGGATATGTCGCCGATGGCGCAGAAATGCCTGGACGTAGGAACACCACTGATGCCACACTAGTGTTTGAACGTATCTTTTTGTTTGGCAATCACAGTCACTCTAGTCTTCATGTGTGACTCACCCGTGGGCTCGTCCATGGGCCGGCGTTGTTGCCAGGCGATCCAGTCAATCCTCAGCTCGTCGACGTGCAGTGTCTTGAAAGCCCGCCCCTACACGAGGCTTGGCGTGCTGTGTGGGGCGGTGAGACGGCCCTCGTCACCGTCGTGCTTCTATTTGTTTGCTTGTACGCCCTAAGTCCATCAGGCTTTCGAGCAATCTTGCCTGCAGCTCGTGCCCATGAGCTGGGCAGCATGGAACAAGCCCAAGCAGCCACAGCAACATCGCTTTCTTATTTGCTGGAGCACATTCAAAACCTCGAAGAGGTCTTGAACACCATTCCCGCTCCACGACGCCGAGAGGCACTGGAGAATCTCGACGAAGCTGTCAGTCAAGGCCGAGTGTTCGCGCAAGGACGCGACCCCTACAGCACACGACCCGGCAGTCGGGAGACGCGCTCTCCCACCACCTTTGCGAGTCTGGCGGCCAGCAGCCATATAAACCAACGGAAATGTAAGAGCTTGTTATGGAATATACGCAGGAAGGCTACTTGGAGCGTCTTCCCGTATTCGCTTCCATTATACGCGTTGACAGACGCAAAAGGCAGGGTCAGCATGGGGAGAAACAAGCTAAGGGCATGGCTCAATGTAGCGAAATCGTACCAATTTCGTGCGGCGCTGAGCTTTCTGCTCCAACTCTCGCATCGAAGCCCGATCTCTGAACACCATCTGATAAAGTTGTTGGATAGACGGCCCCGGTCACGCTCCTTCTCGCCCGTGGCGGGCAGTCTGGACGCCATTCGAAACGACGAGCTCGACATGCTCTCCGAAATGCAAGCGCCACCCGCCCGTGTCCTCCGCGCCACTTCTGGGGAAGAGACACTCTTGCAACACTCTGACCTGGGCGGGCCCGCGGGGCAGAGCAGCGACGGCCGGTCAACTGGCGGATCTAGCGACAACTTTTCGGAAGGCCTGCTCCAGCCTTTCACACCTGTTCCGAGGACTCGACGCGCCCACCATGCCGCTTATGGAGCACGGGATCTACCTTCGTCACCTCCCATTGTCTGGCAAGACGGAGCCGTCTTCCTACCATCACACATATCGTTGGAGGACTTGTGGCAGGAGCAGACCGAGCAGACCGAGCAGTGGGTGCGGAACCTGGACTCGCGTTCGGCTAGCATCGCCCCAATCCCAGGCCGTCGCCTGGCGCGGGCAAGTCCTGAATCCCCGCTACAGTCCGTGACACGCTCTCCTGCGCTTCCAGAGAACCGATTGTCGTCTGTCATGGTGTGTCCATCCGACAAGAGCCGTCGGCAAGGGAGAGCACCTGATTTCCAGCCGGCGCAAATCAAATACGAATTGCTAAGACATCCGGACAATTTGCGTGCAGCATTGATGGAGATGGAGCGGCTTTCGACGCTCAAGGAGAAGCTGCTCCGGGATATCGCGGGACTGGTGACAAAACTTGAAGGCGAACGCTGCCAGAAGGTCCGTTACGAAGGAATGTTGAGTGACCTTTTAAGAGCTCGGAGCAGACGAGAGCAAGACGCCAATTGTCCATGGAAGGATATTGGTCCGGCGGGGATCCAGGAGGCGGTGGAGTCGGTAAGAGGAGTCGATTCCCGCATACAAGCACTGAATCTGGAGATCTTGGAGTTGAAGCAGGACCTGCTCGATCTGGACAGACAGCTCAAAATCAAAGCGGCCGAACACTGTCGGCTCGCGAACATGTACACCCCCCAGCTCATTAAAGATCTCAAAGCGGCCTTGGACCGTACTCGAGTGATCAGTTTTATTGGACTGGAACAGACGCTTTGTCCTGCGATTTGATAGCCGTAGCTATCACCTACAGGACACTCCAAGCGGTTCATGAACTCCTATGGAATCTAGAGGGACCAGTCTTCCGTCTCGCTCGACGCCTCTGGTACCAGAGGGTTGCACGAGACATGACCTAAAGCGATCCGACTTGCTCAATCGTCGATCCATCGCTCATTTCCCCGGCGCCTGATGCTTACTCGTCGGCAAGGATCTCTGCTCAAAAATACGCCGCAGTCAATGCCGTCTGAGCCACCACCCCCAGCACCGCTGCCAGCACTGTCCCTTAACAGGCTATTGGGCATCTTCGCATCAGTCTGCACTGAGCATGATGAACCTGGCTGGCCAGCGCTCTTGCTTTCGCTAGGGCATACACATTGTTGCATAGTGGGATGAGAGTGGATCGCCGCTCTTCCTACCTCGAGACGGGAAACAGGAAGTACGACTCTCGCAGAGCGACAGGTCAAGAGATCCATGTTTGAAGCGGGATGTTCAAAGTGTTACGACAGCGATGAGGTGAGCTGCTCCACCAACTCTGGACAGAGCAACATATCATCCTTCATCTCCGGAAGCTCGCCTTTGCTCTACAGATGGCTCGAGGATACCGCATATATTCAAAGGGGTTTCATCTAATCTACTTGATATGAAAGGATATATCCATTCCGAGCGTGTGGGTGCGTCAGTCACTCTTCATGCTGCTGGTAAAGGCAGATGTGCCCAAGGTAGAGTTCACCTTTGTCGATCTGGGTCGTCTGGTGATTACCCATCACCAAAGACGAACATACTCAATCCGGACATTTCAGGCCGCGCAATGGCTCGACGCCTACTGAGGCCAAGAGGATTGTTCACGACGTTGCTTGCGCAATGGGGCCTATCTACCCGCACCTCTCGCTTTGACTTTGACGTCCAGTTCCAGGACCTCTATTGTTTCCCTGCAAGCCCATGTCGTTCTGGCATGCGACGACTCGATATCTGAGGGGAAGATTCATCTGGCGCGCATCTCGCTCTTGGGGATATACCATGGCTTGCGAATATCGACGGCCGCTGCGATGTGGGAAATCTGTGGGAGGAGCCCAAGCGAGCACCGTTGGCAAACGTGGAGGCGCATCAGTCCAAGTGTAGTCTTTCGGCCATCTTGCATCCTGGTGCAGATCTGTCTGGGCTCTGGACTCAAAGCTAAACTCATTATCATAAGCCCTGCCGCCAAATGCATCTGAAGGGCCGTGAGTGGAACCTTCGATACGCAGAACTGGTGACAGAAGAGTTCCGTCCCAGGGTTTGCTGGGTCTCGGTTGCCAAATATGAGTTTTGAACATGTGCGACGGTGAACCTTGAGCAGTGGACGGCGGCCGACACCTCTTGGATCTGGTACAGTCACTTGAGTCTGCTGGCGCTCTCGACGTAGAGGCACCGTGCGATCTGAGGCTCCTGGGTGGCCTCCTGGGTGACCTCTTGGGTTCCGACTTGAGACGGTGCGGCATTGATGAACCTCGCGCGGTGCCCTCGGTATCAGGGTATGGCACCGTAGTCGCATATCTGGCAAAAGTCACCTTCTTCATGTGTGACGCTGGCCCACCCTTCATGGCCGATGGTAGCAAAGCTGTATCGCGCATGTTCGAAGAAAAAGCATATGGAACAAGCAACACGACTTTGCGCCAAATTTGTGTGCCCGGGGGTTACTCCAATCCCTTCTGCTCCCGGTAGAGCAACTTGTCTCGGTGCAGAAGCGCGCATGAGTGCGTCGGTGATGACTTGATCGTTTCTGTCTGCAGTCATGACTGACCTGCATGACAGCAACGCTTTCGAGGGCCAGACACGCTTCACTGCCTTGAAGTGGATGGTGACTCAGTCGCCTGGCCATATGTTGTCCCCTCTAGTGGTCAACCGTATCATCTACACCTTTATATAGTCCTTGCCAAAGGTCATGTCCAATTCGCTTGGGGCCCAGCGGAACGGCTTCAAATGACAAAGATTCTCCTCGTGAACAAGCGTCTGCTTTGCGAAGACGGTACAAGACGGTGACGCGAAATAATGCCTGCTGTGCGTTCTCCCCCTGCTCTCCCACTAGCTCCCTGCGCTCGACTGACGTACTCATCAATTCTAGTTTTCGCCGCTTTGCATCATGGGTTGCTGCACATTGGCTCTGCGGTGCGGGATGGAGGGCATATCAGTGCCAACACGTGCATTTCTACTGGACGCAGACGCGATTGAGGAGTTGGAGGACCACGGATTTATGCGGGGTAGTCATGCGATCGCAATAGACGCCGGCGATAGTCGGTACATCGGCGTCCCGGTGGAGACCTACTGGCACTTTGTGAAGGTATACACCAAGGCTTCACTTGAGAGACAGCAGACGGCCACCCTGCTTGCCTGGATCGGATTTCACTACATCTTCCCACCAGTGACCGCTGCCGCACCGGAAAAGAGTCTATGGCGCTTCAATTGACTACACTGGCTCTCTTCCGCGCAAACACTAATTCTACGAGCCAACCTGTATGACTGGTGACGTGCGCACGGAACAAGAAGGGCGAAAGAAGGAAGGATTTGACAGCGCAGCGAGCGTGACAAACCAAAGAGCCACTCGTAGCGTACTCATCCATAATCGAGGACTGACCCGAGAATTCCGCTCTGCTGCTCAATGACAACACCTGTGACCAGGTGACGCATCCACGCAATGTGTTAAATAGATGCCGATAATGCTTACCCTTGGTATCAAATTGACACTTTCTGCTCCTCCCCAGTAGGATTTAGTTGCACGACAAATCTTCGCGGCCTACTCCAGAGACGGAAGCGAACATGGCTGGCATCAAAAGCTCATCTTGGTCCTTTTCACCCTCGCGTTGGCCGATTTCATGGTTGACAACCCCAGATCCGCAACAACAGTTCGATTATGTGTCAGTGCCGCACGTGCCGGGTGCCTTTCCACCGGAGGAGTGTTTGCCGCAGGGTTCGGGTGAAGGTGCGGTCGTGAAGCAGGACATGATCAACTATGCCGCGGCGAAATTGCCAGAGCCAACGCTTCCGGTTACCAATGACTCGCACAATGACTCGCATCGGCGCTCTCCACAGGATACGCGCCACTCTGAAGAGATCCTGGATCAACGCCTGCGACATGTAGCGACTGGGTGTGCAACGTCAGGAGGTGATGGAAAGGAGCCGAACCACGTGGAGCACTTGCAGCCGCTGGGAATGAATGTTCGACCTGGCCACACCCGACCTGACAACCGCGTTCCGGAGCCGATTATAGTGCCTGACGCAAGGGACTTTGTAGCAGACCAAGGAAAGCGACTTCAGCGGCCGGTGTCAGTCGAGAAGCAGTCTACGAAACGACGGCACAGCAGCGTCAAGCTGAGAGGCATGTGCGGAATGTTCTCAGGCTTTCGCAAGCACGAACTGGAGGGGCAGTCGTGCACGGGATACAGCCGTGCGGACGACCAGGACAACTTTCCCAAACGCATTCTTCGTTGGTGAGGAGACGAATCAGCCGGCTGTGACATGAGGATGGGGGTGTATCGCGCGGTGTTGCTGTAGGTCGATTGAGCGAGGGAGAAATTAGAAGATGGTGGTTGACGTTGATCTCTTGCCGCGCTCCCCGAACGTTCCGTCCGTGTGCCAAGCTACTGTACTGTACCAGCAAATTGCCGTCTCCTGCCACAGTGAGTGAGGTGAGTCGTGCCTCGGTTGAGGAGAGAGCGTCGCCAACATGATGGACCATCATCGCTCGCGGTTATGCGAGAATAATGACCAAGGCTCCCTCCCGGACTGGTCCCTGCCGACAGTGTGCGCGAAGAGGCTCCATTGCCACTCGTAACCAATCGACGTTACGAAAAGAATTCCGACCACAACGCCAGCTCTCCAATCCGCAAGCTGCGCTTCAAGCTTACTGCGAGCATGAATCCTTGCGGTGCTGCTTGTACTAAGTCAGTCGCTTGTGCGGAAACAACCAGGCGCGGGCATCAAATCGTATTGACCTGTCCACTCGCATCGGTGCTGACCGTGACACAGACCGGGATCGTGGCCGACTCTCCTCAGGAACCCTTTCCATCATGGACTTACCTGAACAAATGACGCTAGATACGCCTTTTAAGAAATCCCGGCGCTCCCAATGCTTCAAAGCGCGCTTTCTCCTTCTAGACATTTTAGAGCGACTTGAGCCATGAGCACCGCATTGTCATCGGAAACAATCTTGACCGGCATGGCGTTTGACCAGCTCACCCTTCAAGACGGGCCTGATGCACCAAGCCTCGCCGACAAATTCGCTGCTATGTGCAGCGAGATGGAACTCTGTCTTCCTGGCTTGGACCAACGCTCCTTTGCCGCCATGCATTACCGCTTTGTCATTGACCTCTTCGACAACAACTTCACACTCGCAAGCGAGGGTCGCCTGCAGGATGGAGAGAGCCGCGAAGTGACTGTAGTGACCAATGACGAGCTTCGGCTGCTCGCATCTCAAGGAAAGCACCCGGACGGACTATTCAAGCTCTATCCATCTGATGAGACCGGCAGAGAATTGCAGGGAAAACACGCTGACGATCTGGCCTTTGACAATTTTGTGGAAACTTTGGATCTCGGATTTGGCCAGGGGCTCGTGTCTGTTCAGGACATGACACCTGTGCAGGGGAAGGCAGTCAACCGCCACAAAGCAGGTGACACGGCAGCATACTTGAGAGCACACCGGAACATGCGACTCTCTTCCGACCACTGGCCTCGGAATCTTCTTGACCTGGGTGGAAGAGTCCTGGGTGGCGTGGGCGGCGGTATACCAGAGGCTTTCCGGACCTGCCCGGAGACTTCATTACTGTCGCTATGCATTGCCCGGACCATGGTTGCCAACGATCTGCAATCCCTCGATAAAGACTCACACAAATACGAGTCTGGCATGAGCCCTTGTTGCTATTGGACTTTATGCGCACAGCGAGGCAGCTCTACCATGTGGCATGCCGACGTCCTTGGCGGTACGTGGATCCGATGCTTGAGTGGGATCAAGCTCTGGTTCATTTGCATCGGGCTCGACAAGGAGGAGCTCGAGGATTTTGCTAGGGCTGGCTCCGCTTGGTCTCCTCCGCCTCAGAAGGTCAGATGTGTAGTCTTGTATCCCGGCGAGATCTTGGCCATGCCGCCTGGTCAGATCTGGGTCCATGCCCCAGTCACATTGACGGATTGCCTGATGGACGGTGGGATGTACTGGACCGTAAGTCGCGCTGAGTCACTGCTTGATAGCCTTGAGTATATCATAGAGCATTACGAGACAGTCACGAACGAGGATCCACACCAAGATTTGGTGGCAGTGCTGGATCAACTGCTCTGCGTCTTGCAAGCATTGGCAGACACTAGAGATGACATCGATATGACCACCATCCGCACCAGGGTCAATGAAGTCCAAGATCTCCACCTGCGGACAATGCCAGCCCGCACGAGGAAGCGACCACTGAAACAATCAAACAAGCGTAGGGCTCAGCGTGCTTGACTCGGCCACAAGAGAGCTCACTGATAGGTCTCTTCACAGGGGTTGGTGCAATCGGGCGATGATGGAAAACCATTACGGCCAATACTCGCGCACGCACACTATCTAATGGATGACACAGCGTATTGTGAGAGTCATTCAGAGTCTCACAGTTCCCGAGAAGGGGTTTCAACCGATGAGCTCATCGGGATTTCACATCACGAAAGTACTTTAATAACTTCTCGTTCAATTCAATTCAATAGATTCCTGACGAGAGACGGTGGACAGGTGAGTACTGTGAGTCCCACCAATCAATTAAATGAGCAATGAAGTCAAGGACAAGGTTGAGGAGAAGCGACGCCGCAACCGCCTCGCACAAAGAGAGTTTAGGAAAAGATCGAAGAAGAAGTCTCAGGAGAGGGAAGATGAGATCACAAAGCTCAGATTACTGCTGAGTCTGGGTACCTGCTCCTCAGCCAGCAGCCCCCCGGATCCGGACTCGGTAGGCTCGACTGGTATCGACACGCCACAATCGAACGGGATATCCGCCTTCGACGACTCGGTCGTCCCGATCAGGGACGCGGGCACTCCGTCAACAGATCTCAGCCTTGCATTGGTACAGAATGACCCCGGGTGGAATTTCACAGAGGAATTCTTCCCGGCGGATCTGCTCGAGGGCCGTGACAACAGCGCGATACCCGGTGGTAGCGTTATTGACGTTTTCTCTCCTATGGAGCAGGACAGGAGTACTCGAGATCTTGGACGAGACTCCGTCGAGCCTGCGGTCGAGGTCATGTCCAACCATCCTGACTGGGGAGTCATTGAGGCTCAAGAGACCATAGACAGCCAGAACATGAAAATCACCCCCTCTCCCTGTTTGAGTGGCCCGGCAATGCATTCAGAAGGCAGCGGATCGGGCTGCGACTTTGGCCAGATTAATAACGCTGGCATGAATCAAAACGTCAATGGCCCGCTTGGTGAAACAGTCCCGCGCGCATTCGGCGCACCTGCTTGGCCGGCTACAGGTGCTGATCACCTGATGCTGGACTACGGTCAACAAGCAAACACATCAGTCGGGCCGAACTTCATGTACCGAGCTCGCCTAACCGACAGGCTGCTCCTGGTATCGGACTTTATAGGCTATCTGGCGCGGAAAGTAGAAGACGGTATAATGCCCGCGCCGCTCGCCGCACCTACCCAGTTATACGCATCAAGATTGGGTGGCGGTGGGAACATCTGGCCCGGCCATGACATGTTCTGAGCTTTCGTCGAAGACGAGAAGAGTATCACGAGAAAGATTGCGCACTAGATGGCAGAGTGGAACAGGCGCTCAAGCGCGATGTATCAAGGTGACGATAAAGATGTCTTTTTCCATTTTATTCTTCAGTCGAATCGTGTCTATACTCGATCTCATAGGTGCCACTTTTCGACCACCTGTCTAGACATGCCAGACTCACGACGATACTGAAATGATTCGCTGTGGCGCTGCAATTGTCTTCATCCCGAGACCAGCAGCGTTGCCGGCTCCATAACCACGGCCACCAACGACACCTTTGCCCTGTCCGTGCCTTCATTCGATGTCGTAGAAGCGGGCAACGCGGGACTGTGCACAGATGGAGCAGACAGGTCTGCGTTGGGCCTGAAGTTCAGGTAGTGGGACCATTGCACGTCAACCATCTGTGTATAATTTCAAGAGTGCCAAGATGAGGGACTCGGACAGCAAAAGCTGCACATGTGTGGCAGGGTGCATCGCTCGACCGGAGCGGACGCCGGACACGGTGCAAAGCAGGGCGGCAAAGGAGTCCGCCGGCCTGAAGCAAACCCAAGACCAAAATTGACCGCCTGTAGATACTGTGCAGATGAGAGGAGACCAGCGAGATGACAGAGATCATACCACGGTCGGGGGTGGGCGTAGGCACCCGATGTGAAGAATCGCATCACGCAACAGCGAGGAAGTGTGTGTCGGAGTCGTCGACGGATCAGCACGTCAGATGAGAACAAGTATGGACAAGGTGGATTGTCGGAGTCATCCATCGCGAGAAGCCCACCGCCATCGACAAATGGAATGGCTGTGTCCTCATGTGACAGGGCTCAACAGCGGCGGCGAGGGGCCAGTCGGTGCGGTCTGCCTTGGACGGACCAATCAAGGTCGAGTTGGCAGGAGTCCCGATCTCTGACATCCTCACCGCTGACGCAAAAGCTGGCCAAGGTCGCGATGCCACAAACATAGACCGTGTGCCTCGCTCTATCTACCGTTTCATGCGCTTGCGCCTTGCGACTGGCTGGGCTCCGTCGCGACAAATTATGCCAGCCCTCGATTTGCACGCGATCGAGTATTGCTCTCGGCCGGCCACCGCCATAACGCTCCCGGGCCCAAACCTCTGTGTGGAAGATGGGGTCGTCGTTGGCTTGGAACTGCTATGAGCCGGCTCTGCTAGAAGTCGTCGTAGACGGCTGCATCGCTTTTGGACCTATGGACCACTTGTACGATTCAGTGCCCGAGTCATCGAACGTACAACAGATATGGGACTGCCTGTTGGACCGGATCGAAGAGACCCCCGATCAGCAGGAGTCCTGGCTCCTCGAATACTTGGTCGGATGCTTATTCAACTTTGAACCCGGTCAGAAGCCAGCCCGGGACAGGATCTCTACACAACACCGGTCGCACATGAGGCGGATCGCCGACCTCGTGAATGCGGTGTTCCAGAGTGTTGCTTTGGAGATCAGTGGACTGCTTCAGTATGGAGGGTTGAGCGGATTCGGTCATGAGCTCGATTATGGTGCGTTTTTGATACACAAAAGCTTCGCTGTTGCCTCGACCCGCGGCTCCATGCGACCTTTTGTGAACGTGGGAGCGCAGAAGGAGCACACCAAGGTCTTCGCCGAAGATGTGTGCAGGTTCTTTGCTGCGGGTATCAGAACGAGAAGGATAGCATTGCTCGGCAACAACCCTCGCTATTTCGATCCATATCACTTCTTGGCTCTGAAACTAGGCATCAGGTACGTTCAGCAAAGTCTTCACAATATGATCTTGGCTGATTGGTCCAGTACGACATCGTTGATGAACAGCCTCGGCATGAATGCCTTGACCGACGGATTGAAGGATTTTATCGGGTCTGACAGCAGAGCTCAATATGCTTTGCAGGACTCATTATCGCCGGTTCCCCATTGGCACAGCCAAATGGACGATGCCGAAGCAGAACGGACCCTTTACCACCCCCCTTCCGCACATTGCCTGCTCACAAACGATCCGTACCAAACTCTTGCGGAGGACACTTTCCACATCGAGCATCCGACGGCCTTGCCGATGGACCATCTCATATCGCTGCCACCAAGCCCGAGCTTCATCGAAGATCAGGAATTCATTGATCGGTATCTAAAGGACACGTTTGGGGCACATCATCCTTTCCAAGGAGACTTTTTGACATACCCTATATATTCCTCGCCCTGACCCTAGTCGCGCGGAGCGGTCACATCGTGCTTGCCAAAGGCGTCCGCTCTGCAGCCTTTGAGACAATTGACCGTGACCTCTCCATCTTTCTCCTCCACAAAATACCATGCCGTTATCTGAAAGCGGCAGCCGTCGAATCTTTGTTCCCATTCATCTCGTGGTAGAACCTCGGTCCTTGTGCCCTGCATCCCCAGCAACTCGCTCTCGATTTGCATGGCCCCCGGAGGCAAGCTGCCCTTCCGGCAGATTCCTATGTATCCATCCAGGCCCCATTGTCTCGCTGCGTGACACGTCTCTTGCACGAACGCATGGGGTAGTCCTAGGGCGAATGATCCCCGATGAAATTCGTACGGATATATATGGCCGTGCAGGACATGGTAGGAGTAAGGGACCAGCTGCTCGTTCATTTGTCGGGGGCGACACTCCACAATTGAGTCATCGAACGTCTCATGCACCATGACCTGGCCCTCGTCCAGTGCACAATGCCGGTGGGGGACGGCGAGCGCAAAATCCCCGTGCACGCCGTGCTTGACGAAGATCTCACCGAGAGCGGCGAGATGGTTGTCCAAGCGAGAGGTGGCCCGTTGTTCCAGCAGGGGGAGCTGGTTGTATGCTTTGGTGCCGCTCGTCATGGTGCGGATGTTGTCGAGTGCGTCCCGCGAATGCGAATTCCGCGAGAGGGGCTGACGGCCAGCAAATTGGTCGTGTCATCGGTGAGATTCCAGGTCGGGAATTTTATCTATCCCTTGAGATCATGGCTTGTGCGGCTCTCCAGGAACTCTGCAACCTCATCGATCGCCCGCACTATGCGCTGAGCTCCGCTTCAAGGCATCGTCCGCGGCCACTTGGCGAAGGCCGATCATGAATCTCATTGAGCACCTTCCCTTACATTTTCACTCACCTTGAAAAGAGCGCAATGCCGCTCCCTGCAATCCCTCCGACTTTCCCGCAAGAGAAGGACCCTTGGCCGCGAGAGCGTCAAGATGAGCTCGCGAGCGCCGCAATCTCCATTGGCGATCAATTGAGAGATCTCGGGCTCGATTGCTGGGCAGCTCTCCTGCAGCGGACTTGGCTAGAACGGACGTCGGAAAAGCATGATCATCTACTCGAACGACTGAAAGACATCCTCAAAGCGCATCGACGAAGGCGTCTACTTGTCCAAACCCACGCATGCGCCGTCTCTGACGCCGCGCAAGAAGATGGCACGCTCATGCACCAGCTCGACTCTTTCCTCGACGATGTCTGGGAGCCGTCCGAATTCGGCCACATAAGAGCACAGCTTCGAGAGACCGAGCCACTCGCCGTCTACACTACAGGGCCGGAGAAAGAGTTGTGGTGGTACCATATCTTGAACATGAAGCAGCCCGAAGAAGTGATCGCTTTTGTGATTGACTATCTCGTGAAGGCCGGGCTTGACAACATCTACGCTTTGGTCGGCCAGGATCCTCCTCGCGCGAGCGAGAAGGTCATCAAGTCGCACGCCGTCGTTAGGTTTCTCCCGAGACAGAAGGCCCAAAGGTATTCATGGAGAGGGGACCGTTACGAAGATGTCTGTGTCTTCATCGCAATGGACCTTTGGGACAAGTCAAACGGATGTTGCTTGGATGTACAAGTCCTACCCGGCCAGCATTTGGTCATTATGGGATCCCAAGTCATGACCTGGCCCTGTAACGGGATGGCGCATGTAATCGCGGTAGCTCTTCAAGGCGGCACACCCAAGCCGCGAAAGAACATCCAACAAACGTAAATGCTTGTCAAACATGGATATTGCAGTGGTCCTGTCTGGCTGCTAGAAGTATCTGCTCCTATTATTCGGTTCCCCACCGTTTCGTTCTGATTGCCCTTGAATTCTTCGCCAGTGTGGCTGACATCGCGGTCGAAGCTTTGCGTCCATTGCCAACCACGAGTACACATCTATTACTAGACATCTCAAGGTGAGCGTACGGGGCATATGAACCATTGGCTGTAGCCAACTTCCCGTGCCGACCTCCGGAATGAAATGCCTTGCTGCAAGACTGACCCTTCTCTCCCTTTCCCTCGCCGACCACCACCGTCGAGAGAAACTTGCATCATCGTGCAATCCGTGCATCCTTTCGCTATAAGTTGTCTGTGTTCAGGCAGGGTAATGCTTACTGCTATCATACGACAATTCCTTGAAGAAGGATCGAGGCGGCGCTGGCCTATCGATGGGATCAAGGAGGACTCACGGCTGGTGATCGAATCCCGAGCGTTCAGCCGTGTGGTGCGATGCTGATCTGGGCAGAGTTCGGGCAGGGTTCCGCAAGAGGTCGCTGGATGTGATACGCAAATCGAGTCTTGGGGCTGGCAGATAATAGGTGTCAGAGCGCATCGGCATCGACCCACTTCGGCCACCTTCAGCAGCCAAGTCTGTTGGTGTTCAAAGATGCAATTCGTCCTCACCACACCATATCGCCCCCAGCAGGACAGAACCGGAGAGCGTGGCACGGTCATGTTATGCCTGCCTTTTGGTCTCGAGGTGCCTGATGTGCGAGTCGACATTTCGCAGCGGAGTGTTGGGACTGAGAGGTATAGTGGTCGGCGCCCTATTGTACTCATGAGCAAAGGCAACAACTTCTTCTACGACGGTTTAGGGTCTTGTCATGTTCATGACGGAGGCTCCCGCCTCTGGCGAATGATTTGGCTGTTATCGTCGACGCCTGGAGCAGGAGGGAGCTAGTGCCTTGAAAGCCCGACGATATCGATCCTTATTGAGCAGAGCATCTGAACGATCATGAGCGCAACAGGACGCGAGCGCCGCGCATTGGGTCGATACGCTTCCCCAGTTATATATCAGATACCACATCTTGCACCTGATCAGTCTCGTTCCAGGCTTTTCGGCCAGCGTGATCCCTGCCATCTCTTGACCGGTTCCGCGAGTGATGCGCATTGCAGGAGAAGTAGGCGTGGATAGGGCAAGACAGGCGCGGAGGAGATAGTCGAGTGACCAGCCCATAGCTCGTCATCACCCCGGAAAGTATTGGTGTTGTTTTGATCTGTTGCAGAAGGGAGGTCAGCATCTAAGTTTCGACGCCAGGCACCAATAAATACACCTACTGCTCAGCTTGTGATGACGCAACTTCCTTGCACGCTCTGCTACAATTGCATACTGCCTCCTGCTGTAGCTGAGCCGATGCAGAGGTCGGAGCGAGACGGTCATCAGGGCGGACGGTGCGATCATTTTGCTTGGCGTGCTGTACCCCGCTCTTCCGCCAAAGCCCGACCACATCACCACTTGCCAGCAACTCAGAAAGTTCGAGGCGATGCTGCATAGCGCATCTTCCCAACAAACGATATGTATCTAGCGTTGCAGGCACGACGTCCGTGGGATGTGTTTTTAGGGGCTTATGGCAGCTCCACGCCTGAGCAAGCGGCCTCTCACGGCCCTGTTTTCTGACAACAGGAAGACATGGACAGTTGAGAAGTTCCAGCCCTAGTAATAGCTAGAAAGTCAATATATATTTTATTAAGGCATGTATTATTATTCAAAAATTGCTAAGGATGCTTGAAGCCTCCACTATCATGCTCCATCTCTATGATCGTGTAGAGAAGTATTACCGGCTATATCTACAAGGTGTTGTCAATAGGGTCTGCGAGGTGTCGTGAGATCGGACAATTGTTGGTGGAGTTCGTAGACAATCGAAAGTGACAGCAGGTCTGCCGGCCATGGATCGAGCACGGCATGAGTGGCCTCTGTATGCAGCCACTGTGCTCTTATTCATCGATAGCACACAAATTTTCTACTTTGGTGAACGTGTCCTGCCATTGGTTGCGTGCGCCGGCCCCGCCTCGGATGCCTTTAGGAAGCAGTCGCAAAAGACACATGAGATCAGTCACAGGATGGTTCACTGTATCACTGGGGCATTCGCGCGCACTATTATTGTAAAAAAATTTGCCCCATCTATCTCGATGTCGCGCACTGTCTTTAAGACCCGGCTGTGCTCCATGCGCGTGGCCCAGCTGGTGTGGTGGCCCTGTGCGGCCAAATTTTTTATGTTAACCACTCCCCCGCCCAAACAGACTCTGCCTGGGCAGCGGCTGGGAAATGGTGCGTGATTCCCCCCACTCCTGCGCCCCATGATCGGCCGGTAATATTGGGCCATTTGCGCTATCCGGACCAGCATCATTCAGTCCAAGCTCGGTGGCCCCAGGAGCAGTATTGCTAGCGAACGCTAGCCATATACTCGACCAGTCATAAAATGTTCTGTCTGCATCGTAACTGATCTTGGAAGTCCCAGCAGCGAGTCCTCCTCGTTCGATCTCCTGCCAACTGGATGCTCTGATCCTGACTCACGAGTCCGAACACAACGATGGCATCCCACAGATATTGCTTTACGTTAGCCATGCACTGGCCCGTTCCACTGCAGCGATGAACTGGTCTCCTGCGCCACGTGAGACTAAAGTGCAAGTCTTCGCTCCAGCAGAGTCGTCGCAAGTGACACATGTACCACGGCCTGCAAGGATGTCCGGGCGAGTTGATTATCCA
The DNA here is from genome assembly GCA_000836255.1 of Dothideomycetidae sp. 11243. NCBI lineage: Eukaryota > Fungi > Ascomycota > Dothideomycetes > Dothideomycetidae sp. 11243. The sequence continues at coordinate 185,646 of DF938589.1, read as the reverse complement.
TCCCGAGGCGCCAGGCACACTCCCCACGATGCATTGTTGACATTTATTCAATTCAAGTACGGTGGGGCGCGTGTGGAGCAAGACTGGACCGCGCTCCCTCATCTCCTTCTTGTGTGTCGAGATGAGATTAGTACCGCTGCACGGTAGGGTAGACGGCGAGCTCTCAGGCCTTCAGGCCTCAGTGCTCGCCAGAGCGGACCACAGAGGTTGCAGATGCCGCAACGACGAGAGAAGTCCCCGCTGCACATTCAACGCTTTGTCCATTTGCGAAAAGAGGGTGTAGAGATGTCTCAAGTCAGCACGCCCGCATGTGTCAGGATGCAGATGCGGAGACGCGGGTCACTCAGCTTGGGCAGATCTCGGCAGAGACCCGACCAGCCAACAGTCAATGGAAGAAGCGTTTACGCTGGGCCTCGTTCCAAGACGAACTGATCCGCACTAGCGGCACTCCCCGACCTTAGGGCGGCTTTGTAGCCAGTGATGCACTCTTGTTGTGGAGCGTGGCGTCTTCCGCCCAACACAAGAGCCATTGCGTCGCTTTGCCCAGACCTGCCCGTTTCTGTCAAGATTTATTGACCACATCGACACCACCGAAGTCGCAAGGCCATCCGTCATCACCCGCCGGCCGCAAAATGCGCTTTCCCCATCGAATAGTAATCGCACGATCTTCCGCCGTCGAGCCTCCAGCAGCTACGGTCCCCGTCTTGGTACGTACTCTATCTCCGCTGCCTTTAGGCCCTGCTTTGCCGACATTCCACCTCGTCCGGCCGCCGCGTCGCCTCGCCGCGTCGCCGCCTCAGATACACGTCAATGGATTCCAGAATTCCGGCCGCTCTCGAGCCACTTCCTTCTCGAATTGATGAGACTGCGTGGAACGATGACATGGGACCGAAAACCTGGCTGGGGTCCCCGTAGGCATCGAGATTGAGCGGATCAAGAGACGGACGGTGGTGCCTTAATACAGTCAGTTTGCGGACATAGAAGTTGGGATGCGTCATCACTAATTGCGCCCCCGGGGTCGTCACTCCCTGCCAGCATCGACCTCCTACCACCAGCTCGCAAGTCCGGTCTTGTGGCATTGCGGACATTGTCCCCCTATGCACACTCCGACTCGAAGCCATCGCTTTCTGACTTATGCTTTCGCGTCTGAAGCATGATCTGGCTGGTTGCGGAGGCCTTGCTCACGAGCATCACTCTGACACTATTCTGTCCCGTCGGACAGGTGCTGAGGGTATTCACGCTATTTCCAGACTGTTCCGCGCCTGAATGAGCCATGACACCCGTGCCACGGTGTTCACTTCAATCACAGCGCTGCCCTGGTACCCTCTACAGTCTCCTTGTCTCACGAGGGTTAGGATGCACACTCGACACCAAGCCGACATCTACCGCTCTTCGCCAGCCAATGACTTCGAGATGTCGCTCTGCGCCAAGCTACCTGCTTCAGCCTACTATACAGCGAGTCTGCACCTTTGGCCTGACTCAAGCTTATAGGACCGTATGGCCCTTCTGGTCGCATGATTGCTCAACACTCAACCGAGGCTAAGTCACCCTCAGAGATTCCACGCCGTCACCACAGCAAACTCTGAGCGATGGTCTGTGTACCTATACCTCGTGCGATGATGGCGCATCCATAAAATGGCCAGCTACAACAAGGCCCGACCCCAACCAATTTTCGGCTCCTCCGTGCAAGCAAAGCCAACATCCGACTCGGGCAGCCATCACTGCTCGATCGAATCAGCAGACCAAATAGGAGACGACAGCTGACCCGGGCAGTGTCCAGTCCGGTGCAGCTAGTACTGCTCGTACAGATTCGAGGTGTCAAACAAGAGCCTGAAGCCCAAAGACGAAAAGAGTTGAAACGAATGCCGCACAGACAAACACGCTCCCATCGAAGACGACTTGCTTGCGCTTCACTCTTCTGCATCTCTGTGTGTCAATGCCAGGTCTGAGTCGCCGCTGGGACAGCACCGCTCCTTCCACAGCTGAGCATGTCGCTTATGCTTCCAGCATCTGATCAAATAACGCCTGCACATGCCGAGAACACAGTCCTGTTTTTGGCATCGAACAAGTTGCACTGCATTACGCCTTGAGATCCCAAGCATTGATTCATCCCAGAATGTATGTCAATTCCGACTAACGGGAGCAACTGCTGCAGGTATTGTCTCAGCTTGTGGTCCAGCCGATTGAGTCCATATGGGCAGATTGGGTGCGGCCCAACCCGGCGGCGCTATAAGCAAGTACGCCTCTGTCAGCCATGCCTCTTTGGATCCCAGCCGCCACAGACCAGCCAGCTCGCTCTCATCGAAGCAGTTCCTATAAAGACCATTGGATTGCAAACAGGTGCATGCTGACCACCTGCCCCCCCGGTCAGAGCTTGACTTTCTCGAGCTCCAGCTCATGTTCGAGTATTGACCTGACGTCGCATGACTTGCTCGTTTCAAAGTCAGATGTCCACCATTGCTTCGAGGAGCTGGGGCAGCACGTAGGTACTGGTCGTTGTTCACATATGCGGACTATCCAAGGTAAAAGCCTTTCCCTAAACATACGTACGGGCGCAAGTGCATCGACTCCTCGTCAGGAACAGATTCCAGAGTAGCTTCGCGCCAGCTCGTATTATAATTGATTGTTCATACAAGCTCATTGCATCACACATGCTTCACTACATGATTCGGCGGCTTTTGAGTAGTGCGGTAGCAGCGGACCACAGCACCGGTCGCACCGCCATGCGCCTGAGCTCGTCAAAGCGAATCGCTTGCGCCACTGGTATCAGCAATCGTCGAACCTGGTGCTCTGCGGATGCGCATCACTCCAGCCTCTGCTTTGCTCACTTTTGACTGTAGCATTTCATCCTTCCGTGTGTCCCCCTCGTGCCCTGTCTCCTCTCCCATCACCTTAAGGCCATTGCCCGCATCGACTAGTCTTTCCAAGAAGACGAGCGAGCACATGCCGCTAGCCTTACAGAGTGCGCTATCTGTTCGCTCGAGACCGCCGCTTTATTCACTTCATCCACTTCTGGTTGGTGACCGGTAGCAGCTCACTTGAGGTTCTTCATGTCCCGCAAAACCCTGAAAGCAGTCATCGGCCCGCTACTCTCCCTACACGACCGACAATTGCTCGGCTTCGATCCCGTCGTCGGCACGCAAATGAGAGCGAAGGTTATCGAGAACCAGACGTCTATGCACTTGTCTCCGCTTGGAAAAGATCCGACGACAACGATGGCGGCTGCTGAATAGTCCGCGCCAGGATACCAATCCGGACAATATGCACGATACAATAGCCAGTCAGCGGAGGACGCGAAACGACAATATAGTAGCTAGACGACGAGGTCGCCGTCCACCTCGCCAGATTCTCCTCGTGCACGTGTCCAAAGCTGCGAGCTGTCGACAATCAATAATACTCTATTTTTCCTCCACTTAGTCGAGCTGTCCACTGGAGAGGATCGCTGTATTCGGGCATCTAGCTTGCCGAAAAGCCGGGCCGATTCTGCGGCACCTGCGGTAGCTACAGCATGCATTTCGACCTTGACCATGTGCGCCCATCGGACGGACAGTAGCGCCATAATTCCCCAGACTTTGGAAGCGACCATGGCCTGAAACTCTCCGATCTTGGTCCTCGGTGTCCACATGCCAGGCTATTCTGCTTTCAGTCCTTGTCCCGTGACGTTGCACGACGTCGGATTTCGTGCTCGGAGTCATTCACCTGGCCAAGTGGCCGACCTAGAGATTGAATTCTGACACCGAACAAGATCTTCTGACATGGCGCAAGATCATCAAGCCAAGAGTGAGCGGTAGGTCAGACGCAGATCTTGACGGTGGCCTTCTGATGACTGGCGATTGCGGCCACTGGCCGTACCGAGAAGGACCGCGGAAAGGGCTGGAGACATGGTGTACGTATATGTGTGAATAGCGAATCGCAAGGAGCTTATCGTGGGCTGCATGTGGTGTGCGGACAGGTATTACGGCACTTCAAAGACGCCTGGATTCAACGTGAAGCGCCTCGCCGCTCAGGATAAGCCATCAAACAGGGTAATCCGACTTGAAAGATCTCTCGGCTCAAGCAATGATCAGACTCTTGATCCTTACCAGCGATTGGGTGCTGCGGCTTTTGGACTACGTTCTTCGCACGAGGCATGACTGTTCACGTACAATGCACTTGTCAATGCACTTTTCCGTGCCGCTCCACGTGAGGGCCGGTCAGACGGGTGACAAGACGCAGGTGCAATCCGATCGCAGGCATTGTGCGCACGGGTACCTTGCCGGCCCAACAGCCAGCACTGCAGAACGCCCATAGGTACATTACCATCACCGCCAGACACACTTATCATCGAGATACCGCCGCGTTTGGTGCATCGCGTCATCACATCCATCCAGCCTGCTTCATACTATGTCTCGGTCCTCTTGTGGTCACCACGGGCATTGACATTCGACCATTTGTATAAAGAGACACCATGGAAGCGTGGCCGAGTGTCCGGACTGCCACTTGGGATTGCTGGCCGGCCATTTCAGCCATCATTTCCTCCTGCATGACCGCTTGTCACACAAAAGGGAGTGCCGGAACCTGGGAAGTCTTATCACCACGTATCGACATTGTCCATCGAGAGGCTGAGCGGAGCAAGAGTATCGCCCCTCCCGCGACACACCACCCGACATACGTGGTTTCATCACTGCCGAGTGCAATTATATAGCTATGGCGGGACTGTGTTTGACACACGGACAATACTGCAGGGCTATCTATGAGTTTTGATAGTAGTGGAGTCTCCCACCTGATAGATTGATAACGTATATCCATCAATGAAGCCCTTCGCGATTGAATCGGCAACCCGTTCAGTCCAATCTCCCCCGAATTCTACCTTGTGCAGACTGTGAAATTGCTGGCCATGCGGCACCACATACGCGTCGTGTCTTCGGACTCTTGATCTGCCTTGTCCCACCGCGAACGGCGATGAGCAGAGCTGTATTAGTGTGCCGGTACTAGCATGAAGACTGTGGCAAGCTAATTGACTCCATTGCCTCATAGTTGTAGGCTATTCGCAGTGAGGATACTCAGGACAAGGATCAATGCAAGCATCGGCACTGCAAGCAGACTACCTGTGGCAGCGAGAAAAGTATATCTGTCGACACCATGTCCTGTCATGGCTGCAATGCTGACTTTCCTATGTGCCTCCCACAAAATGCTACCTAGGCTATAGACTCGGGCGTCTATCAGTTGTTCCCTCGTCCAGCAGCCACGAGCACGGCATGGTGGCAGTCCTTCCATGGTCAGTAGCTCCGTCCACCCAGGAACGGAAGACTCCGTCCTCAGGAGTGCAGGACATGGGTTTTAAAGCGGCGTATTATAACCCTACGGAGCATTTCGCGCTCTAGAATCCTCCCAGACTCAAACGAAAGGACCGAATAGCGCACTGCACCCACGACACCGCGGAGGCGGAGAAGAAAACATACGCCGGCTCGAGTGACTAAAAGTGACCAATTGTCACTCTGGACTCTAGCGGAGGATACAAACTCTTGTTCAATGATCATCTGGCCTGAAGTGTTGCTGCTTTATAATATCTCCATTCAGTTGGCGGACAGTAGACCAAGTGTTGTCAAGAACGCATTGTTCTCACCCTGCTGTTATGGCTGCGACAGTTTCCTGCACCCCAGACGTGGGCTAGAGCTATCGGCCAATCCGTCTCTGTTGTCGATTTGTGTTGTCTCTGCTGGCTGTATAGGTTCCATTGCAAACAAGATACTGGTTGAGCTGAGTGCCTGGATAGATCCGGGTAGACTTAAGACACCTGGCAGGAACCACGTCTCAACATTAGGACCTAGTGGCGTCGAGTCGAAGTGGCCCACATCTTCTGATGAAGACTACATTGGATCATGCGGCACCCTGCACCTAGGACTCCGCATGCTTTTTTATTTACAGACCATGTTCCTCTGACAGGGGTGCTATGACGTTCTCGCCTCGCCGCCACATGTCCATGTCTATGTCTAGGCACCAACAGGCTTCCCGGAATAGGTCGAGTGGACGAAGCGTGAGCAGATGGCGTTAGACTGGGTCCTCGGCAGTATCGTGCTGGCTTGTGTAGAGACTGGCTTTGAGCTCTTGGTTGGCGTATGGTGTCCTCGGTAGTGTCGTGTTGGCTTGTAAGAGACTGGCTTTGAGCTCTTCGTTGGCGTGCTGTGTCCTCGGTAGTGTCGTGTTGGCTGGTGTGGAGATTGGCTTTCCAATTTCTGTTGGCGTGCTGTGTTGATTGCATAGAACGGAGAGAACCATCGTACAAGGAGTGGCGGCTCTGCGCTCGAGCCAGGCCACCTGGGCGATGATGCCTTGTCGAATATGAGCACAGCGTAGCATTTGTCCGGTGCCTTGGTCGACCAGTTGATGCACAAATGATGAACTCTGGGGATGCTGAGGATGTTGCACACCACCATCGTGTCCACCACTTGTGAGCATCATTCAAAAGCATCACCGCGGATTGACATCAGGAGAGGCCGGCAGCTAGAAGTGCTGGCTGAGAGAAAAGTCGACAGAGAGGTCTCGGGAGAGGGATCAACCGCGAGAGGTGGAAGGGGCCCCTAGGGGAAGCAGCGATAGGCAGCCGACAACTAGACACCTCAAGCTCCGCTGTGGGCGGAGCGGACCTCCTTCGGCATCCGAATGCGGTCTGTCTCTGTTATCCTGAAAGGGAAAGCATGGGAGTGTGGAATATATGGCTTGTGATGTCTTGGTTGATGTCGTAAGAGGGCGGAGCATCGAAACAGAGGAAGGGGGGCGGACAGCAGAAGATGAAAGCATTGAGAAGTGGTGGACCATTGCAGGAGCCTCGAAGCCCGCTGCTGGCTGTAGAGTGCTTTGGCGGGTTCCGAAGAAGTACATTGGCATGTCTCGGCGGCCGGCGCGTGGGAGAATGGGGCTGTGGTAGTGGACGCGTACTTGTCCTCAATGGCAAGCTGCTGTCGCCATATCTCTTATGATGTGGAAGTGAAGCGCCCCTTTGCTTTGACACTGCAGAACGGACGTATGTCGTCGTCCAGACAGTAGCGATGCAATGACCAGGTCGCTCAGTCGTTGTGGAGAGAAGTCATGGCACCTGTGTGGGATACAGAGATGTGGCCATTAAGTTCCCATTAACCATACCATTACTACCAAGAGATGTAAATCCGTAGAGCACCGATATGTAGTCTGAAGCGATGATTATGACGCCTCACAATGCATCGTGCCTTTGTGCAGGTCGGCGGGATCACTACGAAGCTGACCTTCAGTGATGGAAACGGCAAAGATGGGTCAGACCTGTCTCTGAGTCGAAGCTGGTCGTAGCTGGGCGTCGCTGTTGAGCAACAGGTTCCAGTCTAGAGACAGGATCGAACCCTTCTCCGACTGAGGCGTGAAGTTCGTTCATGCCCGTCGTCAGACTAGAGTATGACGCAGGGTGCGAGGCGCAGCCTACGGCTATCCCGCTCTATCGTGATACTGTGTTGTAAGCTCGCTCTAGCAGATATTGCATGAGAAGATGACTCATCCTTCGAGCTTATCAGAGGTGCGGCATGGGGGTCTTGTGCTCTTCGTCTCGTCGTCGAGGAGATGTAGAGATGCGTGCATGTGGCCGGCGTCGAATCGGCAAACAGGGAGAGTTTTGTACCCGATTGACCATGTGGAAGGACATCATCCTGTATGGTGGACTAGGAGGAGCACATTGTAGTGAACAGATCCATAAGGACAAGCCGATTAAGGTTGGTAGTGCGCTGATGCGAACTCTGCAAACCGGTGAGGCATCTTAGGACTGGCTGAATCATCGACAAAGAAGTCGAGGGAAGGATGTAAGGCGGAGACGCGCGAATGTGCGAGCCTGAGAGGGGGATTCCCTGCGAAATGAAATTAGTGCAGGCTAGGCCGAAGGACGTCAATCAGCGGAGCAGAAAGGAAAGTTGACGCACTCATGGTAGCGTGGACAGCTCGACCAGAAGAAGACGGCCATGATGGAGCTGGGTTGGACGGCTATGCAAAAGACCGCTCGTGATGACAGAAAGCGGCAGAGCCGGCGGTGTCGCAGTGTTTCTCGAAGCAGTCATGTCGAATTGGTAGGTAACGAAGTCAATGGTGACGTGCAAGATGGGGACAATGACCGGAAAGATGTCAGATTTTGACGCGCCGGATTAAGGCAGCGTGTGGGCAATGGATAAATTAAGACGGAGATGTAGGGATCGCGACTCTCGTCTGCGTCGCATCCATGCTCGGCGACGAAGCTACCACCACAGGCACGAAGCCGTTGACGGGTCGCATGATTCATGAAGCAGGAGCAGGTGACATCGCCTCATACTCGCTATTCACAGTAGAATCTCCAATTCATTGCGTCTATGTGTCGTCCATAGCTTTTATACATGCAGCCGCAATCCCGCAGGCATCTTCCGTTGCCGCCAACTTCGGCCCGATCTTCACAGGCTCTCGAGCCTGTTGGGATACCAATGCGCCACGTAATGCTTCCTACAGGACGCCAGACCAAGCGTTTCGGCGAGCATTTTGTCCGCTGATTCAAGGAACAGAAGGAGGAGTGAGGAGGGGACGTGTCTGTATTGCTTGCAAGACGTCCAGCCATTCGTTGTCTGCCCCCAGCGCCCTTGTGAGCAGCGAGGGGAGCGACGAAGGATTTGCTCCGTTATTCTGGCCCTCGATTATATCGCGATGTGCTCCGATGTCTCCTAGCTCTTCTTGCCATTGCCGCAGGTCTTATTTCAACGAATGTGAGCGTGTCGGCCGTCCGGAATCTTTCGAGCCCTCGTATCATGCTGCTACACAGCCAGATCGGTTATTTGGCAGGAGCGCCGGCTAAGACGCCGGAAATTGTAGTGTCGCGGAAAGTCGGAGTGCCGCCGTTCAAGGGAGGTAAGGTCTTCTTGGCTCGCCGGGCCATCGTCGTGGCGCGTGTCGAAATGAGCGCGAAGGTTGCATCATAGAGGTTGCGCCACGCTTGAACTGATATGCCTGATGGTGTCGTGGGTGGTTCTCATTGCTGAAAACGGCCTGACAACCAGGACAGCATACGAGTCTTGCACGTTAAAGATTGCGGCGCAAGCCGGGAAGCTCCACCGCCCCTGGGCTGCGGGGTTGCGGGGACCGCCAATTCGCAGCAGCAGCTGACAACTGGGACGGCTTTCGAGCCAAGCAACCCCATACTTGCTTGATTCTGCCCAACCCGACGGGAAGTCCAACCGTTGCAATGACGGAACATGTGAGTGCCGCTGCCCTGGCGTACTTGGCTGTCTGCGTATGATGGTAATCCACGACGACCGAGGCTCTCTACGCTAGGCGTCATTCTCGCTCTCACAAGTTGAACCCTGCGGAGGATCTTGCTATATTAGGTGCCAGAGCTGATCACTTGGAATGGTGATCCGGTGCTCTTGCGTGGAGGGCGGCATGGTATGGAAATATGGCGGAGCACATGTCGGGCCGAAGTGGGAGGAGAGCTTGCGCGGAGTCGGATCAGATTGTCCTCTTGCCGTCTGAGCCATCAGGACCCACAATTGCTGGATGGAGGACGTGTAAAAGGAGGGCATACATGCCACACAAAGACTAGCGGCACTTTGCAAGTGCAGGGCGCTATTGATGCGTGCGCCCGTTTATTTGCGCCCGTGAGCCGATGTGGATACGCCGCTGGGCAGATTCACGTGAATGCATGAGATCTGTTTTCTGCAAGAGCCTGCGCAATATCCCAGCACAAGCATAGAGTGGCGTGCATGTCAACGGTAGACGGCATTGTGATCATCAAGTCCCAGCTGTATGGCTCTTTGGTTGATTTGACCGACACAGCCGGCGCCTGTCAGATAGATGGTGACCTTGCAAGTGACGCCGGGCCCCGCTGCCTCTGACCATGGCTGGCTTGACCGGGTCTCCATTATTTCTTGCCCGAGCCAAGTCAGCTTTGTGAGGTAAAGGCAGGGGAAGTCCCGCTTTTCGTGCCAGATCGGTGCCCTTGGAGCCCGGTGTCTTACCACTCCGGACGTCGAGTATGGGAATAACTGATTAACCGTAGTGAGAGTTTTTCCGATCGAATTTACCGTAATTGAGAAGGCTCGCCGCACCTGGAGATCGCACGGGGACGGTGTGCCTTCAAGCCCCGACAGCATCCGTGTCGGGGCAGCAGAGCTCGACTGCGAGGGTAGGCCCTATGACAGTTTATCACAAGGGGATGTCCAGGACTGAGTGCACAATTTCGAGGCATGCCTAGCTGAGCGGACGGCGGCTCGGTCGCTCTTGTTCCTGACTCCTCTAACGCTGCAGGTTGGTCCTGCCGTGTCATGGCCAGCGGGCGCGTCGGGCGGCCCGCTTGGCCACCGAGGCGAGTGCGGCAGCAGCTTTGCTCTGTAGCTGAAATTCAAGGTCCGACAGCACTAGGCGCTACGAGCTGGGCTGCCAAGTCCAAAACGCCTATCCAGACCTGAGAAATTCGTCAAGAAAGTCAGAACCGGGAAGACTACTTAAAATGACACTGAAGTGTAGTTCATCTGCGTCAATCGATTCACGCAGGACTGACAGCTATCCACATCAGAGCGCAAGCATGTTTGCCGCACCACTGTCTCCTCGTCGAGCTTTCCGCAGGCTAACCCCGCCGGTCGCGCCAGCGCTCTCATCAATCCCTCTCCGCGCGAACGCTGTTCTCTTGAGCAATCTCCCATGATCCACTGTCTCCGTTAGGCAGTCTAAGCGGCACCCTCTCCGAAAGTCTCTCCCTGGCTGCGGTCAACGCGGGTGCGCAGAGCCAGAAGCATGTCTTGGAGGAGCCTGGGCGATGTTGTGGAGAAAGAATGTATGCCTATACCTCGTCCTTCCTGGCCATAACCAGGCTAATTGCCATCTCCTTCCTGACCATAACCAGGCTGATTGCCATCTCCTTCCTGGCCATAACCAGGCTGATTGCCATCTCCGTCCGGCCAATGGCGATCCCTCTCATCAGCGACGCACGCGAAGCCCCCTCCGCGAATTACGAATGCTTCGCCGGGGCCTTGCTGGACGCGGACACGCACATCGTGTACGCTGGCAATTACTGTCGTTATTGATCCCTTCCCGTCACCCGAACTTGTCAGTCTGCCGCTCACATTTTCTGCAGGTCATGCATGCTCCTTTCCGGCTGTCACTGCCCGCCTGTTGCAAACTCCCACTGCCGCTTAAACCCCAACCGGAACGGTACAAATGTCAAAAGGTTGACCAAGCAATGCTGGGAATGCTGGGTTTGGCGGCGGAAAAGAGAAGGGGACACACTCTGATGATGAGTACAACCTCACCTTCAACCTGCCAAACGAGTTGCATAACCGGAGATGCGTTACTGAGCCGCGGAAGGCGAGCCAAATGACAACAGACGCCTTCGACAGAACCCGAATTTCAAGCCAACGCGCTGACCTGGCGAACTTGCGCGCTCGATGACGACTCTATTCACGAAAATGCAGCACTTGATTGCTGCGTAAGTGGCCTGTTGTGAAAGCACCAGGCCGAAGCAACAGATCTTTTGTGGTAGGGTAGTACTTTCCCATGCATCCAAAGGACTGTTGCTTGTGGGCACCTCCAATTTCGCAACAAGTACGAAATTGAATCTCACGAGCTTCGCACTGTCACTCCTTTCGAACTTGAGAGAGCCTTCGGCCTGGCAAGGGTCTGACGGACCTTGTTTCAGGACCGTGGAACCACAATGTCCGCAGCAACCCGGAGCTACCTTTGTTTGCACACGGCCTGTGTTCCGTACCCTCTGCGGAGTCGGCAGATAGTGCAGCCTATGGCCATGTCAACGTCTCTGTCGCACCCAGGTTCGCGCTCTCGATCAGGGTATGGGGCAAACTTTCAAATGCTTCCACGAATCAGTTGACCGCGCACTATGCCAGTTCTGGGGTCGGTCCGCAATCAATGGGATTTGACTCCACGACCATGACCTCTGCCACAATTGCGCCTGCGGCAGGCTTCATCCCGCAAGTGACGGCTCTAACGACGCTGGTGCTAGCGCTGATGCCGTCGCCGACTAAACGTTCGAACCCTTGGTGCCATCCGTGAAATCATTGTGAACCTGGCATGACGAGTGATTCAGCGACCAGGCGTACATCACCGGCAATGGCCTTGACAGCTGTACGCTCGATGTTGCCGAGAGTGTTCGAAAATTCCGTCAGGCGCATGAGGCACCGGCTGGTCCTGGAAAGATCTGACCTACAGCCTTCCTACTATCCTCCATATCGACTCATAGCCTCCCTTTCTCCCGTCGATGGCTCTCGCGTCCTCATCTTCCCTCCTATTAAGAAGCTTGCCGTCCAAAGCCACAACGGAGCCAGCGAATTCGGAAGACTATTTCGCATCAGAGACACCTGCACTCACAGTGGTGTGCCCCAAAGCCCTCAGAATTGCGATCTGGCTGACGGTGTCGAGATCTGCATCGCGTCTCAGACGCAATCAGTCGGACATATCTTATGCTCCGTCAATTGTCTTCGGGCGCTGCTTGACTGCCGCAGTCATTGTCTAGCACGTTCACGTGTGTCAGACCTGCCCCCATTCGGCCTGGAAGCTTGTCAACCATGAACACACATGCAAGCATTCTTCCCCTCGCCCTTTCCAAATAGGCGAGGCCTGCGCATCGCCAGGACTTCAAGCAGTCAGTATACCGGTGCTGTAAGTCTTCAGGTAGAGTTCTTTTCTATGTAGGATTTTCTATCGTCATATCCATCTACTTCGCCAAGCGTGTTCTGTTCGAGGCTCCACCGCGAGGGGCAAGCTCCTGCTTGGCCCGACGGCCGTAGTCTCTCCCTAGAGGCCGGGCGGGCCATTGAGCATTAAGGTAGCTCCTGTGACAACCGGCATGACTCTGCATTGTCATACTGCTGATCTAATTATGTACGATTACGTCTCCGATGGAGACTGCCAGACGCCAAGCAGCTGCTGCCAAGGCCGTGAGATTAATCGGAAGGCTGCGTTTCCACCAACCGACCGTTGTTCTCGTACTCTTCCCATTGTTGTTCCGTGGCTAGGCATTTCCATGGTCACACGACCAGACCTGCCGATCACACCCTTTGTCCCGACGCTGCCGCTGCAAGTCCTCTACCCGATGACGGGGCTGAGGGAGAATTTCCACAGAGACAACACAACGTCTTCGCTCCAGCCTGGAGCCGCGACTGACGCGAAATCTCCCCTCCCTCACGACACGCAGCTATATCATACATCCGGCGCGGAGCTACGACGATGGGATGTATCTGGGCGATCCCCGGCCTTGCGTTAACCAGCAGAACGAAAGTTTATCTAACGCCATATCATATACGTGTGCCATACGGGAGCGCAACAAACAACTGCTGCCACGAACACATTATCCTTTCAGCCTTGAGAATCACAGCATCCCGAAGCCGTTTGTGGCCGATGTATTCTGCTTTCAAATGACTGATGGATCCGTCCTTCGATACCTGCCGAGGAGTCGTGCCCTCTATGACGATGCACCAATTCTTGTTGGTGACCCAAGCCGTCAGTGCAGAGCCTTCCTTGAGTACCACGGATCCCGCGGGCAGTCTCCTATTGAATGATGAGCGCCCTCTTTGACAGCTGACCAGCTCTCCGAGAGGCCGTAGGGACATTGAGCTGCATCTCAAGACGGCGGACACCAGCAAGACACAGACCCAGACCAAAATCGAGACTAGTTGCTCTAGACGTGAAGCTTAATTGACACCTCCATGAAGCACACGTGCACGCCAATACGATGGTTTCAATAGTACTTTTCCGCCTTATACAGACGGAGAACGGTTTCGACAACCACAGGCACAATGATTGGTGTCATCGTGATTTCGTTCACGAGTTGGCTCGTGAAAGCGCCGGTCAAAGCTGCAGCGGTAAGAGAGGCCTGTAACACGCGCAGGCCGTGGACCGCTTGACGACACAATCGTGAGTATACCGCAAATCTCACTGCTTGCCAATACCCTGTAACCCGATGTATGGGCTATGAGCTATGTTACCGTGTCTGTCTGCAAGGCTTGTCCTGGTATCTCTCGCTCAATCTCTAATGGCATGAGTCTCAAAGACATCATGCCAATTCGCTGCTGTCTTCAATGCACATCCCTGAGGTCAACGCACAAAGATTCTCATCAGCAGCTGGCGCTATCTCTGCGGTATCCTGCCTTAATAGCTTATATCTTTTCAAAGCATGCAGAGAGCTGCATGCTGGCATCTGCCAGCACTCGTCAGCGCCCACCAGTCTCGCCTAGAATCACACATGCCTCGAGCTCCGGCGCTAGAGTCTGGGCAGCATCTTGGGAGGTAGTGATATCCTACCGACGAAGTCGACAAGGTGGCCGCATCTTCAGTAAGTAAGGAAAACAGAAGACCAGATGGTCGGTCATCAGAAATCTCGGCGTCAGAGTAGCATCATTCGCAGATGAGAGACGCTGCTCAGCACTGGCAGCACGTGGGCGCGACAGTGTCGAGACCCCTCAATCCCATCCGGAACATACTGCTCGGCCGCTTGCTCTTCTTCGTATCACTAGCGGCAGCTGATTTCGTCCATGCTTTAGTCGCCACTTTGCATGGACTAGCTTCCAGACCGCGCCAGTCGGAGTTGAACGACGGTCAGTCCCTGGATCGACATGAGAAGTCTCGTAAGCTCGACCGCAGGAACGTTGATCTTGTACAAATAGATTACCGGAAGTGTCAGTCGGAACTGCAGCGTGACTACACAGGCCTGGCACCCTGAGCGCCATCTGTGTCATGGTAAGCGGTATCGAAGGATCGTGATGTCGTAGTAGGAGATCCAGACAGGGATAGATGAGGGCGGAAGAGGCCACTACGCTCCAAATTGGAAGGATTGATGACAGAATAGGAAGGCAAGTTCGGTCTCCGACGCCGACAAGCGATTTCACTTTTCCTGGTTGTTCCGTTGGCGTTGGCGTCAGCCTCTCAGCGAAAGATTCCCTTCACGAAGCAGCACAGCGTTTAGCAGTCTCCAGCTGGCAGTACCTGAGCTTGGTCCATCGCCAGCCTTTGCTCTACCACCGCTGGTAGGCATCATAATCGCGTACGCCCTTGCGCCGCCGTTTTAATCTTCTACTCTCCCATCATTTCAGCGGAGCTTCCGCTATTGTGTGCAGCGTCCTACGACGATGCGATCATCTCCCTTTAATCTAACGCCGGTCTGATAGCACCGCAATTGACACAGAGGCCGTTGACGACACGGCTTACCTCATCTCGAGAGTCGGAGGCCGCTATTTACCTTCGCGCTGTGATCACGAGCCTCACAAACCTGCAAAGTCTCGGATTGTACGGCCATGATGCCAGAAAGTCCGCTTTTCGTACACAACTGCGCCGTCAATGGCGGTCACAGCGCGGCGCCGCCGCCACTGCAACAGCAGCACGAGCATGAGGTGCCTTTGCTGGGCATGCCGCACAGATGCCCCACTGCGGGCTCTATTAGCGACAGCTGTACAAGGCGAAACCGCGTTAGGAATCGTGGGAGAGTCACTCGCAGAAGACACGTGAATTCAGGCTTACCTTTCTTGCCACGCGATGCTTCTCCAGCAACCGGCACCCGTATCAGCGGAGGGATCCCTTTAGTTCGTGAGTGCATAGCCGTGTCGTCAGCTAGGCTCACGCGATCTCGGCAGCAACAGCTGGGAACAAATGGGACAGCAGGCCGTCTAACTCAAGCGGCGCCTTCACGGCCGGGCTCGATTTGAAAGCGATTACGCCCCTCGGCCACAAGAACGGGAGGACGTCACCGCCTCCACAGTCCGCTTACAACAAGGGCGTGATTTGTACAAGAGCGACCACGGCGCCGCAGCGGAATGCTGGCTGCTGACATTGTGTTTTCCCCCAGAAAGGATCCCGTCGTCCAACTCCAGGTGGACCAGAGAGGAAAGACATACTCAAGTTAGAGTGGGGTCGCAGCATCTGCTCTCAAGCGCCTCGACTGCCATCTTCCTAGCAAGAGATCTTGCCTCATGCCTTTCGTCGTTCACTGCGTTACATGGTTTCCATGTAAGAATTTAGTGGCAAGGGCGAACGGGGAACAGGCGCTACACCTGGACAAGGAGTCGATGGTATGACCATAAATCACGTCATGTAGGCCTTGTGTGGATGGACGGGGTTGCCTATCGGGTTGTATCTCTGCCAATCTGTAGGATGGACGTTCAGAATTATAACTTGGACAGAACCGTCCAGTCGCCCTGTATGTTGCTCCTTTACTGTCACCGCTTTGGTGCCCAACCCACCGATAATGTGCCAAGGCTATCTCACTGCCCCGCAGCGACCCCTCTCTACTCATCATCACCCGCACAATCCGGCCAGTCAGCGATGTAGTCATGCCCTCCATAACATTCTTATGTCTTTACAAGCGCAAAAGGACGGCCGGCACACGAAAGGCTCTGCGCTTCGATTGCATCGCGTGATACGCCACGGCGTAGGTGTCCTGGAGTATATGACGGTCCATACGACGACGTCAGCAGATGAGTGACAGTCATAAGATTCACTTGAGGGAAATGTTCTGCCATTGTAGAGTAGACTGCACGGTGTACCAGACTGGTGACAAGGACATGGCTTTCTAGAGGACATAGGCTATTGATTGATTCCCGAGCGGCTCTTCATTGCTTCCCGTTCCAAGTGCATGCCTCTTCGTCTCCTGATCAACCCGCTCGCGATCCAAAGAGTGCAGACTTCTTGATATCTCTACTACGTATCCACCATCTTGCCATTCTGCAGCTCTTTCGACTCTTTAGCCATTGAAGCTCTTTTGCCGAACTTGTGTGGCCGAGAGAGACATGGTGGGCAGCCAAGTCTGTCGGTAACAAGTCTATCAGATGACCTGGTAGAGACTGCCATGATAGAGCAGGATTGGGAGCAAGAGATTAGTTTTCCATATTGAAGGCCCGCTGCCTTGTCCCAACAGCCAAATGGTTTGATCCGCCAATTGCTATCGGTGACTTTCTTCCATAATATTGATATAATCTAAAAGACAACACAAGAGCTACATGCGTTCGTCTAGGGCCGATATTGGGTTTGAGTGTTTCACTCAGTCATCGACTATCTTCTTGTACTTCTTTTTGAAAACGGTGAGTCAATCTGGTTATCGCTGACACACAATGGACGACAGTCACTTCCCCGAATGTGCTACCGAGTCTCTCCCTAATCAACTGCATCATGCGAGCTGCGCTGCCTGCTCGGATGAGAATTATAGGAGAGGCGGCGCAAGACATGCGAAGATGCATATAGGAATGTAAGTGTCTCATCAGTAGCGAAGGTACATGAGACGCCTCTATGGATCGTGAACCATGATAATGAAGCTCTTAGCAGCGACCGAGGAGATCAGACTGTAGAGATGAAAGACTTTGACTGCTGAAGATTTGATCGCTGCCTGCAAGGCCCTAAAAGGTGAGATATATGCCGAATGCTTTCGACACTGTTTGGCGACATGCAGCGAGGTAAGTCCTCTATTCGCAATACGAGCCTTATTTACACTGTCTATGACATCGGACTCACATTTCGTGAGATCGCATCGGATTCCGCCTGAAGGCCTTGTTATCGCAGGCGCCCGAGCAGTGCAGCCAGGTGACAATGGCAGAGCCATTCAATCATCTCTGTTGCAGCCCAGTAATTCCTCGACAGCTCGGCGTCATCGGGTTCGGCTTATGCACGCCTCGATCGTGTGCATTCCTGCGTGGGTCCAGCCGCTCTGGCGGGGAGCTTGTCGCTTCACGCAAAATCGGAGGCGAGTACCGCGGACTGTGTGGTACCCTTGTTGTGGACCTGTCTGTTAAAGCGGTAGCCCTCGCCAGCGTGCACGTATATAGAGTTCTGACGGTCTGATCGTCCTGTGTAGAGACTACAAGTCTAATCAGCGTCGACTCGTGGTAAACGTCCTTTGATGTAAAGCTCGTTGTTGTGGGTCTCACCGAGGGTGGGTACGGCGTATCGTGTATCGGTCGTGAGGGACTAGGACGGAGCTTTACGATCCAATGTTCATGTTGCCGCTTTATCCGCTAGCCATCGGTCGTTCAATCTCACACGGCGTTGGAACAACTTGCCGGCTCAAGTGCTAGCGATACAGAGCTGAAGTCGAAGAACAGAACGCGCGAAACGCCGGCCTCCAACAGGAAGCTCTATCGATCAAGGAAGGCCATTCCCGTCTGCTGGGCGAAATGGAGGCGGAGCGAGCGGAAAGAGGCCAGTTGGTCGTCGCCGTAGATGAGATGCTCGCAAGACGATTCTTCGATTGAGCCCCTTAGGTTGTAGTCGAGGACTTTCGAGTAAAATTGCAGAATCACGGGTGCAGAACGCCGCTTGCTTTTGCAGTTTGCACACTTGGTCTTCTCGTGGACCTCATCTAGTCAGCACAGCTGCGGTGCCGTTGTAAAGTGGGATAACGGAAAGATGTAGAAGGCCATGCTAGGGATGAACGGCATAGCCAGGAAATAGGGCAAGTCGGTATTCGCCGTCTGCAAGGACCGCCCATCGACGTTGATAGAGATCTTATCTGCTGGGCAGTCGAATTGTGAGCTCAGAAACGTGCGGATATGCGTGTGTGGCTCATCCATGACTACATGGATCCAACATTGCGTGACGCAGCATTTCGGCTTGTATGGCTGGCTGAAGCATCGAATGGGCGCACTTCATGTCCGCCCTTGCTGTGAGGAACGACTAGCCCGGGATCCTTTCGATGGGGAGGTTCTTAAGATCAAGTTCTTCCAAGGAGCATAGGCGTCGTTGGACAGCTGTCGGATAGCGTAGCCGGGATCATGGATGAAGAGTTCTAGGCGATGGGTCGCACTTGGCAGGTGAGAACGCCGTGTCTTTTGTCTAGATGAGTAGTGCTCTCATCAGTGGAACAGCTCTGTACAGCCCCATTTCGTCCTGTACTGTGCTGGGACAGCTATTGGCGCAGCAAGGCTAGGTAAGGTATACCGAGTGTGACGTCACGTCTTCTAGTCAGGACTGACTATGTCATCTGAAGCGGCCACCATAACTTGTTCAGGCAGCATCTGGCCTGCCGTACGGGTCGGCATCCTACATGCTGATGCCTAGAAACGTCCCGCACCTTGAACTTCTGTGTTGGGGCTGGTAATGAATTCGAGACCTGGACTGTAGAACTGGATGCGTTTTTCAGCGATTGGAGCTGGTCTGCTTGAGGCAGTGAAGGGATTGACTGCTCTTGGCTTGTCTCCCAGCCAAGGACATGGCGGACTTGCTTCTTGCCGAACAGGAGTGGGCGGTCTGATTCGTTTAGGACAAGTTGGAGATGGGTCTGTGCGAGGGTAAGTAGACCGGATTGAGGCCCGCTTGAGCAGGTTGGCCACGGCAGGCTGCCCGATCGGTCGATCCATAGACTTCAGCACCGGTGACGACGACGGCGACGATGGCGACGATGGCGGGAATTGGGAGTGCGTGATCTAGGGAACGACAGCAATGAATCTTCGGACTAGATGAGGTGTCAGTGTCTGTTACTACAGCCGCGCAGAAACGCTCACCCAGAGAGGATACCGTAGCTCATCTTCTTGAGCTTCAATCTCGGCGCAGTGCAAGCGTGAAGCGCAGCGGAACGAAAGCTCAGGCGATGGTACGAAGCCTGCGGTGATCAATGTGTGGCGCGAGGGTCGAGTGGCGCAGGGGTCGAGTGGCGCAGCGAAGGTGGACGGGCGAAGCGGACGGGATGGACGGTAAAAGTATGGAAGAAAACCGCAGCGAGGAAGCGCAGAGAAGGGGCGGCTCAAGCAATATGACACCAATTTTGGAAGCACGGTCGGGCCCAACAAATTCCAAAGTAAGCGCGTTTGGCGGGTCACGTCTCGACAGCTGCCAAGTCATCTTGGAAACGAGTTCCCTCAGCGACCGGCCCGATACTCCGGCTTCGACAAGCGCAGCGCACGCCAGAAATTCCACAATCGTTTTCATTCACGAGAGTTGTGGCGCAGGCGTGTTCCCGCCCTTAAAAATGTTAAACAGTGCATGCGGAATTTGTTCGAATTTTAAGGCCACTGAGACTTGGGCCAAGGAAATCGAGCAACTATCAGGTCTAATCCTCTAGAGACTGGGGACTTGACGACCACAATCATGTTTCCCGCGGTATAGGCTCATCAAATCCCGGCGTACGGGCCCGCCAAATAGCAAGACCGGCGAAGACGCCGAGCAGTCCGCACCTGCCATTACCCTCCGACCAAGCTTAGTAACGCGGTGGTAGAGAGCTGTTTTACATCGAGCGGCATTCGAGGCACCCCTGATCTTGGAAGTATCCTGCCACAAGTTGCGAGGTGCCGAGATTGTACGGGGACATGGGTGCCGGCGCGGCAAAGACGTCTGCTGCACCCGCTCTCTGGCCCTTCTTACTGGCCTAACGAAGCCACGAGAGGGCTTCTAGACGGTATTTTACAACCTTGCTCTTGTGTTGGAGTGAAGTTGACCTTGAAGCACCGGCGGTGGGCGTGTTCAAGCTTCGCGTTCGGTTACTGCTTTCGGGTTTTGCAGGTAGATTCCCAAAGTGTTGCCCGATGAAGAGCTTGTATGATCGATGCTAGCTCAAATCGTCGGCGCTACGCAGTTCAAAACTCTTCGCCTCTTCCTAGTGCTCAGCCACGGAATCCTCGGTCTGACTAAATCGCGCTTGGCATGCAATTGTCGGTGACATAGCCTGCTTGTTGGGTTCGACAGCAAGCAACGTGGCACAGCTATTCGATCGCAAAGACCCAGAAGAACCGCCAGGATCTCGTTTCCACCAGGCATTTGCACTACCAGTCGGTGACCAAGCCGGTAGGACTGATGGTGCCCTTTTCATACTTTCGTTGATCAAAAGAGATCGATTCGTATCTGGAACGGAGTACAAGCCAGAGTCTATCTCACGTTTTCAAAGCTCGACGGTCATACGAAGTCGCGATGGATGGATCATGCATTTGACCGTGACAGCAAAGACTAATCAAGGAGCCCGAAATCACGCCGGTCGCCCTTGCGATCGCCTGGATCACGTCCGCACGGCGGTAAGCTCTCATCAAAGGCACCAGCTCGTATGATTGTCTTCTCGACATTAGCATTTGTATGGTGCTCCAACTTCTGACGGAGATTTTGGTCTTGTCGCAGCTCCAATCCTAGCTCTAACAGTCCTTGTTGCCGCGCCCGTGAGAAGATGATATTCTCCCCTATCCTGTTTGTACAACGGATAAATGTCCGGCGGTACCAATTTGGGCTGATGATATGACTCATTGCTCGACTGTGGACTCGCTCAACAAGATGTGACCGCTTTGCGAACACGACATCCTTGTAAGTACCCCGGAGCCGGATTTCTTCCAAGACTATCGATTCCTTGCTTTTCGCCTCAGGCTTCTCGAAATACAAAAGTATAAGTGCCCGGGCCCCTGACGCAGAGGCGCTAAGCTGGCACAAATCGGGATTGGGACAATCCAGAAGGAGCAAGTTGGACCTTGATCTATTGGCCGGCTTTGGATCGACAGGTTCGAGGTCGTAGTCGGTGCAGGTGTAGACTCCTTGAAACATGTTCAAATCATCCCTAACAGGCCGAGTTAGCTTCAGTGTCTGGAGTCTGGGCGTGTGAAGATTACTCTGTATCCAATACTGGGCGGTAGAACTCATCTAGTGAGAGGTATCGCATCTTATCGTCTTCCGGTTCTGCTCACAACCATATCTGATGACACCTGTCCGTCAAGGAGAAGGAATATCATGGGAAGAATATGAGACGGTTTTAGGTCAAAGAGCCACTCACCTCCTAGGAGCGGATACGGTCGCAGGTGACCTGGCCCGCCACGCCTCCCTTTCCCTCACGTTCAGTCTTCTGCAGCGTGGCCGCGGGACATTCAGCTCCGTCGGAGCTATGACGGTCCGCATGCAATGCTCGCATCCGCGAGTCTCGATACGGAAAATGGTCCGGCTGCGTGTACCAGCTGCAGGGTGTGCTGAACGCCACCCGTGCGCTGACGATACGATGCACAGCAGAAGGAAAGGGGGGCCCCCCGGCAGCAAGTGATGCAGGGAGGACTCATCCTGCATACCGCCGCCGGCATGACTAGCCAGGAGTGACGTGGCACGGTGTCAATTCTGCGACGGCGGTGGTGGCCGTCGGCGCTGTGCCTCTTTCACTGCTCGCATCGGCGAGTTCCAAAGGGGAAATGATCCGCGCTATTTTGCCTCAAAATGCGCACACCGGACCAGCCGAAGCTTTGACTTCTCTCTTTACGCTTGTTTATGCATGATATGACTCATGACGCGGTATCTCGACCCCGAACTGAGTATGCCTGATTGTGATAATCGACCGACTCATGGTCATGAGCATCATTCTCTCGGTCTGTCGATGCCCAACATCATACGGACAGGTTATCGCACGCGATCCGGACAAGGATGTTCATTAGCGGAAGGGCCATGATCGTGAATAGTTGTCGCAGTACAGTACATCCTGCTCCCCCTGCGCACAACCTACTCGAATCAGACAACTCCCACCTTTCATGTCTTCCCATGGCCTTGTCCTTCCCAGCTACCTCGGCCAAAATACCAGTGAGTACTACGTACAGTGGCGCACCTTATGATGCAAGCCACTCATCTTTTCACCCCTCACCTGCAGGGATACTGACAGACGCCATCTTCCGCGTGCCTGTATTATCAGTCATTACACAGCCGCAATCCTGCAGCGTCTGTGTCAACTCTGATAGCACATACGTGCCAAGGCCCACTATGAAGTAGCTCGGACCGGCATCGTGCTCTCGTGACGCTTGTTCCAGTGCAAGTGAGCCACCGGCCGCGTCGCTGGCGCTCATACAACAGATGAGCGCCCTGTACTTCAATATGACGCCGACAACAAAGCCCCGGTCTACGAGAGCATCGTAACCGTGAGCCGTGTGGTAAGCAGTCTCGACGTGACCATGGGCGGTGAGCCATAGTTTCTGCCCGATACAGACCCGGACTAATCCGACAAGAGTCTGGATATGACCCAACTGATCCGCAATATCAGGAGTTTCAACACTCTCATAGCATCTTTGCAATTCTGACAGTGCGTTTTGCGCACCGGCTACTCGCTTCTGCTTCAGGTAGGCCTCGGCCAACGAAGACAGCAATAGCCTATAGTCCTGCGAGTGGGTCTCGCCTGCCGCCCGCATTGACTCGATGTGGCCAAGGATCAGCCCCTCAACCTGATTCTCCAGGGCGAGCTCGCACATGACATTGCACAGGTGATGCAGAATGTGGAAGCGATCCGGATGGGACTCACACGATTTCGTGCAAGCGTCAAAACAGTTGAACGCGTTCTGGAAGTTGCCTGTATAACGAGACAGTTTACCTTGAACGGAATTGCTCAGAAATGTGATGCCGAGCACCATGGGAGGCGGAAGCGCCGCGCTGCGAACCTTGCATTGTAAAATGAGATTCGCAGTCGCTCCAAAATCCGCCCGACAAAGAGCACGCTCCGCCTTTGACAGCAGATGAAGCCTATGGAACCATGTAGTCCGGACGTCCTGGCCCGTCTTGTCGTATTCGATTCCCGTTGTCCATACGTCCTCTAATGCATCATGGGCATCTCTATTCGCATCGATCTTACCGTTTTGTAGAAGCCATTGGAACTTCAGGTAGACGGGAGCGTTCCCTGCTAGCAACTTCCTTACAAAGTCGGTGACGACGAGGGCCGCACTGCGGTCTATCATCGTGCAAGCGTTGAGACAAGCTTCAGCTACTTCGTATCTGCATGATGCTAGCGCCGCAGATGGTACGGAGACTTCAGGAGACAGTAGGCAAGCAGTGATGGTAGATGATTCCCATAACGTCTTCAGGGCTGGTAGAACAACGTGAGCACGCTCTTCTGCAGTCGCCGAGCTCTCAGAAGCGGAGGCTTCGCCACTGAAGCGTTCCACCTCCAAGTCCCCCTGAGGGAAAACGAAAGCTAACACCATTGCGGAATGAAGCACGAGACGACCCGCGTCGGGTCTGTGAGCCCTGCCGAGGATACCAACCTGACTGATACGGACCCTGCGGCAATCAGACGCATTCGATTCTACAGCCCAGCCTTGTCGAAGACAATACGACAAGGAATCCAACAGACTCGCTCAATCAAGAAACGGGCTTTCCTCATAGCCTGCCTGAACCAATTGGGTGAGTAGCTCAGTCTCCATCCTGGCTCCAGAGGAAGTGCGCTTCAGATGGGGGCGTATGGCCGAGTCTAGTATCGTCTGCAGAACACCATCGGGCCACATGCTGATGAAGTGCATCAGCAACATTGCTCTGTCCTCGTTCATAGCCCGGACCTTTCCTGCATCCTCCGGCGGAGTCGGGGTCGGCGCTCGTCGCCGAGGGAACGTTGGAGTGGGCTTCACAACGAGAGGGACGTAGTGTGGAACGAACTCAAGCTCCGTGAATTCTGAGGCTCGCGCGGAGCCTGGTATCCAGACGATATTGTCCAGGGGATTGGCGAGTGCCATGTCTGCGGGGTATCCGAGTATGCTGCAAACCCGAGATACATTGAGTTCAGATTCGCCTTCCACCAGAGTCTCTAGCGCTTGCTCCTCGTATGTCTGTCCAGCTTGCTCTGACAGGGCACAGTAAATCAGTGACGGAATACAGAACTGCACCCGCAAGTATCCGTGTGTACCATCCGCGCTCGAATCGCCATTCTCGAATCGCATACGAACAGCATCCAACACCTGATCTTTCTGGAAAGTCCTCAAGCACGACATGGAGAACCTGGCTATTCAGTCTGTCAGCATTCCATTCGTGGTAAGCCACAAATCAGCAAAGAGGAAGGCATACTAAGCAGGAACAGTTCTGTAGCTTTGCCAGGCGACCAGCCGCGGTGGATGAGACAGGCAATGGCGGCATTGACGTGAGAGACTCTGCGCAACGTGGATGAGGGGGATCGGGTTTCTGCGCCAGGGCATAGCGCCATAATCTCTCGCGCGTCCTTTTCCCCAAGCCCCAGTGAGCGAGCCACGAGGCAGTACGACAACAAGAGGAGCGCGGCGAAGTTCGTGAACGGTGTTCGTCCCCCATGGCATTGCAGCTTTCGGGCTGCGCCCAAAAGTTGACGACGGGTCAATGGCGTACGAGGGTCGGGTCGTGACCAGGCATCGCGGCGGATTTGAATGTGTGTCGCTAATTTGGCGAGATACCCTTCCGCGTCATACAGTCCGAGGCTGGCTTGGTGGTCGCCCCACGTTGAGAATTGCTCGATACGGCGGATATACGAAGACTTGGCAGGTCTCGACTCTGAAGACTGCATGTCATGCTGCGATGATCAGAGCGATGGCTCGTTACAGCGCCGGAAGCTATGGATGTGCGCGACGACATGATGTATTCGGCGGTGAGGGGGACAGGCGGGGCGCGAACCGCAGTGACGGATGGTGCAAATGGTGCAAACAGTGTAAACAGTGCAAAGGTTCGTCGAAGTACTGAACAACACACCGAAAAGATGCATCATAACACAAGCAATGTATGACCTTTGATTTACTGTATGTGTATGAAATCCCTTGCTCTTCGCATTTAGAAAAAGTTCTCCACATCGTATTGGCCATCCACGAAGGCTTGACCCAGGAGGGACGACGATCGCTTGGCAATAAGCTCGTGGTCCGCGCCCCTATGAGAGGCCAGCAGGCTTGACATGTAGCTGCTAGGCTTGGTTGGCAGGTCCTGTCGCTCTCCAGCAGAGTAAACATCGTCAAAAGATGTACCCGAGCCGGAATTGAGACTGTCGCAACGCGATTCACCATACACCAGAAACGGATGGCTCCGTTGAGACGCCGACGATGTGGTATGGGCTCTTGTCCGATCTTGATCTTCCAGGTCGTATGCGAAGTTGTGCGTTGAGAGCTGAGCAGACGCAGCGGCGCACATCTGGTAATGCGGTTTGGGTGATCCGGGGATATCTTGATTGGAGACTGTGTGTAAACTCGCATACATCCTTAAGCTAGAGGTGGACAGGGAGGGCGAGCGGTCATCTTGTGTGGGCAAGCCGCTGGTTTGACGACGCAGGTGACACTGACCGGAGTTAGGACTGACTAGGGACTGGGGTGATGACCCGAACGGTGGACCAGGAGGGTTCCAGATTACGGCTTCTAGCGCGGCAGTGGGAGCGACGGTTCTGCTGGGTGAAGGAGCGCCGGAAGAGGCTATGAGCTGGAGAATTCATCTCTGTGGCGCTCGAAAATGGATGGGATCGTTCAGTCGCCCTCTGATATGATACTGTCCATCTGACGAGCGAATGTAGGGAAAACCCACATTGCATATGAGAGACTCATCCGCATCCGCTTGGGAGTACTTGGGCCGACTGTTTTCGGGAAGATGTACAGTAGTGTGGTGTTGCTCGTTTGTATAGTGATACCCGAGTGTCGGAAGCGGCGATAGATCTGAGTATAATTGAGATCAGCCAGAAGGCCTTGTGCCGCCATGACGAAAGTTACGTACCAAGTTCGGGCTGTCTTGCGACAAGAGTCACCATATCCCTTTCCGCCATCGTGCTGGCTGTGTAATCAAGCGGACTCGAGGAGCCAAATGCTCCACCAGACTGAGATCAGTGAGCTCACGCTGCTAGAGTGGGGGCCGGGGTCTCTCTGACAGCACCATTGCCTGAACTGCGTGTCGCCGGCCGGCGATCGCCAAATGTTGCAGAGCGACTCTGCAGCGGGCTGCTGCTTTGTCCACACGCCTGGGGTGTCTTTCGGCTCCGGAACGGTTTCTTCAACCAGTCTGAGATACGCTTGGAGATCTTGGAAGAGTCCATGGAGACCGTATTCAGCAAAGCGATTCTGGCAAAGCTATCGAGGGGCGTGGAGGAATGTCAGCCGAGGAACGAGTGTGTCCATGGGCCTTCAAGTACATCGAAGGTCCAGGACTGAGGACTGCGGTGAGCTGCGGTTTCTCTCGTGCACAACTCATGGCTCATGCGATACACCTCCTTCACGTCTGTGCTGCATAGCACGCAAGCCCACTTCCCATCTTCCCGTCCTTACATGCGATCCGTTGAGCCTCTCGGAGAGCAGCGGATGCAGCAGTGTGCACGGCAGCAAGATGCACATGGTCAGGAGAGCTGTCGTGCATGTGCGAAACGAAGTCAAGAAAAAGACGCAGGAGGATCCACCGCCGACCAGGGTCCGGGGCGAGCTTGACTGCATTCGGCCCTAGCGCGGGTGCATGGTGCAACTGGATTTCTCGTTGCCTTAGAAATTTTCGGTACGCCAGATATGCCAAATCCTCCCGGGCTGCGGGTGAACGCGTCCGGTCCGCCCCACGTCGCACCCGCGGATTGATGAACAGGGTCATCATCTGCGCGCATATATATTGAGTTATGCACCAACGATCGGTCTCCAACATGCAAGGCTGTCGATCACGTATTTCTTGCCCCAGGCTTCCGGCCCCCCGTTTCTCGATTAGGCTTAGGAAGCGCAACACCGACAGGAAGGAACGAGGCGCGCCAGTGTCTGCCCTCGCGGATTGTGGTAGCGCCCCCTCAAACGATGTTTCTATCACTCATTCATGGCTACCGCGAGGATTGCGTACTGCTAATGACAGTGGTCAGCAGGACGTGGCTGACGCACGTGTCGGCTCTCGGCGTACTACTGCGCGTGCATGCGGAAGTCAGCTGGAGTGTCAATGCTTGTCTTCACTTGGAATCATCGAGGTAACCTGTGGCCAAACAGATGGCTGCCTGTGGCCGAGGAAACGGAGGCGGAGCACAGATCTCGGAAGACTGCTTGGAGCTTTGGCGTGGCGGCCACTCCGACATGATGAGAAGTCCCCGCGCCAGAGCACTGCACGTCTCCAAGCCTACAAGCCAGGCCCATTCTACTCTTCACTCGATTCCGCTCTTTTGTATTGCTTGGGATGGCCCCGCTCACGCGTCGTCCCTGCCGCAGCTGCTTCCGACCTCCAGTCTGGTTCAGCAATGATGCTTACACGGCATTCATCTCCGAAGAGCAACTCGGCTTGAGTCAAAGGCGCCGATTTGCCCTTCAAGTACGAGTTGCATTTACGCCCCGGAACAAGTGCGACGTTTTTGGAATCAAACTCTTCTTTCGTCTTGCTCTGGAGTCTCCGGCACCTTTCTACACCGCCGGACCTTCAGGAGAAGCTACTCGTTCAGCCAGCGAACAATCAAGGGCATCCACTCAACCGCATGTCAAAGTCAACCTTCAGCAATGGATACACGTCCAACACTCAGGCAGAATGGTCTTACGTCGACCCGCGTTGGAACCCCAAATAGTACCAGCGTCGGACTCGCAAATGTTGAAACAGTTACCGGATCCGGTCATCCGAGCGATTCGTCAGAAGCAGCAGGAGACGTAGAACAAGCGTCTATCGGACACCGTGCTCTCCTCCAACATCAACTGGCTGGACTCTTGGGCGTCGATGCCCGTCGTTCAGCCGTTGTCTGTGTTACTAGCGGAGCTGTGGCCTTCCAAGTCCTCCTCCGGCATCTACGCGGTCGGGAAGATATGGTTGGCCGGAGACAGATCATCATACCTGCCTTGGCACTTCCCACTACCGTGGAAGCAGTAATAAAAGAAGGATTCCTCCCGATATTTGTGGATGTTGACGAGCACTCTTGGATGATCTCTGAGGAAGCGATCAAGACCTGCATTTCAGAGACGATCGCCGCCATCATTGCCGTCGACTGGCTTGGTGTGCAATGCGATCTCGTACCTCTTGGAATTTTAGCCAAGGCGCATGGTGTGTGGCTGGTCGCCGACGGCACACAGAGCTTTGGCGCTTCGCTGATTGTCAATCCTACAATGGACCATGCCGATGCCGCGATATACAGCCTCAACGCTCAAAATGCGTTGATCTCTGCGGCATCTCCGGGAGTCCTCGTTTGTCCCAAAAGCCTTGCTTCGGGGATGGAGCGGCACTTGGACACCACAGGGCAGATTGGACTGTTGTCTGACAACATGGCGCGTCAGTGTATTAATGAGCTCGCGGGCCTGGTCTCTGCCCTCTCACATTGTGCGCAAGCGGCACAGCGATACGGAGCTCGATTTGGCTGTATCACTGGACTCATCTTTCAGATAGCGACCAGCAACATGCAGGCTAACCATCAACGACTCAGCTTCGCGATCGTCCCGAGAAATTTCGGGTATGAGACGTCGCACATTAAGGACATGTTCAAGCGGAACAATATCCCCTGCAACAAGGGGAGCGCCCCTTGGATTCAATCCAAGCCCAGACTCGTGACGAGCGGTAGAACGCACGGCTCACTCACTGTAGGCAGGATGCTGGCGAAGAATTCCATCACCGTGCCCGTTCGGAAAGAGACCTGTCTCCAGCGCATCCATCAGATTTGCAGCTTGCTTGAAGTCATGCACCGCGCGGCAATGAACGGCCCTACCCTGCCTTGGCACGACGACAACGGACTTACCGTGAAAGATATTCGATCCGAAGCGGCAATCGATCTTGGATCTAAGTATCGCGATCACTTCGTGATACCACTGTCAAGTGGGTGCGACAGCTACTCTTACGTTCTGAGGCCGTACGGCGATACGGAGGCCTCCCAGATGTCGATGATGGAATTTCTCGACCACTTCTCACGGAGACGAACATGGCAATCCGGCCAGAAAGTCACCGATAGCTTGGTAGTATTTGCGGCCACTGATAGCTTGGTCGTTCTCGGGCCGCTACTGGAGAAATGGATCCAGGGTCGCAACATCCCTGGCGTTCTCCTGAATCTCGGTGACTCGTCCTCTGAGGTCAGTCTTTTCAGACAAACGAATGGGACCTTCGTGGTTTATAAGAAGGCATGTGGAGAAGGGGTCCATGGTTATGGATCGCAGTTAATGAGAAATCAAGCACTCTTTTGGTGGGCAAATGCTGCTGCAAGGAAGACGGACTTGTTTGTGGTCCCAGAACGTATCGACATCACCGAGGGCGGGATATCTCTCCTATTTCCATACGTACCCAGTCACTCCCTCGCGGATTTAGTCTTCGCCAACATCGGTACACAATCCGCCCTCGAGACCTGTGTGGATTTATTTACGCGCATGTCGATTGATTTGTGGAAGAATGGCCAAAGCCCCGTTGCGGCAGGTTTCTTGGAGCAGATGTATCTCAGAAGGATGGAAAGGCATCTCAAAGTTGCGAGTAACGAGCACGAAATGCTGCGTCGGATCTTGGAGCAGGATTTGATTTTCTTGAACGGGAGAAACATGAAGGGCTTCAATCATATAATGGAGCGGCTGCGGACCTGCACCCAGCTGGAATCAGTCGAACCTCGGACAATGTCTGCAATTCACGGCAATCTCAGCATCGACAACATCATTTGTCTGTTGGATCCAACGCAGACAACACAAGTGATGCTCGTCAGTCCTCGATGCGTATCTCTAGATGCCCAGGACAAATTTGAGCTTTGCGACTACGCCTACGACATCTCAAAGCTGCAGGCTTCTCTCTCGGGAATCCTGGAAATCAAAATGGGATTGTACAATTTCACGGCGGATGGATCCTGGTATGATCTGGAAATTCAGCAGCACCCCGCCGCAAAGTCCATAAGTGAGACAGCCGCGAGACTGATACGAGCCTTGAGCGGAAACAAAGCCATGGAGCAGTGGATCTGTAGTGTCGAACAGCACGGCCAGCATTCCCTCGAGATAAGGATACTGCTCGGCGAGGCGGCTCATTTCATGGCCGAGTGCGCTACCGCTTTGACCCAAGCTGCCGAGCAGAGGGTCATGCCGTTGTTCTTGCTTGGGCTGCAGAAGCTGAATACCCTCTTGAGTCTTCTCGATGGCATCGTTGCCCACCCCTTACCATCACCGGAGCGCCACTTCGCATCGGAAGGCCCTGAATTTGGGGTCAACATGATCCAGTCAGCGATATTCAGGTCATGCAAGTCTGAAGTATCGCGTCAGATCTTTCCGTACGACGTCTTTGAGATTTGTGCAGAACCCGAGGCGGCAGAGGCGATCAGGCGACTTTTGTGCACATTGATTGGCACGCATCTTCCCATCAGTACTGCGGTTTTCGTCACAACGGGATCTCCAAAGAATGTAGCCGCTTGTGCTCTAGCGGCGATTCCTTGCGTTCTGATTCATTCCTTCGTCGGAGTCGCTGGCCAGACGCACATGCTGGCGCTAGCGAGACGGAGGACTGCGAGCTTCTTCCGCGCCCATGGGGCATCCGATGAGGCTGTGGATGGGCTAAGAGTCGTGCATGTTTCGTCGACAGGATCATCCGCTCGTCCACCGCTCACATCAGTGCTTGGCGATGTACTTCTTTCTCCCGGCGCTTTCGGAATATCTCCACTGAAGCTGGCTCTTATGCAGGCATATCAGCTGCACTTCCCCAAACCTGGCCGGTGGGTCCTCGAAAGCGACTCCTTTCTTCTTTCAAGTCGACCTCTGAGGTTCACCGGCGACAATGTGTGCTTTCTGGTCGTCGAAAGGGCATTGTCGCAGTCGAGATCACCCTCAAATGCACATGCCTGCGAAGTAAGGGACGTGGATGGTGCATCGTTTGTAGAAGCTTTCTGCGATACATCCTCGGACTCAAATAAAAATGGACTGCTCCGCATGGCTGCCGGAATCTTCTTACCGCACACGTTCGCGGCCCAGATTGCATCGAACGAGGTCATTTACGCCTGTCGATCCAGCCCGCTCCTGATCGACATCGTGCTTCCTCAATTCATGTCATATCAAGATTGGATTCACGTGTGCATCCAGCAAGATTTCAGACTAGGCTGCTCGGAGAGGGTATGGAATCTTGCTCAACTGTACAGGTCCAATCCTCGGCGCGTCGAGGTGGTCAGCGCCGGCACTAGCCCATCACTATATCACTATGGGTCCGACGCTGAGTATATCGCATTCTTGGCCAGTGTACGCGGTGACCGATGCTTGAATAGTCTTGCCTACGTCACACCTGCCGCGGAATGGCGTGAACGTTGTCAAGAACGGCGTCATGCAGACGGCATGGACTGTGACCGTCTGTAACATTGATAAAACTCACCATCCTGGAAATAGCCATTGGGGGAAAAGGACAGCCGGACGGCCTTACTCCTACACGCCATTTGCGACATGGAACGCGACGAAATCCATTGAATCACGGAGGCCAGCTTGGCCAAAGGCAGGTGCCCAAGATGACTGGCAACGGCTGGCTTGTGGCAAGACTTGAGATGGAGCATCGGTGATACGCAAGACATGGGACAGCTTTCTTTGTCTGATCAGTGCGGCGACTGTCTCTATATGCAGATTGTTATTGAATGCAAATCCTCTCTGGCATGCGATGCGATGAAACATGAGTAAAACCAATGACGATAGTGTTCGAGCGCTATGATCGAAATGCAAGTGCCGGTAAGAGGAAATGCAAGGCGATAGACACTGCGGCGCGGTATCATGCAGGACTGTTCTAGGATGACTATTGAGACCGCTCGCCGGTCTTTCGACGAAGAGGCATACACGTCGCGTGTGCCGAGACGGCGCCCGCATCATGAGATGTTGTACGACGTGTGCCAAGGGGATTGTCGGCGATGGCACCACCGTGATCGTTGTTTGTCCTTGAGCGCTTCTGCGCCCACGCACGCTCTCTCTTGACTACGGTAGTGGTCTCAGATCTCGCGACCAATGACGGATTGTGACGACGGATTGTCAACAGAATCCTCCTGACCCCGCCATGGCGAGCAAATGTCCGCAAGGGCTACTCTACCCCGAAATGTTATGACGATCCTGGCCTGACGAATATTGCCGATGACATCTTCTCTCTGCAATCGACCTTTGATATGAGTGAGTATGATAACCTCATGGGCGATCTGAAAATGTACCGTACATTCGCAGACCATGGAGCTCTTCTCACGAGAGATGCATCTAGCAGTTCTGATACGATGCCACTGCTCCTATGGATGTCAGACAGTCTGGACGGCTAAATCATACGGTTCTAAATCTTGGTCATACTCTCTATGTACGAAAACCATCGGCTACTACATACGCAAAACAGTTGAAGGACCAAAGCGGGCAGACGTCACGCCACTTTGTGACGGCTAGCGTCATCCTCTCGTCATCCTCTTGAGAGGTCGAAACGACTCCAGCTTCTACTACCATGACCGGTCAGAAAACCCCGTAGGGCTCCCGCATGGGTCTCGAGGAATGGCGTCAACATCGCATCGAGAGAGTGTTGCCGGAGTACTCCCTTCAGTCTGGCCGAAGCATGCTACCATCACCGCTCTATCTTCAAATTTGCTGCCCATGTCGACTGGTCACCAGCATCATCTGGCTTTCCACCAACAAAGAGCTTCGGCGCGGAAGGCCAAAGTCAGCGTCAGCCCCTCTTGTTTTCAAAATCACGTAAGCCAGGCACTGGCAGCCGATATCTCGGTGGTATTGCACCGTGGCAGCCCCGATGCTCGACACCTTGCATTCACGCGCCTCGAACTCTGACGCTGAAAGCCGAGCTCCGGATAGCACGTCACTTCCGCAGCAATAGCATCTGCCCTCCTTGGCAAAGTCCGTCAGCCTCGCCTGAATTTGTATAAATCCTGACATGCCTCTGGGCAAATCTTTTGCGGCGTCCTGCCAGTGTAACAACAGCAGCGTCCCTCAGTATCACCTGGATGTACGTACCCCTCACGCTCTGGCACCAGGGAACCAGACCTTGGGCGGCAATAGCACTTGCTGGCCAAATTCGGTCGCCTACCAGCCCTGTTCGGATCTTGCACAGGGCCCGAGCTGCCTCTAGCCAAGCTCGTGACAGAGTACTATCCCGCTATTGAAGGGCCGGAGTCGCCCACCAGCCCAGCCCTGCTTGAATCCTCACACGCCTCGTACTAGCAGTGGCATATGTCCGGTCCCTTCAAATAGGTGGCGTCCACCGACTCTGCCCACCGCCACGGGTTTGGCTTGAAATTGCACGGGACGCAAGCCACGGTCCGTCCAACATCCTGCCCATGCAACCCGGAGATTCAACCGATCTCCAACGACACCTGACATCGCCCAACATGGTCCTCTGGCGGTAAAAGTCAGACCCTGGGCAGCATGTTGTCACGAAAATCTCGAGACTTGATTGAATCCAACAGTCGCTGGCAATCCAGAGGGGCTAAGAACTTTTGCCAGAGACCGGACCTGGATGGCGCTGTGCCGTAAGTTTGGAGCCACTAACCAGCCCCCGTCCAGCCTTGCTTCGATTCTCACAGGGCTTGAATTCCTCCGGTTAGAGAGACCTCCCCTTAATTCCACCGGCGTGTGTCTGAAATTGCTATTCTCTCGGAGAACTGCTCAACTGCACCACGTGGCAAAACTCCAGGCAAGACGGATCGGCGTCAAACTCCGGCGCCAAGGGCCAGTTTCCAGGCACCATTTCGCCATCGCAGTCCCGACACTCGTAGCTAGCAGTTCATGTCGCGTATCGCTGGCCAAGACCAAGTTTCAGGGACTGCGGCGATGGACGTACACGCTGAATGAAACTCTTTCACCGGTCGACATCCCACGTAACCGCCAGGCGTGACCGGTGCCACTCAGGATAAGAACAGATGCCACAGTCTCAAACTTACCGTCAGAAGTATCGAGGTGGCATTGGTGATCAGCACATGTGATACCATTCCTTCCGCGCTGTTGATCTTAGGTCTGAGCTATGAATGGTAAGTACACATACTTGTATGAAGTCGCTCGTATGAAGGCAGGGATATCCTCCGAGAATCGTGCTCAGAGACACGCCTCGATTCCTAGATGGACCTTTAAATTATGAATCCCCGGAGCCGGTGTAAGATTACAGGGTCGGAAAAATAAAAAATGTACCGTTGCAGCTGCCGCGATACCGGGAACCACAATGCTACTGACTAGCCGTACCAAACTTCACCTGCCGTCGCATGAGAGAAATGGATCCATGTTCTGCATGCCATCCTTGAAATCTGGAATTGCAACGTGCATCGTGAGCCCTGGTGCCGCCTCTCGGTACGTTTTTGTGTATGGCTTGTGCTTCTCCAGAGATCGCGATTCCATTATTCCGTGTCAATTTGCACAAGTGAAGCCCCCGGCCTTCACGAGAGATAGCGACACCGTCCACCGCGTTCTTGCTGGGATTCGAAGCTCGCCTTCTCCTCGTCCGCGGGCTCCGCGCTGGGGGTTGCAATTGGGTTCACCGGATCGAGACAACTTGGAGTACAGTATCGGATCGAGATTCTATCACTGTAGTGTATGATCGACGTCTCTGGCTGCATTGCTCATGAGACAGGGATAACGGGGTCATGCATCTACGTCGCCCCATGACCCAACACGACTTGGCCTTTTATAGAAGCTTAACTTAGGTGTCTGCCATATACAGAGATTTGACCAACTCATCATCATGGAGAGGACAGCTAGAGAGCGATTGAGGCCTTGATACGTCTTCTAGCAGACTGGAGCTACGATGGCCCGCCTTCTCTACGAGTTGTCGCTTCCTCAGCGGCTGGTGTGGTCACGCAAAAGTGAATGTCCAACAAGAAAACTTCATGCGCAATTCAATGTGGGGTGCCCGTATCTGGCCCGGGGAGGGGGATTTGGGAGGGGGCGAATATCTTGGTACGTGTGCGGAGATCTTGGTACGCGTCGGCAGATCGCCCAGGGTGGGTCGGGGAAAACTTATCCGTTCCCCGAACTCCACGTCCGCAAAATAAAAACAAATCAGCTATGAAGCATTTTCTGATACGGCTCTGACGCGCTAGCATATCCAACGTTGTAGATTCTGTACACTAGAACACCACGGGCAGACCATCACCGTGTGTGATCTCTGTCAGGCAGCAATGGACGCGACGCGTCGGACGGGATACCTGGCAGACCTTGTGTCACCGCGATCCTTGCCTTGTCTTTCCTTGGGTCTGCAACCAACAAACTAACCCCCCTCCCTCTTTCCCATCATCGTCATCATCGTTGCCCATCAGAAATCCACGATTATTTGACATTATTATCATCACCGCTCACAGCAATTCGCCACGCCATCGCAATGTTTGTCCAGAAACGCAGTACGTCTCTCTCGATCTACTCTCGCATATTCACACATGTTCAAGTTGTGTACATGATTCGAGGACAATACGCAGTGCCTCTCGTCTATAAGCTGCGGCGCGGTCCCGCAAGGCACCTCTGAGCCCTCCCTTTGGCTAATCTGTACTATAGATGGATGCAAGGAACGCGTCCACCTCGACAAGATCACTGCTCGGATCAAGAAGCTTTGCTACGGTCTCGATGCAGTGCACGTGGATCCCATCGTCGTTGCGAAAAAGGTTGTTGCAGGGATCTATGATGGTGTTACCACCACAGAGCTTGATAACCTTGCAGCTGAGACGGCCGCCTACATGACAACGACCCATCCCGACTACGCTGTTCTCGCTGCCCGCATTGCTGTCTCGAGTCTTCATAAACAGACGCCAAAACAATTCTCGGCCGTCATCTCTAAGCTATACCATTATATCAACCCGAAAACCGAGAAAGCTGCACCTATGATTTCAGAACAGACATACAAGCTTGTAATGGAGCACCGCAACGAGCTCGACTCCGCAATCATTTACGACCGCGACTTCAATTACCAATACTTTGGCTTTAAGACACTTGAACGCTCATATCTCCTCCGAACCGACGGTCACGTCGCCGAGAGACCGCAGCACATGCTCATGCGCGTTGCCATAGGAATCCACGGTCAAGATGTTGGAGCCGCTATCGAAACATATCTGCACATGTCCGAGAAGTATTTCACTCACGCGACGCCCACGCTCTTCAATGCTGGGAGACCTAAGCCCCAACTTTCGTCATGCTTCCTACTCGGTATGGAAGACAGCATCGAGGGTATCTTCAACGGTTTGTCCAACTGCGCCTTGATCTCGAAGAGTGCAGGTGGCATTGGTCTTGCCGTACACCACATCCGTGCGACCGACTCTTATATCAACACTACCGGCGGCACTTCGAATGGCCTGGTCCCAATGCTTCGTATCTTCAACGACACTGCTCGTTATGCTGATCAAGGGGGAAACAAACGCCCTGGAGCATTTGCCGTATACTTGGAGCCCTGGCACGCGGATGTGTTTGCTTTCCTAGACCTTCGCAAGAATCACGGCAAAGAAGAAAATCGTGCCCGCGATCTTTTTAATGCACTCTGGATCCCTAACCTGTTCATGAAGCGCGTTGAGCAAAACGAAGATTGGACGTTGATGTGCCCGGACGAATGCCCGGGGCTGCCTGATGTTTACGGACAAGATTTTGAGACGCTGTACGAACGATATGAGAAGGAAAGGCGTGGACGCAGGACCATTCCCGCTCACATCCTATGGCGTGCAATTCTGGACGCCCAAGTTGAGACTGGCACTCCGTACATGCTCTACAAGGATGCCTGTAACCGCAAAAGCAACCAAAAGAACCTTGGCGTCATCCAGAGCTCGAATCTCTGCACTGAGATAATCGAGTACACTGCTCCGGACGAAATCGCCGTTTGTAATCTGGCATCGCTGGCGCTACCATCGTACGTGGACGCGAAATGTAACATGGGATTCAACTTCGAGAAATTACACGATGTGACACAGGTGGTGGTCAGGAACTTGAACAAAATTATCGACATCACCGCTTACCCAGTACCCGAGGCCCGCAAATCGAATCTCCGCCATCGTCCGATTGGGGTTGGCGTCCAAGGCCTTGCTGATACATTCATGGCCCTTCGCATGCCCTTTGAGTCTCCTGAAGCGCGTCAGCTCAACTTACACATCTTCGAAACAATCTATCATGCTGCTCTCACCGCTTCCTGTGAGCTTGCCAAGAGGGACGGGCCCTATGAAACGTACGAGGGCTCACCCGTGTCAAAAGGCGAGCTCCAGTATGACATGTGGGGGGTCAGTCCCACAGATCGTTGGGATTGGGACGGTCTGAAGCAAAGAATAAGCGAGTACGGCGTGCGGAACTCTTTGCTCGTAGCTCCCATGCCTACTGCTTCCACCTCCCAGATTCTAGGCTTCAACGAATGCTTCGAACCGTACACATCCAACATATACACTCGGCGTGTCCTAGCTGGAGAGTTTCAGGTTGCGAATCCTTGGATGTTGAGGGATCTGGTGGAATGTGGGCTCTGGTCGGAAAACATGAAGAACCGTATCATCGCCGCAAACGGGTCTATTCAGAGCATACCAAACATTCCAGACGATCTAAAGGCCTTATACAAGACTGTGTGGGAGATCAGTCAACGTCATATCCTACAAATGGCAGCCGATCGTGGAGCATTTATCGATCAGTCGCAATCTCTCAACATCCATCTCAAAGAACCTACAATGGGCAAGATCACCTCAATGCATTTTACAGGCTGGAAGCTCGGCTTGAAGACTGGCATGTATTACTTGCGCACTCAAGCAGCGGCGGCTCCAATTCAATTCACGGTGGACCAAGAACAACTGAAAGTCGAGGACACCAACGTCGCCCGCCGTCAACTCAGACGGAAAGTAACACAATGGGCCCCACCAATCGTTGTCGATCCAAGCGGGCTTGTACCGGTGTGCGGTTCGGACGGCGTGGCACCTGCCGAGGTATCCGTGGCCCTGATCACGCCTCCACCAGAGCCGGATAATACCCCGCTACAGGAGGCCACTGTTAGTCTGGTGCCTACTGTCGTCCTGGATCGCGACGACCGAGCAGGAAATCCCGGCGGAATCGAAGCGGGCAAAAGGCCGGTTGAGGGACTTGATCTCGCCAGCGGCATGAAACTTGAGTGGCCCGGGATTCCTGCAGTGGATCGCGATGGAGGTCATGCCTTCGATATCCATGCTGACACGGTGCTTGCCTGTAACATTCAGAACCCAGAAGCGTGCGAGATGTGCAGCAGCTGAAAGATCGTCTCGTGGTTATGAGCTCATATCCAATATTGTTCTCTGCTCTTGCGTCCGTTGTCAGAAGTGTTTAATGTTCCGTGAGCGAAGGTACCCAGTGATCTCCGAGCTGAAGGATGGCGATGCCCCCATAAAGCGAAGTGTCTTCAAGTCTAGGGTATCTGATGATGAAACAACAGAGGGGTTCTTTTCTGGACGTCCCACATTCACCGAGAGATCTTCTAGCCATGCCCTTGATGTGTCGACAGCGACAAGTATTTGAAGCCTTGACCCTCTTCAATCCCGAGACATGTTGCTTGACGAAAAGGCAATAGCGCGGCGCGGGCAAAAGCGCTCCAAACGGAGAAATCGCGGCACTTGGAGCAGTCTAGCCGACGTCTGGGGCACTTTCCGGCAGCAGACCACGCGCCGAAGGTGAACGAAGCATATGGTGTAAATGGCGAAGACCGCCGTGGACAGTAAGATGCCCTCCTCGATCGCGTCTTGACAGCAGCTAACGGCTGATCGATGCACCGAGTAGTACTCTCATCTGGACCATCGAGCAGCAAATTTATAAAGTGCGTCGGGGTTCCGTCGGCGGAGCATCATAGCCGGTCGCGCTCGAAGCCAAAGCGGTGGTACAGCCAGAGGAGGTAGTCTTGTCATGCGAAGCCAGCTTTGCGGCGGAAACGTTTGCGGGGTTTGCCTATCAATGGAGGGAACGGCGAATTTGGGGCAACCAGACGACCAAGCAAACGATGGGCGGGAGGGTAGAGGGAAAGGTGGTGGAAAGCAAGCTTGGGGAGGAGTCGCTGGCGGCCCCGACGGTGTTCTCCCGTTGGCCCTCCAACAGCAGCACTGGACTTGTAAGTACGATCCGCCATCCGCTCAGTCAGGCGAGAGAGGACGAACGAGGATGTGCTGTTACTGGTCCAAGAAGTCCATATGTCGTGGCCACGTCATGCTGCTGTCTCGAGGCCGGACTTTTGCCTGTTACATTCACCTTTGCTCGACATTGCTGTTACGCTCGTTCGGCGCTCCACCCACAAATTGGTCACGGCCCTCGCATTCGACTCTTGTCATGATGTCTCGCCTCATAATTTCTTAAATTACACAAGACGTGCGCCACATGCCTTTCCCAGTCATTCGAGTAGAACAAGGACCTGCTCGCTTGCGTCGCTGGAAACGGTCCATCGAACATTGCAGCCGATTCGAAGCTTAGGAGCCATACCTCAATGTATATACGTAATAGCCTATGTCATTGCGATGAGAAGAAATTTGTGCTGCACTCTCGTGTAAGGCGCCCATTGAGTCAGGGGAGCGCTCTCCTGGTCTGCTCCGCCGTGTGTACCTCTGCCGTGCTCGAGCAGGGGAAAGCTTAGCGTCGGAGCTTTCGTGGTACCAGCACAAGCAGACTAATTGAACCTGCTCTACTGCTACCATACGAGCTTTTGCCATGCTCACCGTTACAGAGCTTGTATACCTGAAGAGCAAGCACACTTGATACACTGTGATAGACTCATTCGACGCATTAAGTCCAAACGTATCCGCTGGGG
The DNA here is from genome assembly GCA_000836255.1 of Dothideomycetidae sp. 11243. Taxonomy (NCBI): domain Eukaryota; kingdom Fungi; phylum Ascomycota; class Dothideomycetes; species Dothideomycetidae sp. 11243. The sequence continues at coordinate 145,413 of DF938589.1, read as the reverse complement.
TCTACGCAAATCTCGAGCTGAAGGACAGATGGAGATGAAGAAGGACAAGAGATACAGTAGAACAGGGTACACAGCAAATGTCTACTGCTGACGACGGTCGAGGCTTCTGGTTGCGTTGACCCAGATGGTGATGGTTTGCGCGGACGTGCGCTCGCACAAGCGTATGTCATTGCAGCTTCCACCGATTGAGAGGCAGGGAGTGAGCCTTGCTTGCTCGCTGTCACTCTTGTTGGTACAGCGAGCCCAGTTTCTCGAGCCCCTTGTTGCATCAGTGGGTCTTCGTACTTTTGGCTTCGAGATCTATCACGAAGCCCTCCTGTCAGATCAGGACGGCATCAGTCATGGCCTTTTATACACTGGCTTGTCCTGGCACCTTATCTCTTCGGCGACCTGTGTAACCCCACACACTATCGACGGGTGATGCACTTGACATGATCGATGGTTGCTGATCGGATTCTTGAACGATTCTTGTAAGTATTCATTTCGTGGAGGGACGGTCTGATCACTCCAGAACACCGTGCGCTTTTATGTTGTCTTCGACCGTCTAGATGTCAGTTGTACGAAGGTATACTCAAGCACAGAGACATCAGAATGAACACTGTGATGTAAGCACGGCCCCCCTCCCTCCCGGCGCGCGTACGCCAAGGACGTTGCCTCGCACGATGGACACAAGGGTCTCAGCTCGCTAACCCCTCCATCACACTTTCAGACATGGCGACGCGAGTGGATGGCTATCCAGGGTCGAACGAGCAATATGTTGCGTATTTGGAGCAACGCCTTGCGGAAGCACGATGTCAAAACGACCTCTACTGCCGCCTTCTGCAACACCAGACCTCATCCCTAGAACGTCAATCTCCGGCTGGCGCTCGTCTCCACGATGGCCAGCATACATCCTTGAGTACATCGGTGCAGAAATCTAGCTCACAACGCAGTGACGATCCGACACAGAACACGGGCACGCCTCCTTCTTCCAAGCGTCAAAAGGTGGATGGAGGTTTCATCATCTGTACTGGACAACCACCCACCCCAAAGAAAAAGATGGTACCCCGTGCCTGGCGCTATGCAGCTGACACACTGCTGGCCGAGATTCGAGGTCTCGATGCTTGGGCAGAGAAGATGGAATCCAGCGGCCTTCGGGACTTGTTGATTACCGGTCAATTTCGGGCCCAAGTACTGGAAGACGATGTATTGCGACCCATCATCAACAGCGTTGGCGAACGAACGTCAATCACCGTGGATACTCAGAGCGAACACGCAGGCGAGCCCAACACCCCCAAAGATGTTCTGCTCGATCGTCTGCTAGACTTTGCCAGCATGAACATCCACCGCCAAACATCGATCAAGCTCGACAAGATGATTGCTCATTTCCAGTGTTTCATCCTCCTGTCCGCTTGTGCTGTGTTGTTGGATAATGACTTTGAAGAATCAGATGTCATGCAAGTCGTACTTCGCTTTCTACCACGGAAAACCAAAACAAATCGTCATTGTCTCTATATGGTTCGAGTTGCTCTTTGGCTCAACAGATTCATCGAACAGCTGGACAGTGGGGTATGGGAACTCCGTGCTGTATCTCTCATTTGTCTTTGTGAGTCACTACATAAGAGTTCCGAACAGAAATCTAATTACCTGATCGCGACATAGGGGGCAAATCGCCCAACTTCTATCGACCGTTTCTCTGGGCTGAAAAGGAAAGCATTGCTTATCTGCATTCAGAACTGGCTCGATCGAGTGCTAGCGCAGAGTTGCAAGACGTCGATACCCGATTATGCCAACAGATGTTCGTTCCCTTTCTTGTGAAGCAGCTGTTGCATGGCCAGTACGAGTGAGTGTAGCACGTGATGATGTCAGTGACACCAACGACACGTACTGACGACAAGTTGCCAGCATCTCGACGATCGCGCGGAGCCTGGGATATCATCACTGTGAAGCGCTTGTCAGAAAACCTTGGGTCGACGAACGTTGACCGAGAAAAAGGACCAGCAGGCTTTGCATTATGCTAGTAGAGTTCTACAGTGATAGAGCAAAGAAGATGCCAAGTCCACCGCCTGTCCTAGGGAATGCAACAGGAGCTCTGTGGTCGAGACATACATCTTGACCTTGTTCAAGGTCAATAAAGAATCCATTACCCAAGTGCAGATCTTCCAAAGCAATAAAAACGACTGTTTGATGTCTTCTCGTACCTATACCTAAACCTTCGAGAACTATGTTTCGATCATAACTCCCTTGGCTATTTTCCAACAACCTGAAGGCGTTGAAGCCACGCACCCAGCAAACGAACGGATCAGTGTCGTTGGTAGGCGCTGGTCTGCACGGCCGGGATACAGCAGCCGCCGCGCGCTCGAGGTTTGCGTCGTTCTGCGTCACGGGTCGGTCAGACGATATTCAACAGTAGTAGTGACATGCCTTTCGAAACACCAGTCATACCCTGATCCATTCCTCCACCACGCGCCGCACTTCAGCTACCCAGCCTTCTGTCTCGACTGCCTCGAAGATGTCAAAGCCACTGCGATCTCGTGCGCGATTCACATCGGCAGCCGCCTCGTCCCGGAAGAAAGCCGCAGCCTTCTGGATGGTTTCTGCCGACACTCCAGTCCCGATGAATTGGGCACATCTGGTCTCGGGAGAGTCGATGGCGCGTGGCGCATTCGGCTTGGGTTGCGCTACTGGTGGCATGTGAGCTCTCGAGTGGTGATTTTGCAACAGTCGCCGATCAGGAATATCGATGAGGTAGACCGGGGAGGTTTCTCAGCGGGCGGGAAGCAAGGTTGCCATCGGCAGATCCTCGGACCGGCACAAAGCGATTCATCTCCTTCTGATTCTGGCATGATATCTGCCGATCGTTGCCGGCCCGAACCGCGCAGCCGCCGATCGCCCATTCATCTCGCCCTTCTTGATATGATTCTCCCTTTTCCCTTCCTGAGTCAGTGAGATGTATGTCGCGAACGTTGCAGGCACACACCCCTGTACAATGGCTTGTACCAAGGGTCCACCTCCCCTTTTAGCCGTCGTCTCAGTAGTCATGAGAGTCAATCTGTCCGCTTTGAGAAAGGCTCCCGTCCGGCCCGTAGCGGTCCGCGACGCTATACATTTTCATTGGTTTGTCAAAACTCCTCTATTCAAACCTACCGAAAGCTCTTTCTTTTCAAGCAAAGCCATCTAACTGTATTCGAAAGTGACGGCAAAGGAGGGGGCGAAAATGACTCAGCCTCCCTTTGTCGAAAGGGGTACCAGTACTGAAAGCGACGCGTTTACCTCCTCCGAGGTCGGACACTCACCCTTGTCGGTTGACGTCTCGACCATGCGCTAAGTAACCCTAACCCTCGTTCACGGATCCTTCATGCTGGCTGATGGCGTCAATGCTGCACATTTTCGACGGCGTCATCACTGAGTCGCTCATGATCAGACGGTGGACCTCTGCCTCAGGTAATTTTCAGCATGCAGAAGTAGCGCCTGGGAGGCTATGCGAGCCCGCATCGCAAAACCCTGATTTCCGGGCATCCCGGCATGTCATTCATGGTCAGAAACGCATGTTACCCTCATTGATTGTTCTTCTTACCCTTTCACCTTGGCTGTCTCGGGTCGCTCGTGCTCGAATATTGTGTGTGATTGTATCTCAATCATCTTGACAATCACACAATCCCCCACGGATATCGCAAAGGCGTGTGTCTAGTACGACAAAAGCGGGAGATTGGGTCCGTATCGTTTGTTGAGGGCGGGTTGCATGGGTGACGAGGTGGATTACACGAACACAGCTCATGTTTGTAGGCACGAAGAATGGCATTACTAACAGTAGACATCAATACTCTATTTCCGACTTTCTCCTTGAAGACTGACGCCTAGCTTTGGAGCTGGCAATACTCCGCAGCAAAAAAGATCAGTTGATCAACCTCCAGCAGCGCATTCCTGTCCCGCAACAACAACGACCGGTAGCTTATAGGCTTCTGGGTTGCCACTTCGGACCTTGATTGGATCACTTAGCCTCTGACATAATTGCACCCAGTGTGGAGCACTGGCATCCTCAGGTGCGATGTCGGCAAACAAACCAACGCAGATGCGGTGCCGGCGAAGTGGGGTCCGATTACGTGAAGACCTGTCGAATCGAAGTTGTTTGAGGACTACGGCCGCCTCGGCAGGGAGGCAGCTCACGAACCAATCATCGACTGGGTCCTCCATCCAAGGGCATAGCATGTCGGTCTGAAGATTGGGTTCCCGTGGAGCGGCAAGGGCATAACCAGGCGCAGTCGGCATGATGCTGATCATTCCAAGCGGTCGTCTCTCTGAGACCAGCCTCTTGTTAGTATTGCACTGGTAGACTCCAACAGACTGACGCTTTTCGAGATCTGGACCTTCAGCTGACAATCCGGCGATATCCAGCCCAAACCCTCGAACTGGAGCTCCCTGAAAAGTGGTCGCGCCGCCGCGGCTGAAAGGGTGCAATTGTATCCGGATTGAGACTTCGAATTTGTTTCGGCGGTACATGATCCAATCACTCCCGTCGGAGATGGGATTTTTCCCCAACTCGCAAGACAGATCGTATGTCAGCAGATTGCCATTGCACAGAAGTTGATCTTGGGTGAAATCCTCGAAGAGTGGCCAAGAAAGGGCGGGGAAGCGGTCAGGCATAGCGGTAGCAACAACGGCGTCAGTGGAAAGACAGGAGGGGGAGGAGCCACCGGACAGGTTGAAACTTCAGAGCTCACCCGGCAAAGCACCGAGAGTGGGAGCACTGGCCGGTTGCAAATGCGAAATGGCGATAGCGACCATGACAGGCGTTCGTGCGATTTATGGAAGTTTGCCTATGAAGATGCCTGTCGCGCGTCAAATGATCAATCGTTGGTGAAGACATCTCTGTGGAATGATAAATTGCCAAAAGGGGGTGTTCTTCACCCAAGAAATTGCCTGAATGGGCAGCGACCCAGGCTACAACCGCGACGGAGTCCGCAAATGGTAACTTCCATCCCTGTCCGTCCCCGTCTGCGCCGAACCTATATGTACAGGACGGACCCGCTGCCATGGGCTTGATCAAAAGCCCTCGCTCTAGCCATGACTGTCAGAAATGCTCCGTCGCTCGGCAGGGATTTTCAAAATACCGCGTCCATGGCGGAGGTGCGGCCTACGTGTTTACGCCGCATTGTCGAGCATTCAGCTGACTAATCGACTCACAGTCTCAGCTTTCGAGAGGACCTGTGAGACGATCTGCTAGGCCCAGACGTAGGCGTTCCATCGCCATCCATCAACTGCCAAGCTGCTTGATCAACCAGCTTCTCGCACACTTTATGAGCGATCCCCACGCTCCGCCATTTCTCTCTATCAATCAATACCACAGCATTGCCAAAACTCATGACTGGTCGGATTCACTCTCTTTGCTGTATGAGAAATCGAAAGACCGTTCATATTCGCTGGAACAAAGTAAAGCCTGGTTGTATCTCGCCGGCTGCGTTAGCCTCCTAGAGCAGAAGGGCTTTGCGTTCGATACTGGCGCTTCGGGCTCTAAACAATGCCGTTACGAATGGAGAAAAGTGGCCAAATTTGCGAATATACTCATCAAAACCACCTTCCCCTTGCTTGGAGAGGCCGCATATCATTTTCTTGATGCCATAATGGGTGCGAGGTGATCCCACACCAGCGATATGATAGCTCGACTAAAGCAAAGCAGTCGAGTCAGGATTGTTTCGGTTGATCAAGAGGATGAGCCCTCGGCAACAGCTGCAACAGATTCCACTGTGCGTCGATGCTTTGCAAAGGTTGAATCTTTCGCTGGAAATTGCGCGAGTGTCAAACGCACAAAACGTCCTTATCGCTTTGGAAGCATTCACGAGGATTAAGTAAGTCTTGGCTTGAGACGAAAGCTCCTTTGTTTGACGCTCACTAATGCTGCTCGAGGGTCGATTGTATTGCCGACGCAATTGGATTGCCTCGATGGATAAGATCCAGCGTTACAGGCCCTTGCCCTTCCCTGCCGAGCACGATGCGTGTAGCCTCAGAGCTCGTGCAACACAACCCCGAGGCGGACGAAGATCTGCTGGGCACTCTTTCTGTCTCAGTGGCTAGCGACAACGTTCTGCTGGCAAATGGGCTCGCGGACTATACCGGCACATACAGTGGGCCCGACTCTTGGCGTCCCAACGACCTTGCAAGCAACTCAGCTATCGCATGCGAGCTATTGCCGAACATGTGGTGGGAGTCGAGGTAGAATGTGTTGCGGACGGCGATATGAGGTCACTGCAAAGGGTTTCCTCGTGAGCTGCAGCTCGATTGAACGGTATGATGCACAAGTGCTAAGGGTTGGACGTATGTATCTTCGAAGACCCACCAAGAATAAAACACTATTTCGATGCTTCCGACTTGCTTGTCCACCGTCGCAGTAATTTGACCGTGGCTACGTCATTGGCCTTGAGAAAGACGGATGCCAGCCAAAGAGATTAAAGAAGCGGGCACGGTCGGGGTTAGACATCGCAATTTGACGCGTAAGCGCTTGCTCTTGCGCGACTGCATGTCTCTCGGAGGTACAGCAGCGTTGTAGCCAAGCGTGAGATGGAACTGCTCCAGGACGTAGAGAGCTTCGGAACGACCCAGCCTTTCAGATCTGGACTGCTACTTGGGCCATCGTTGCCTTGATTTACAGTGAGGCCATGGTCGGATGCGAAAAAGATGGCCTCTCTTGATTGGGGATCCATTCCGAAATCGAGGATCTTTCGATGACCATCATCGAAGGAAGTGGTGTCGCTATTACTGCAGGCGAGGATTCAGCGATAGCCGGCAGATCTCCCAGGTCGACCCCTCGCTACAAGTGGCCAACCCCAGCAGCGAAACGCTTACCTGGAACTCGCGTCTGTACTTCCGTAGATTGGTATGAGTGCTGGTCAACTAGTAGGCGGAAGGATGCACCTGATCGTGCTTGCCGAACGGTTCCATCCTGCATTGCCACCAACACGTGTTCTCCTCAAACTTTGTGTTGACCATTGTGCTCTCGATAGCCATTTCCTGATGCCGTTGGAGCGACACCAGCGAGAATTGCTCGTGAGCGCCATATCCGACATAGACCTCGGCAATTAGTCGCAGAAAGCGATCGTGGTGGTGACTTACTTGGGGTCGTCTGTCGTCGAAACGGCGAATGATACTTCCAATCCTCTCCATGACCTCACGGCTGCTGGGTGGTGGTGTCAGACGCGCAAAATGAGATCTCCCCTGATGCGTGTGCCCTGAGCTGCGCCGCTGCATCGTCTTTGGGTCTCGAGAGGCCATAGATTATGGCCACAAAATGCTGTTCCTGGCGGGCCGACGACAGTCTCGCTCGCTTCTTCGGGGATGCCCAGCCCCGCGAGTAGTCCCTTTCAGTAGCCTTAAGCTGAAGGCACGGATAGAACGACGACACCCTTCCGCTGCGGCACAAAAGATTTGGCTGCCTTGGCTGCCTTGTTCGCAGGTTTGTCGTTGTCAGAGAGTCCTGATCGTGGCTCCTTCAGGTCCCAAGCAACAGGCGCCTACAAGTCCCTCGAAACATCGGCGCCCATACTCTTCCCGTCGACAAGCGGCGGTCTCGGCCTTTTCTTTGCGCTCAACATATGACCGTTTCTGCTGATGTCAATTGAAGCACACTGCATTTCGGTTGTAGCAAAACAGATCTGATTTTCTTGTCGATAAAGATCCTGACCAGTCAGGGAATGTTGACCGTGACGGCTTCGACACAATCGCTCGTGATCCTGACACGCTGAGATTTGACCCTTTCCAAACAGCTCCCGCTCCATGAAGTTGAGACTGTCGGCATCCTACGCTGCCGGTGGGCGGGAGTAGTAGAGGGGTCTGTCCCTGTGTCAATGTCAAGGGACACCCCCCTTCTTGCACACTTCAGACGAATGGAGGACCAACGAAGCAATAGTAATCCAATTGCATCATGTCCTAGTGCCAGCGCGTCGACCAGCTTGTTGACTCATACTGCCATTCGGATGATGTGTCTACAATAATCTGACGTCGCCATTTCCAGGACCTCTCGCGCAGTCTTGCGCGAATGGTCTTCCAAGAGGCCCTGACTCTGCAAACCGGCGCAAGCGTAGATGACCGCCAGAGAGCCTAAAATTGGCTCAATTTCACCTACACGTTGGCATTGTCAAGCCGTTTTCGAGGACGCCCTGCCGAAACTGTGGACTGGCCGGGAGAGTGCACATGTTTCTGGCGAGTAGCACAGGGTGAGAGGGCTGAGATGTTCTAGTGAGGTTGACGATGCGACAGACGCAAAAGCGATGTGTCGCAGCCCAGAACGCCGCTGCCAATCGTCCCTCGAATACAGCGCTGCTACCGTTCCTATTCAGAAAGCGGAACAGCCCACTTTGCCCCGGCTTCGTCGCCCACTGGGTGTTCCTGGGTGGCCCATCAACGAGAGCCGTGGCCATACAGCGCCATCTCGGTAGCGACTTCTTCTGCAGTGGACCCATCTGGTAGTCCTCCAGGGACGTGGGCACAAAACTATCATGAGTCCGATTCTTGGAGCCAGTGGAGTGGTACTGACGCGGTGTTGACGGACTGGCTGGCTTTATGTCTCGTCCAAGACACCCGTAATTGATATGGACGAGGGTGAGGGTGACAAGCCGGATTTTGTCGCCCGCGCCACCGGCACACCCGGCAGCCGTGCACTCACGTACAGACTGACCTAGCCAGGGTGCACTGTCTCCGGACCAACAGAGACTGTCACGGATCCCCGCCGCGCAGGCGACACTAGTGTACAAGATATCACCGGAGGAGTGCACGCTACCGTAGGAGCCTTCAGTGCGGGCAACAAAAAAAGGCAGCATCTCGATTGTAGAGGTTCGTGATTCATTGCCTTGCCTGTCGGACATGCATCGAACGTTCCGTATCTTACATCTCTAATCCCTACCTACCTTGTCGGGAAGGTAGAGAAACGACCAACGCAACATGTCCTCCCATACTTCTTTATCGACCGAGCCGTCGCCTCTGAGATATGGCTTGTTGTATGACACAGTGACGTCCAGGTGATAACCATTTCTGCCATTGACAAGCTGCCCTTGAACGACGCGTGCCTGGCTGCTAGTGAAGCTGAGAACTGCGCACTGGACATGGCATGTTAGCGTTGTAAATGGTCGGATGCGACAAAGTCCATGCTCACCGGATCAGGAAGCTTGGGAAATAGCGTCTGCGTGTTGAGCAGCAGTGACAACAGGACGGCCAACTCGCCACGCAGCACACGATGCTCCTTGGCCGAGTCACCATCGACTGGATCCCGCAGGCCGAGTACGCAAGCAACGCTGCTCTTGCTGCGAAGCCATGAATAGATCTGCCACTCCAGTAGCCCCGAAACGGTAGAGTGACGACAGTTGGTATGCAACGAATGCGCGTCCTCAGGGGATACACTGTGGACGACCCATGTCAGCTCTGTTCGCTCGGCCACGCTCTGTTCCTACTCACTCGCTACGGACAGATGAACGGGCATAGCGATCCCAGAGCTCGTATGATTGACAGCGATGGAAGGCTTGGTCCATGGTGTATGAGCAGGCCAGCTCGAATAGACGCGCCGTCATCATGCCCTTGGGAGGCTTGTGACCTTCGTAGTCCTCCAGACAGTCGTAAGGCCGGTCGAGCAGCACGGCGGCCGACTCTTGGTTCTGATGCCCTCGAAAGCCGGGCAATATTCGCTCAAGGATGTCCTGTTCCATCGGCCGTAGCTCACCACGCCCCTTGTCACCGACAATGCTCATCTTGCCAGCCTGTATCGTTCCCTGTGCAACTGTCGTGTCCGAAGGCTGCTTATTGACGTCGTCGAGGAGCGCGTCGAGGAAGTCGAGCGCCGGAGAGTGAGGTAACATGTTCCAGTGTAGCGCCCGGTCGGCGCTTGCGGATGGAGTTGAGGAGTGAGTCGCGGTTGCGGTGCGAGTGGCATGTTTCTTGGGTTTTGTTTTTGTTGTTTGGCGGTGCCAAGGCGAAAAGAAGACTAACCAAACTCAGCCCCGCACATCAACCGCCGTTTTCCCTTCCTTCTTTGCCCGCGCCGTCCCGCGAACCGCTTTTTTCGCTCCCTCTTCAGGCTGTTGATAGCATCCGACGTTGCGACTCGGCATTGGGATGGGAGATTTCCCGACGGGTCAAGATGGCGTCCATCTTGCCATTCTCCGCTACGGCATGGAGGACTGCCAGCTGAGCCAGCTCGGAGCGCAGTCTCAGCGCCTGTCTGCTTCGATCATTGGGCCTGAGCAGATCCCATTCTTCCGGGTCTACCTGGAAGCATTCGACGGCAACCATCGCGCGAAATCGCACCTGCTCCGAACCCACCATGCGTCCGAGAATTCCTGGGGACAAGCGTCGGTCGCACTTGCGGTGCACATCGATCCCACCACCGGTGTCGCAATCGAGACGGCGCCTTCGGATCTATTTCATCCAGTGGAATCGCTCCGAGCGGGCCAGCTGGCTATGCCACTCGATCCGCGAAGTCTCCGGACGCCCACCAAGGCGCAGCAGCGTGACACGCCACCGAGGGCGCCACGGAAAGACCCCGAGGTCGGCGCTGCCCGGCTACGATCGCCGTCAATAAGACACCTTGACAACTTCTTGGACGTGCTTTCCAATCCCGAGTCCTCTCGTCGTCAAACACTCTGGTCCGTCGATAGTCTCGGTCCTTTCTACTATCCCGCCCGGATGTTCGACTCGTGCAAGCCAGAAACGGATGCCGACCCGGAACCATTCCCGAGCTTGGACATTCTGCGCTTGTCGAACGCGGCCTCCTCTGTGTACATCGCGCCTAGGAGACCGAGGGCGGGGAGTACCCCGAGCAAAATTCCAGTCCCCTCCACTCGCATCGGCAGCATGATCCCCGAAGCTCATTTTGGCCAACGGATACCTTTGGACGATACCGATGATACGGACGACGGGGATGATGAAGAGCTCCGTCGTTACTTGGAGCTGCAGACCAAAGACGAAGAACGCATCACTTGCTTCATGTCGTCCTACATGACTGTCCTCTTCGGCTATCATCCAATAACGGCCCGCCAGCATTGCAGGACTCTGCCGGACCGTACCAAGTTTGTTTTTGGATCTGGCAAACACGTCTCCTCCATGCGATCTGTCGCCGCACACGTCGATGCTGTCGTGTACAACCGCTCTGGCGCTCATCTGATGCGCCGCCCGGCCGGTACGTTGTCTCAAAATGAGCAGGCCAGCGCCTTGCTTCTCACCGGCGAGCACAAATCGGCCTCGGCCGGTTCCCGTAATTGGCCACACCTGAAGCATCTTTGTCAGATCGCCACTCAAGCAGTTGCTCGAGTATATGCTTTGCACGTAGCTGGCACACACGGCCGGCCGAAAGAATTCTTGGGCCTGTATGTAAGCATCAGCATCTCTTCCAAGACATAACTCTTACTCACGACAGGAAATCTATCCTTCTATACTCTCAGTGCGGATCCGAAAGCGTCATCTACATCGCCGAGTACACCTTCCAATGGGTCAAGTACGTTGTCAACCCAAGAAACAAAATTTGGCAACCCGATTTGACACCTGACCACTATCTCCGACTGAGAAGAGTATGTATTGCCGATTTAGCCAAGGGGAACTTCTATCTACCGAGCGTCATATTCCTGGCCGTTGCAATCGAAAACTTTTCCCAGGGCAGGTAACATCCCCAAATTGATTGGTGCGACGCGATGTCGTCGTCTACCTCTAAAAGCACATTTCGGCCTGCCCGTCGCCGGAGGACTTCAGGAGCGCCCTCGTTAGCGTTGCTCTCGCATCGATACCGTTTGTTTGTGGCTGGTCTCGGCCAGCGACGTGTGTCGGCACCTACGTGCCGTGGGCCGCTGTGGTCATCTAGCATCACTTCCAAAAACGACTCGATGTCATGGATGGCTGGGAAATTCACAAGCCCATGCCGATGTAGTCAACAAGGTGGGCAAAAGAGCGGGTCAGAAAGATCGGTGAATTGGGAACATGTTCTTCGCGTGCAGGTTGAGGTCTCCGCGCTGCTTGGCTTGACGGTGATTGCGTGTGTGTGTGTGTGTGTGTGTGTTCGGAACTTTGGTAATTCGGCGCCGTGCGTACGCCGCTCAGCAGAATTGATAACAAGAGACCAGAGACGTGCTGCCTCCCAGTCATGGCCTAAAGGCTGCCGGGCTGTCCTGCACCCCATCGCACACAGCCTTCATCAAGCATGCTACGTCCGCCTCGTGTCAATCAGCTGTGTTGTACGAGTTGACCTGGCGGGCTGTAGAATAGAGATTGATACCTCCCACACCAACCTATAGGCACCGTGCAATGCCTCGAGCTCTCCCGAGCGCTTGCGCATGAGCGTTGGCCTCCGTCGTGCTCTGCCTCTCGCCAATCCCGATATTTGTTCACACGTTCTTCTTGTCCATGCTCTGTGCTCATCAACTGACCAAATTCCGCGTAGTCCTGGCCCGACAGACAACATTTGCTGTTCCACTTCTACGAATCGTAGCCTCAATGCCATGACCACCTCTGTCCATAACACGGTCATTATACGATCGTCATTTGGGAATCCTTTTCCACTCCACGTCTGATGAGATAATGACGCGATTTTATCATCAACAACATCCAAAGCAAGCACGTATCGATTAGTCCGTGTTCACATCGAGCACCAGGCAGTACCCCTTTGCCTACACTGGGCTTCTATATATTAGAGCGGCATCGGCGTCTTGGTGGGACTGTTCCCCGGTCGGGACTGACTCCCTCCGATGCTTTTTGGACATTGAAGTCCCTTTCCCTGGATGAGGGCTGGGTGTCTGTTTTGGCTCATGGCCTAGGACGTTATGCATATCCTCCCTCTCCACTTGTTTGTTCAAAACGGGATTGCAAACTGAAAAGCCAGAAGTTATGGTGACGCTAGCGACCTGAGGCAGAGCTGCAGCTTATTTTCTTTTGGCGCGCGGCGTTTGGGATCGTGCGTCTCTGCATGGCTGTGTTTGATCATTACCCTCTTCCCTAGCTTCATGAAGGAATATTGTGTCTTTTCGCTGTTCTTGAGGATATTGACGGAAGTGGTAGCGCTCTGATGGCAGACTCTATGACTATATATCGCTAACAACGTCCGCAGACGCTAGGATGCACATTCTTTTGAACTATCACCTGCACTGGTGAAGATCACGTGATCTTCGGCTTCCAGCCGATTACTGCCCGCACTATACTCGCCGCCCATTTGCTCCAGACATAGGATTGGCGAGCGGTCCGCTCCGCCTTGCAGCGGATTTTGGCTCGGAACGCCTTGGGAAACCCTATCTCCGTACTAATGACGAAGCACTGGCGGAGCTCGTTGGGCCTGGTCGCCGAGTACGCATTGTTAATGTCTCGGCACAACAGAAGCAGCAAATGCTGCCCAATATGCTATTGTCGACATCTTGTGCACAGTGGTTGATTGTGAAACTACAGAAGTGATGCAGCTCGGCGTCTGCGACCATGACTGGCAACTCACAGCCAAAGAGAGTAAACTACTTATGTCGTTATACCGTATCTGTGGAGCTCAGGCATCACGATCTGTCAAAATCCTCAACTTGGCACTCGACCCCTCTGCATTCCAGCTGACCACTTCAATTACGCTGAATCCCGGATCAGTGATAAGCACGTTGAATTTCGTGACCAGTGAAGCACTCACATCGACGCATTCATGGCGTTTGTCACCCTTCTGGAATGTCAGCGAAGGACACAGAGCAAGTCTTCGCAGCGAGTGCACTCACGAAGCAGGCCCATCTGACGTTCTGACGCTTTGCCGACCACCGAACCGTTTCCGTCTGCGTCGACTCGCCCGCGCCGCTTGCAATGTCAGACTTTGCATCCCCACGGCATCACATCCTGTATGCGGTTTGGAAACGCAAGCAATCGAGTCGTGTCCGGTCGTACCCAGAGATGCTACGGATATCGAATCACCTTCTGGCAGGCAAATTGGTCGGGGGTACTCGAGGCCGAGTCCTACTAGTATCGACTTCTCGAGAGAGCTATGGCGTCTGATGGGTAGCTCAGAACTCGGCGCACAGTATAGCATCACAGTCAAATTGACCTTGTGATGGTCTAGGTAGCGTTCAAATATTTGACTGCGGTAAAGGTCTCATTTGATCGCCCGGTGACGTGATGGGGATGTGGTGGGCCCCCCACTCATCACAGCTTACCCGTATCGGCCAGCGGACGCCACGTAGGGTTAGGATTAATTATCAAATTTGGGGCAATGATACTTCATCATTCTTCGGACTCACTACAGGCTGCATATGGAGAGGAGTCAGACCCGGAACATCTCCGATGATCTGATGTTCACAGCTTTGCATCCGCAACAACCCAGGAGACTTACGTTATCCCACAATTCTCACCTAGTATGCCTGATTCCAAGCTCTCCCACTTGCTTTCCTGGTTCCGGGCTTGCTCCTTCGCGACATAGCAGGCGATATGAGTTGACCATTCAGTGCATGGCTTTCGACTACGAGGGTAGTGGATCCTTCGACAAGGGCACTGCTCTGGGAGACTTCTGATCCCATGGTCCACAATGCCAGTAGACTCGTCATGTCATATCTTTAACCCTGGCATCGGCACCCACAGAGAGATGCTCCTTCCTCGAGCCTGGTCGAATGCATGTCATAACGACGCGCGGGCCATGGGACATCTCGAAAGAATTATAGGAGAGCGCTAGTTGGCTTTGCAGATCGAAAAGAGCATCAGAAAGAAAGCCGTCGCGTATTCGCACTCTACCTCGTCTGGTTCGATTGGCATGGGCAGTGATGGCGTTGCGCCAGCAATGTCATATCATCGCCGTCGAGCCATTCTGATCGCAGCGCTTCCAGGCCGTCCACTCCAGCTTCGCGGTGGAAGCGGGCAGCGGATTTAATTGGTATCTCACTCAATTGGCGCGAGGTCAGACGCAGTCGATGATGGGTTGTGATTTGCGTAAGCTACAGATACAGCAGTGTCAAAGGGCGATTCCACTCCGCAAGCACATCGGACCATGCACGACAGAAACGATTTTGTGGTTGAAACGACAATGGGGCTGTCACTGGCTTTGTAAAGGGGGCAATATGGCCAGTCTGTTCACCGTCCATGCTGCAATGGACTATCGCTATCAAAACGCATGTTGATCTATGGCAATGGCATATATGATAAGACGGGGATGATTGCGTGATGTTGAGCGCACGAGTGGCAATGCGGACCAACATGATACTATGCTGAGGACAGTGTACGGAAGCTTTCTTGCTCAACGAGCCGCCGCCGGCCCGATCGCCTATTGCTTGCTCGGCCTCTCGTGTGTCATCTTCAGCTTCGCAAGTGGCTTCATCATGGCGCTCGAGGATACTGCAAGCTTGCATGCGCACGGTGCTCTGTGGTGCGGCTGACGGGCCACCGTGTGACAACGATGAGCTGTATGAGCTGTCTTCAATCATAGGCGAAGAATTCATTTGGGACAAAGTCGTTGCGATGGACATAAGGCACATCCTGCATGGCCAGACACAACTCGTCCAAGCCATTGAAGATATGTCGAAACTTTCTGTACCGGTCGTGTTCGAGATTGCTGGGTGCTATGGTTCGTCTGCGGCGTATGGATCGCTTGTGCTTTGAATTTGCCAGACCCAGTCGAAGTACTTTCAGGGCCGAGCCCGTGGACCACAAGTATGGCTCTAGGTTCAGCGCCAGGAACGACATGCCATCCGGAAGGATCATTGTCAGCTCCCGCAAATTTGGACCAACGTCCGTGATCCGGAAGATTTCCGCCTCGTCGTGATCGAGATGCAGCGTCAATCGTCGGAGCTTCTGACCGCGCCAACACAGCCGACGGAGCGCGTCGCTGTCGCCGACCAAAAGCAACTCTTCAAAGCTATGCGAGAACGTAGGGTATGACGACACTACTTGGTGGGCGAATTCGTACGTCAAAGACTTGTACAAGACCAACTTCCTGAGCTGCGGGGCGCTCTTCAACGCCGCTATCATCCAGGGCTGGACGGAATGGGAAATCCGTGGTCCGAAATGTATCGATATCAGCCCAGGCAGTCCTCGAAACATTGCCAGGTACTCCACCTTCTCCGAAGCGAGTATTTCACAGTCCAATCGAAGATAGTGCAAGTCGCTGCACTTGAGGAGCACCCATGTGAGAAGTGGGATGTCGGCGTGATCGTGGTCGAGACGCGGAGCAGCCTCGTCCGTGTCAAGTAGCGTGAGCTCGCGTAGCATTGACAAGTCGTAACGATGGAGTGAGTCGCGGCAGTTGGGCACAAGTCGCGTGTTGAACAACACCAGCGAGCGACATCGCCCGACGACGAGTTGCGCTCGTTCTTCACCTCGAAGTCGAGCTCTGTCGAGAATCTGGAGGCAGGTCATGGCATATCCGGCAAGATGGCGCACCACGTGCCGCCAGTGGTGGTTCACACGCTGAGCGTGGCAAAGGACCTCGTGCCATGGCAGGCGGGAAAGGATCGCCGTGAGCAATTCCTCGGTCTGAAACACCGTCGCAATCGGTGCGCTCAGAGCCACAGCTGCAACAGACATGTCAGCTCGTTGAGAGAAAGGGGCTTGCCGTGCATCCACCACCAACCGTCTCGAACGGCCGTCGCCTCCCCGCGGCCTCTCTTGCGCGTCGATGTCGGCTCTGAGGCGATCGACGGTCGCTTGTGGGACAGCCATGGACGGACGCTGCCGCGCAATTCCGGGGGCATCTCGGAAAGGGCGGTCGCTCTCAGGCCAGTTCTGGGGGTATGTGTAGCGATGGCCGTGTATTGGTCACGCGTGGGGAACTGACTACTGACTGCTGTTGTGAGCGACACAAAAGCTCGACTCGAAGCGGGACGCGCTGGTGCCGATTCGTCGGTCAGTATAATTCGGGTCGCCCCGCCGACCCCCTCCGGCCGTGCTGCTGAAATGCCAAGGTGGCGTCGACGCAACCCAGGGGCCAACGCTCGGAAAGCGCTGCATGGCCGGATTGCACCCGAAGTTCCCTTTCGGCTCGCGTATGGCAATTTGGGACCCCTGACTAGTCGTCAGAAGGTGTTTCATCCTCGGGCCTTCCCGGATGAGGTGATGGGGACGAACTCTTCGCCACTCGTCAGCGTCGCAGAACCCCATCAATTGTCTTCGATCCATGCTACGCGAGCTGGCCATGCCTGACTCATCAACTATTCCAGCTTGGAGCTTTTCAGATGACTGTCTCTGGGTGTGCGCCTGAGTGTGTGCCCTCGGCCGCGTCGCGTACATCGTCCGCCGCCGCACAGAAACACCGGCCTGGGACTGCACCTCGGGAGGCCGCTGCCCGAGCGGGCTTGAAGCACATGCTCTGGCCTAACGGTCCTGCGTGATGAACGACTTGCTGAGCGCCCATTGGCGAGCTTTTGGGGCAGCCGTATTGCACAGAACCCGGTGCCGGCTCTATCTTTCTCCCAACACCCCCACCCCGTTCCCCACACACCCAACTAACAGTCCCAGTACTATGATCGACTCGAGTTAAACGAGGGCAGCACTAGTCATCCCATCCACGTAGGTTCCTTCACTGACTCATCTGCCACTACTACTTCTCCACCATGTGTAGCGGCGTCACTGTGCAATGTCATACAAGTCGAGAAGGCGTGATGCATGATTCATTTGTGTATTGAGGGACATAAGCACAAGGCCTGGAACCAGACCTCTGGCTGGCCTCTGCGGAGCCGGCACGGCTATAGACACGCCTCACTTGGTCAATCCACATGATTGTCTCTGCAGACACGACACAGATCGTGCGAGATGTAGTGACCGAGATGGAACCTCACATGGCGCCGAATCGCTGTCTACGAGCCCAGATCGACAACCCAATATCCTTTGGACTTGTAGGTGATGCATTCCAGGAAAACGCAGTCGCCCATGGAGTATTTGTTGGTCTCTGCATCGCATTCTCCCAGAGGATGCCTCGCGTCGATCGTCGTGGACTCGTACTCCTTGTACCAATCCTTGATCTGCCGTAGGACGGCTCTGACCGTTCGGTCTTTGATCGGTAGTAGGAATTCATGGTCGGAATAACGATCACCGAGAGAGAGCAGGACAGGACCGTCGAAGATGACTGCTTCCAGCTCTTCCTCGGTCAGCCTCCTATCCTCACCATCTTCACCCTCGAGTTCCGCGCTCTCGGGGTCGTCGCGGACACCCCAAATTATATTCTTGAAATAAACCTCGGGAGCGCTGTGTTTTTGCTGCAGGTAGTCTTGGATACCCATATTGAAAATGCTCGTACCGAGAACTTGTAGCAGGAAGGGCAGGCATCTGGGGCCATATATGTTAGTCGCGAGGTGCGTGGTGAGATGACTCACTGGCACGAACATTGTGATGACGGCCTGAGGGCTGTCGAGTCGATTCGTGCACCGTCAATCAAATTGAGAAATATTACGTGCGATGGTCAGTATGGCCTGCGTCTCCGAACTACACGGGACGGTGGATGTCACTTTGAAGCTCGTCCTCAGAACGCTCGGTGATCCGACCAGGGACAAGTGTGAATCACATCATATGCAACCTGGAACAATGCGCGAAGAATGCTTTTCATCATGAATGCGCACTGCATGCAAAGGAATCCACGGTGAGAAAGTCACCCTTTTAGGAGCTAAAAAGGTACCCAGTACCCAACCTCGAGAATTCATCAAGCCTGAGAGTCGAATGTGCAGCTGGAGGGCAATGTCGTCCATCCACGCAAACGATTTGCGACATCCGACGCATAACAGTGAGTGCAACACCCTTGCTGTAGATCATCGAGAATATGGTCATAGAGCCCACTGTTATAGAGTCGGGCGGCCTTGTAGTACCGCGAGACATCTTCGGCTCTAGTCCACGCGAGAGCGGTCACAAGGCAATTAACGGGCCCTGGAAGAGAGCTGTTGACTCCCTGCGTGCCATCTCTGATCATCTGCTCGATCGCTTCGTAGGTGCAGCCATCCCTGGGCTCGCCGTTGCAGGTTCCGATGCCTGCAGCAGATTGCATCAATCCAGGATTTGATCCAGCCCCTGTGGTGATCTTGACGTTCTGCGTCAGTCAAAATGCATCGTTGCCTGACCATATGAATGGCTTACCACTCGCACACAGCCTTTGGACTCTTGCATGACGATAGCAAGAATGAATCGTGGATCCACGTTTGCATCCTCGGCGATCTGCGATATAGCTTCCTTGAGCCAAGCAGTTTCGTCATCGGAATTATCATAAACGTCCCATTGCTGGCAAGATTCTGCAATAAGTGGCGTGTTGAGATCCCACATGTCGTCGAATTCGACCCATTCACTCTCATCAGGCCACCTCGCTGCAATTGTCCCATCGCCAGAGTACTGCACGTACTTCCTGCCAATAGGCACTGCAGACTGGGCAGCTGCTGAAGCTGATGGATTCGATACTGTGGTCAGGAGCGAAGGTGGCAAAATCGTAGAAGAGTCAGTAAAAGGAAGAAAGAAGCGAGGTGTATTAGCGATTGTAGTTGGTAATAATGTCAAGAGGCTTAGGTACTAGATGTGTTGGCTATAAGGGTTTTTATACGTTCAAGCAGACGACATACGCGCATAGTCCTAGAGATCCGATAGAAAATTAGAGGCAAATTGTTAAGGAATACCGATTCTCAAGACAAGAAGATATATCCATTGTGTGTTGTCTATAGTCTACTGCACGTAAAGAGTGTGCTATCACGATTGATCACGTCCGTAGCATCACCACAGACTTGAGCCACATGTGTTCCTCGTTCAGTCCTCTATGTGATAACATCTGGCACTGTCGATCGACCGGACGTGTATGTCGTCTTTCAATAGTGAGTCAGCTTTGTACACCCATCTTCTGAGGGACGTGCGAATTCTGTGGATGTCTGCTGCTCACTTGACATTCCGGTTGGCCACACGATGCCCGGACAAAGTGTTGGAGCTCTCGTTCCGCTGCCCGAGGTCGTGACTCCCTCCCAAGCAAAAACAACTTCATTTTCCGCGGTAGAACGCTCGACTGGCTCGATTGCAACGAAGAAGGTTGGGTATAGCCCGTCGCCTGGTATGGTGGGAGAATGCATGTGAACGGAAGCGGTCGCGGGTCAAACGAAAAGAGAGTGATGCCACCCTACGTGGTAATGGATTCGTGGAGCCGTATTTCAACGTTGGAAGACCATGACGGATCGGCAAACGCATGGTTCACGGGAGAATACGGCCACATTATGGTCAGCCAGGCTTTCTCCTTCCGGGCCAGTACGACATCAAACTACAGGTGACAGAGCTACTCACCGCTCCTCGATTCCTGGGCTGATGCGATGTGGAGGTAAGGCATGATTTAGAGGTAAGGCATGATCTAGATTGACTCAGGCAAATGACAGCTCGAGATCACTTCGAAATAAGAAGCAAAGGCGTATTGCATCTTCATCCTTACTCCTTTTCGACGTTCGACAGAGTTTCATTTTGTATTATTCTATCTATCTATAGACGTACATTGTTGCAACATGTCAACACCGAATCCCTTTCATCTTGCTGCTTCGCGTCAAATTTCCTTATGCAAGTCTATTAACGATGATTTCGATATTATTGACATCGGCGTTAGTATGTCTACACTACGTCAGAATCCTGTTTCTAGCCTAAGTCATGGAGATCGCGGGATTGATCGACCTTCATCATTGCGACACAAACTTGGGAGAATCAAGTGCAGCACTACGACAGGCTACCTTCTCACTCGTCCAGAGTGACCTGCCAAGCTGGCATCCGGGACGTTCACCCGTCACACGAGCTGTGGGAAGAGGGCTCATACACACCTACCAGGTTGTCACCCAGTACGGACCTATACTAGGACGGTGGAGAGGAGGGAAAAGGTGGGCTGGGCACGCCATTGTCATGAGAGCACTTTGTCGGAGCATCAAGACTTCAAGGCTGGAGAACGACATGGGGATGAGATTGCATTGCTGTCAAGCTAGGGACAAGAAGAGCAGAGACAAAGACAAGATATGTGACTCCTCAAGCTACCAAAGACCGCAGCATCTGCATAGCTCGTTGATTCGGGCCTGGTCCGGAATTGAAGACCCTCAAGATCCGACCATTATGGGCAGCATTGATTTGGGATAGAGTTATGCAGCACCACGTCAGATTCACCATCTCGAATGCTCGCGTTGAAGAAGCCGCTTTCCTTCACTGGGACCGCGGAGTTCGTATCTTTACAATCGTATGATCTACATGACTGTTGTGCAGCTGTCATTCCAAGAAGCGCAATCATCAGCCTAGCGAGCCATGTCTCCAAACAGCCTCTGTGACCGACTGTGAATTGTGTAGGGGACTCGCGCGACGAAGGTGACCTCAGCTGATCCTTCCCGTGGTCCTTTCTTGTTACGTCGATCATACAACTCGCTAAGCTTTGTCTCTTGCTTACGAGGTAGACAAATAAACCCCCAGCAGAGATTGGAGTGTCCCCACCCAAAAATAACGCAACAATTTCACCATGAACGATCTCGCCGAATTCACGTGCCCCGCCCGCCCGCCCGCCCGCTCGAGTCTTGCCGAGAATGGCGAAACGAGTGCTTGTGATTGGCAGCGCAATTTCCGAACGTCACATGCGTGCTGCCAAGATGCGGCAATCGACAGGCGTCAGGCTTGGCTCCACCAATAACGGCGCTGGCTCAGCCCGCAAAAGCGGGGTTGGTCCTCCGACAAGGACGGGACGCTGCCGTCCGCCCCCCCACTTCACGTGAAACGTCGCTCATGCGAACCACCTCCGCTGGAGAGTGCCGTCTGCTAGGTGATACCACCACCTCAATTCACAACCACACACAGCCATGTGTCCTGCGTCAGTTCGTTTCTCGCCTCAGCAGGAGCTGGACAGTCACCGGGCTCATGCTTGCACAGGATGGGCGCGAAGGCGACGAGACGCGCTCGGCAGGACGACCCCGTACTTGCGTCATCAGGCCACCAGTCGCTGGTTCTGATTCGCCAGATCCGTCAGCGTCTGACGAGGGTATGCAGTAGTCCAGCGATAGTGTTCCATCTTCATGCACGACCTCCCCGCCCGACTCGTCAGGATCCGAGGTCGAATCGAAGCCACGCCCTCGAGAGTCGTCTCACTTTCCGGATCTCTCGCCGCTTCCTCGTCCTGTCCTTGTCCTCACAACATCAAGAGATCGCCCTTACCACCGCACATCTACGCCTCCACGTTATATCACGCCATGCCGAACGCTTCGCATGTCCCCCTTCGCTCCCTGCTGAACAAGAAGAGCAATGTTGTTGAAAATCCCCCGAACGGCGGCGCTGTCGCCTGGCTACAGGTCGTAGCGTGTTTCTTCATCTTCATGAACAACTTTGGGCTCGCGTCCGCCTTCGGGGTCTACCAAGCGTACTATGAGGAAGTCCTGGCCTTCTCTCCCTTCGATGTGGCATGGATTGGCACCGTCCAGGCTTCCCTGACCCTTCTTGTCGGCGTGGCAGCGGGCCCTCTTTTCGACAAGGGCTATTTCTTCAAGATCGTCATGACTGCATCCGCCGGTTTGGTCCTGTCCTTCATGCTGCTTTCCATTTGTCATCGCTACTGGCAAATCCTGCTCTGCCAGGGCTTTCTCTGCGGAGTGTGCACGGGAATGTTGTACATACCCTCGATCGCTCAGATCCCGCAATATTTCAGCCCATCGCGGAAACGTAATTTCGCCATTGGTCTCGTCCTCTCCGGCGCCCCGGTCGGGGGCGTGATCTATCCGCTCATCTTCCGGAATCTCCTCCCATCGGCCGGCTTCCCATGGGCGACTCGCGCCGTGGGTTTTTTGGCTCTGGGCTTCTTGTCGATCTCCATAGTCCTCGTCAAGCCGCTCAATGTCCGTAACAAACCCGCGAAGCTCAAGGATCCAAAAATGTTCAAAGATTTCGTCTATGTCGCGTTTGTCATCGCCTCATTCTTCTTCTTTTGTGGAATGATGATTCCCTATTTCGACTGTGCTACGTTCTGGTGGGCCCGGTTCGATCACAATATCGACTCGGCCTTCCACACCCTTTTGATCATCAATGCGGGCAATTTTGCCGGTCGGCTGTTGTTTCCTGTCTCCGTCGATCTGCTACTCGGAGGCGACATACTCATCCTACTCTGCACCATCGCTCTCTCAATCTTGGGCTTCTCTTGGATCTCAATACAGACCCGTGCAGCCTATTATGTATTTCTCGTCCTTTGGGGATTCTTTTCTGGTGGGATCGCTACCCTGCCCGCGGTCATCCTGCCACTCCTCGCACCGCGCCCAGAGGTATACGCTACACGTCTGGGTGTCGTCTACGCTGCCGCCGGCGTTGGCGTGCTAATTGGTGCACCGATTGCAAATGCCACGAACAACGGCCGCAGGAGTTTTCTTGGTCCTCAGCTCTGGATAGGCATTACATCGCTCCTGGGATTGGTTGCGGCTATCTTGGCCTTCGGATATTACCACCTGAGGAGAAAACCAAGCGCAGAGGCAAGCGCCGAGGAGGCAGGTACCGAGTCGACCTGCGATTCGGTTCCAGGCGTGGATATCGTCGACGACATGCAACTACAATCCCTGGGCAAGTGAAGTTGTCGACAAGATCGTTGGGCTGTCAGGCTGTCGGGCTGTGTACGTGTGGACTGTCATTTGGTAAGGCAGAAACAGGACAACGCGGGCACCGTCCATGGCCGATCTTATTGCCTGGTTCTGTGTTCTAAATCGGCTGGTGCGGAAGTCTGGCCAAAGTCGTCGAGAGAGACAGGCATATCAGATATTGATCGACAGCCCAATGCCAATGTTTTGCTTGACCAAATATGTTGTACTTCTCTTGCCAAGCTGAATTGTTTGTTGATTCTAGCCGAACTAGGAAAGACTAGGTGGAAATCAGCTAGCGAGCTAAGAGTTGTCCTAGGTAGCACTAGTCTGAAAAAGTAATCGACATGCTTGTACCAATTTCAAACAGCGGGCACATTCCATTTGCTAGTTACTATGAGGCTTGGAACCTCTTAGCTGAATAGATTGTCTTGCAGTAGTTTCCTGAACGCTCGACTCCTAGCTGATCATGCCCTATGAAGGCGAAGCTATATCCTTTCCTGCATGATAGTGCGAAAAGATGTAACATATCAGACGGACAGTGCCGAGTGCGCCTTCTCGAGCAGGCCCACCTATCCCGTCTGACCGTTATGAAAGTCTCGAAGATAAGTCCCCGGAATGCGACGGACTGCTGCAACGTATTTGTCGAGCAGTGAACATGTGGTTCGGATTTGGAGTACACGGTTCAAAGATTGGTTATCACATTTCAGCCGATAATGAGGTGCAACAAGAGCGAGACTGTCCAATCCTTGACAAGCACTCGCATCCATCGGCAGCGGGATCGTGGACAGGATGCGTTCGCTCTGGGACACCCATGTAAAGATTTGAAAGCTAATCATGCCGGGACCCGTCGAAAGAATACACATAAGAGTTCTCAGAGCAGCCGATTAATTGCAGATTGCATTGACGTGATTGGTCAAAATGATCGGCCCGCGCGGACCGACGGACCGCACCGTCTGTCTCCTTCCAATGGTAAATTGTGCGAAAACTGTTGGTCTCTCGAAGATTTGTCGCGTCGTTCCCGGAAGACTATCGCAGATTTCTAACAACCAACTTTGTGGTCAGGGATACTTTTTAATGCCGCAGGGTCAACCACGCAAAGCGGCTCTCGTCGTGGACGTTGTAGATCATATGGCAAACTGGCGAATCAAGGAATCGGTGGGGCAGGTGGCGGCGAGCGAGCCGAAAGGAACATGTTTACCC
Organism: Dothideomycetidae sp. 11243; assembly: GCA_000836255.1. Lineage (NCBI taxonomy): Eukaryota > Fungi > Ascomycota > Dothideomycetes > Dothideomycetidae sp. 11243. Next base: position 120,745 of record DF938589.1, on the reverse strand, counting down.
TAACCCTCATAACCCTAAACATTCATCCTGACCCTAGCATTCTAGCCAATGAAAATATTCGAATTTGGAGCTGTTTGAATTTTTGGAGGGGGCCCTTTTTTCATGCCAGCCTCGCTGTTGAGTGCTGAAGCCGTTTCCTAAGCCGATCCATGGTCCTGATATACCACAAACGCGACCGCAGCTCCTGCCTGCGCCTATGGCTTGTAGGTGCCTTGTCTGAAGAATTCAAGAGACCGTGCCTAGGTTGGTGGAGAACCATCTCAGCATAGGTGCCTTACCCCTGGTTGCGCTTCGTCTGAGTGACTCCATGTCGGGAGGAATAATCAGATATTGTGACACATCGAAAGCCGCAAGCCATGCCTAATGAGCGGGCGCATTGTTTCACCGTATACTTAGGGTCCGAGGACAAAGTCCACGGCACCTGTGTCATCATCGATCTCAGGTCTGCACCTTCTTCTCCTCCTTCTCTCTCTCTCTCTCTCTCTCTCTCCCCCCTCGCTTTGGCCGGCGCTCGCCAGACTGTGACCGCTGAATCATCTCGCCTCCCCAAACGCGTCCCATTGCGCCCTCCGTCGAGCCTTCTGGCACCATACTCACGTGGCCCGTGGCTGGAAGTGGCCCGGCGATTGATGAAGACCTCTGAGCGGCCTCAGAAGTAATGCTAAACGAAGATCTGGAGCTCGGCGATTGAGCTGTAATGGCAGTGGCGACTACATTTCCCGTAGTGTGGTCACGCAACGGCATGGCTTGTCTGCAGTGCATCGTTTGATTGCATCTTTCAAGTATGTTGCTGGGCTGCATAGCTGGGCTGCATCGCTGGGCTGCATCGCTGGGCTCTGCCCGCAAGTGTATAGCCTGCATTTCCGACAGCGAGCGGCACTCCGCGTCCGCCGGGTGTTGGCATCTGATTAGAATGTCCGAGGTCCGAAACCCGCTCTGGAGAAACGCACGCAGTCATTAAAACAGATATGACAACGCTTCCCAAGAGACCGCCGGCCTACCACGATCCAGTACTTCATGCTTGGGTCCCTTGGATATATCCTAGCTGCTTGCGGTTCCGGCCCGGGTCAGTGACAGTCGGTCCACACTGTCAAAGCTTCTCCAGAACCGAATCAGCCAAAGTATACCAATGATTTGCCGACAATGAACCCTCGCACCAGACTCAAACGGCGCCGACCCCAGGACAAATTTGTTGGAACGTAAGACCAAATCACCTTCGTTGAAGTCACGGGTGGAGGTCAAGTGATGGAGGACATCGGATCCTGTGCCCAGACTCTCTTTCGCAACGATCTATCCTTAGGTAGTGATTGGAGCAGGAAGGATTTGCTTGACTTTAATTGGATGGTGTAAGAATATGACATCCTTATGCTGATCCAGGCCACGCTTAATCTAGATTATCTTAGAAAGCTTCGTTCTTGGACGAGGTCGAATCAGTCGTTTGTTTATTATAACAACATGTGTCTTGCTCTCCTATATGAAGCACGGTCGCTACCTAACATCCATTACCCTACGTTACGTTTCGCTCCTCCCTAACGTACTTTCCGCTATATGCACCTTGCTCTCGTCTTTAGCGTCGCCGCTTCATTTTGCGTTAGTCGCCACGGTTATGTCATTAGACTGTTTTCGCCCGCAATACCCTGTCTCTCGCTGGACGTTGGTGTAGAGCTGATGGCCGACGACCTGCGAATGGGTCACCATAGAACTGAACAAGGGCGTAAGCAGCCATAGTAGATAGGAATATGTATGCGCATCCCGACAGGAGGGGTTGCTCCATCGATGTAACTGCAGCGGTGCATGCTGGTCCGAGTGAGTAGAAATCGTCAACGCCAAAGTCCGCACTGGTCCGCATGCAAGCAGAAGGTTCAGGGACAGGCTTGTGTGGGCACTTGCTGACGAGGGGCTTGACGCCCTCTGCACCGAGCATGGTACACGACACATGTCAGACTCTTCGAAAGTGCTCGCTTCTTCGGCGCTTGCGGGACTCCGTGGAGGTTGCGACTACCAGCCTCGGCTACAGGATGGCAAGCCTCTGCGCTGTCTGGGTTGGTCGATCGTCCGCCAAACGCATATGGAATCTGCGCTCTTTGAGCTACCAATAGGCCGAGATGCGCATCCGCACTGTCGGTGGTCCTCTGGCCAACGTGGATTCGTCGTGGCGCATTGAGGTCTACAGGCATATCACCGTCAGCTCTCTGCTGTTCGTTGTCTGCGGTTCCGGAAATCAAAGTGCTTATAGTTTCGGATTCTTCTTGCAGGAACGTGCTGGCGCTTAGTCTTTCTGATGGACTTTGAGCCGCCAGTCGGAGTATGCACTCATAGATCCAAGGCTGATCGCTTCTGACGTTGATGTAAAAGCGCACCTGGCAAAGGTAAGTAGCTCCTCACATATTGGGAGGAAAGCCAACTCTGTGTCGTTTCATTAAACTGTTCAAGGCATGAGACTTTATGAGCTTCATCAACGTAACTCAGAAAGCAGAAATGCCTGAAGTAGTAGGGCTTCAATAGTCGTAGACTTCTAGCGCAGGCTACTTGACTGTGTGCATAATGCCCTTATTGTGGTATCTAGGGTACCTCAAAGGCCATAGTCGCAGAGGAGGAAATGCAAGCTGCACTTACCGATGCCTGTCCTTGCGTTCGGCTTGTCGAAGCTGCCGTCGGCAATATACAGGACGTTCGCAGGTTTGATATGTACTTTGAGGTGCGACTGCGCATCTGAATATTGCAGAGCTGTACTTATTTGCCCCGCTGTTGCGATTTTGCGACACCACTTCATCTCGTTGGTCTCGAGCAGCTGCCACAAGTTGCCATAGCATGGTTGCGTTGACATATTTACCGATTTGCGTGCTGTTCCCGGTCAGTCCTTTATCTTGGCAGCATTCGATGATCTTCTCCTGCTCTGACAAAGTCAAATGCGATGCCTGCGACTGAATGTGTGACTCACATAAGAGTCGGCGTGAGTACTACAGGGGCGCAGCCTCACAGATCTGCAACGAGACGTGGTGCTCGACGGTCCGCGCCGTGGATGCAGACGATGACGGGTCGCAGCGCCTGTATCTGCAAAAAGTGATGACAAGGCAGCGCTAAACATCGACCAAGGAGCCGGTGGGAGTGCAAATGTTACCTGGGATGGAATGGGTTGAATGGGCGGAACGGATGGAATGGGCGGAACGGATGGAATGTGCAGGATGTCAGAGATCGTGAGTCAGAAAGCCGCGGCGGAATGGGGAGGGCAGGATGATTTCCCTGACATCTTTTAACTAGCACCTTTTAACCACGCTTTCTCGTCTGAAGGCTCGTGGGAGCATCGGAGCTGCTGGACCGAGTGCAATCGTACTGTTCAACCAATCTGCAAGGACGTCAATGCCGCATGTGTTGCTTCAATGCTCCGCTCCCTAGACCAATTACTCCTGTACGAGTCCGTCTCGTCGCTGAAGCACATAGCTTCCTAATCGCTCTCTTTAGCTGAGATTGAATTATGGCGTTACGTCGTGTCGAAGGCACAAAGCTAGTGACAAGTATGCCGCAGCGGTCTGACTAGTCAGACTTTGGCCAAGCGAATCTCATCAAAGAACGCAATGAGGTTTGCTGCTGCCGCCACAAGTACAGTCATCACCACTATGCTCATCTGGAAGCAATTGCACCCTGTGCCGAAACTTTTTTGTGTAGTTCAGCAAATGCAATACAGGACAAAACAGGACTCCTGGTACAACAGCTAGCCATTTGACGACAATCGCCGTTTGTCTGTCCGCTACCCTTACACAACCTTTGTTATGGTCTTCAAAATTGTATCTGAAACGCTCTCTGTTATTCATTCTGAGAGCAGACTAGTCTATCCTTCTGCCTTCATGGCTTGACCGAATGTGCTGTCCATGGCCAGCAGTGGCAGACGCGAACCGAATCTACTGAGCTGCTGAGATGCAATGTGGTCTTTGTCGCGTTGGCTTTGTCTAGACAGCTTTGCTTATAGAATGCTTTATGGATATAAAGTCTCCAACAGCTAGCAATCGTCAGACTGTGCTATTGCTTCTGTTTGAATTGCCAGTGTAGCAGCGCTACAAACAATAGTATGAATGAAATACTACGACTTTAAGAAAGGATATATGCCTGGCTGCAAGACTCTGAACACCAGCCTTACGACCAGACGGACCTCTCCAACGACTGGCACAGCACCTCGCAGCTATCGCCGAATAGTCCTTCTCCGGACGACCTACAGCAGCCAGAGATAAGCGCATATAGGCGCCTTACAGCCATGGATGACTCAGATATCGCTCCTTCGATCAACACTCTCGCGACACCAACAGCGACAAAAAGTCGAGAATCTGACAATAGGACGACTGCACATGAGAGTCTTAGTGATCCATTGCAGGTCATCACTGAATGGATTATGCACATTGACATGTCCGAAAATAAATTCCAACTCCAGCCTCACGTCATGGATCCGGTTTCTCCAAACCCGAACGCGCGACCACACACACTGCTGAGCTGGAGTTGTGGTCGTGTTCGGGCCAATGCTGAGCGGGCCAATTTTGAAATCCACAAACTGGGCCCGAGCAACAGACAGGACATCAAGGACAAGGGATCGATACAAACAGTAACACGACGAGTGCCGCTTTACCTACAGCGAACAGCGCGGAACAAAGGAGAGGGAACGATATGGTGTACAGAAATATCATGATCTTCGACAGTCTAGATTCCTTAACCTGTCTCTAGCCCACCCCTAGCGATGGGCTGATAGGTTCTGACTTTGTTCATCATCATGGCTCTGCTAATACATCAGACTTCATATGTTTGCCCTTCCTGTCTAGCCCAGACACCTACAAGCATAGGGTTAATCCCCTTAGACATTTGGTAAGCAGTTTTAGAAGATGAATTGCATTTGGGACTAGTGCTCTGACAGAGGCACTATCGTCAAGACCCTTCTACTGCTAGACCAGGCATCTCTTTGCGCCCTGAAATACCACTAGAGCATTATTCATCTCGCTTCTGTCACTCATTCCTGTTGTATCTGCCCGCTCTTGTACGTGTTCTGCACTTCTATTTCTCAGGTTAGAGTTCAAACGCTCAGCTAGACTCTCTGACCGTCCAGGTAGATGGACAATGCCGGGAGAAAGCACGTCTTGTCTCGTCTCGACATTAGGACTCAATGGCGTCAAGTTGAAGCAGTCCAGATCTTCTGATAGAGAGTGTGCTAAATGAGGCATTGTCATTGACCGATCGTACCAGGTGCTCTTGTAGTCAGACACCAGGGGTGTCTGTCTTTGACAGGGATGCTTTCAGGGGTGCTTCGATCTTATTGCCTCGAAACCGGTGCAGGATGCCGCGTGCTCTTGTCGTCGGAGACTGGGATGTCTCTGAGAAAGATGCTTCGATGTGCTTGTTTTGAAGCCGGACGTTTCTATTCTGGATGCAGGATGCTGTATGCCGTCCTTGTCATCGGAAACTAGGACATCTCTGACAGGGTTGCTTTGACGTTCTTATTCTGTGATTGTATGTCTATGTACTGAACACAACTGATACTTCTCGGCATCAGTCGAGCAGACGAAGCATGAGCAGAGGTTACTAGATTGTGTTATATGTGTGCTGTCTCCAAACTCTCGGTTAGCATGTTGTAATAATCTGGTAGGAAGGTAAGGGCTTCTAAATCAAAGCCGGCAGCTCTGTATTTGAATAAGGCCGCCTGTGCAATTGATATCTTGTCGAAGGTGAGTACGACCTGCCTAGTTTTTCAGTCTATCGATTGACGTAGAAGTGGTGAAGTCTTGGCATGCCGTGGACGTTGCTTATTACCATCATCCACCACCTATGAGCATGATTGAGGAGGCATACACCGCTGTGAGTTGACGTCAACAGAGGTCGGCAGTGTGGAAGGTCAGGGTTGAGATCGGTCCTCAGGAAGAGAGCTTGGCAGTGAGAGAGGTCTGCGGTGAGCGAGGTCAGTAGAGAGGAGAGAGGGAGAGGTCAGATGTGAACCACTCGAGATCCGCCATTGGAGCAGCGCACTTCCTCGGCATCCTTACTGACTGGATATAAAGGCGTGAGATCGTGGTAGGCAGGACAGGGAATATCTTGGCTAAGGTCGAAAGACAGCGATATATGAGAGCTGTCAAACAGCGGTGGACAATTGCATGCAACTCAAGATCCGCTACAAATTGATGCGTACTTCTTCGCGGTCTAGAAGGATTCTTTAGTATGCCTCAGATGTCGGAGGCTTAGGCTGTGGTGCAGCAGACGTGCTTATTCTCGAAAGCATATTACTGTTAATATGTCTCCTTACCTGTTGGGGTAAACCTTGTTCTTGTGCAGGTCGACTGAGACATCACCGGGCGGAGTTGCGACGGTGAGAAGGCAGCAGTGGTGCAATGGACATGTTGCTTAGTCGCTGCATACGGATGCGGAGAGAGAAGTCGCCGCTCCAGCATACGAGTCAGAGACGAGGCCAATGGGCTACAATCGAAACCATGCGTGTGTCCTAGAGGCGTGATTCCCGTATAGCACCCATGTGTGTTCCGATGATGTGCCATGCTGCCTTTGACCGGATCGTGACATTGTACAGACCGCAGACCAGCGAGAATGCCATGGCGCCGGCATTTACAGCTGGGAAAGGGCAGCGAAATGTCGGACACATCGTTGAGTCGCAGCTGGACGTCGCTGTCAAGCACCAGATTCCATTCAGAGACATGATCAAGCCATCCCCGACTGCGACATAGCTTTGCTTCATTTCTATTGGCAGACCAGAGCAAGATCTCTTTGTGAGCGACGCAGCCAACATCAATCAGGCCTTGATCTGACCACTGTGTCCTCCAAGGACGCAAGCTGGGTGTGGCAGATATCTGCATGAGGGTATATCTCCTCCTTCGTGCGTATTTAAGCTCCGACCGGCATCAGAGCCTGGAGTTCTGTCGTTCATTGTTCGTCATCGATAGATGTTGGAGATATAAAGGTGCAGAGGACGGCCGACACTGCACCAGCGAGGGAAAGAATTTCAGATCTGATCGACCATGTGGTAAGGCTTCATCTTTTGTGGTCGTATTGGAAGGGAATCCGAGAGGCTGAAGCGGGGTGTACTCTCTGAGCATCGTACGACCTTTGTGGGAGCGACATAAAGGGAAAAGGACGAGTATGGCCAGTACGCTGATGCCCGTGCTAAATTCCGATCAGGATAAGGATGCGCTCAAACAACGACCAGGTGGAGGCGGCGGGAGTGTGAGGTGAGAGAGTTCGTTTATATATTCGATTGAGGCTGATAGCTCTGTGAGGAGTTGTTAGCTCAGACTGCTTCGACGAGCGTGATGACGAAGATACTTGAATTACGCATGGTGTTATCAGAAACTCGCAAGGCGGCGGGAGCTCACGCCGAAGCTGGGACCGCGGTGTAGTCAACAGATCTTGACTGTGGAATGCGGCGTGTCGGGCGGAGCAGTGGTCATCGAGCGACGATGACGGAAACGGCGCGCTAGAAGTCGGAGATGTTGGCAGCTGATAGATACCAGCTGTAGACTGAACCAATAGGCTGATCGGGCATCTGGCACTCTTCGAGCGTTCGAGTGGCCGTGCTACACTGGCTGATCTGTTGCCTGGCAAAGTTGTCGGCAGAGATATCGGGGATAGTGGTGCCGTACGTACGAAGTCGTGGCACGGCCGCTCAGGGTAGACGATCATCGCTCGCGCGGCCAGCGTCGTGTGGCGCAGGTCGATCTTGGACGAAAGGGCTGCACCCTCCAACATGTTCCGTAGGGCCTCAATTAAAAAAGCCAGAAGTGCCTGACGATCAGGGGAGGACTCGCAGCCGTGTGTTGTATGTACGTCACATACGGCGAGCTCTACCGTATGCTGCGGGGTAGCTCCGCGTTAAAACATTTCCCACCGGCAACAGGAAAATACAAAAACGCCGTACATGGACAGACTGGAATTTGGGGCATTTTCTGCGACACTGTTACCTTTCAGCGACTTGTACATCTCGAAAAGGGACGTGTTGATTCGATCATAGTTGGGTGGGTAAAACCTCGCGGTGCTATTTGCCGCCGCGGAAATTGTCCTTGTCCTAAGTCGTTCGAACACGCTTCCTCGGCACTTTGCTTCCCCGCAGGTGACTTTGCCAGCTGTTTCGCACGCGCATCTGCCCGGCTGTGCTTCATGGTTGCCGCATCCCGTCCATGAAATGTCGTCGCAACCTGCAGTGCGACGTCGTCGGCGAAATCAAATATTGAAGTAGGCAGAATGGCTGGCTCAGGACGGTCAATGATACGTCAGTCTTCACTGAATAGAAAGCAAAATGAAGAAGTAGTCCTCAACTTGTGGCGTCTGTCATAAAAGCCGAAGGAGGACCTGTGTCAGAGTGTTCGGACTTCCCCGAGCGGATATGAGCTTTTTGTAAGATGTTTAGACAAGGCAGTACAGTGTTAGTCACAGGAAGTCGTGCAACAGGGGAAATTTCATGTATTTCTTATTTCATATTAGACTTCTTCGTCATCATCATCTCTTCCAAAAAACTAACACGAACTTTGAGCTCGGCATTCTCCTCCTCTAGCGCCGACAATCGACGCAACACAGACTGCAAGAGGTCGTCAGACCCCGACCGATCCGCCGTGCCCCAGAGCTCCCTGGGCTCTTCTCTTCCTTCTTCTCTTCCTTCGTCCTCTTCCTCTTCCTCTTCCTCTTCTTCTTTCTCTTCTTCTTCCTCTTCTTCTTCCTCTTCCTCTTCCTCCGCCCAGGCCAGAGGACAGGACGCGACTACGGCCGAATCGCTGACATGGCGCTCGTACGCCGTGGGGTTCAAACTACTGGCCCCTTATCAGTCCTGGTCGGTTCCCAACTACGCGTGACTTACGGAAAGGCCCTCGTTGGCCGCACAGGGGGGGAGAGGAGAAAGCCGCGCGGCGCAGCAGTGGCGGCGGCGGCGGCGATGGGACGAGCGGGCGCGGGAGACGGGCGCACCAGAGGGCGCAGGGCGAGGGCGCGCGAGGACGGCGTGTAAACGCGAATCTTGTTGGGTCGGCAGGGGGTGCTCGGGGCATCCATGCTACGAACGCTCGGTCAGTATACGCTGTTTGTATGCAGAGACCTTGATGGCAATAGACTCACATGACGGTACCGGCAGAAGATCTTATGGTGGCCGAAGAAGAAAGGACAAACAGTACAGAAGCGAAGGACGGATTATAAGACGGCTTACTCTACCTCCGGGGGCAGCTGCAGCCTCTGCGACTGCCTCCTCCGGAGCATAGGCGGAGGGGAGGGCACCCTTTCCGCAGCTCCCTCCAGAACTGAACATTGAGAGGACATGAGAAGGCTAAATCGAGAATGACATTAAAAATCTGAAGCGCAAAGCAAGCAATACGCCGCCTTTTGCTGTACGTACGAAATACTATGCCGGGTTTGTGCGTTCCCGCCCTATCAATGGGGCTTCGCGGATGTTCAGAGGCCAAACGCAATAGTTTTGAAGCTTGAACAAGTGCGCTATACGGTTGCAGGGGTCTACTCATGCGCTCATAGACGGGGGTCCTACTATGCTGGGCAATGACCGCCGAACATGTCTGGATCGCATGGGATGCAGGGCGGCTGAGGAACGGATTGATGTTCGCATGAGCATGGAGGATGCGTAAGAGCTCTGAGCCTTTCGACGTAGGCGCATGCCATCGAAGCACGGTAATAGTTCGCTGCGGAGCCAGATGGTCGCAAGTAGTGGGAGATCGTGTCAACGGTACGATTTCGGCACGTTGGCGATTTGTTGCGTGAAGAAGGCATCCAGTTGTCACGCCGGCATACATAGTGTGCAGAACAGGGCCGACGGCAGCACCATCGTGTTGGTCTCCGCGGACTGTAGCAGCTGTGTGAGCAGCTACCCGTCCAGCTCTTTGTGTATCCTACTCCGGCCCCTTTCAGATCCAAAGACGATGGTATGCTTCCGGTCATTGGCTATGAAGAACGGTAAAAGACCATGAAGAAGCAGATCGTGAGTGTGCTGTCGAAGAGCTTGCAAAGTGTCGGTGGGAATCGGGCGACGGAAGTCGACAGAGCTGAGCAGACACCGTAAAGCTTTGCGACTGGGGAGGAGTTGGCGGCGGACGAGTGTGGACGCAGCACAGCTGCGGCTAGGAATCGTACCGCTTTCGATACCTTGCCTTGGTGGTGGGCCATGTATATAACCAGCGACCCGCGGAGCTCAGGATGGTTGCTCTGTGCACCTGTAGACGGTGTCTATCATAAAGTTAGGTGTAGGACTTTGTCGAGGTACAGCCCGCTTCTCAACCTCACCATGAGCTTGCTCTGTCCGCGCTCCCGCCCAGTCTCATCGCTGCTCTTGCAATGCAGCACGAGCCGCTCAGGCCGAGTTCCGGCAGCATGAGCAGCGATCCGTCGCGTAACGATGTGTGGATGACCGAACGAATCTGATGATCCTCCTCAAAGTTCTACGCGCCGCCTTCCGAACTGAATCAGCTACCACCTAGATTCGAGTCATGCAGGCTGCCCGATGACTGACCGAGCGGGCGCAATCGCACTATATGCACTATACCTTTCGATTTCAGTACAAGTACATCGCTGTGCGCTCGACGAAACCTAACTCATCTGCACGGAAGTCGCTGCAAAAATCCTATGTCGGATTTGATCAACACGCGACCCGGATTTGCCCCGTACCGTGGGCTGAATGTGCCAAGTTGCTTATAACATCCAGCCGACCGCCCTTCGGCTTCCGCTCACTACACCCCATTTTGCAAGTTCAGCTTTCGTAGCTCCCATGGCTCCGATTCTCCACTTCTTAAATCTGCGTAGACGAACGATTTATCCACCGGCGATTGATCCTGGGCTATGAAGAGCTGGGATCATGGTATAAGCGGCGGCTTGGAGCTTGGAGCAGGACCGCACACAGCCGTGATCGTTGTTCAATACTCAAGACAAGGCAGAGGCTCTCGATCTCCTTGCCCGCCCTTACTATTCGATCACCATACATGGCACGGTCGCATCAGGCTTCAGGCTACAGGCAGGGTCGTCACATCGCCGAAGGAGATGCCCATCACGCTTCGACTTCCTTGGACCATGCCGCTACAAAATACCTCGCCATCACTCGCCGACGCCCAGCGCCCTCCAGCATCCGGCTTGGGAGAGCAAACGTACCCCAGCTCGCTATCGTCTTCAAGCTTCAGGGCTCCAATAGGTCATCTATGGAGATATCTATCGCCTGCCACCGGTAAGTGCGGCATTATCCCTTAGCAGCCAGCTCCGCTGACCGCCATTCTCTCTCGACAGCCATCCTCCCATAACGACCATCTTCTGAAGACAGCCAAATTCTTCGCCAGACAGTCAGCCTTAATCGTCGTACAATTTCGACCGCTCAAGCTTGCAGTGAGCTCCATCTCGGTGTTCGCCGGCCCTTTCTTCCGCTCATTCTCACAACATGCTTCGGAAATCCGTCCTGTCATTCATTGGCTCGACCGAGCGCATAACGGGCGCCCACCAAGGCCTAAAACCCATCGGCGTTAATCCCACACAAACAAAGACTGCTGCAAATGTCTGCGCCTTGCTCCTGGCGGCTCTGCGGATAACCTTTTGGTCAGCTACTGCCATCAATACCGCTGCATTTGCTGCCGCCGCACTTCTGGTATGCACACTCTGCTTGTCCACGCTGCACACACAGTATGTATCTACGCAGCAAGACTCGATATCATGACTGTAATATTGTGTACAGTCTCTCTACGGGTCGGTCTCCTTCTCGTCAAAATCTGCATCCTCCACCATGGTCCCCGATGCCAACTATAGTATTTCCTGCCGTTGGACCGATTTCAACACTGTCATATAGGTCGAACCTCGAATTTGGTGCTCGTCTTCGATGCAGTAAAGCGGATTCCACCCACAGCTGTCATGGATGTGGAAGTCAAGCTCGAAGCTGCATCTAATACTCTTGCTCGATGTTTCATGATTCCCCAGCTGGAAGTTCCGTGACAGTGGCCGTGACAGACGGTTGAATCGACATCAGTGACCGGATCATAACTCACGGCGTCTCATCTGGTACTGGCTTATGTGTCAATGCTAACCCTCATTGATGGCTCCTCTTGGGTAATCTCTGCTGTCCGTCGCTGTATTCTTGCTGGACCAAGATTGCTCTGCTGGCCCAACACGCGACGTGGTCGCCGGATACACGAGCGGCCTCGCAAAACCAGGTTGCCATCCTGCGCTCTACTAGTATATGATCTTTCTCGCTACGGTCTCGAGTCGCGAGGACCGTCAAACATGGTCGATACGGCGATCAACAGCGGTCAGTCTCTTTCAGCGTCATGGTGCGCCTTTCCGGGGTGTGCCTCGCACTCCGCGACCTAGATCGAAGCCATGCCTCAACAAGCATCGCTGCTGGCGAAACACCACCCAATTTCGGTAACATTATCCGCGCTGCAATGACTTCACCTCGATCTTGAGAAGTCACCCGCGTATGCGGTGTCTACTACTCCTACCACATAGGTGATCCGGACCTCTGATTACTCAGGAGCGTAACAGGTCTATGCTGCATAGGCCCTGTTTGGTAAGGACTGGCCTTCTAGTCACCATGACCGAGGCTGACATGTGTCTTCGTCCGTATTCAGCCGTCCTCCGCCCGCGCTTCCTGGTTGTCAGCGCGCATGCATGACACAGGGCTGTCCCAGTAATTTGCAAATCCCCACGCGGCCTTGTCTTGGAAGCGTGCGTGTGTTCCCTCTCCAAAACGCTCCACTTTGTGCCCGAGTCTGTACGAGCAGCTGGCTTTAGACACAGTACAAGCGTACTGTAAGGGTGCTATCAAATTATGGTGCCGGCGAAATGGTAAGGAAGGTTACAGCGAAGCGGAAGCGGTTTGTGTCGTAGTCTCTGCCACTAACCTAGGTAAGAAGTTCGCGGCCTCAAGCATTGATGTCGGGCGGTGGAATCCGATCTTGTTTATATCAGCAGACATGAATTAGTCTAGTCTCCGTAGGTCCTGCTCTACCTTTCATCGTCCTGCGCTATTTGCCATACTGCACGCGTGAAGTCGTCAGGCAGAGGCGGCTGGCCTTCAACAACCAGACCAGCACATCGGAGCGCCACCGGACAGTGGTGAGCCACTTGCAGGCCCAAGAGCAGCAGGTTCAGAAGAAGGAAGAGAAAGCCTTGAGCTGCGTGTATAAGAACAGCGGCATCTAGTCTTGCAGAGACATCTCCCGAGGAGGACGCCCTCTATGAAGAGGATCCCTTCTAAAGTGGGTGTTTGCGGCCGTCCAAACATAGCATACCGAGGAATATTCCCCCAAGACATGGAGCAAGGACAGCCCATCACCGCTAAAGACGACCAAGGCTAGGACACGCAAACATGACAAGGTTTGTTAGGATCTGGTCGTTGGCGACGAGCAGCGGCAGAAACGCTGAGAGGGAAAAGGCTCACGGAGCTGTGTCTGAACAATATGAGTCATGGTTTTCCTTACTTCCCAAGATGGCATTGGGAGTCTTATAGCGGTATGCAAAGGCATTGTCGACGACGTGGCTGCTCGAAGACCCAGACGAGACTGGCTCGATCCAGTCCTGGGTCGGACAGAAAAACCATCAGCCGTCATCCGAAGCTACTCAACTTATCACGGTGGGGCTTGAAATCCATCAGGCTGATCTGCCAGCGGAGGGTCACCTGATGCGTGTCGTCCGCTGATTGTCAGCTCTATAGTTCTGAGTATGAATTATCGTCTTGATTCATGAGGTGCAGCCTGCGGTCCGCTGATAGCAGCAGCAGCCTGAGCTTCTAAGGATCAGGCTATTTCTCTACATGTATGCGATGTCTATGCAGATGAATCACCAACGTCCATACGTACTTGATCTTTATTTTAGGCTGCGCAGCGTAAGCACGTGACAACAGTGAGAGAAGCTTCACCGAACATGACGTGAAGCGAGAGGGATCGATACAGAAGGGACAAATTGTAGTAATCAGATACGAAGCCAATTGCCACTTTACAGACAGTGTGCACATTTGACAGTTTACAGCAGGACGAATCTTACTTACAGAACAATCTCGAGCAAAGAAGGGCAAGGAAACGGCGTATAGTGCGGTTACGAATAGACATGTTTGATTGTTGATTAAGAGATCTGTTATCTAACTCTTAGCCACAAAAGACACTGTGCCAACGAGTACTGCTCAGTAGTGTGCTTTGCCTGGGTACCGGCTGGACATCGCTGGTGATCGTCCACTCCATAAGCAGCTAGCCCATAGACGAGTGCTAGCAGTCACAGATGGTCCTGATGATGTCTGTGGTGCCTTACGAAGACCTGGGATTGCTGCTTCTGCAGTCCATGGCCGCGGGGTCGGACACGTCCAGAGGCTTGTTACGGAGCGATCCGCCGTAGTAAATCCAGTGACGAGGATCGATGTGGTAGTCAAACTCTTGGAGAAATGAGCTGTGCATGCTCGATGCCACGGACCTTGCATCGCCCTCTGAGTCTGTAGCCCTCCGTTTGGATGACCAGTGTCCAGGCGAGGGCGGTGACTCTTCTCCGAGGACTATGGCATCTTCAGAAAACCGTGGCACCCGCTGTGGGTGTTCCCGCTGAAGCGACCGCTAATCCCACCTCCTTTTCGGCAAGCTCTCCTCTGTCGTGCTCCAGTTGTGTTTGAAGCTCACCAATCTCCCTTTGCATAGCTGGAGTTTTATGGCAATGGAGATGAAGGACGGTCGGTGTTCCCTTAAAAGTGACCGCCAATCCCACTTCCTTTTCGACAAGCTCTCCTCTGTGGTGCTCCAGTCGTGTCTGAAGCTCAGCGATCTCCTTTCCCATAGCTGAAGTGTGTTCTAGCGATCGCTCTCTTCCTTGTAGCAAAGCCGCTTCCTGCAACTCATGAGCCTTGATGGACTGATCTTGTCGGACTTTTGTCTCTTCCAGAGAGCAGATTTTGTGGTCGCGACGATGGGGATGAAGTATTGTACTGTGAGCGGCAAATGAAGAAAGAGACAATTGCGCTTTGAGGAACGCACTGATGATCCACCCGCGAGGAAACTTCGAGAAGGACTCAGCACCTCCCTTTCCATTTCCATTCTAAGATTCCGGCGAATGGCGCTGAGCTCGGGTACCAGAACAAGTCTTCTCAGTCTGATCTGTGAGGGTCGAGATATCCCAGCCCACAAAGAAGAAGATATACCGCATTCAGGCCGAGTCTGTCAAGGAAGCGGAGATCTTAACGCTCTCGAGTGTGGTGCCAAGACGAGCGACGACATCGCAGGAAGCTACAACTGTTCCGTACTACAGAATGACACCGGGTACTGTCACCAGCGACAGTGAGACGGATGGTATCGCTGCGGCTCCGACGACGACGACGATGACGACGACGACGAGAGCAGCAGTAAGAACAACAGAAATGACAACAGGAGGTGGGCTGGCTAGTGCTCAGGCTGACGGGAGAATCAGAATACTTGGGAAATGGGAGTGCTAAAATCGGGGTTATGCCCTTTGTATTCCAGGAGGATGAATCCATAGTCCCAAGCCGAAAGAGATAAAGGCCGTGTGCACTTGCGATGATAGAGAAGAAGGTGCAGCATACACCACAGGCTTTGTGGATCCGGAGGGCGAAGCCGTCGTACACCATGATAGAATGGGCCAAGAGGGCGTCGTACAAATATAGAAAAGGGGTGGCAGTTGCATCAAGTTCTGGAGTAAACGTTGTCATGGCCGACGACAGGAAGAGGATAGATGCTGGTGCCTGCCACCAGGAGCCGACAGGCGTCGCTAGCATCTGACAGAAGAATAGGAGCGGCAATACAGATAGGATCTTCAGAGAGGAGGAGGTGGCGCCTTCCACTGTGCTGAGAGCGGCGTCACCTGCGACTAAGATAGTAGCGACGAAGCAGAAAGTATACACAAGCTCTGCAGATGGAAGAGGAGATGCCGTTGTGCCCTGAGGGGCCAGGCGCTGCCGCTGTGATCAGCAACGTGACCGTCAACCTTTGCTACAGGCTAGGCCAAGGAGACGTTGGAGCGGGTGAAGTTATAGTGAGCGGGCTGCAGACAACACCGCGATAGCATCTCGGTCGTACGAATACGTCTGGCAGTAATAGAAGAAGGCGGAGCAGGCAGCGGCCGGTGAGATGCGATGTATGGCGGCTGATGTCGACGTTTGCAAAGCATTCAGATGCCTGGCGGGGTGTATCATCCGAAACGGAGAAGCTCATTGTATCCATCCCCTTGCTCTTAGTACGGCTTGCTGATCGCAACGGCTATCATCTCGTGACATTTGAAGGAAGGGTATGGCGTAGCGGATTAGGCGGAGTCAGAGCCAACGAGATTGTTGAGTGAATGATCGACCTTATTCGCAGATAACAGCAACATGACCTGGCCAACATCATGCAGCGAGTCTGGCAAGGAGGGACGAGTCTGCCAAGAAGTGTCGAGTCAGGACAGGAGTGTAATACCGTACAGGAAGACGTCGAACTTAAGTGCGATCCGCCCATTGTGGCAGGTCGGCCCGGGGCGAAGGCCATTGACGAAGGAAATGCGGTCCTCGTTGGAATCTTGGCTGCGATCGTCGTTCAATTCGAGGGAACAGGCTAGTGGGAGGACTCCGAAGAGAAGTAGGAAGCCTGGGCTGCAATGGATTGGGCGCAGAAAAATCGACGCATTGGATGGCAAATTTGCGCCCGGCACTGGCGGCGGAGAAAGAAAGGATGTTCCTGTCTCCCCACATAAAGTCCGACGCATAAGCCCGGATTCTAGCAATTGCCAACCCCATAAATCCATCGAATTCCGCTCTGGTACTTGTGTCCAATCTCGAGCAGCGTGCGGTACTGCATGCGTCAATATGCCGGCCCGCGTGGTGAGAAAACTTATGATGGGAAGAGAACTTGCTGTAGCCACTTCTGACCGTGACTGATCTTGATGGCCCTGTCCTTCAAGAGTACTCCTTGGATCCGACACGTCACTTGTATGGACTAGCCATGGGGATTTAATGACAGACAATCTGAAGTATGACACTTTGACGAAGGCAATGCCCTCAAGTGTCTCTTAATACAGATCATCTACAGGATGTTGTACAGATGCGACAGAGGTGACAACGCTGAATGGTGGAGATAGGTATTGTAGAAGCATTCCCTGATCCTCCAAGATGGTCGTAGAGGTCGTGAAAAGTAAGCATTATTCATCAACATTGAAAGCGCCGGTCCCTGCGAACGGCTCGATGGCCAAGAAAAGGATTTGTATGACATGGGTGATGTGATGTTGTGACCTCGTGGGTGATAATGATAAGCAGGCCGAAGACAGCGTCGTCAATGAAGCTTAGGGCAGGGGCTGATCTTGACCATGGCATTCGGCAACCTCGGCGAGGAGCGAGAGGGGAAGGAGAAGAGGGAGAAAGTGATTGTTGTGTGGTGATAGCGAATCCTTCTCGCATGGTCTCCACGAAGGCTAAGGTCTAGTGGATCTGGCAGAGCTCCGACAAGGACATGGTATTCGGCCGCCGGTAAAGGTGCAGAGACTAAGAATCCGGAAGCTGGACTTGAGGACGCTGAGATTGAGGACGCTGAGATTGAGGCCGCTTGACTCGAGGACGCTGGAATTGAGAATGCTCAGACCGAGATGCTGTGGGATGCTGAGATTGAGATGCTGAGATTGAGATGCTGAGATGCCGATATAGATGCCAAACGCCAACCCAACCCCCGGGACCGACAGCAAAGTCACTTTTTCCGGTTTTTTGGAAGTTTGCTTGTTTTGTGATTTATTTTTCCTTCATTGAGCAAACAAGTCCTCTTCGTCCTCCGGAGAGGCAGCGGCGGATGTTCTCACTACGCACGCAATCAGCACATGAAGCAAAGCATACAGTGACATGGCATTGACAACTTACTGAAGCGAGCGAGAGTCTCATCGTAGTAATTACCTTCTACAGTGTCAGTGTCGTGACAAGGAGACTGTGAATGGCTCTGGACTGACGAGCAACAGCAAGCATACGTCGCCAGCGGTCTTCAATGGTACAGTCAGCATCGTGGCGAGCTAGTAGCACAAGTCATTCGATTGGCTGACCGAGAGTCCTCTGCCTCCTCGCGAGGCGTCTCTCTATCGTGATGTTAGTCATCGAATGATGTGAGCTATAGCTGTGCTGTGATTTGCTTACCTTCCCGAGCGACCTGACCGGTCAGGTTGCGAATAGTTGCCCCGAAAGAGGCGAGCGCAGCACGTTCAAACGACGATTCGTCAGGCATGATTGCGGTTATGTTGTGGGAAGAAGAGAAAGAGACAGACAGACAGACAGACCGGACAACGAGTGGAATTGTCAATGGTGCGGTCAGACTTGGCGATCCGCACCTTCCATCTCATACCATCTCGCACCTCACACCTCGCACCTCGTGGCACAGCCAGGACTTCATAATCATAAAAATCTCCATAGATTGCCGAATACTTATCGTAGTATTGTATGATGTAGTCGGCAGATTGAGCATCAATACGGCCTACCATGGAACGATATAGAAGTCAGAAGCTTGTACGCACATGTTCTGCTACAATCATAGCGAGGTGCGGCAACGAGCGCGCCGAGAATCTGATATATCAGCGCAAAGTCGAGGATGGAAGTCGCGCGTTGTGAAGCCAAGAGATCGGCCAGGCCACCCCGCAATCGGAGCGCCACAGGCTGCCGCCGCGAACACCTGGAGCTGCTTCCGAGCAGCCCCAAGCCAACATAAAAATTCGATGTACCCAGGAGGGAGCCATTCTTCTTTCTCAGGAAACAAGCACGATGCCTTAACGGAACATAGAAGTATCGCTACAAGTTTCCTATTAGTGCGTGATGGTGGTCTCCGTCCATCGCAAGATTTTGTTAGCCATGTAGAGGCTATCGCTGGCTGCTCTTATAGGCATGAGCTTCAGACCGAGTCGCT
Organism: Dothideomycetidae sp. 11243; assembly: GCA_000836255.1. Taxonomy (NCBI): domain Eukaryota; kingdom Fungi; phylum Ascomycota; class Dothideomycetes; species Dothideomycetidae sp. 11243. Next base: position 101,909 of record DF938589.1, on the reverse strand, counting down.
TCGCAGCAAACCGGAGTGCCCTAGATTTCACAATCTCGGCGGACGCCCCGTAGCGTGAACCCGCAATCAATTATATCAGCATTCTGTATCCCTTTGCCTATGCTAGCGTCTCCGTGGTGTCGAGATCCGCGCTTCTGAACGGTTACGCGAAGTGGCTTATCGCCAATTGCATCGGCCTCTGCGGTCGTTTCGCGGCCCTCGAGATTGCACTTCACCACTGCTACGCCTGCGCCGGCGAAAGGCCGCCGCCGCGACTCCCCGCTGGAGCGGGCTCAATCGAAGGACTCGTTCTGATACAGCACTATTATCTTACGGTTTGGTCAGCCACATCCGCAGGCGTAGTTTTAAAAACGTAATTGCTTGGCCATTCACTTTATTCTATTTTAATTCTTCGATCATAGATACTTGATATATACATGAAATCGAAAGTACCCAAAGGTTGTAATATTGTCCGTAACAAGCTCGAAAACGTGGAAATTCTGGACTCACGGAAACTTGTGGGGACGACTGTGTGACTGACTGGCCTCTTGGTCTTCCACGATTGCGCTTCCACGGCTTCAATGGCTTCAATGCATCTTCAATTTATTCCACGCCATGAACATGCAAACATAAGACACGTCGCCGAGACTCACGAGATGCCACAGGGGAGAGAAGGTCATCCATTCGTTGTATCATGCTGTATTATTGATGTGAACATGGTCCGTTTGACACGAGCAAAGCGGATCACATGGAGCTATTGAGTGAACTGATGCTCGCATTTGCCATGCAGGAGTCCGCTCGGAAGCGATATCGCCAGCTTGGTTGATCCTCGCATAGGGATACATCAGAAAGACATTTTGAGTCGGCGACAATTGAGAGCATTTCATATAGCGCGGTTACCAAACGGGCGCGGGTTGGCATGGTGAGAATTGTCCAAGAAGAGAAATGCAAAAGGAGTTCTCTTGGTTTCACCCTTGCGGGCTACTCACAGCCTGTACCGCGTGAAGGTGTAACTCACACAGGCCGGACCTGTCATTGAAGCTCCTAGTAACGGGCTATACGGAGAAATTCCCGATACTGGGGGTGCTTCTCGAGATCCCCTACCTTCCGTGAGCGGGTAGGCCACTATCCGAAGACCGTGGTGTAGGCAATTTATTTTTAGGGACCACACCGTTTAACGACCATTGTTTGGGTAACTCTCATGACTGAGGCTCAGCCTCCTCGAGTCACATATTGCCGCTGAAGCCACTACTCATCATTTTTGGACCAGGTGAGAGCGAGCACCTTTCCGAAAAAAATGATATATTTCATGAGTTCCAATGGTCGGAATCGAACCCGGGAGATTTATAAGCGCCGGGTATGTCAACCTCGCTTCATGGAATTCGCACGCCGGGCTATGGCCACTCGACCGTTGTGCACTATCCTTAAATTCGAGGTGGGAAAGAAATAATACATACCCTTGCCGTCCGCACCTACCTCAAAACAGAGACCTGGAGCAATTGCGAGCCCCCTCCCCCCCGGCTTGCCTCCTCGAGGCTACGCGGTACGGTCTGCATTGCGCATCGTGCACTCGAAAGTAGCTCGCATCGCTGCCACAGATCGTTGGTCGATGCTATGACAGACCAACATAGTGACATTGATATTGCCTGCGAAGGCACACACGCGCGGCTGAGGGCGTGTGTGCTGGAGCTACCGCTGCGAGGCCGTCTCCAGTACAGCCCCGTCTCTTCAAATGCTGTCCGGATCGCGAATCTTTCAATCCGAAGCTCGTCGGCCGACCGTCAGCTTGGCCCCTGTAGCTGAACCCTACATCTAAGAAGCACAGGTAATCGGCTAGGCCGGCATACTGACAAGGGTCCAATGGTGGAAATAGGCATGGAGCAATCAACGTAATGAAAATTTGAGTGAGGAAGTGTAGAAGCGCGACACACAATTGTATGCTGAAGGGCAAGGAGGGATGCAGGAACGGCAAAGTGCAGGTATTGCGTTGCATAAAGGGTGGGAGGCGAGCGCGCAGATGAGGAGGGGGAGTGGCAGAGAGCAAGCGGAGAGGACCGATGAGCGGCTGAGAGAGAAGAGGGAGCAAAGCAACGCAGGCTGGCAGGACAGAATGCATTACAAGACTGTAGTCTGCCTACTGATGCCTTCAACCCCGGCTCGTGCATAAGGATTGCGCTCCTGTTGTGATCCGAAGGCATTGCTGCACGCCGCGTCTTTCCTTGGATGTTTGTGGGAATGACGGCGAACAGCGCGCTCATTCTTGAAGGCTGAAAGGATATTACGGGAGGGGCCATCAGCAGCCATGTGGAGCCGTCGCTAGTTGTCATCTAGACATGTTGTCCCCCAGGAGCGAAATTGAGTCGCAGAGTTGGTGTGGCGCGACACCGCAGGCTTGCAGCTTGCGTCGAATACGGCGCTAAAACGAGCGAAGCGGAAGCGGTCGGAGACCGTGGTGCCTGTAGGCAGGATGAGAAAAGCGACCGGGATAGGTCCTAGCTCTCATGGCCGGTGAATGGTGTCGTTAGCGGGGAGCCACTCTCGTCGTAAAACCTTGCAACCACTTGTCGACCTGCTCTTGCGACCGACGACCCGACCGACTCACAGCACCGTGCGGCATAGCGAGACCAGCGCTGGGAAGGCCAATTCGACAAGGGGTGTCGAAGAGACCGGAGATCTGACTGCAGGTCGATGACTTCAACAAGGAAGATTTGCAAATCGCAGTTAAGCGCAGCAATGGCGAGGATGCGTTTGTTGTCTTGCAGAAAAGGGAGAGGGTTGGTGTCAAGTCGGTGGAAGGGACCGTCGCTGCGAGGATATGAGAGAGGACAAGCGACTGATGGAAAGCGACGTAGCCATCTCGGCCATGAGGTACCGGTGAAGAGATAGCAGTATTGATATGGAAGATGACACCTGCTTGGTTGCGATTTCAGCATGGAAGTTCGGAATGAATGGCAGAACTTCGGACCAAGATTTTGGTGGTGCGAAAACCGCCTCCGAGTCAAATACGCATTACAAGTGTCCTTTCTGCACGAGTTCCAGGGAGGGCTTGATTACGAACGTGCTGGCCGACTCCCTCATTCCTTGGCATACTTCATGTCCAGGGGTTGCTGCACCTCGCCCACCACCGCGTGCAAAATGTAACTCGTCCGACACGGCTTTTCCACGGGTCACTCTGAATTTCTATGCTCGATTGCGAGCCAAATCGCCCTTCCCTGCGACCAGGAATTCTCTGCTTTGCCCTACCGCATATCCGCTCCTTTTATCTGTCTTCTCAGGGCTTTTACAGACGTCTGCAGCCTCCCGACATCTCCGCGCACGTCACACAATCAGAAGCGCCGGCCTCTGTCACCTCACCGCCATCATAACGGCGACATGTATCGATCTCGTGGTAACACGCCCCAGACCTTTCCACGTCCATCGGACTTCGACTTCCGTGCATTTGGCCACCCAGCGGCCTCGATACCGCCCAGCGGGCCAGCGAGTCAGCGCAACGAGCGAAGAGGATATCAAAACAATCGCGGCCGCGGTCGATGTGGTTTCAAGAGACCGGGCCCCTCCGAGAGAGCGTTGTATCGTACGCGTCGCTCGCCTACACCTGAGCAACCGGGGGAGATGAACTCTGTGGGCCTAGTCTTGCAGCCAGCCATTCCGCCTCGATTTCTTCGGATAGCTGTCGACATTGACGTCTGTCGCGCGCTGCCCTGAGACTGGCAGAGAATAGAAGCCAAGAGCAGGACCCGCATCGGGTAGTCAGGGTGAACGAGCCCCAAGACTACGAACCACACTAACTGGCAAGGCGCTCGACTCCCGTACATCTCAACGACCGTCCCCGCGGCCATTGACCTCACCTGCACATCATCCTATGCACGAGTCTGTTATGTTCATGAAGATGATCCTGGAATCTCGCCATGACAGGGCATCCTGATGTCGCCCCGTACGTCGACTTTCATGTTTCGTCTCTTCATTCATGAACGAACCGATCTCTGGACGACCGGAAAGAACAGGCGGTCTGTTACAGACAACACACATGATAGTCATGGAACTACAATGTCGCCGCGGCTTCCCGAGTCCGAAGTCTGACATCTCTCACACCTTAATTCCACACCGAAAGACACCGAGTGTCCTACACTTTGCATCCAGTAAGTGGCCTCATTGAAGCGCATCCGCCCCACCTCTGTTGACCAGTGGACAGGAATCTTGGAAGGGTAAACGAATGAGCAGCCCAAGTTATGGCTACACCTCCCTACTCCTACACAAGATCGTCGACTGTCCAGCGAAGCACGAGTTCCCACTACATGACGAACATCATCCTGCCCACGGCTCACTTGTTGTCAAGGTCGTCCTGTTCTCTAATCTCTACAATCCTTGCGCAGGCAATTGAGATATGGTCTCTGATACTCCATTCTACCTCATTGGAAGGTGGTGCACGCATCGATCACACGAGCTCAGTAATTGATACAAGACGTACCACCTTCTGAGTGTGGATCATCATCCTCTCTGCCAGTCTACAGGGCTGTAGAGCCGTGGTGTGCTGGAGTGCTTTCCCTGTCCTTGCCGCAAGACCTTCAAGGATGAGATGGGACAAATCAGTCCAATCTCAATTCCCACTCAGCTCCAGTACGCCGACCATGAGCCGTCTTATCTCATCGAGGTTCTTGGTGTCAGAAGCAGCACCTGCACATGCTGGGGGTGGGCTGTTCTCGGCCCGAGCGAGACCATCATCTACTTCCCTGGCAGTGTCCCTGCGGCTCCCCCTTTCATGGGGCAGCGATTACCTCTACGCTCCACGACGGCCAGAATCTTGATCTTGCTGACTGGCCAGCCAATTCGCTACCCGGTCAGACATGTATGATCGTTCAGTCCTTGCTTCTTTCTATGGCTTGCCCATGTTCGAGTCCTTGTCTCAGGAATGCCGCACCGCCAACGCCACGCGTTTCATTCTTTTATCAATTTCGTCCCTGGTGTCTTTATAGCATCGATCGGCTACCGTATGGAGTTCCGTCTCCTACTGCGGCACAATTTGACATCAATGCACTGTGTCTTCCCTCCTCGATACCGCCGCTCTCGCATGGTCTCAATCGTCTGCTTGACGGCGGCTTTTCTTTCGGCGTTACAGAAACCATCGTCAAGGATGCAGGCACATCATCAATGTCGTTGCCGAAAGATCGAGACTGGGCCGGAGAGCTGTTGGATCTGGGGCGCCCTGGTGAAGTTGGCAATTTGGTTTCCGGCAGACTTGGCTGCTTCGCAACCTACGCGCACTGCCTGTAGCGTCTGCACGACTCCGACAATGGCTTGAGGAACAGCGTCGGAAAGTCACCGAGATCTTGAAGTCCATGAGCGAAGGTCTCAATGCTCACATCCGGTATCAAACCAAAGCGTCTACATTCGAGTATCCTCTGCCCATTCCGCAAGTGATGCAAGGCATGAGCAATGCAACGGCCGTTGCGACCGGTCGAGACATGGACAGTGCTGCCACACGCAGCCGACAGCGACAAAGCTCAGGTCCGTCGATAGATGCCGCCGAGCGACGCCGTTTGGGCAGGGAGTATCTTGCCAAACGAAATCAAGAGCTGTTGGATCTCAAGAGAAAGGGCGGATCGGAGTTTCAGAGGCCTCCGACAAAGACAAACATAGCTCTGCATCACTCTGGCACTTGATCCATTATTACCATATGGCAGTCGGCGCATGGCTTGGGCACAGCTGTGGTACCGGCTGACGTCGCTGTGCGTGGACATTTCAGCATTGCGTCGCCTCTCTCGCTTCCACAATCAAGCCGGCAGCCACCACGCGGACGTGCGGCATGTCGCTCGCCATGATCCTCCGCTTCTCCGCTTCGGCTCTCGACCTGCGTGAACTAGCCAGTGCTCGATGCCGCAGTTGCTCCCAGGGAGCCGATTATGTTGCCTTTTCGAATGGATCTGTCCGCATGGACGCGCGCACGTTCGCTTGGGGTCATTTGTCCTCGCTGCCACTTAGGGAATCTCGCATGCACACGTGGAATCACGCGGAGGGCCGCGGACGGCGGGATCGATGTCGTCCTCTGCGGTTGCAGAACGTGCAGTCGCACATCCACGGCCTCTCTGCATAGTCAGCAGGACTAGTGCTCGTGTCTGGGTCAGTCAGACGGATGAGACCATTGGCGATGATCGGTTGCCTCACACATACGCATGCGGGAGTGATGGAGAGGTGCAGTCCAGTCAGTTGAGCAAACGGTAGCAGCGGGAGAGACGTGTTGTTGTTGACGGACACGTGTTACATGCGATGGCAAATGCAGGTTGGACATATTCATTCGTTTGTAGACAACCGAGCTATACATTTACGAACTGCTTCTGCCAACCGTGCCGCGATCCCCAATCCTAGTCCAGAAGCCACCCCTCTCTGATTACTTTGCACTCACCCATGCACTCATGTAGGCAGGTAGGCAGGCAGGCACGGAACCAGACGAAAATCAGTCACAATTCATCGGCCAATGAAGGCGAAAGGAATGTCGCAACTTAAAACACGTTCCTCAGTGCCATCGCAGAGGCGAAAGAGGGAGGCACGTGCCATGATGCAAATTTGACCGCCCAGCCACGCTACGGCGGCCCGGGCTGATCCCAACAGAGCTGCGTAGACAGACCTAATTCGTGTGCTGCTTGCCAAATCCACGTCCAGCCAGTCGTAGCAGTGCATCATCCGACACAGTCTTACCGAGATGAGGCAGGTTCTCCGTCGCCCTGACCTCCATTGCCGTTGTAGTGTACGGAGAAAGGCGCGCCGATGCCTGATTCGACGCGCGGCCGAGATCCGCGTCGCTGAGAAATTTGAAAGCGAGAAAGGGCTTCTCAGTGCCCGATGCGTCACGGAACTTGAGCCCTCCGTCACTCGGAAGATTTTAATCGGGGGAGGGCGCCTTAATGCCCGATTTGAAGCGAGTGAAGTAGGCTCTCCGGACCTTGGGTTAAGCAGGAAGCGTCAAGAAGGAGGGTTGCAGTGAACTAGATAATGTCAGTCCAATTACTTCAGTTGCTGTGACGCGGCGTGCCGTTGTGGGTTGACTAATGTCAGGATAAAGAACCCAGACCGACCAAACGTGAACATGGCATATTAGAGCGTTGCAGGGCTCGGCAACGCGACCGAGGCGCAAGCTAAAAGCGGACGAGACAGGGTTGTACTTGAGGATGTCATTGCGGAAGGCGGCGTGATAGTAAGGTCATGAGGTAGGAAGGAGGACGAGGGCCGTCGGAATAGGTAGGGAGCTTTGAATCGCTGAGGAAGCTTGGAATTGAGGGAGACGGGCATTTGGGGAAAGCGTAGAATATGCACGGCTGAAGTGGGATTGCGAGTTGAGGATGGAAGCCTTTGGCAGCGTGGGACCGCGAGTTGAGCATTGCAGGTCTGGCTCGGAGGCCCGGGAAGCGTTAAGGAGCGGGAATGGCGCGACGCCGTGAGAGAGTCCGTCGTGTATATCGATTCGTATAGGAGACGCCGAAGAAACAAAAGCAGGGACATCCATGCCGTACGGTATGGTCGAGAGGTGTCCAGTATCCTGGAAAAATATATCAAAAAGAGGTCGCTTCCGTCAGATACGTGATGGCTACACACCGCCCCCATGTATTGAAATCCATCACGATGTGAGCTGTCGCTTATCCTGGGCGGAAATCTGGTGGGAGCGAGAACCGCAATTATCCGACAAGTACCCCGGCGATGAAGACTGACCATCTCTTGCTAGAATCCGATGCGCCGGTGTCTTGCAACGGCCTTCTCTATAGTGGAGGTATGTGGATGTTGGACAGGAGCAAGGGTCGCTCTGATGGGAGGGACTGGACGTGGCAGTCTTCAGGCCTCAAGATGATTAGATCGGCAAACCCGTGGGGGCAGGTCCGGCCCTGTCAGGGATGGTCAGCGACGGTTGGGGCTTGGGAAAGCCACTTGCCTGGTCTTGGATGCGCTAGCGGCAGCTTGTGTTGGCGGAACCGTGAGATGGTTAGGTGCCACGGAAGGCCTGTGAAGCTGTAACGAAGAAATCGAATATGTGATAACAAGGATAATAAGGATAACCAGGATGATATGACGACTTGAAGTCGATGTGATTGTCTGAGTGGCAGACGGGAATGCATCCTGAGGGAAGAGGGAAAGAAAAGAGAAGAGAGATGACCGCAGGGCACCGCGGGGCACTGCGGGCGCGCACTTCGGGCGCACTGCGGGGGCTTTGTAGTCCAGCACGCCAAAGCGCGCAGTCAGAGCCGCGGAGTGCACTGTCGCCAACGCGAGCAAATGCCTTGTGGAGCAGCTTGTACCCCGGCGCGCTCAATACGTCTCTCTACTAGCCCTTGAACCATGCTCGAGAGGAACGCTCCAGGTCTCGCACTCTCGTCGCTGCCAGAACAGACCCGCACCATTCTGCCGTCGCACGAGGATCACGCACCTCCACATCCAATCCCATGACAGTCCACCAACTTGCGTCTGGCGACAAACCTGATCTATCGTGATCACCGACGCACGAAGAGTCAAGAAAGAGACGGAAAAGAACAATAGCATGGCTGCAAGCTACAGTACGGTCATGCTATCCAACACTCATGGTATGCTCCTCGATGGACCGCGACAGCCAACATTGTAGGGCCCTGCCGTCGCCGCACCCGAGCATGCACAAAAAAGCCTGCCTCCACAACCATACCAAAAACCCACATGCGATCGCACCCGTCCAGGCCTCCCTCCTTCTCGCAACCTGCGCCGTACGGCAACGATCTGTGGGCAGGGAAGGCCCTTCGCGGACAATTGTGCAGGCGCAGGAGGGTACAAAGACAACGTCCCGTCAGGTCAGAAGCTGCACACCAAGGCGACTTGGGCTCAATCCACCATATGCCGACGGAATGCGCATCCGGATCCCATACCTGCTGTTATCGCGCCCTCTCAAGCACGTGTCATTCACCTCCGGCGCTGCATCTTTGCGCGGGGTCCGCGAGAAGCTTGACTTTGCTCTGCACTGGGCACAGCGGGCGGGCTTGGGACGTATCCGTCTGCTGGCGAGCCGTCATGATCGTCGTCGTTTTGTCGCTTTCTTGTCTGGGAGCGTAGTCCTTCCCAGCGTGAAAACCCGACTGGGACCGATGCTGATGCGCTGGAGGCCGTCGGAGCAGGAGGGACGGGTTGAGCTTGGATCGAATGAAACTGAAACGTCGGCCGCGGTGGGACCACCAATGGCATCGGCATGCCAAATTGGAAGCGCGCTGGTTGTTCTGCTAGCAAAGGATAACTTGACTCGATGCTGTGTCCGTTGCCGGCGAGGATGTGCAGAAAGTAGATGGCCTGATTCATCGACATGTCGTTGGAATTGCGGAGGTCATCATCCCACTGAAACGAACGCCACTCCATCGTGCTCCCGTTCACGTAATTCGACCCCGGCGTATCGCCGATAGCCGGAAGGTCTATCATACAGGTCAGATCGAAGTGATCCGCCTCAGGTCGATTATGTACGTACCTCCTATTGGTGTCTGCAGGCTGATTCTGCAGACGACCGCTTCGTGAGTGGTGAGCACAAGTCCGTATCTGCATTTGGAGAGAAGGCAGTACGTGAACAGCTGACGGATAGGCAATATGGATGGGCTGGCAAAGGTATTGGGTTTCCACTGCCCGTCGCTTTGCAACAGATCCCCCAGCAGCCCACTTGACCATTTGTTGGCCGTCTTGACCTCTTTGGGAAGCAGTTCGATATTACAAGACGGCGGTACTCTTGTGACCGTGCTTCCATCCGGGCAGAATCGTGCGTGTGGCGGCATCGGGTTTACGATCTTCATTGCATTCTGCCACCTCGTCGGATAGAGTCTCTTGTCGGTGAATGCAAGTGCAGCCTCAATCACTGGCCTTGTCCATCCATTGATCACTCTCTTGGTGTCCCTCTCAAGTGTCACCCTAAGAGCTTCTTTTGACAACCGCGGAGGTAATGGGAGCTCGTCACCAGAGCATCGGCGTTGCACTTCCTCTTTCAGCTTCCCGCCGAATATGCGGTCAAAGCTGTTTGTGGTGTAATCTTCCCATGGTATAAGACGATCCGGGATCTTGAAGCTCGCGTTCCTTGTGTCTCCGTTGCACCGTCCAACGTGCTCAATCGTAGGATTTGGTACATTGAGCAGGTCCAGTATGCATTGTCGGTGGTCATTTGTAGCGGCCATGGTCAAAATTCGGTGGCCGTGGGAATGTTGTCGTGCTCATCGCGCATAAAAATGGTCGACAAGTCGTAGAACTTTGGAGAGATCGGACAGACTGTTATGAACAGGGATGCCGGGTGCCTCCATTCACCACAGGACGGAGACGGGCTTCGCCGTTTGCCGCTCTGTTCCATATTGGGGAGAGATCGAATGTTTGCTGTCTCGTGCATAGACGCTGCTGCATCCGCAGACACTAGCCGGGACTGCCAGACGGAAAGCTGAATCGGTGCTCAAAAGCCAGTGCCCGTGTCCCAGTGTTAGGTGCCTGAGAGGGCCACAGTGACTCAGACAGCATAGCGGAAGCTCGAACAAAACGCCAGGAATGCGCGTTGTTGTTTGTCTGTGTGACCAATGCGTGCACGTCCTCCAGCGGCAGCAGGAATGCACGCCGCTTGTGATACCTCAGCCGCTTTTGTCCGATGGAATGCTCCAAGAGACACTTTATTTACAAAGCGTGGAATAATCTCCTTGCGAATAATCGTACGACCCGCTCGCTTTGATTTCGAACTGTCACCCGCGACAAGATGAAGACATACCGAAGCCGACAAGTTTCGATTCTCAACGCACGACTGCTGCCGCACTGCGCCGGGCCGAAGCTGCATGCATTCGAACACCGTCGATCGCCCATAAAGTGGCTCGATCGGGTCGACGGGCACGACGACGAGGAGGATGGAGGCCAAGCATACGTCTTCAAAGTGGAGATAAAGCGAAAGGTTTATGCGCTGAAAGTGGTCAGAAGTGAGCCTATCCCCGCCGGAGGTGCTGTCCCTGACGATCAGCAGTTCAAATTCGTCCACTCGGGAGAATTATGCGGGGCGGTTGAATCTCGAACCCTCACTACCTACAGTGTCGATGAGATCTTGCAACATCTCGATCCATTCTTCGCCGAGTGCCGGGCGTACGGCCGAATACTAGAAGAGCAGAGAAGTGGTCGTCTAGGAAAAGCCATCGCAGTGCCTTGCTTGGGCTTCCTCACACTGAGCAAGGCAGATGTCGACGAGCTGACGCGGAGGGGGATTGACGTATGGAGCGATATTGGCGGCGATGCGACCGCTGAGGACCGGCAGCGGCACGCCCCGCGAGCGATTGTCAAGGAGTTCGTCCAAGGCGACACTGGGGTGACGCCCCGGAAGATGCAGTCGATTCTGCGTCGCATCCGCCGCTTGAATCGAATCAAGGTATACAACGGCGATATCAAACCGGACAACTTCATCAATGGCCTAATGGTGGATTTCGGATCCGCGAAAACCGAGCCGTTTTGCGTCTTCGAGACGATGGATGCCCGCATGGCTGATGGCTGGCGAAAGGTAGACCTGGTCTGCTTCGATGACATGGTCAGGATGTCTCGCATCGCAACTCGAGTCCGAGCGATGCCCAACTGGGACTATTGCAGAAAGCTGCGATCCAGCGGCGGAAGAACGATCGGCGGACTAAAATAGCGGTGGCAGTAATACAAGGTGAGCGTGTGTATGAACGCGCGGGCGCGGTTTTTGCTTGCACGATGTTGGAGTGCCGGAGTATGGGTCTACGGACAGATGGAGGAGCAAACGCTCTGAGATGCATGATCAGACCCCGGGCCTTCGGTACTGTGGAGAGCTAGCGGCGGGTAAACCTTCAAGATCCGCTCTCCTGCTCGTCTCTCTCCCGTGCATTATTTGTGTGGCTCTAGGTGGCTCGGCTGGGCAGAGCGGACGATGTCGATGACCCTGTAGTAATCAGTGCTGACATGGGCAACGCACTCGGACTCTGTTTCCACTGGCCGAGACTTGAATCATCGTACCCTGTCATCAACTTCAGCTCCAGACTTTGTGCCATTCTAGGCGCTGCGTGTACGTTGGGAGGAGGTGGCCGGCTTCGACCCGGGTCTTCCAGCACCCCTCTTGGATGCCAAGGTCCGGCTCCTCTGAGCCCGCTGTTTGCCTCGACTCCTTCGCCGCACCGTAATACTATTCACGTTGTTCAAGGTCTAAACGAGCCCGAGAAGACCGTGACTTGACCCGGGTCAGGATCTAGACTATGTGTAGATCAGCACCGGAGCTGTAATAATAAGCACTGCTTCGCAGCCTCGACAAATCTCCAGCTCAGGCCGCTACAATGGCAGCGAAACACCCCTACTGCTGAAGCAGATGTGATCATGCCGGAGCGCATCCGCTCCACCATACAACCCAGCCGTCCTCGTAAACAGGCTCGTAGTGTCCCGCCATTCACTTTTAGACTTGAGTTTGAAATCCAGCCGCAACTCCGCTCAAGCTTGACTGTCCAGACGATCAGACGAAAGCTGTTTCCAGACGACATGGGTGGACTCGTTCGATGGCGCGCTCCTCCGCTCTTGCGGATACAGCCATCTGGAGCAGCACCTGGGATGTCTATGCTCTGTACTCGCGACGTTTGTCAGGGTAGCGTTGTCGGGTCATGGACTTTGCGCTTGCTCACTGACAATTTCCAGCCAGCGGCATGGTGTTCTCTCGTCCACCGTATCTTGCTCCGCATCGGCCGGGTGGTGGACAGGTGTAATCTGTCACATAGTTGTTCTGTTATCGTAAGAGATGCTGCTTTGTCCTTTACCACAATCATCTTTCTTTCCTTCAATAAGAACATCTGAGCTCTTCGTGTATTCTTCGTCCTCTGCTTTGCAATCGGGCAGCTAAACGAGACATGCTGGTATTTCATGAGGCTCATCGTCCTTTGATTGGCCCTCGTGGTGAGTCCGACGGAGTCGTAGTATTGGAGGTGACCCATCTCTTTCACCGCAATCTCGTCACCCCCGATTGTCCATATCGCGTGCTCCTGTTATCCGTTTCGATTTGAATGACGTGGCCACATCCGTGACTATGCAGAGGTGACGGGAGCTCGAACATGCACGGAGAGGAATCAGAGGTATGGGAAGATGTATTTCATGGTGACGTTTGCTAATTATATTTTCCTTTCAACGACTGTCTAGACGAAGCAACGATCTACAATTCATCAGCTCAAGTCGTGCAATAAGTGATGAACATGAGTTACTTACGAAACCCCAGGGCACCGACACCGGACCCGACCAACATGACTAACCAGATGAAGGTCTGAAACCGGAGTCAGTCATATCGCTCAGCGGTGAAGTAAGCAATGACTGACAAACTGCATCTGCTGCTGCTGTTGCTGCTGCTGCTGTTGTTGTTGCTGTTGTTGTTGCTGCTGCTGCTGTCGGACAGCGCGGCGAAGCAAACGATTCTACATGAATGTCAGATCAAAGATAGGCTACAATCAGAGTCTACTGCAAGGCACTTACTTCACGAGCCAAAGCCCGGCGATTGCAAACGTCGACGAGAACCCAACCGGGCTCCATGGTAGTAGTAGTAGTAGTGGTTGCGATTCAAAGAAGACAGAAAATTCTACGAAGGGCGAGCGAAATTATGGGCTGCGACGTGACTTCCCTACCTGGATCGCACAGGACGCGCCTTCCTCACCTATCACACCCGATGATCAACCACTGTGATCAACCACTAGAAATCGCAGCAAGGTCAGGCTTATCCCACATCGTGCGGGACGTTGAGTCAATGTCGCGAGGTGTGCCCACCCAAAGCGTGGTTGCTAATCGACTTCACAGTGACGTGCTACAATAGCAGGCGTGAGGAAATTGCTAGGCAGTTCACTCAGTGGCAATTCTGATATTTGGTTAAGAATGAACACCCATATGCTGCGTGTCTTTGACTTTCCCTCTATCAATGTAGCCGCTCTCCGTGAAATGTTAGACCGAGGAAGTGACCAAAGCAAGAAGTTTGGTGATTGAACGAGGACGGTGGCTCGCGGATGCTCTTTATACGAAGCTACAGTAGATACGCCGCGCGCGTACCACAAACTACTCCGCCCCATCAGCAAATTCAGATCATACGGCCTGTCTTTGGTGCAGCCACCCAAGTCTCCATACAGACTCAGTACACCGTGTTTAGTCAAGGCCGAGGACGACAGTGGTGCTTCGGTCCGGATGCCCGTGCACCGTGGAAGATGTGTTGGCGCCGCCTGGGGCTCAAGTGTATGGTGAGGTCTGATAGCTGTGCAGAATCGCATAGTGGCTATCCGAGTAAAGAAGACAGCGTGTCGTAGAAGTCATGATCGGCTGGCACTGTCATAATCAGTTTGTGGAGCTTGAGAGAATAGACATTGGCATGACAGACCGGACCCCTCGCACTCTTCTCTGGGTAAAAAATAGTCCATGGACGTGACGGAGCACGAGCTTGATTGAGGTGGTGCTGTGCGCGGCCGTCAAGCTGAGGGATATGATCACATCGGCCAGGAGCATGGCGGGCTGGCTTGCGCTAGAGAGGAGCGAAGAGTCAACTATGGCAGGATTCAGGTACCGATGCGAGCTGTACTATGGATCTGCTTCCGGGCGGAGAACTGAGGTATGGGGGCACGAATTGTGGGGCAGCAACAGGTCCTCGTCTCAGCGGCGTGTATGTCTGATCTTGCCAGCTCCTGAGCTGCTCGCATCCTGCCGAGGTTGATCACTCAAATTGGTGAAGGTTCAGAAAATGCTTGAAAAGGTAGGGAAAACGGCGGATCTCATCCCAATGACTGATGGGAATTGTGGCCGCGATGAGGATACTGGCTGAGACAAGGGCCATGCTGAGCCGGGCGAGGGGTGGACGATCGCATTACTGGAGGGTTGATTGAATCGAGACGGACGAACGTCCGCCAGTCTGGAGTGGCTGCATTGTCCTGGAAAAGCAGGCAGATAATTTCGTGCGGCATAATGGGATTGCTCGGAGACCGTGTATTCCTCATGGGTTGAAGCAGCGGTTCCAACCCATCGAAGTCCAGCGGACGAGTATAGACAGCGAAGACGATGCCGCGGCCGCAGGTCGTTTGCGAAGAATACAGGCATAGAGAGCAACGCGCGACCAATAGTGGCGATTTCGCCAAGGCGGCGGCGGCGGGATTTCGGCAGAAAATCAAGGATTTTTAATCGGATGCATCGAAGCTGCGCCAGACGAGCGCCCAGTACCAGCTGGGCCAGGAGCTGGAAACATTAGAGGCGGCCTACTGCTACAGTAAGTGGGCAATTATGTGCAGCGAGTCAGCGACGTCCGCCTGCTACCGTGAGTTGGTTGGCGTGTCAGTCCTTGAGCATACAGGCCGGTTCTCGATCTTCTTGCATGCTGTCCGACAGAGTACTACGCACTAGAAGTCGCTGTGACCAGCGGCGGATCCATTGTCGGCGACAGGCGTGAGAGGTCCCCACCTGTAGCCTCCGCGGCTGCTCTCGCGGCATTCAGACAGCGCTTCTTCCATTTCAACCCAGCTCCAGCTCCAGCTCTAGCTGGTAGGCAGGGCGGAGGCAAGTGCCCAATAGAGACAAGGACATGTGCGCACTAGATTGTTCTCCGAGCAGTCCCGATAAATACAAACGATTTTTTTCGGCCAAAATTCCCTTCTGGCCCCCAGATCCCGCGCCCCGTGCCCGTCACCTCGCTCTGCTTGACCAACAGCAGTATTAGCTCTCTCAGCCTCCCGCTCTCACTCTCCTCCGCCTCCAAGATCACACCGGTCGCCGCGCCACCCCGCCGCTCAACCAGCTACCCTGTTCGTCTCGTGTTCTAGCTTCACCCGAGAATCTGGGCGAGGCATCGGATGCACACGCTCCACCGTTACTTATCGCCGCCGCCACTCATCGCACGTCCTCAATTATCGCCGCCGTCACCCTCACACATCGCCGACCTCGCCCATCGCCGGCCTCGCCCATCGCCGGCCTCGCCCATTCCCGGCCTCACTCATCGCCGCCCGCAACCTTAACGACGCACTCTCAAGACCGCAACACCCCCAGTGCCACTCTCCTTCGCAGCCATGCTGCCTAGCCGTCACCGTCCTCTAGCCGGTCAAGATGACCTGAGCCTCACCGACCACGCTCCCTGCGTCGACGACCGCAATTTTCCGGCGAAGTACTGCAGGTGCAGCTTGGCGTCATGCCCAGGCGCTGCTTACACCATGGATATGGATATCCTGCTCCCGAAGATGACAATACATAGCGAAAGCACTGGACAATCTCCATCGATCGAAAATTGGAAATCTCATTCTCATCTCTCTCGACCTGCTTGTCAACATCGAAACGAAAGCGTCTGCCGACTCGAGAGGACACTGGCTAAGACAAGTCATGCGTCCGATCCGGTCTTCGACAAGGCGTTTATCAAGATCTCACGTCGTCAGGCAACAAAATCGCAACGTTGAGATAAGCATGAAGGTTTGTGCCCTCACAATGAATGCTGCCTCATAACCGACAATTCCTAAGCGCTCACGGCCTGTCCTGCCTCACAGCTGATTTTGTCATGAAAGGTCACGGCCTTTCCTTTCCCGAACCGAGTCACCCGCCCACTTGTACCTCGACGCGACTCGTCACTGCCCAGAGCTCGCGCAGAACGACCATGTCAGAGACGAGAGTACTCGTCGCACAATCTTCTATTGTCACAACCTCTTCACCACCGGTCTTCAGCCAGGGATCCTACGCCTTCCGCCGTGGGTCGCTACGCAAAAGCGGAAGAGCAATATGATCTGTGTTCCATGGATCAGACACGCCTGAGGTTCAAGATCCAACCAAGTTGCCGGAACATCCTAGAACCGAAAGCTGGAACGACTACGTAATCATCAGGGAGCTCTATTGTACAGTCTTGCGACTGCGGCAGACTCGGAAGGCAGGCTAGCAAGACAAGAGAGGTGGAAGAGTTCTGTCCTGGCTTCCGGCACGCAAGCGAGACCCTCTCTAGCCGGCCTCCGTGGCCCGGGGTGATGGACTTGACACGGGATTGTGATACCGCAATGGCAGAGATAGTGGGCGCAGACGCCAGAACCCCCTCTTGAGCAGACATGCTGTTAAGCACAGGAATTGATACCTGCGCTACTTCCGACACCCCGCCGTCGCAGGTAGTCCGCTTCCGCTCTCAATACTCTCAAGACGAGCTCCCGCCAAACATAACCGACAACGCAGAATGTCCATCTCTCCCTCTCCCGAAGGCAACACGCAGAAGCATCGGACAAACAGCTCGCGGACTCCCGCAGAAAGTCAGCAGTCAAGCACTCAGGGCGGACTCTATACCTGATTGGACTGACTCGTCTGTCAGTGCAGATGTTGACCTTGCTCTCGTCGGCTGATCGCAATACTCGGCCTTTTTTCTCGCCGCAACCTTCCATGTCCCACATTGCATACCAAGTTCAACCGACGCCAGCTTTGGAATCTGCCGATGACGAGATCGAAGTCCTCACCACCGCAATCCAACAGCACTCGTCTGTCGAACATCGCCTCTGCTCTTGCTTCTACTCCAACGCATATTCCGCAACATTAAATAAGCGCACTGCAACTGTCCTTGGTCTGATGGTCTGCAAGGTTCTCGGCCGCATCGCTCAGTGTACCCTCAAACCATCCACCCGCAAAGGCGCTAACGCCCGTGTATTGGCACATTGAGCCCACTCTCCCACCGACACAGCCGGCAATAAAACCATACGCACGAGCGCGATCCACCACTATGACAATACACCTTGATTGTCAGCTACGGTCCGTCACCTACGATATGTGAAGCTCGACCTGATCATTGACACACTACGGGAGGTGCAATCACAACAGGGCTACGGTAATGCGGTATTCCCTTGACTCCCGCCGCACCAGTCATAGAAACGACATGTCATAGCTAGTCGACCTGGAGGGCAAAATCGGTCCACATTGGCAACGCTTTATGGATTAGTGGGTGGATCTTGCAGATGCTCGATGCAGCTCGATGAGCGGACCAGCCAAAGTCGATCTCTGAGCACAAGAGAACGACAGTCCTCAGCAATCCATCGAGAACCCCCATCCGGAAGCGATCAGCACAAAGAACCAACCATGTTCGCATGTTCTGACCGCCGCCATCTGCATCTGCTAGCAATCCAACAAGGGTTTTGCTGTGCGAACGTTTGATGTTCGGACCATGGAAGGATGCAAGACCGAAGGAATCTCCGCTGTGTCGACTGTGGCACTTATTGCTCATCCCATGAATGACATCCGGCCACATTTGCCAAATCTTCTCGATCCATCCATGATACTGTCTCCGTCTATACCACCCTCTACTCCCTCGCACCGCCCTCGTAATGGAGGATGATCGTACTGCGAAGCTGGCGCTGCGATCCGGAATACACAAGATTAATGGGGGCCAAAAAGTTCTCCCGTTCCTTATCATATCTCTCCTTTTCTTGCCTCTTACCCCACGGAAGCCGACGGTGCGTACACTATGTACGCACGGATGTATATGACATGGGCTCGACCGAGAGAAGTGCAGTGGCGAAGGTGAGATCGCTCACCCCAGCAGCATTACGTTCGCTACATCTGTTACCGCAATTGCATCACCGTGGTCTTACCATACACATTACTACACACGATATGATCATTTACGATTTCGATCCCCCTTGAATGTAGTCTGTGTTCTCTACAGGCGTTCGAGTGCCTGAGGCCTGACGGGGATTGCATCCACCACTGACTCTGCACCCGACGAGACTGTTGTTGTCATTCCCGGACCGATGGACGTCCAGATAACGCACATGCTCGCCATCACGCTAGAATCTAATTAAGGGCTCATTCTGCCGGAAGAAGGATATGCCCCGTAACTTCATGACAGCCACCACTGGGCAATCTCCCGCCCTCACATCTTGGCGGGACGCTCTGGCTTCGACCGGCATCCTAGGTGTTGATATTTATACGAGACGATGTATTCGAACTGTGCACTGACTACTAGTCGGCCAATCTCTTATCCTTTCGCACCGCTATCTCCGCTCTTCACTCACGGACTCATGGCGGTCGCCGGCACAGTGATCCAGATCTTCACTTCGCCACGAACCTATCAGAGGTCTCCCACGAAGCTGAGCGTGTGCTAGCTGTGCTATCCTAGTGCAGACTTGTTTGACGGTGACCAGGGAGGCTAGCGTCTGAGCCATGCTCCGGCGGAAATTCCAAGCCTGTCCTACCCGACAGTTCGCCAAAAAGGAGCACAGATAGGGACAACTTTCGACTATGACCACGAGTCAACTGTAATGATCAATATCGAGATCCCTTACCCTGATGCCCGCGCTAGATCATTGAAAAGAGACTACAGTGATTGGCTATGAAGGGATGAACAGATCAACAACATCATGGTCCACGATGCTTTCCTCCGCCCGATTCCGAACGAGAACAAAGCCAACAGCGTCATAAAAAACTCGCATCGTACCTCACGGGATCAGTATAGCACAACCCAACAGCCATTACGATAACACCGGGGCAGACAAAGCGGGCTCAATGCCAGACTACTCGCCTAAGTAGACTGGAACCCAACAAACGTTATTTCCAACGTAGCCACGTCCTGCATCGTTTGCCCGGGCGATTTGTGATCGAGCCACGGCGAAGATGCGGTCCGCCACAGCTAGAAGATTCGTGGCTAGGGCTCCATCCACGGCATAGCCAACGGGGTGGTAAGAAGAGGCCGAAAGGTAAAGATTGCTGACTTGGCTTACTTCTTCTCCCGGGCCAAGAACTTTGACGACGGCAGCGGGCTGTTCGAGGAGGAGTAGAAGGAGGCCAAGGCAGGATTCTGGAGCCGTTACCGAAGTATGACAGCAAAAATCGTGACGAAGTAGACTACAAGACCAATAGTCACACGAAGGACGGAGGTCATTGCTGTCGTTCCACCGACCGATGAGAATAATTTTGCCTTCAGAATCCCCTGGCTTTTCATTACGAATCCCCAAAAGCGGAAGTATAAAAGACATGGTCAGAGGTATATGGGAGCGAGACTTCGGAGCTCGCATGTCATTTATCGCCGTGAACAACTCGGCACTGGTTATTTCCAGGAGTGTCGCTGGACTTTTGTCTTTCGAAGGCGTTCTACCGAGACAAGAGCATGGCACATTCGAATGGCACGGAGGCATATTGCAAAGGGTGACAAGAGAGCAGACAATTTCCAAGCATTACTACAATAATTGGCGAACTCAACATATCCGCCCAGGCTTCTTCTATTCGTGTCCCTTTCACTTTCTCGATTTCCAATATCGAAGCAAGGCGAGACTATCGACAGGCTAGTACGCAGCTGTTGTGACATGCATCATCTCCTTGTACCTCTCATCGCGCCGACCTGGTTCCAGACCATGTTGCATTAGCGATGAGGCCTCCTGAGTATGTGTCCTGGGGCCTTGCTGCATCCATTGTCCCAATTGCCGCATCTCTTGGTGAAAGTGCCCGCACACGGTTGGTGATGTAGGTTTTATTGGCCAGGCGTTGTCTCGCAAGGCAGACGAATAGCCAGTCGTACACTCGGGACGCGCTGCCTCGCGGTGGAGCTGAGAAACGGGATTGGTAACTGACCCAGTCCTTCACAGTCGTGACGTTCGGGAATCGTGCGATGCTTGACGTAGGCCCGCCTTGAGCAGTCAGTCGCAATGTTGCGGTGAGTCAGCTCATAGGCGCAGCATGGAGAGGATTTTAAAAACAAGTCCCAGCTCGTCACAGTCATGACGCTTGAGGACCATGCGATCCCTGACGGAGCCCGGCTCTGCGAGGCGTGTTATATGACCACATGAGATGACAATAACCCCCGAGCTGCAGACTTGTGGCGCGTCAGCTTGTATGGGTACTGGAAGCTGACGGCATACATGTATTTGGTCCTCCGTTGGCAGACTTTCGGGCGAATGTGCTATCGGCGTAGTGAGAGCTGACAACGTACTTGTAGTCAGCTATTCAGTCGAGTAGCGAACTTGGGGCGTATGGGTTTGTATGAACGTTGGTAACTGACGATGCATTTGCAACCCACCTTTTTCTTGTAGGTCGACGATGCTTATCGTATCGCCAACGGACGGCTCGTTGGCAATGAAGGAGGTACCCTTACCAGCACCGCTAAGTCGACGATTGTGGTGCTTCCGCCAAGAAGGCATGGGTTCCGGCGGACGGGGCGGCGCATCTTCTGAAACCTTGACGTGCGACCTTGGACAGGTAGATGTCGTCCCAGAGAAACAAGGGCTGCCGTGGAATGTCGGAGCGACGAGTCCGATACACGCCGTACAGTCCGGACCTGACAGAGGGAGACTGACATTGACAAAGAAGATGGTGGATGGGTCATAGATATTCGCAAGTCGCAAGTGGAATCGTCGGTGCATTTTGCTGCGAAACGTGCCGGCATCCTCTGAAATAGCTTGGTCGTGAGCTTGCCAAATTGTCTGAGGTGATCCGAGAACAGTCTGGCAACGTCTGTATACCAAGCGGCGTGCAAGATTATGCAGCGTCGACATGCAACAGGTGTAAATCGTCATTCGAACTTGTCGTGGCTCATGCTCAACCGCGAAGTCCACTGTTGTGTAACGTCCAACTCTTGTATAGGTCCTGCAGTCGCCTGATGGAAATGTAGATGGATCAATCTACGCGGAAGGGTTGCAGGGTGTGATCGGCTGGAGGAGCGGGATATCGAGCTTCTTGCAGACAGCTGTCGTGCCGTCATAGAAAGACATGAACAGTCTTCGTCGTCGTTTATGGAGGCCCGCTGGCGTCGGTCATTTTACACTGTAGGCTATGGTAGAGAACGGGCGTTGGTGTAAGAGCCGGATGTCTTCCAAAATTGTGGTCTTGGGTCGAAAGCGCGTATCGTAAGCTGCGGGCGATGATAGTGACAGCGGTAACGTCGGCGGCAAGGAGCGGTCTTCGTCGTGACAAGGTCGCGCAATGTAGGACACACGCGTGTGAAGTGGACTCATGCCTAAAGACGGACGTCAATCTTGCACAATCGAGCTGGAAGATGCGTGCGATCGATCGGTGCCGATTGGCGGTGGTTTGTGGATATTTCTCCGGAAGAAAATATTGGACAGGCGAAGATCATGGCTGGAAGCCGAAATGCTGCTGCGAGGAACACCGGTCGAGGTCTTTGCCGCTATGCGAAGAATCGCGACCGTCAGACACCGCTGTCGTTGGGTTTAGGCATTCGCATTGGGCTGTCGTTGGGCAGGGAAGCCATGGGGGCAATCTTACTCGTTGCCGGGCGCAAGGGTGACACGACTGCACGCGTCCGAGGTCAGCCTGTGAGTGACGGAGGGGGTTGGACATTGTCGCGCAGACGAACGATTGCGGCCCTTGGAGGGGCGTCGTAGAAGTCGCAGAATCCCCAGTTGTCGTTTTGCTGCGGAAAGGGCTAACTTTGACCGGAGATTCGCCGATCCGGTTCCCGCCAGAATCGGCGGTAATCCATAGGCATTTTAACAAACTTCTCGGGGGCCGCGCTCACGGAATATCTATCCCGGGGATCAAACCAACTGCTTGTGGTGCAGCGAGGTGCTTTTCACCCAGTTTGCTATCGACTCAACCTGCTTGCCTCGCTTCTCTCCTTTCTCCATTCAACTGATCCTTCCACCCTCCGCTTAGACTTGATAATTCCTGTTGCCCGCGGCGCAGCCCCACGAATTTGACGCGAGTCGCAGGCCCGACCACAGGGCGTGCCACGACTCCATGCGACAGGCCATCGCAATCCTACGAACGCTGCACCTTTCCGAAAAGCACGATACCGCACGCTTCCGGAGCCTCTGTGCCAGGTTCACCGGCTGCAGATTACAGCGAGCGCTGCACCTTCGGTCGCAATCCACCGCGACAAAAATATTCTCGAGCCGCGCTTTCGCCGTGCTGGCTTCTAAGCCGTCAAGCTGGATGACAGCATCGTCTCCATTGGTCACCACCGCTCAATCGACCACTGAATTGCCATTCTGAAATGTTGGAATGCCTTGGTACCTTTTGAGGTCGACTATGATGTTCTTACCCGACGGAAGGACCTCGCCTCTTCACCGCGAACCGTGAGCGATGTTTCCGACTGTAACTCGTCTTTTGCTGATGTCAAATAGATTACACAACCTCGCGGCCAGGACACTTGAACGACCGACCGAGCAAAGCTCTCAGCAGCACGACATCGATGGCCATGTCTCGTCACAGTGCCCAGATGACGACGACCCAAGTATAACAAGGAAGCTACATGATACGTCGTTCCCGGGCGCCGCTGCTCAAGGCCGGGCATCCTTCGTGCTGTGGACTCTGAAGATAACTGGCCCATCGGTCGCCTTCACATGCACATCGCCACTGAACCTTCCGTCAGATCAAAGCATGGACAGGAAGCAAGCCACGTGGATGAAGTCATCAGGGCCGTGCTGGAACGGACATAGCCTTGCGATGCGATGAAGGTGCCATTGTAGTGAGACGTCTCGATCAAATGCCCCTGAAAGCCTCACGGACTATGGCTGCGGGCTGGGCGTCAAAACAGCTCGTTGGCATCCTGCTGAGCCGGGTCATGTATCGTGGGTCTTGGTTAAAATCTACCGTCTCGCGGGATCTCAAAAACCGCTGACGGCGCACTTACATGCTCACACTCTACGCCCGCTCCCGCAGCATGTCGGCTGGTTTTCGAGTAGGTACAGCCGCTGGGAATAACACTTCGGTTAGACAATCGAGCATGGCTAGATCATCGGAGGACATGCGACTGTCCCCGGGCGGTAGCCACTGGCGCAACCAGGCCACGGCACTCGTTCATATTGGTAGAGCTCGAGCTCCTCGGAGTCGACTCTCATGGGAAGCTCGCGGCCGGTCCTTCTGCGTGGATGGTCCAATTATCGCCAGTCTCTTGTTCTTGTTGATCCTGGAAGAATGACGACTCTTAGATCGTAGCAACCACCATTTTCTGCTTTGCAAGCTTCTTCGCTGATGCCTCTGGATCTGGACGTGCGATGATTTGCCCTTGCGCAAACGATATGCCGCAACTGAGGTTCGTCGAATCTCACACCCTCGTCTCGTAGGTGCCCGGCTCGTCGTACTCTTTTTGCCTTTCTCGTTACTAGGAGAACAATGGTGTCTAGGCGTTAGCCGCCAATGGTTTCTGCTTACCTCCTGCTTCACTGGCGCCTCCGCATCCATTCGCGCTATGCTCCGTGCTATGATGAACAGTACTACGCTTCACACTGATTAAGTTCGAGCTTCTCGGAGTCGACTCGTCTTGTAGGTACGCCGCGACCTCTTTTACGTTCCTTTTCTTCGATATGCTGCTCGTTGTACTTCTTCTTTTCCTTTCTTCTTGGGTCTATCAGAACGACGACACCGCAATGAAAGCTATCAACGTTCCCCGCTTTGCCTCCTGCTCCGCTGATGCTCCCGGGTCTGCCACGCCACGACTCTAGGAATGGTGAACGATACACCAAGACTCTAAGCTCGATCAGCGCAGCCGGACGCACGAGCTTATCCCAAGCGTATTCGCCACAACCACGGAGGACCGTCACCATTTCATGGCTGTCCCCAATAAAACTCAAGTAAATTTCATCACCTCAAGGGCGGCAGCTCGTAGAACTTGCCATTGTCCTCGTGCAACTAGATGGTAGTTCCTTGCGCTCCGCCATCCTGTCCACTGGCCATAGGACGAAGCGGTTGTCTCATTATCAGACGCGATCCCATCGCCAGCTCCTTGAGTCCTGCACATGAGGGTTGCACCAAAATCAGTAATATCACTTGGCTCTTAACAAGATATTCCCTCAAGGAATCGCCATGACCGCCACAAAAATACTTCAGACGTCCTGAACAAGATCACGGGCTGAGCGTATCCTACAGCTGAGCGCGATTCATCAGTAGCTAGCGTTTCATCGGGATTTGGCACTCTCCCCCACGACAGACCTGCTCGCAGAGTCCACTGAAGCTGCTGGTCCCTTCGTTTGGTGCAGTGCGAACATTCGAGTCTCTGGAGGGACACATGCTCGTCCGAACTTCCACGCGCTATTAACAGTCACTGTCGTTGCACTACTTGTCCAACGGCGGGATCCATCCTTGTAGAGGTCACTATCAGAGGCGCAACATCTCCCAGGCTCATATGTAGCGAACGCGTGTGCAATCTTACGTCAGTTCGCCCTCGGGGCCTTGGTTTATTCCCTGAGGATCGGTAGTCTGGTGCTGTTCTACTTGCATGTAACACTCAGGTCGGCCGGGACTCGAAGATGGACATATCAAGGTCCTCATGCTCTTTTTCCAACCCATGGCACGTCGTATTTGCGCAGACCCGCCATGGAAGAAGATTCAGCAAGCTGTCCTCTTGTCCGCTCTTGCATTACGTCTCCGATGCGCCCTGTGACTTTTGTAGCAGCCATCCTGTCGGGCTCACTTACCTCTTCTACCATCGTCCACCTAAGGTCTGCAGACCTTGTTCAACACTTGCAGGCTGCTGGGACCTTAGTGGCGGGAATAGACCAGCTGCCAGTTTTACTGCGCCGCGTAGCGGAGGATGGCCTGTTCGGATCCTTACGAAGGGACTCGCTAGATGATATGACTGCTGGCGACTCGAGGCAGTCTATGCCTACTATGATGGCTCTGCCGAGCGCAAGTCGACGCTGACAGAGAGTGTGTTTCCTCGTCGGACTAACTTTTAGGTAAGTCTGACCTTGCGAATATGCTGCAACAAGTCGTGAGATGACGAGATCATGCAAGGACGTTTTAGAAGCTCATTAACGGCTGATGAAGCACAGAGTCTGCTGCGTCCGCCGACTGACCGATCTTGCTGGCCTCACGAAGCCAGGAAAGTGCTTCCAGGTGGTATTCTACCGCTTTTGCTATCGTTTCGGACTGATGATGATCTCCCAGTGCTTGTAGTGTACATGATCAAGCTTCGCACTCGGTTGTTGTTCCAGATGAAGACCGCGGCGGAGACTTACCGCCATCTGCGACGTTCTGATGGAGTGATATCTTCGAACTCTTTGACGCCTGATGAGGTCCTTCGGCACTCCCTAGACCCCGGCTCGATCGCGGAGGTGCTTCGATCAATATCAAGCTCTCGTTCGTCCTTGAGATCATTCCAAAATCGGAGCGGCCAGTAGATCGGAGCACTTGCTGTGTCTCGGTACCATCGTGCTTACGGCCTTGGAAGACGCTCTCCGCCCATGAAAGGGGGCGAAGGAGCACCCCTCGTCACGTATGGGCGGACGAAGAGCGTCCACCATTGGCAATAGCTCAATAGCTATTGGGCTCGCAAGCGAGAAATATGGCACTACTGGTCGGCTGTGATTCATTGGCTTCCGCTGGCAAAGAAGTGGCGTCGGATCAGCTATTTGGCATCTGAAAGTCTTCTGCGCTGCCAGTCACTGACATGGCACAGATACCGCCGATGTGAAAGTCTTAAGTCACCAATGGTCGAGTGGCGTACCTTTGCTCCCCATTCAAGCCGCTTTGGAGAGGTGGGTTCTACTATGCGGATGGGTATCTCGGCAGTTGTTCAGTACAGATACTCACCGTCCCCGATGTACCCTCGCGTTGTCAGTGAACGGAAGCCCTGATCAGGGCTGCCCTGCCTTTATACAGGCTCCTTCCGACTCGCGGCTTGGTCCGATATCGTATTCTACCTTTCTCGTCGATTGAATCCGTAACAAAGCAAGACGCCTTTCGCGGGGACTGTTCGGATTCTCGGAACTGCACCGCTCAATATGGATGTGACGTGATTGGAATCTCTGTCGCACATTCGGCCGAGACTATGGTCAGACGGTCTCACGTTGCAGAGCAGAAATATGAAGAAGGTGACCGAGCCTCTCCCTGATTTTCGTCGCGGAGTTATGATGGTCTTTAATAGGGTATCCGAATCTATCCACTTGTGATACACGGAACGGAGTGCAGCCCAAAATCTACCTCACGTTTTCGAGTCTGATAGTGACGGAAATGAATGAAACAAGCCACATGAGCTTTACGACTCCACCCCGATCGCCCCTTCGAACTTGCCTAGATTACGTCAAAGCCACCAGCGCGCTGCTTCGAGGACTCACCGCTGTCATTCGTGTACCGCCCCGACATGTGGAGCAGAGACTCTGCTCTGCTGCAGCTCTTGGCCGGACTCAAGCAGTCCCCGTCGTCGTGGCGGCGAAAAGATGACATTCCCGCCCGTTCCGTTCGTCCGCCAGATGCATGTTCGGCCCGCACCAGTCTGGGCAGTTGAGAGGGATCATCGCTGGGCCTGTGAGCTCGCTAAACGCAATGTGACCGCTTCGCACACTCGGTAGACCCCGCAAGTACCCCCTGTAGCCGGGATGTTTTCCAGGACGATCGATTCATGCTCTCTCGCCTCGAGCTTCGCAAGATATAGCAATATGAAGAGCCAGGGCGCCCGAACGCAGACGCGCTGAGCTGGCACAAGTCGGGGTCGGGTCAAATCGTAGCAGAAGGCAGTCCGAAGTTGATCCACCCGCGAGTTCCGGATCGATGGGGTTTCAGATCGTAGTCGGTGCAAGTGTAGACTCCCTGGAGGTCCTATTGTAGGATCAGAAAGCCACTCTCCTCCCACCGACGGCCGCGGTTGGACGTGATCTCTGTCGCGCCGGCCCTTCCTCGTCTGACAAAGTCCTCTGCTACATGGCGTGGTATGATCAGCTCCGCCAGAGCTTTCCGATGGCTTTTGCGTCTGCACGCTATGATGGCTACTCCGTGGCGTCAGGTGGGTGGGAGGGGGCTGGCGCGAGTCGTTCCGCATGCAATGCTCGCATCCGCGAGTCTCAAAAAAGACTGTGGCTGCGCATAGCTGCCGCGAGAACTTTGCAACAAGATCAAGTCATTGGCCCTGCCGAGACCTGCGCCTTGAAAGGATGGCCGCGGAGAGACTCTATACTGGGCAGCAAGATGCTGCTACCATGAGCTGAGGTTAATCGATCGCCAGCCGTAGCCTTACCGTCGCTGTCAAACGTGACTTGCAGCGACATGAGGGATGTGACAATCCAGCGCTTTGCTTTCGAGATAGCCGTACGGTTTCTTCGCGCCCTTTCTGATTACTTCCACCAGGTCCAAAAGAACAGCCACCAGCATGTCCAGTGTCCTGTTGCGACCAATCTTCCGGCTGCCAGTCCATGTGACACCTCGTTCGACGCAGTGTGTCGATACAAAAACCATCATCATCTCATCTGGATAGTCGACACCAGGTTTTCGTCTTCGTGCCATGATCACGAGCTACTCCCAATGAACGGTGCGGCCGCCATGCGAGTACGTACGCCTTTCGTACACAGCTCTGCAATCAATATCGGTCGCAGCAGTCGCAGCAGGAGCCGCAGCGGCATAATGTGGAGCGACTTTGGTCGGCATGCCGCACGGATGATCTCGTACGGAGCGCGGTCAGCTACAATTGTACAAGGGCGGACCACTTTGGACGCCGTAAGGAGCCGCTCGCAGGATAGACACAAACAATATCGGCTCACCTTGCTTGCCGTGGGTTGTTTCTTCTACTGTCGGGACTTGCGCTGGTGGTATAGTGCTCCCGCGATCGATGAAGTACTGACCATATCACTGGCTACGCTATCGCGACCCTAGCAGCAATAGTCCCGACGAAAAAGGACGCTTTAATGCTGGACGTTGAGCTGACCGCTGCAGTGCTCACGCCACCGCCTTGCCAGTCATCGTGCAGCGACCGATACGTGACAAACACGAGCGGTTATAGCGCGGCGGCGGAACAACACAAGCTGGCAGTGCATCGACCCAAGGAAGACCGTATCGTCACCTTCCAGTCAGACCAGCGAGGGAAGACTTGCCCACGAGTTGCAGTAAGACTGCTCCGTCCCTTACCCGGATTCGAACAGAAACAGCTTACCACAGAAGCAATGGCTCTTGGGATTGGTAGCAATCCGCGACTTTCCCGTAAGTGAGCTAACGGTACGTGACATCGGCGGATCCCAGCGGGAACTGTAAAAGGCCGTTCGTTCGACCCTCCTCAGGGCAGCAGAGCAAGGAATTGAGATGTGAGGATTCCAGATCTGGACTGCATCACGTAATGTCACAGCTCACGCAAGTAATCGGAGAGCTACGCCTGTCAAACGCCTTTCCCAGTGACGCACCCAGCATGACAGTTGATGGTCACTATGCCTCGCGGACGGTCGCAGTCATCTGACAGCGAGAGCTCGCGGCTTCAAAGGTCAGTACAGGTCGATTGGCAGTGTGCTAAGACCTACAGAAGTCAGAGTCATCGACTCTGGTCGAGATGATTGTGAAGCAAGCTCGGCACATCTTGCACGGCATCGATGCATGAGACCTTCATGTCGCTCATAGCGGTACTTGACCTTCTATGCGCGGAGCGATGCAGGCGCTGCGTAAAGTGGTGGCATCAACACTTGACAAACGCCTAGCATCTCTCATCTACTCGCCCAACGGAGGGTCTAAGAGTTGATGCATATACGTGGCACCTACCACGCCGGCGAATAGCATTCCTTATCCGACTATTGTCGTCATCATGTTGTGCCGTTCCGGCTGCCGGTCTTCCCTCCTCCGTTCGCGGCGGCAGAACGAGCCGAGGAATGAGTGCAACCGCATCTTCCCTCTATGCGCCAGCCAGAGTCGGTAGAGCCAGTACAATTGCGTCTTCCCTCCGCTGGCGGCGGTGAGACGAGCCGCGCAATGAGTGCAATCGCATCTTCTTTCTGTCGGTAGTGGGCCAGCAGTGACCGTAACCGCATCTCCCTCCTGTCCAGCGACGACATGGGCGTGATTGTATCACTCCATCTTTCAGCGGATCCGGCTGGCGGCGCGATCGGATCGATCCTCCGATTAACGTATCTGGGTGGGCGTCAGCGCATCTGCCTTCGTTCCGCGGTCGGCATATCCTCCTACGAGGCACTGTAAAAAGGGCGAGCCGGGGTAGTGAGCGCTTGGATTCCGCAGACGACCCGGTGGTGATTTGATGATGTGAGGCACAGCGACAGAACGCAATGTCTCGATAGACATATGTTGACGAGACTCAAGCGTCGGGGATGATGCCTTCGTGGAGCCAGTGGATTGATGGGGAGCAGAGACACTGATTGACATACGTTGACAGAGATCGAGGATCAGCAGTGACGGCTGCAATAGATGAGCCAGGCAGGATGCTGCTGCTGCTGCTGCTGCTGCTGCTGCTCCGACCGTATTTGTTCAATGGCTACCGATGACCACGATACGGGGATGCTCGACACTACTAGAGCGCGCGACTGTGGCGCCGCAGCCCCGAGAGCATTTGCGCGAGTGTGTGGGAGCTGTTCTAGATTTCCAGCCGAGCGACGTCACCGATCCGCAAGAGTCTCGACGGTCGGTGCCGTGTACGACGGCAGCTGCCAATTTGCAGGATTAGTGGTTCGATGCTGTGAAGCGGGCGCCCCAGATCAGCGCCGTTCGTGTTCGCTGGGCTTTGCGAGGTCTCCATGTGCTCATTGGCGGTAAGCAGCGTGGCGACCCGTCCGCGCCGATCCGCGCGTGCCGATCCGGCCTTGGCTGCTAATCAGCACTTCCTCATCCGCCATCAGAGGCTTGCAGCGGCCCGGTCAGGGGAGCCGGTAAAGCAGCCACTCCCCGCCAAAAACCGGCCGGAGATTTCCTGACATCCTCAACGGACCGCCCCGCTGACCTCCAACCCAGCACGAGTCCACCTTTCTCTTCTTGCACACGGCTGATTTTTGCGCGCGTGCATCTCTTTTGACAGCCAGTATTCAGGTGGCCCCGAAAGTAATTTTAATCTCAAAATCCGCCATGCAGTGAAGTTGTGTGGACAGACCTTTGCAGCTGAGAATAACCAAGAGTGTCCTTTCCGACTCCGACGTCCTAGTGTCAGACCAGTGGTTCGACGATGAAAAGCAGTCCCTCGTCTTCTTCATCTACAGATGGGCAGTCATCGAAATCCAAAGTTAATCCCGCCGATCGCATACCTCTCGCCTTAGTCATATTGTGGTTTCCGAGCCCGACTCCATGTGCGACATTCTACGGCGACACAATCGCGGCCGTCTCTACCTAAGTCCGTCGTCCTGAACCGCGCGGCACCTGGCGCTCTCACACTGCGAATTTCATGTCCGGCCGATCCCATGGGCCAGAGCAGGTTTCGACTCGGCGGCGCTCGATTCATTCGATCCCGGTTTCGAACGAAAGTTCGCGCTTCTGGCAGTCCGGTCGCTGCGGGAATCTTGCATGACCAGAGGCAGGATCCTGAGCATCAGGACCGTCTCGCTAGCCTGTGCGCTCAAGCAGCCAGAGTGGGCAGACCTTGATCCCCTATCTTCGAGATAGTTGCTGACCTCCAACAGCGCCTTCTCCGGTCTTGCTTTCTCCTTCTCCTCGCGAGCCGTCTCTCTTCTTTCTCATCGCTGCTTCTGCTGGAACGCCTCAACTCGGCCGTTCCTTGCAGTCTTGGATCTCCAGTCTCCCTCACGTAATCGCACAAGTCAAGTCAAGCGCCAGATCAATCCGGACGGAGTATGGTCACTAGTCAATGCCCGACTGGTATTCAAGACGCTACAGCGCCTTCAACCGGAAGATGGACTTCGAGGCCCGTACATAGCTGCAGTCCTGTTCGTTCTGGCGCAAGGAATGCGTACGACAGACCCTGCGGTGACGTCCTTCTCGGTATGTTGCCGGAAATTCGCTTCGCCTTTACTTCAGATACTAACATTACGGTCTAGGTGTGTGTGCTTGTCATACCAGCACGGCCAACGGGACGGCTATGGCTGTACCAAGCCTCGATTGCCGCCGTACCCCTCGAACGCTTCGATGCACCTACAAGGGCAGCGCAATGGCGGGCAAAGCATTCCCGCATTGCCGCACATCCTTTGCGGCTCTACGATGGAAATCAATTATTATGTGGACTGTCAACGAAACCGAGAAAGATCAAGGACGAAGGCTGGACAGCCGATGCATTAAAGACGTCACGATAGCGACATTTGCAATACCCATTCTCATTAATCATATAATCATAAGACTTTTCTCGTGATAGGGGTCACCATTGACAAGCGATCCCGTAGACCTTCCTTGGAAGCCACCCACTGCAGGGGTACACTCTTGCCCTCCAAGCGAGCAGAAATGATGATCGCGTGTCGGGTGCATTGAATGCTCTCATTGTTGGTGGGGAGCCTGGTCCGCCATTGATGCTCCCGCCTATGCCCGCACCCGCGTGCGTCCGCGACTCGCTTGCTGAATTTTGTCCAGAAGGAAATCATCCGGGAGATCTTTGCAAATATACGAGCCATTGGTGGAAGGTATCAATTCAAAGTAGGGTCCCGTATCGCCAGATGTTGGACCTAAGATGCGTCTTCGTTTCAAAGAGCGGACAAAGTCATGACTTGCATCATCCGAGTCGCCGTCATCATGAGAATCGTCGTCCGGTCCCGCTTGATCGGAGTCTTGATCCTCGTGGTTTTGCTTGCTCGCAGACCGCTTTCGGCTAGTGAATGTGCGACCCGTGCTCGGATTGCGACCGTCGGACTCCATCAGCTGGATCACTTCCTGCCAGTCGAGTACCTTCCGCTGGAAAGCCCCCCCGCTATCCCTGACCGAAATTGGCACTGGGGCGCAATGCTCCATGAATTTTGGTACGCGGCGTAGAATGGCCATTGCAAATCGGGCATAGAGATATTGGTAGGGCACGTGGTACAGGTCCTGCAGTCGTGTATCGTGATACAATTCTAGGACTTCGGCACTGGTGACGAAGCTGTGAGCGACAAGAGAAAAGTGATCACTTCCAGGAGAGCGCTTGGGGACGAAGACAAAATCGTGGTTGTCCCACATGGTGTGCACATCTGATCTGAGCCCCAATTTGTTGGTAGCGCTGCCAAAGGCATCGACGGTCTCGGGCGCGTAATTGCTCATCTCATTGGTGTTGAACCACGATGGCTCAATTTTGGGGATGATGTGTGCCTCTTCGATGCATCGCGTGAACCTTGTCATTCTGCAGACGATCAATTGGGGCGAAGATTTGTCTGGCTCAGTGATGGGGCTCCGGACGTTCGAAAGAGAGCGCCACTGCATCGGTACATCTGTGTCCCGGAATTCATAATGTGTCAGACTCGGCACGACTGGATATGGCTCGCTACAGTCTTCGGAACGTGTCAGCATGAGGGTTCCAGGCCATAGCTCTTCTGGCCTGCCATGCTTACTTGGGACAACAAAATTGTACTTGCCAGCAGGCAACACTCCCGACGCGCCACCGCTCACAACCCCGCCGTCAAGATCCTCGAAGACACCATCGAACCGATTACAGGCAACGATGCTACAAGCCGTGTGGACCAAGAGATAATCCACGCCAGATGTGCCGTCCGTGGCGCGGTCGAGGGCCGGAAATCTCAGAAGTGTATTGGGTGAAGAGAGGCCTGGATGCAGCAATATGACTTGTTGGCCGTCGTAGGGGCGACCCAGCTGGCCGCCAGGATGTACGGGGTCGGGATACTCGCGGAACGCCATCTGAGCCGAGTTGTGTTGACAAAGTAGATTTCGCGCATGTGAGAGACAGAAGACAAGTCCGGAAGCGGAAAGAAACATGAAACAGAGGCGAGCTGAGTAATCATGCCAAGCAGACGGCAGAACCTCGGCTACGACCCCCGCTTTCGACCTTGGTGGCATCCGTGCTTGGCCACGATCGCACTCTACGATAATCATAGTCACTTGGTTCATTCTGGGCGTTTCAAATTTCAGAACGCTCTTCATCTTTTTCTTCAGATGCGGTGTCGTGGATCATGCAATTGTGTATGTGCATTATGGACAGGTGGACCATCGACAAAGTGCGGCCGAACAGTAGGTTGCCGCGCCTTGCACCGGATGGAAGCCGGCCCGTCCCGGCACTGCCTCGACCGCCATCCCGTCGCAAAAGACCCTGGACTTGATTACCTGGCCCGCGTATTCGCACAACATGCGCCCACCGGTGTCTTCGTGGGAGCCATGCAACACAGGCCGGAAGACACAATGGTCTGTGGTTCGACGGCGAAGTGAGGCCAGGGCAAGACTTGACTGTCCATGGCCAAGAGCCG
The DNA here is from genome assembly GCA_000836255.1 of Dothideomycetidae sp. 11243. Taxonomy (NCBI): domain Eukaryota; kingdom Fungi; phylum Ascomycota; class Dothideomycetes; species Dothideomycetidae sp. 11243. The sequence continues at coordinate 67,998 of DF938589.1, read as the reverse complement.
ATTATCATCTTCCCGAGAGCTCAAGGGCCGACAGTTATACACTTCGTGCTCAAGGAAACAATCGACCTGACCGTGCCGTTACCCACCGTCGCCAATGAAACTACCACCGTGACTGCCTTGTCCTCGAAGAGGCATCGACAAATGGAAGATGATCCGAAAATGCGTCCGACCAAGACTGCAAAGTAGTGCTAGTAGTGCTTCCGAAGCCAGCAAGTGGTCTGCGCTGCGACGTTGTAGAGCACGCCTGGGTCTCCGCTGGTGTGATGCATACCAGAGTCGCTACCATCGCATCTGCTGTGCATCCTCGGCAAGGTCTAGATCGAAGATGTTCATAACGTCATTGTCGTTGATAAGTGATAGCATATCGAGGTCCCCTGTCGTCGCGGAGGGATCGCAGTCAAGGGCGATGCTGGACAGTCCTGGAGACTGATGCGTCACTCGGGAATTCCCTTCACCTGATCGTGAAGAGGCACTTGCAGATTGCATTCCATATGCCCCACCACCGTCGTCTCCGCATGCGACGTCCGGACTGGCGTTGGCAGATTCGTTAGAGACGGTTTTTGCTTGATACTCCCCCGCAGAGGCCGTCACTGTAGGCGGGTACTGGCCATCACCTACCGAATGCAAGTCATGGAGGATGTCCCCGACGCTGCGCTCCGTCAGTAAAGGTCTTGTAGTTCGGAGAGCAGATCCTCCTACGTCTTGCCGAGCCACTCAGCGAGTATGCGGTAAAAGACCGGCAGTCTCTTGGCTCGTCGCGAATGCAATGTCATGTGGTTGATACATGTAATCACGCGTGTCATGAGCTGGTTTCCGCGGGCGGCTTTAAGACGTGAGATCCTGGAACACAGGCTCTCGTCAGCTGGCACAGTTAGTGACCGTTGCGTGTCATTGCTTGGCAACGTACCTGTCAGGATCTCGAGAAAGAAATTTGGTGGTCTCCCGAACTTGGCCCAATGCCTGCGATTACCCCATTGGCAAACCTGGCGAGGTTCTTGTATCGCGTCCGTTCCCCGTACTTGGAGGTGATGACGGTGGAAGGCCGCATTAGCATCGAGCATCCGGACACAAAGTTCAGGTGCCATGCACATGAAGCCTTGTGACGAGCCGTCTTGATCGCCAGCTGTTTCAGGACTGCATCCATGTGAAGACGCAACGGGTCTATGCTGTCCAGCACGGATTTCCAGTCACTACCACCCTTTGATACCATCAGACCGTGTGTTGACGGATGGAGCAGTACGCGATTATCAAGCGCTGTTCGAATCCTCTCCTCGAGACGGTCAATCTCTTGAGCTTGCGGCGATTCGTCGTCAGCCAGCGGCCTTATACCAACGTCCTCTGCACCACGCTGCCGCTTGTAGTTTCCGCCAGCGTGTTGTTCTTTGGGCCTTTGAGGATGCGGTCCGGCTACTCCGAGGCCGTGTCAGTGGTGACTCGGCAGCAAAGCATGTCCTTGAGCCCCCCTTGGTAGTTGGGGCTGCGTATGCTGTCGTGGTACAGCTCCAGGCCGCTCCACCTCTGCTTCGGGCTTTCTTTGATCAGTATCCGTCGGAGTCAAAGGCGTTGCCAGGGTAGCTTCGCGGACAAGACTGCACGTGGACTGGGCCTCGGACATAGACCCTGGCAGGTCAAATGTGACACTCCAACGTATCCGAAGGGTCCGATGGGAATCAATAGCCGTCGGCAATACGTGATATAGAGCCTAAGAGGTCAACATCTGCTCATCCGGCAACGTTACGAGGCTACCTGCCTTCTTCTCCGCCAGCCCGGTAACGTGAGGTATTTGACCCTTGGCTTTGATATGGCAAGAATTGCCTGTACCGGGGACTTGCTCTAGAAGACAGCTGTGTCTGCTTCAGCGAAATCTCTGGGACCATTGTGCGGCGACGAAAACCCATCCATCTTCTGGAAACTCGTGGATGCCGGTCTGCAATAATGTTTCGGTCAGTTGTAATCCTCTGTCGCGGACCAGGCCCAGGATGACTGCTGGCTCAATGGAAGAGCAGCAGGTGTGCGCATGGGCGCACCAAGCGAAGCCTTCTTTGGACTGAGCACCTCGAAGATGGCAGGGAACGGCGATGTATTCTACTGTGACCGCATGATCAGCAAGCTCGATGACCGTCCATATCGACGTGGCTCTGTCATGGTACAGAAGCAGCTTCCTCCTGGCGAAAAATGCTTCCTGATGCTGCCATGATTGAACGTGAGCTGGCGACGCCATAGCCAGCGAGAATGGCCGGGGATTGGGAAGACCACGCCGTGGCGTCTGCCGGGTCAGAAAAAACATGAATGGAGGGGAACACAAGCGACGCACGGTCACGTTACATCATGCACTATGCAGGCGCTTGCCATCATGTCAAGCACCCGCGTCCTGAGGAGCATACGCCCGTGTGTTCATCGGGCCGGGATCATGGACTCCGCAAACGCAGCTCATCTCGTCGAGCCTGCTTTTGCCTTGCTCGCCATCCGGTGTTCTTGGATTTCGTTTGCTCGAAATCGCCACGAACACGGCTAGCTTACCCTGAGCCTCTTGTGGGCCTCGTCTATTTCACAACTCCTCGTCAGTTCGATTCTGTGGCCGTTTGCAACACACCGCCGTGCACCTACAGCAAGCCAATTTTGGCATGCTCGTTTGCCTTTGTTTCCGCTATTCCGACCCCGTTCCCATCCCAGTTTTGTACGTGTTCTTGATTCCTTCCCTGACGATTGACCCGGCCGGGATCATGTTTTGAGCTAGACCTTTCGACGGTAACGAACCGCGCCCAGCCATTGAATCTCTGGCTCAATCTTTGACCGCCACTGGTCTAGCACTTATCGTGTTTCAGACGACATTGTCTCTGCTTTCTCACAAGACCCTGTCCGGATACATTTCCTCCTCTCCGCCCCGCGGTCTATCAAATGGCAAACAACTCTCTGGACGCGGTCAGCCCAGGATACTGTACGTCCTGAACCCGGCTAACATGTATGCCAGATAGCCTCACGACTCTCCGGCGCGATCCGTCGACAATTCGAAGACGGACCAGAAGAACAAGCGTTTCTTTCTCCAGAAGAATACCGCACCTTGTCGGCTACGAAGTCCAGTGGGGATCTTTCGTGGTTGTATCAGAGAGTCGCGCGTCGCCATCAACGTCACACCCACGCTTCTCGTTACTTTCTTGGATCTTTGATTTTGTCAGATCCGGGACGAGATCTGCGCCACGTGTCGAAACAGAATAAGTGCGAGTGCATCAAGATAGCGCGCTTTGCAAATCGAGTCGTTGCTGGTCTCCTGGTCGGATTCGGCAGTTCGGCCTATTGCATACTCGATACCGTCTGCGGTGAGTGAGGTCGAGAGACACAAACCACGAAGCACTAGTCGAGGCCCCGGCTGACGCTACTGGTAGATCCAAGCCTTAATCGGATACTGAGGAAGATGCCCAATGGCGACCTTGGACAGCTAGTGCAAGTGACGACTGCGAAGGTCCAGACCCTGTATTCGCCTAAGAACTCGCACCGCACGAACTCAATGATGATTCTTGAGATTCTAGACGTCCTGTCAGGCCAATGGTTGGTCCATCGGCCGCAGTAGGCTGTTGAATCTGATGGTGTGTCCATATGCAGGCACGACCTTCTTCCCGTCTGCAAGACGCGAGACGTATCCTGGCCTAACGCGTTAGATCTGGCCAACTCGAAAGGGGCCGACGACTCGAAGCACGACGAATTGGCCCGTCTGCCATCGTCGCCGTGCGCAGATATCGTGACCATACATGATCCACCCTCGTTTGGAGTGGAAAAATCAGTCGGAGAGACTTTCAATGGACTTTGTAGCTCGCTATCTGAGCGCGACGTTTTCCTAGACATTGACGTGTTCATCGCGCTGTATGCGCCAAAGACCTGACTGGACGTAGGGACTTTGTCGTTGATACACTTCCGAAGATTTGTATTCTGTCGAATTTGGGTCTCTAACAGACACGGAGCGAATATGGTGGAGTAGAGATGGGAGCAGTAGACCTATGTTTGACGCAGGAACTTCGTCGTCTTGTCTCAACACTGGAAGCCGTTGTTGAACCGATTGATGCTAGCATTCTTCTAAGCACCAAGGAGCATGAAAATCACAGATCTTTGCACTCCAGCAGTGCTCTCCCACCTTTGTCATTTCCTTGAAGAACAGAGACCCGACTCGATCCTCCCAAGACATCGGCAGTATACCTATTGCAACGAACGAAGTACTCCATAGACATCAGCTGCGTGAGAGTCTCGTCATAGGTCTCCCACCTCGGATGGCATGATGATGGCCTCGACTACAGTTATTGAGGTGGTGCCCAGATATGCGCTGTCCAGTGCCGTCGACTTCTTCGTAAGGCGCTTTGAGCCCCGGCAAGGCGAGACCAGAGTCGAATCGAGCCGTGGCCACTCGTCAATCAGAAATGCACTAGTACAGTCTGCGGTGCCGAATGCGCAGCACGTGGGTGGAGTAGCGCATCGAAGACGGGCAGGCAATGACATTGAAACTCTGCTATCTGTTCTTGGGCTGCTCTTGTGCTGGGAGGTCTGGCGACCGATCGTCTGCCTTCCTGTCTTCCATCATCAACGATACAGGCACATCATCAGCGTCGTTGCCGAAGGATGGAGTCTGCGGGCGGTGAGCTATTAGCATCTGGGGCGCATTTGTGGAGTACATAACTTTGTGATACCCTCTTGTGACACTCCCTCGACCGCGGCTTCTTCGTGGCGCTTCAACAAGCATGTCATAAAGCCTCTGTTCGTCTTCGAAATCTGGGAGCCTCCCTGTCCATGGTCGGACCCGCCATCAAATCCGATCATGCTGTGGGTTTCGGTGTCATCATGCTTGCGGCTGTCGAAGACGCTCTCAGCTCTCGGAAGGAAGCGAGAGAGGGCCTTTGAGGCCATTCTCGGGCCCCAAAAGAAGAAGGAAGACGACTGTTCCCCTCCAGGGCGGTCAGAGGAAGACTAGATAAAGAGCGCACAAAATCGACGATAGCTCAATAGTCGGCGCTGTTACCCCTTGGCTTGCTCTGACTCGCGTCCTCGTGGTCAGCCGCAGGATCTCTGACCTTGTGGTGGGTCCTGATGTAATTAACGTCATACATATCGGGTTGCTGTCCCACAATATCAATGACGCTTTAGTAGTCCTGCAGGCTGTATCCCAGACCATCAAGGTGTCTTTGCATGCCTTTCACCTGTCACATTCACGCTCGAGCGCTATCATCAACCCGCAAAGACTCATCAGGTAGAGGTACAGCTGCGAACATCGCATTGTGGAAGCCGCCAGAGGGATCATTGAGACCCGTCCGTCTTGCAAATAGAGCAACATCCGTACCCTGTGTGCCAAAAAGTGTTCGCAGCAGAAGAGGACAGTCATGGGATACAAGGCAGTACGTGCCAAGGAATATGTCGTTCAATGGCACCACTGTGAATGTTGCCTATTCTTAAGCGCTTGTACGCCCACCCACGCTCTCGTACACTTCGAACGCACCTCCCCTTGGACAATGCCGGCACGCAAGAATGGATTTTGAGGGTCGGAGAGGGATTACATTCGATACCTTGAGCATAGACTAGACACCATCGAGCGTCGAGGTCCTGCCTTGAGGTCGATAAGGGCTACTAAACTTGATCAGGGATCTGTCCGGACCGTCTGTCGGCAATGTGGGACATGAGTGGAATGATCTAACCCACTGCCATCCTCTCCGCAAGATCCCGCTGATTCCAGCCGAGATGTTAGAGTCCAATGGAGAGAACTCGAGTGGTGTCAGGAGTATCTGAATGCTGTCAAAATAGCCAGGACACCAGCACTAGAGAATTGGCGAAAGGCAGCCAACATCCTGCTTAACATGCTCCCGGATGCGGCGACCTGGATGTTTGAAATGGAGTACTCCGGCCTTGCTGTCGCTTTGACTAATCTCAACCTTGAGCATCGCGTGGTTCCAGAATGTGCTCTGACGCAAAAGAGTATGGTTTCCAATGCAAGGACGGGCAACATTCCGGGCCAAGGTCTGGCGAACGACCTTGAGTCATGCTCTGTGGCATTCCCTGATATTACGGTGCGTGGCGGTCCATCAACAGAACCGCTCCCGCGTCCGCCGTCCCCAATGAGTGTCGTCAGCCAAGGCTTCTTCGACCCAAACAGTGGCGGCGATTTCAGCCTCATGAACATCGCAGAGAATAGCTTCTGCCTGGCACTGGACTTTGACAATAGGGAACTTGATTTCCTCACGGACGACTTCGACATGGGAGATACACTGATAGACCAAAGGGTTACACTCACAGCAACTGCAGCAGTCGCTTCAGATTCGGTACCGCTGCTCCAGCGAATGTCAGACTTCGCCGCAAGAGTAGCACTGCAGAATAGCTCCCTCAGCCTGGACTTCAAAATAGGATGATTTCAGGCCCTGGTCATTCTTTCTTGGTGTGTGGTGCTGCTCAAAAATGGAGCCTGCGCTTTGTCAGAGCATGGCGTGTTTCCGATCGTCTGCAAGGCACTTGGGAACGAGGTGGAAGACTCATATTGCCAGCGAATCATCCGGGCTACGCTGTTCGCCAACGGAGTTGTTCACGCACTCAGTGCCAATGCCCCGGGAGTTTCGGGACCTTCGATCGTCTGCCTCTGTAGGTCATCTGGCCGTTCGCACTACAAAGCGGAACTCGGGCGACTGACTCCAGCACAGGGTCCAAGACGCCCTGCTTTCTTCTTACGCTTCCTAGGAGCAGAAGACATGAGTATAGACTTCATGTCGGACAGACTAACGTTCCCGTCCAGCACGCAATTGCCAGAGTCCTGGACTTTGCCGCAATTCGGAGAACAGTTGAGCATACCACGACTCGTCTGGGGATTGCTCAATGGTGCTGTCTTGTAAGTTTCATCCACCTCCTATGTTGTCGGTATGTTGACAACGAGTCCACTAGGATCGAGGATATTGCTGCAATTCTCAGATACGAGAGCGATCGATTGATAGACATGCAATGAGTGAGACGAAGGGATAACCACCACTGTAGCACGTATCATGTGATCTGCTGACAGCGAGGGGGGTTTTTTGGGCGGCCGAAGAAACATTTGTTCCTTGATGGCTCTGACATCAGCAACGCATGACTTCCCAGATACACGGACGTCACACAGAGAGGGTGTCGCCATAGCACCGAGAGCGGATGTGGCCGCTAGTCTAGTCGAGGCACGTTGTGATCACAACTCTATCTCCGCCTGACTTTCCCCCCGGCGTCAAAGCCAAAGTCACCTCCAGCACTCCGGGTCTGCTCCAGAAGCATCAATGTTCCGATTTCATCGGGCTCCGTGCGCTTTTCTCCAGAGGATTCGGAAGAGCTCGAAGTCACCGAACATAGTGGGACCAGCATCAAGATCGATCGCAAGCTGGTGAGCAAGCTGTTCTTGGCGCATGACCTTGTACTTAAATTGACAGAGTGCAGGTCGTCAATCCTCCTACCAAGGAGACTGATACGTCCTGGGCGTTTCCGACCAACGGGTCCGGAAACATCAAGAAGTACCGTAGCAGCTGCACCGACACCGAGAACCCCAATCACATTGACCAGCATTAGCCCTTTATGTAGCTAGCTAGATACGGTCAGATCCATGTTCCGAACGCCATGTGCTCGAATCTTCTTCGCGGTAGTGCATCGTGAACCGTGATCGCACTGCACTCGGTGACTTAAGTCATCGTGTATGTCATGTGCTACTTTAGAGATGAAAGAGGTTCCATGTCAAGTGGCACAGACGAGCCACCGCATGCCTGTCGTTCTAACTTCGTCTTCTCGTAGATTTCTCCCTTCCTCGTCATTTCCATCTTTCCGCACATCTGCAGATGACGCTTTGCCAGACACGTTGGATAAACCTCCGCTTTACCCGCTGCGTCTCTCCAATAATGCCGGGCGTCCATTCCTTTGCCCTCACCCTCGACCTGACCTCATGAGAAACGCCCTTTGGACGGAAGAAAAGGCGGAAGAACTTGGAGGATCTTCGTCCATGGCGGATAGCGACACGATTCAGCGTATCTTAGCCGAGATCCGGTGCTTTCCTGGTGTCAAATCATACTCCGCGTCACGCGAGCTGCGTGCTGGGGGTTGCAACTGGGCCTATTGGCTGGAGGCGAGTGCGGTCTCGCATGAAAATTCTGTCACGCCGCCGGAGTGATCGAGGATTATGTCTGCGTATCCTGAAAGACACTGGCAGCGGGGCTCTCTACCTGCGTGGCACCACAATCCAGCGCGACTTGGTGCTCCGCAGCCGAACGACCCTCGTGCCTTTGCAATGCCAAACAGCATGCGCAGACATTAGCGTGCGCATCCTTTTGGACTGTCACCATCACAGTGCAAGTTGTTGGAGACCAGATAAAGCTTGTTTGACGGTCCACGAATACCCGAGTCTGCCACAGCTATCTCGCATCCACTTCTGCGTGAAGGTGAACCCAAATGACACATCCGACCCGCAGTCGATCGTGGCACTTCCTCCATCGCCCCTTGGAATATCGAACAGGCGGCATCTCAGACTTTTGTCGCGGCCGAACTTACACTTGGTGTTCAAGAGAGGCATGTTCTCGCGCCAGGAATTGTCCTGCGTGTGGCCCTGCCACTACCAGTTGAGACTGCTGTACAATGCCTCGCAAAATGCATTCGTGGACCTGCGTACGCCATGAGAGTCACCGCAAGTACGTGAGCTCAACTGACACACGATAGAAAAGATATCATATGCTGCTGTCACTGCTTCACGTGAGCTCGCCAAAAGGACGACGGTTTGCACGAGAGGGTTCATAGGTATCAAAAATGCAAGCTCCAGTCGTAAGCACTGCTGATCTCTGGGATGGAAACGCTTGAGAAGAATAGCACACACACGGGCGTGCTTGGCTCTGTGCTCGTTCGTCCTGCGCCTTCTGCCGTTTGTTCTCAGATTCTAGACCTCAATGAGTGCTTCGAACAATACACACCTGACAATCACACCGAGCATGTCCCAGCAGGAGAGTTACAGGTCCTGCTCCTTAGAGGTCAGAAGACATAGTAGACTGTGGGCTTTGATCAAACAACATGAAGAACACGGCCCGGCGTCTGTCGTCAACACGAGGATCGTGTCTTTCTACGACAAGGCAGGAACTCGATGCGGTCACAGGAGCTTCGAACACAGAATTCGCGGCATTGGGGAGCAGTCTAACAGCCATTTCGGTCACTGTTCGGGAAGACCCTCACCAATATTCTCTTGCCTCACAGTAGCTAACGTCTAATTGAAGAGCCAGATGCTCTTGTCCCCCGATCGTTCAATCAAGCCAGTCTTCACGTCTGAGACGTGGTCCGGCCGCATCTGAGAAAAATGAAGCATCAGTGAAGCTCGCCCACGCAAGTAAGCATCTAGAGAAACTAGCTCTAGATCCGTGCTCCCTTCCGTCAACCACGATCGCTGTCGCCTCCGTAGCCTTCCGGAATATCGGCGAGACGGAACTGCCGATCCTTGATATGGGAGAACTTTCGTCTGAAGCTCAAATACTCTTGCTCTTCGATCGTATGAGCGAGTTGTCTGCGCGGCAAGCTTCTCCAGCCCGCGCATGTGATCTTCAGATGGCACAGATTCGGAAGACGGCTCAATGTTAGCAAGCGGTCATCATGATAGGGTAGAGGATCATCTGTATTGATGATGAGCTTCTGCAACTCGACGAACCGATCCAAGGCTCCGAGACGCCAAATATCCTCGAGGTTTACGGTCATGTCGAGCTCCTGGAGCCCTGTGCATTGACGGATAAGGCGCTCGATGGCGACACCGCTCCCGTGTAGACCCAGTGACTTTGCGTGTGCAAAGAGGGCATCTCCGCCGACTTTGATGGCTTCGTCGACGATGTTATCCTCGATCTTCATCAGGAAGTGGATCTTCGTGAGCTGTGGCAGCCGCGACAAAGCAAGCATGACCTCAACGGTCAGCATAGTGGCCAGACTCGGGAAGAGAACGACTTGGATAAGATGCGGTAGCGCATCGATCAGGTCGCAGAGATCTTTTGGATTGGATTTGACCGGTTTGAAGGCAAGTCCCAAGCAGATCAGATCTGCACGCAATCGCTTGGTCCATCTCAAGATACCCTCTTCGAAGTCACGGTCCAGAAGCGACGATCGGGGTCCAAGTCGATCCTCCACAAGGATAAGCATTTGGGCCTTTGGGTATCTCATTTTCTGCAGTATTGACATATGCTCAGCATTCAAAGTCTCTTCTTTATCCTTGTTTTCGATCCATACGACTTTGGCAGGTAATGCGAGCTGTTGCGCCTGCCTTTCTCCATGTTTAGCGGCGTACCGCAACAGGGAGTGTGCGGAGGTGCGATGCAAAAAGTCCTCTACAGCACCGCTCCAAGACTTGCTGACTCGACTGCATGCTCGAATGTCCCGTGGCGGCAGGTCTCCAAAGACTCTCGAAAGAACCTCAAGGGGTGGATGGGAGACCTTGGCTTGCGTGGCGGGGCCCGGTGGACCAGCAGCAGCAGTAGTGCCACTTGCACAAGGTGGTGCTGGGGCCGACTCGTCGGTCTCGTCGATGCAGCGGCGGCGTTTCGCCGGTGATGCATCACAATCCGTAGCGCTCAAAGGTCGACGTGTGGCGGAGTCAGATGGAACTGGGACCCCCGTCTCGGCAAGCGGCGTTGGCAGCTCAACCGCCGAACCATTCCCAGACTCTGCCATGCTGACAAGTGTGGGTGTGTGTGTGTGTGGGGGGGCGACGGACGACGGCTGCGGAAAATAAAATAAAATAGAATAAAGGAAATGAAAGCGCCACGGTTCTCCCGCTCCCTTCTAACCCAAGGAAGCCAGGGCCCGACTCGCTCAGCGACGAATCCGGCTAGCCTGCCCGCGACATCCGCCATTGAGAGCGGGACACTCGGCTTGCTAGCGACGCGCCGCCGCGGCCGCTGCCGTCGGACCGAATATCCGGACCAATATCCAGGACTTGGAACTACGTCATGCTGCCGTACCAGGGCTGGTCTTCTGCCTTCCGCATCCATTATCGTGCCCCACCTTGCTGCCAGCTCCGCCTGCCGTTGATTTTGAGTTCCCCCAACAACCACTTCAGCCCATAGCATTCATGTCCTGGCAGAAACCCCCTGCTCCGTAGTCTCTCAACTTGCACCAGAAGTGCGCCGCCTGCCGTGCCCAGTCGTTCTAATAGAGGCGGGGGCGCTGCTCGCTGTCATCGCTGCTGGCGTGTGGCACCTGGCTGACCCAAATCTCAGGAAGGCTAAAGAGGTGCAACATGTACGGAGAAGCGGGAGCGGCGCAGGATAGCCTAAACCTATGGAGACGGATGGTTGCCTGGATAGGATATGGTTTGTGTCGCTTTGCTGCCTGTTTGCTGGAGTGCAGCATCAAGCGAGGCTGCCGAGTCGCATCAGATGACATTCGTCGTCTGTGCCATGGTGAGGGTCTGGATTTGAACTGTTCCATGCCATGGCGCGAGTGTGCTCGATGTCTTCGAACTTGTTCGGGATGATGATCGCCAGCATGACGCCGATTAAGCGCCGCCAGCGCTGCAGCACTGCAGGCCACAAATCCCGCAGGGAGATCGGATTTGTATCGCTCACAAGAAATGCCACCCCGCAGCAATGTTGGACAAGCCTTTTTCTATGAGCTGAAGGGGCTTGAGGAGTATCATGCTGTTGTGATCACAGCAGACCAGAAGGTCGTCTGCACGAAGGGTCGATCGCACACCTTTGAAAGGGACACATTTGGTTTCTTGATTCACAGGCTATGCTAGACTGTTAGCCGTCTCTAGTTGACCACGTCTGCTATATCAAGGATGTCATGAGTTCCCGCTTGCAGCGCCTGTAGAATCTCCACCACGTCTTTATGGCTGTGATATGCGGCTCTTTGAAGCGCTGTTCTCCCGTTCGAGTCGAGGAGGGATCTCTCAGCACCTTTCCTTAGTAGTTCGCGAACGATATCGGCATGACTTTCGTCGGCCGCTGTATGCAAGGGCGTCCCTAGTCCAAATGCAGATCGGAGCATGTACGATTCGGAATGGTTCCGATACATGCGATCGTTGATGTATGGTATATTTCCATCCACAGACGGATACATGGCGAGGATGAACGAGAAAACCTGGAATCGATCGTCATCGTTTTGACGACGGATCACATGGTGCAGCAGCTGTCCATGTTCGACAGAACCACTGCGGTCGAAAAGCTGCTTGATCACAGCAAATGCGGCGTATCTGACTGCAGTCGACAAAGGGGTGAGGTCGAGCGTGCAAGTCGCATTTGCATCTGCGCCATGTTGCAGAAACCACTGTACGAGATCTTCGTTCTCTGTGACGTGTCTAGGTCCATGTCAGCAGTGGTCTGTCGGCAATGACATGCTAAAAATGTACCCTAGTGCTGGGGGGACATTCCATATAATTTTCTGATTGATGTCCCATCCGTGTCGATGGAATGAAGTGAGTATTGTGAGATTCTCGGTCAAAGCTGCAGCTTCTACCACCCTCATGTTGAATTCGACACCCTGCGACAAAAGGAAGCCGACTACGTCCGGATGACCCTCATCGATCGTACGGAACAAAGCCGTGTCGGAATGCATAAGATGATGCAAAGCCTCGCCGTCCAAACCAGACTAGAGTCCCGCTAGCTCTGCGACGTTCCCTCTACCTGCGGCGTCTCCAACCTTGCGCAGCACCAGAGTGACAGCACGAGGGGGATCAGCCACGACAACCACCTTGACCTGTCCACCACCAGTGATATTCAAGCTCTGTACCACTTGTTGAGCGTCGACATCCATCGTGAGGGACTGTGATCTTTCGAGAAGGAAAATAGAGGGCAATTTAGACTCCGTTCGTCATTCTTTACCCCGCCCCTGCCAGCGCAGCTCGGCGGACCACGCGCCCCTTCGACCTTCACTTACATGATGATGGTCTAAGCAATAGCAATAATAATCTCGAGACCGTGTATCATGGTAAGAACGCTCTTCCCGAGGTAACCCTAGCGAAATAAGCCACTTTCGCCATGATCGGCTTACTTACAGGAGTGCTTCACTACCAAATCGTTGAATCAAACGGATATCGTCCCACATCGGGACATAATCACTTTGTCGTTCTTTCTATGCTGATGCAACGACTGTAGCAGTAGCAGCAGCAGCAGCAGCAGCAGCAGTAGCAAAGGATGCTGCATGGCGGATTCCAGCCTGCGCACTGATCAAGTTGTGGTAATGAAGGGTCTCGTGGTCTTCTGTCATTCGGACAGTGGCACTCAAACCGCTCTGTCATAGTTTCAATTCCAAAATTCGGGTTCACAGACACTCTATTTGGCCTTTGATCCGATTACCTCCAGATGTAGGTCATGTTCTACAAAGCTGCAAAGACCCCGACAAAGGCTGGAGTGGCCGGTCAAGCTGAACATGCGCGGTCACGTAAGTACACACATTCCGTGATGGGGGAACGCTCCTCCTACCTTTCTTATGAGCAACCATCTGCGTATGTCATGCGCTTGCACACCGCAAACTGTATCAGGCTAGGTAGTCTCTGAAATATCCACATCGTCTGGCGCTCGACCAAAGTGATAATTCTTTGGGGCCAAGATGAATCGGAACACGGTGGTCTTAGCTGTCAACGATGGAATTCCACTACTTAGTCTAGAAGTACCAACGCTCAGTCTGGTCTAGTCGAAGTTCACTGATATCGTTGGGCTTTTGGTATAGCCCTTTATCCAAAGGGAGAGACGTGTTATCAAATCGCCGTCATGACAGCTCTGCCGACACCGTGCGGCAGTTGGCTGGTGGGCGATTCAAAGCCCTGGCCGCCTTGCCACTTGTCCCGCGGGTTTACCCATGCACGATCCATGCTTGGTAGTCATGCAGGCAGTTTCGGTCACCGCAACCGCCTGCATGCAACTTCGAACTATGACATTTTATCGGCACGCCGTCCTCAAGAATTATCTTGGGCCCCCAAGGCGTTTGCTTCATGCTACTGCGACACCCCAAAAATATTCCACTTGCCCACGCTCCCTTAGGAACAGGCGCTGAATCTCCTCGTCCCCCTCAGCAATGGAATGGGACAAGCAGAAGCAGTTCCTGTTGCATTCTCGAAGCAGTCGAGGAGCGGTCATGCCTCGAAAATGCCACGACAGTAATACCGGAGTATGTCAGAGTCTGTCTCCCACATCGAGGTCATTGTGCAGTGCAACACTGACTTTGCGCTTTTCTTAGGGATCTTATGGTGTGGGTCAGACCTTGTCGAGCTTGAAGACAGTGGAGATTCAGCTCAACTTTGCCATCTCTATTCCAAGCCTACTTCCGCCCGTTTTCTCCTGTATATGCCGTTGATGAGTCTCGTCAGGTGCGATGGTAAGCTTGTCGTACTTGCTCATCATTAGTCGCCGCGCGTTCGGGTCGGGACGCTTTCAAGTCCTACGGCAGCGCAAGATGCGCTTAATGTCGCTGTAACGCTGACTGTGTTGTCGACGACCTCGGCAACCCGCCAGTCCAGTACCGGCGCGGTCGACGAAAGTTCAAGGATACAGCACAGCCTCTCTGACCGTGTGCAGAGTGCACAAGGCCGCAAGAAAAGGCGATTGATCGACGTAGAGCTGCCAGTTGAGGAAAACGCGTATCGGTAATACCTCCGGGTGGAACTACAGCAGAGGCAAGAGAGAGCAGCACTACAAAAGTATGGGGACCTCTAAGGAAAAAGAACAAAAGACGCACGATGAGAGACGAAAGAGTCTCGCGGAGGAGCAAGAGAGAAAACGACGAGACCAAGCCAAGGCTGCACAAGTCTACAAGCGCAAGCAAGAACAAGCCAGATTGACGCGAATCGTGCAGGAGATCCCGTCGAAGGTGCTGGAGCTACTTGCGTGTCAGGACGGATCCGACCACTCCGGCCCCTACGGTGTATCGTGGCCAGAACCTTTTCTACCAATCAGTGGAAATATTCACGATCACGGCAAAGAGTTGGTCACTGGATTGCTCGAGACCTCCACAACGAAGCAAGCGTGGTATCCGCAGTATGTTGCCGGCTGCGTCATGTTTCCGTACAACAGACCCGACGACATCATTGCAAGGTCAAAGCAAAGGGATTAAAGCAAGGATGGATTCAAGCGCGAATGGTCGAAGATCAAGAAGGCGACGAGATTCATCAATGCCCTTGTCGCCAAGCTCGGCCCGTCTAGTGGTGCAGCACTGCCGTTCATCTACAAGGCGATCAGAGATAGGCTTCTGTGATGGATCGATGTCTATACAAAGGAATGACTGACCATAAAAGAGCTTCCGGGAGCACAGAGCGCTCTTCTGGAGTGACCCTGGAGGTTTCTGAAGGAGAAGTTCTGGCTCTGGCGCAAGAGATTGACCTCGGGCTTCTACAATCGGAATGCTTACCGAAGCGCATACTACCAATATATGCGCACTTGATCGCCTGGACAGTAATTGAGTGGGTTGAAGTGCCCGAGGGATTGAACTACACTGACTTGACAGATAGGGCGATCGACTTCTTCACGTGCCTCAAGATGGCTGACGCCAGTTTTGTCGACCATCGAGTCGTCGACGGTGCCATTCAACCACAACAGATCTTCCAAGGGGCAGGATCTGCTTTGCCAGGATCTGACGTGCAGGGTACATAGGGTCCACAGTTCTACGCAGATCCCGGCGGCGTAGAAGAACAAGCGCTCTTCGATCAAGATACGACTTCACAAGGCGCAGACGTGGACGCGCTCATGCTGGCAACGGATCCTCTGCGGGATCTGCCGCTAAATCCATCTAATTCTCGCACGTCCGAGTTCTCTACGTGAGTCCAGGTCTTGATACCGTACGGCTGTGGCTGACATTCAACAGACCGGTTTTCGAGAATTAGGACGTTATTTTATAGCGATGACGCACGAGCTTGACAGTAGCAACAGTACGAAATATACATATTCCTCAAGGTGGCCGCTTGACAGGCTTGGCTCCTTCTCTAGCGACGACCAAGGAGACCTCCTTCTTGAAAGCGAATAGGAGCACGATCTGATCCGCGTCTTCGCATGACAGGGCTATTCACTGTCTGTTGTGGAAGGTCACATCTTCGCCGATGCCTACACTGCTCTGGGAGCCCGTCCAATCCGTGCGAGGTAGCAGCACGCAGAACTCATCTCTTCTCATCCATTCGTTTTCTGCCAGAATGGGCTTTCCTGTAGTGATTTGGATGGAAGAATGGTATTCTACCGGGTCCTATGCGCTGCCCGATGCTTCGTCGGCGTCTGGCATCGGGTGGTCGAGTCCGTAGTATCCGAACACCCACCGTACATTGCCGTGCTTTGTCTTTTCTCCCATGCGTGAATGAGTAGAGAGCAAGTGTGCTTAGCGACTCTCCATCAGCCTCATGCCTTGATCCATTCGTCAATCACTTTCTTGGCCAGTCCATCTTCGTCTTCCAGCACTGGAGGGTGGAGTCGGCGTGACATGGAGTACTCGTTCATTGGAGCTTTCGACATGAAATGGTCCACCAACGACAAGGCGAAGGGGTCAAAGCAACCACCCATGTACATCGCACGGAGCTGGCGCGCAGATGGACTGCCCATTATTGCTTGACGTTGACGTCGAGTAGTGCGCGGAAGAAGTGCCAGGGTCCAAGATCCATAAGACGGCGACAAGACAAAGAGGAAAGATGAGGCGATGACGTATGCCGGCTCTTTGTCCGGCATGACTTCGGTCTGGCCATCTGTCCCAATCCCAGCTCTACCTCGGCTGCTCTTCCCTATGCTCGTGAGCTCTCTCCAGTCTCAATTTTTATAATGTTGACGAGCATGGTTTCATCATTCGACCGCTTCTTCCTCACACCTCGTGATCTCCCTTTCCCCTGCCCACACCGTGTCGGCCACTATGGACGAGGATTTCCTCCCTGCTTCAGTGTACAATAGCATTCCAACCATCGAATGTCGACAGCACCATGTGAGTCATCAAGACCTGGTCGCCGTCGGATAAATTCTCGTGCGACACGGCATGCATCATCAGTACGGCGCTGGTCTTCTCCATCGACACTTTGAGGTCCCGGATGCCCACGTCATGTGTCACGGCCCACAATCGCATGACCTCAACCTCGACCCTCTTGGCGACGATTGCAGCCCCGCTCCCGTGTCGTCTCTTCCCGTGGCGCATTCTTTTCTCCTGCGGGATCGGTCCCTCTTCCAGGCCTTTTAATACCAAAGCTCCAGGATCCCATACAAGCTACCATGATCCCCGCCTTTCGTCGAAGACATGAGAAAGGTCCTCGTCGAAAGGAACCTCGAGTCGATCATCTCGATCGTGCCCGTCGCGCAATACAAAGCCGGCGAGACCTTGCTCGAGACCGAATCGAGGGAAGATCTGACTTTGCACACCGGCATCCATGACGAACTGTCCGCGGAGGACATAGAGACGGCAATCCCGACCACCTGGGCGTTCCTTCCTATGGACTGCGGCCAATTGGAACTTGCGGTGCTTGAAAGGTGCGTGAAGCAGCCCAATAGACACGACCATAGATGATCATTATCTTTGTTCATACTTGTCGATGCGTATGTTCCCCCTAAGTGGTGTACGCCATCTATAAATCGTCCACATTGCTTGCTCGCGGGCGACGCTCAGGGTCACTATTGACTCCCGCTGGCTTTCGTATTGGCCCGGCATTTGGCTTTGACCACTCGAACGCTCAGTAATTGGTGCTGTTTAGGTTTTTACCGCCTGATTTCTTGCTGTCACCCCGAGGGCTTCAACCCAACTCTTTGCCCCGTATCGTGACGCGACCTTCCATATCTTCTCGTCGGCATCCAAGCACCGTCACTTACTATTGCTTGGCTACTCGTGTCTACATTCACGCAGCGTTAGTGCATCAGTCTTGATGCTCTTGCGAACAGCGCCATACGGCCCGATGACCACAGCACGTCGTCTGGGTTCGATGTGGAAACGGATTGTTGTCGCAATGTGCGGCGCGCCAAGTCCGAAGGGCACATGCTCCAAAGACATCCATTGTGAAACAAGGAGCTATTCTTATCTACCTGCGAGACCTAATCAGAAGAAGGTCCCCGCCGTCGTTGTTTTCGTTGGCACTACACATTCGAGAGTTCAATAGTCGCTCGGGTCTGCAGTGCTGTTTATGATCTATCATTCTATCCGCGACTTGGCCGAATGTGACATGCAGCGTTTCGGGTATTGGAACCTTCCAGGACATGCTCGGTTCTTTCAATCCATACGAAGCAATAGAGAGTGCTTCTAAATGCACAAGTTTCAGGGCCACTTTGATTGGTCGAGCAGGCATGCATAAATAGACCATACAGATGACCCAGCTAGATCTGTGGCAGAAGCTGACCGTGTTGATCGGTTGATCGTAGAAATGCTGCGGTAGCATGATGTTCCCGCGTGAGGAGGAGACGAATGAAATCTCGGGGGGACAGCCTTAGACCAAATACAAGCGACCCACTGCTTCAGTCAGTACCTGATGATCGTTGGCCAGCTCCTCCTTCCTGCAGGCTTCATGCAGGCGGTTTCGAATCATATTGTGCCAAGCGTGTAGCGACCGCCATTCTCCTGTCGCCACTCAAATTGATCTGGGATGCACAATGGAAAATCGCGTCTGTCTCGAGATGTTTGTTTTGGTCTGGTCACAAAAGCGGGCACAGAACCGACCACCAACACTTCAATATGCAATCTGTCCGCTTTTTGTCTCCCACCTGACCAGTCTTTGCCGCTTTTTCCTCTACTCGACCGTGCGGAAGAGGAGCCTGTGGGGGGTTATGACGGACTCATCGCTCTCAACGACAATGGATCAACCTCTGCATACGTTTCCATTCGACGACCAGCAAATCTGCGTTGTCCAAGACGAGCACAGCAGAACCTGACTGCGTTTCATGTTCGATGCGAGGCCGTGTCGAGTCCTCTGTGACATTTACTACTTCATGCTGGCGTACTCCATCCCTTACAGAGACTCTTATATTGCTTGGGCACTTCTTCAGCTCGACGCCAGTCTTTCAGAGCCTGTTCTTTCCGGCAATTCTGACCTGCTCGAATACACGGTAAAGATTTGACGAACTGCTGGCGACCCTTACCAACTGCAGCCTCTTGCGAGGTCGGAGCCCCTGGATCGACCAAGCGCTTGACCATGCTACTCTGGCGTGAGATCAAAACTCTCGCCGGCAGAGTTACACGATTTGACTATCCACCTGTGTTCCGTTACCCGCAAGGATACCTCGACTATCAACACAGCTTTGCGGGTTCCTTCGAGCCGGCCTTGTCAAGAGAAGAATTCTTCCCAGCGCGCATCCGAAGCGAGTCCCGATGGCAACGAAGCGTTGAGCTGGAGATATCTGACAGGATGCATGGCACTGCTGAAGGACATGTTGGAGCCGTAGAAGAAGATGCTGGTGTACCTCGGCGATGTTTACCGAGGAGCAGTCCAGGTCGTGATGCTCGTGAATCGGTTGATCGCTCTTTTGTTCCCGAAGATCAAGTGAAATGCCTTCATACTCCTCGATGTCGTGGCGTGTAAGTCCGTTCGTATTCCTTCATGGTAGCTCAGTCCTGATCAGACACAGCGAGCAGTGATCTGCAAACGGCCTCGCTCAGATAAAACCCGTCGATGTTTCACTGCCAGATGCCGGCTGCGGTTGAGGGAATGCTTGGTTCACGCGAACTCCGGGAGCTATGCCTGCGCACGACTTCCTTCTGCGTTCCGTCGAGTCTCGCGATACTGTTCGACGTCAAGTAAGTACACATTGGGGCCTACGAGACGACAAATAGCAATCTAACAGCGGCAGAGCACCGGAAGTTGCAGAAGCTGTTGGACCGAGTGACGTTCCGAAGTGCCAATCGTGGACTCTAAGCGGACCAGAGTCAAGACTCGGACTAAATCACCGAATCTTTCATGATAGCTCGACGTTCATTGACCGAACGGCCTCGTGGTGGATACTGGGACATATCAGCCTTGCAGAGCAGGACGATATGATCATCGCTGGCGACTTTGACAGTACCATCAGTCAACGTGATGTTCAATTCCGTCTCACTAAAGAAATAGTCAACACTCTTGTAGATTTTCTCTTGCCAAAGGCGATGGCACCGACACAGGTGATGCAATCGCTGCTGCGCTCTCGCCTGGAGCATATCGTGCTGATGGCTGATTGTGACCAGCTCGACATGGCGTCTAGAGGGGTGGTCTGGTGGACCCTGATGCACAGACATTTGTCATGGCGGATCTCTACTACAAACTTTACCAGATTAAGAAGGAATGTTGGTCCGGCGTGATCAGTCTGTAGAGAGTAGCAAGATCCAGGCAAGCCTGGTGTGACTGGAAAGCATCGGCGGAAAGCAGATGACTCATATGAGGGTTTCACAATCCGAAACAGCGCACTCTTGCGGTCTCTCAGAATAGCCAGCACGAAAGTGCATAGTCTTCCTCAGACGAGCCATAGCGTCACGACACAGTTTGCTAAGCTGATCATGCCTGCGTCTTTCTTCGGACATCGGGTTTCAAGGGTTACAGAGTGAAGTAATATGTGACTAGTGGCGGGACGCGTGGGCCCACCGAGAGTCACGCATTTGCAGCTAGTCATTCGCACAGCACTAGCAGACAGTCAGGTGTACAGTTGGCCATTGCCAACCTCACATCATTTCCTCACCAGAGCATCTGCATTGACATGGCCGACCATCCTGGGTTCATCACCGGCGCACAAGCTTTGATGGAGCTCTATATTGACGACGGGAGCGTAACGAGAAGAAGACTTCCGCAGCATCACGGCAGTCTGGTGATGGACGATGACACCGATGGACCTCCATCATTCAGCTCCACCGCGTTGAGGATACACCCGGTATCACACTACCGAGTACATTTGAGAGCCCCGTTTGGCTTCGGATGACCAAAAGATACCTGGCGGCGGGATTGGCTGATAGGACGAGAGGGAGGGATTTGGACAAGCTGCTGCACATCGTCTTGGCTCGTCCGTGCGGAGAATGATGCGACAGGTAGTACCAAGACATCCCCAAACAGCTGCGGCCTGGTGAGACTGTGCAGGTCGTCGTCTTCGATCTGTACACGCTGCTGTCTGATGGCGTGCAAGACTGCATCAGTCAGCATGCCTTTCCCGGATGCTTCTTCCTGGTCTGTAGGCTGTAGACGCAGATCTTGAAGACGCACATTGCGTTTCCGTGCCAGGTACTCCATGTTGGACACAATGCGCTGGGCGGCGATCTGCGGAATGGCATGGTTGGGGCGGGTAGCAATGACGCCGGGAGAGACGTGGACACCAGCGGTATCCAGCCCGAGACCGACCACTGCGTTCACTCTTGCACGCTCCAGGTCCTGTGGGATCCACTGCTCAATCGGCGTCATGCAGACAGAATGCGACTCGACGAACGTCCCGCCATATTTGGAAAGGAGCAAGTAGCGGACGAGAGTGGACCTTATGCTCGGATCGCCGGTGGCGTGCCAAAAGCTGCTAATGGCTGGCTGGCCATAATACTCCTTGTCTACGATATGGTGACATTCCTCGTCTGCTCCGTGTCAATCCAAGGATGTGATAGTGGTGTGTGGTGGGGGGGGGGGGGGGGGTCGGGGTCAACACACCAGTCAAAACATGATGCGTGTGATATGGGTTCAAGACTCCCCATGAAGCCACGTTGCTTGCGTTGTCCTGCACTTCTCTGACACTCAGGAGCTGCCATATATGTCTTGGTAGATCGTCATGGCAGGGTCTGGCGGAATAGAGATAGCAGCTGAGAGAGAAGCTGGCGCTCTCGGGAACATGAGCGAGCGTTGACGGCGGAGAGCCCTTTGACGGGAGGACCGTAGCTATATTGTTGAGGTCGGCTGGCAGAACCGTCGAGAATAGGAGCAAGACGCATAGTAGCACAGCTGTGACTCTGCACATTGCTTTCCAGGATGCAGGCATGATTTGGGGAAAAGGGGCCGCGGGGCTGGGGGCACGATGAGCCACTGTGGAGGTGTGGAAACCGGGCAGCGAGGTCTTAAGAGTGGCGAGGGCTAGTGCGACTTTTCTTGTCTCCCTCTAGCTGGTTAGCGATCATTCAGAGAATGACCAATGAAGAGCGGAGACTAGACGACGGCTGACATTAGCCCAAAAGTCTGAAAATCGGGCTGGCAGGGGGGCCTCACAGACTGATCCCGATCGGCGACGTCTTCGCTCAAGGTTTCGTGGATGCCTAGTCTGGAGCGGCACAATCGCTATTGGGGACATGGCTGGGCGGCTGTGTCCAAGGACGATTTATCAATGACTCGAGCCCTTGTAGCAACGGCAGTCGTACAATTGTTGAGTGGGTCAAGTTTTGACGCAGCAACGGATTTTCAGGCAAGATCATCCGGCGCTAGCGGGACGAACCACCTGCCTAATGCGTCATTATTCCGCCATGGAGGGGCTTTTTTGACGCCGTCCAGAGCCAAAGTCGGTACCAAAGTGGGCCCACCAGCACATCATCGGGCCGACTGGACCAGCCGTTTCCCGAGCAGGAACACCCGCGCCGCCGATCCACCCTCGCCCCGAACAGCCCGGATTCACCGTCAGGCCGCAGAAAGCTGCCCATGTTGTGAGTGTTCGTACGAAACAGCAGACCACAAGCAGATCCTGCCGACTACAGAATAGCGCCTGTGACATGAATGTGTGCGGAAAGCGGAACAGTGAGAGGGTCCGGAGTCAGGGAGGCTGCGGCGGCGGCGGCGGCGGCGGCGGCGGTGTTGACGGCTAGGCAGACATGGTGGCCTGATGTGGAGACTCACTCAATATGGGCATACAGTAGCCTGCACTGGACGCCTTGCAATCTGGTGGCGGACACGGACCAAGTCCTTCCGTCAGCTGCCTCATCTAGGCCACTTGCTTTGCTTCCTGGGTTTGGCTGACGCCGAGATTACAGTACGAGAGAGCGATTGTGATCGCTAGGCAAGTCATTGTTTAGTGGGTGGCAACGCTAGCAGCGGCAACGAGCTGTTAAAGATTGTCTCGGGACCAGCAGTAGCGCAGTAGTCTGGCGCTTCTTCTTCAAGATTGATGAGTCTTTCCCGACCTGTAGCCAGACCCGTGGACCAATACCAATTATGAGTCCCGTAGATAGCGATGGCGCGGTCAGAAGGGTCTCTGTTGGGGAGACCGCACGTCAATAATCATGAGGGAGCGCGTGAGAGAAGTACAACCCTAACCCTATTTCCCGGGTCTTGGTGGAGCGCAGCTCGATAGCGCACGTGATGCCAAGCCAAGAATGCGGATTGTTTTGGAAAACAAACTCTCTCCGCCGGTATTCCGCTTCCAACCTCTTCTAGCACCAATCGCCAGGGATGGCAGCGCAGCCTCGCTATTACCCAGTGCCCCGACATCCTGGCTTGCACTTCGACTACAATCCCGCGTACCAAGTCGTCGCTGTCCATCATCCGGCATATACAGCCCCCAACACGCTCATCGAGCTACCAGCTATCGACAAGGACGGCGCCGGCCGGCATGGCATCGACTATGATCTCATCCACACTGCATGCTCGATCATAAGCTGCAATCGCTTCGATGGCTGGTTCGAGCCCGTGGATGACCGTACCCACCGTGTGACCGCAGACAAAGAAGGCACATCAATACTTCTGGCTGGGGCTTATTACTTTGTGCTCCCGGACTCGGTAGGCACGGCTTAGGACCTCAGATTTCGACGCTCTGCTGACCGAGAGCGTAGTCTCAAAGAACAGACGACTCCGATCCCATCCCTGACTCGGCTGCCTCATCAGAATCTTATCCTGTAGTTCCGAACTTTGCCAGCTATCGCTTCCCGCACGGCATGGTGCCGCACCAGTGGCGCACCCTTCTCAACGTTGTCAACCCTCCTCTACCTCTAGAAGGCGCGAATGCTGCTCTAGAGCCGTGTAGGATCACGAACAACACACTCTGTCTCCAGAATGCTCACATCATCCCTCGGATTGAAGAGCAGTGGTACCTGAAAAATCAGATGCATCAATATATCAGAGGGCCAATGCGGAATACAGATACGTTGATCGACAGCCAAGCGAACACATTCAATCTTCGATCGGATGTGCACAATCTATGGGATACAGACTGCTTTGTCCTGTTCCCTAAATGGTTTGACGGGTGTACGAAACACACGCTCGTCGCACACAGCTTTTTGGACGACGCCGAGGCGGTCACACTATATCACGATACAGGTCTCCACCGTCTGAGCCATGTTCCGTATCAATACTTGTTCGCCAGGTTCGCCTTGGCAGTTCTAAGCCACAAATGGGGATCATTACTGAAGAACAACTCTACAAAGTTATCGTGCATGGTCGACGGCACCGTCAAGTCTTTGTCTCGGGAGGAAGTAGCCAAGCTGATCAAAGATGATCTGAAAGCCCGGACTTCAGGGAGACGGACGAGTCCGCTGAAGCGGAGCAGGAGTACAAGCCAACTCTCCGATCCAGCCGATTGCGTATCGGCAACACTGTCGGACAGCTCAATCGATGATCCTCCAAAGTATTCTTCGCCGTATCGTGATAAGGACCGCCATCAAGAGCATTGCGAGCCGTGGATAGTGCAGCAAGAAGATTTTGTCAACCCACGGAGGGGCCGGAAGCGCCGACGATCTTGAGTGCGCCCGCTAGGGTGACACGACCGCATCCGAACCCCAGCCCTGATGGCCACTGAGCATTGGACAGTCTATCAACACTATGAGCCGAAAATCTCCAGCGAGTCGCGGCGTCCCGCCGTCTGACTTGTTGATGCCCATGAACACTTCGACACGTGGCGATATTATCGATTATTGAATTGGGTCAAAAATCTGACAGGCTTACGATTATACGGCATATCACTCGGTACCCAGTACCAGCGCTCTAGTCCTAGACATGTCAGTGCTGCCCTCTTGGCCTCCTCTCCGCCCGTGCTCGGCTTCGAATTTGCCCTGGTTGTCGGGCCAGTCACAGATGCTTTGGCGGAACGGGAGAGGCCGTGGACTTGGCGTGGCTTGTTCATTGCACATGGTCAGGTGGTACGCCAGACTAACGACGACGAACAGACCGGCGGTGCGCTCGTTGATGGGATGGTGGACTCACTCATAGCGAGAATATGGCGCAAGACGCCAATACATGGCTGCCCGTACGACGGTTGCGACCCGGGCTGATCCACTGCAGACGGTCTACGACGAGTGTGTTTTGTGCCGCACGGAAAAGATGGCCTCGCCACGGCACGCCATCATCGGCACTTTCTCTGGTGTCCTACACTACCATACTGTGCGCCACACTACAGCTCTTACCGCTCTACGCCGTCGTCGAGTCGTCAAGCTCTTCGCAATCAGGGCATATTTGTTATGTCTCGCCAGAGGCTGAAAAGCTGTGGCGGGCTCACCCGTGTGTTGACGCTCTCGACCCTTTGCATCTATTCGTCAAGGGACAAGCATATTGATGGCCTCTGAGTCTCCCTCGGTCGGCAGCTTAGCCAGGGGGACGGCGTGTTGGAACAATGCGTTGAGCTAGGATCGACATCAGAGGTCAATTGCTAAGCGATAGATCGGAATAGCTGTTTTGCGGCGGTCGAGATGTCGCGTCGGATAGGCGTCTGGCATGGTACAGCCAGCATCAGGAACAGCATTTACACTGGTCGTGACACCGCGTCGCCTGTCAGATACGCCTCTGCAAGTGGCCAAGTGCTTTGGCCTGCGAGCCGTCCTATAGGATGCCGGGCTATATGAGGAGACAGGTCGCACCAGAGGCGCCTTGTGAGAGGATTTGCGCCGCTACAGGGCAACCCTGTTGGTAGTCCGAATCTTATGCAATCGGCGTGAAGCGCAAAAAGCCCCTTGTCAGCTTCACGGCACCATCGCGATTATGGACGACATGGACTAGGCGACAAGAGTGTATAGGTAGCGAGCAAGATTCATGATCCTCTTGGCTTGATTGACCTGTAATTATACTTTATATGTAGTACCATGCATTTCATCATTATCCATGCTTCATAAAATTGTACATGTTTTGGTCTAGACGCACAGTGGGTCGTAACCTTCAGAATCTACCCGCATCCTCTTCCGCCCTCGTGTGAATTGCTCAACATCCCAGGAAGGATCATGAGCGCTGGAAGAGACATTGTCGATGTCCTGCGACCAATCTGGAGAGGAGATGGCAAATGCGCCGTCGCATTCGCCGTCCTCGATGAGATCCGGGGTGCGCATCGTACTGCCTGTAGCAGTGCGCTGCTTCTTCTGTGGGCTTCCAGACTGACTCTTGGGTAGTCTAGCCCGCAGTTGTGGCGGGTCCATGATCTTGGTCTCGTAACTCTCGTCATTCTTCACAAGGACGACTGCGCGACCGTTCAGCGAGTGGACGAGGAACGAGCGCATCAGACGAAGTACATGCCAGGCGAATCGGGCGAAATAGATTTCTCCGCGCCCTTCCCAGGCCGTGGAGCGGATGGACTGGTTGTGGATGTTGGCAGGAACTCGGTCCATAGGCTGCATGAGAAAATGCGCGACCAGGTGTGTCGTGCCTTCTGCATCCAATTTCGGCACAAGGGCGAGAACATCGGCGTCCGAAGTACGGTGTAGATCATCTCGGAGCATGTTGCGATTTCGCGGGTCGTTGATGGCATCGTCGCCCTCAAGCCCCTGTCGCGAACCGTATTGCGCCATGTCGTTGCGGCCGAACCATTTGGAATGAACGAAAGGGACAATGTGGGCCCGGCGCACGGTACGGCTCGCCGTGAGGATGCATCGGTCCGTGTCACCCGAAACGGACGGATACCCGGCCGGGGGGTCTAGCAAATTCCAGAGCTTTGGCAAACGGCCATGAGGGAATTGATAGTCATCGAAAGATGCCACAACAGGATACGGCCATGCTTGATCGTCTGTTTGCCCTTGCTCTTGCTCCAGCGGATCACCCGGCCGGTAGTGGACGTGAAAGTAGTACGTGCCAGCCGGTACGATCCCGCCTGTCTGGGTGGGAATGGGCGGCGCGGCTCGAACTGGAGAAGCCGAGAGGTAGCCGTCAAAGCGATTGGCAGCAGCGATCGCACACGCCGTGTGCAAGGTGTCGTAGTGAATGCCTTTGATAGCGCCGTCCGTGTCAGCCGCTGCGAGACGTAGCAACAGGTTCCGGCTAGGGTAGCCCGGGTGCTTCACGCTGAGGATCGGGAGATCAAGTGCGTTCTCAGCGTTGGCCGGCGGCTTGATGATCAGGCCCGCCATACCGCGTCGAAGCAGATCGCGGTGGTGGAGGCTGCGGCGGTGGTCCCGGCCGATGATTCCCAAGGATTGGAAAACAAACAGTGGAAGTTCCCCTCTGCTTGTTTATGTTCTTGCCTGCCAAGCCTTTCTCTGCTGCAAGATGCGGCTAAACTCCGGCTGACGACCCTGGCCAGGGGTCTCGAGCCACAATAAACTAGTGTCGTGTCTGTCTTACAACTTACAGAGCGAAGGTATGGACAAATGTGTGGATTTGCAGCCACTTAAGCTCATCGCCGACGGTTTAGACTCTGCATTGTGTCATGTCGCCACGCAACAACATATGGCCGCCAGCATCTGCAAAACATCTTGATGCTGTTCTCTCTTTAGCTAAGAGGGCAGTCGTGTTCGCAGCATATCTTCATTCAATCTGACCATGAGTCTCATATAAATTCTACTTGAGGAGACCAACTTGATTGTATTTACGCGATTTGGACTCGCGGTATGAGGCCGAATAGAACATCACTTTGGTCGTGCATTGTGATCGTGAAGCTATAGAATTAGGTCTCGTTTTCTTTTCTTTCTCCTTTCCTCGCTTCCTTGATCTTCCGCTTTTTCTTCAGATGCTCCTCACATTGTTCCGCCCATTCTGTGTCATAGCGTCTGCGGTCGGCCATCTTGCGTTGCACAAAAGCATCGACTTCGTCCTCGTCGATTTTATAAAAGTCCTTGAGATATGGATATCTCTTTACAAGGCGGTCCCAGGGCCGGAACTCGTTAGAGATGGCGTTCGAGCGAAGCGCTTCATGGAACCAGAACCGGCCGGAATCCCAATTTTCGCGCATCACAGTCGAAAGGCTCTGACCTCGAGGGTTCTGTGGGGGGGGGATTCGCATGAAACATGTGTTATCCGAATCGTCAAAGGGCACAAGGTCGTTGTCTGACTCGGTCTGTTTTACTGCTTGTCCAGGCCAATAGTCCAGTGCCTCTACCGTTGATTCGCCTTCGTGGCGCCGTAGCTCTTGTAGGAAGATCTCTAAGCAACGGGCATAGACTGGCACCTCGTGATCGCGCAAGTACTCAGGCTCGTGTAGAGCAAGCCAGCGCGGAGGCGAGGCAAACGTGTAGTAAGGCATGGTGTTGGTCCACTCGAGGTCGACAATTGCCACAATCTTGAGGTTGAACTTGTTCTTGACCAGCACGTCGTTTGCCCAAAAATCGTCGCTAAGCAACCTCGACCCGGCGGCGTCCATGTCGTCGCTGATGAATTCTGACAAGGCTGCAGACATCTGCTTGTAAGTGATGAATTTGTAACGAGCATCATCCTCATTCTCAACTGAATTGTGCTGTCTTGACAAGCGCTGCCAAGTATGGTCAAGCACACGCTTGTAGTATTCGGCGCTCGACGAAGAGACGGTGGCACCCTGCAGTCCTGTTTAACTTTGATCAGCTTACCATCTTGAAAAGTTATTGACGTGGATCAAAGTTACCGCCTTCGGGTACACCTCCTTTGGCCTCAGTGTCATGCATCTTGCAGGTGAACGGGGGAGCAACTTCAGGTTTGTCTCTTGCTTGGTCCGTAAACGTATCATGGACCTGATCAGTCGGGATGATCAAAGAACCGATATGTGAGAATCGATGCTGGGATAGTTCTAACATATATCCGGCAAGTTGTCGGTAGACAGTCCTTAGGCTTTCCTCTGGCACTTGGGAAATCGTCAAACGCATATCGGGCTCATCTCTGACGATAGCAGACAGTGGGACGCCTCGAAGCAACTCCATTATGATGAAAGGACCGAGACCTGAGGAATTATCTTTGGACGTGCCCCAAGTATAGACCCTAGGGACTGGGATCGATGTGTTCTGCCTCAGATATTTCAATACTGCAACTTCGCGATGTATTTTTTCATCTCCGTGAAGTGTAAAAGAGGGTTTACTGATCCTGACCATGACCCTCGTTCCGTCGTCATACCTTGCCGGAAATAGCGCGTTGAATCTCCCTGCTTCAAAATTGTCGTTGAGGATTCTGCAAGGGATGCCGTAATATAAGGTCGACAGCCAGCTCGTCAATCGTTTCGTGAACGGAGGCTCAATATTCTCCTGCTCTGACATCCATGCAACATAGCCCTCAGCCCGCCGCATGTTGACTCGCTCGTCTATGCTCATCTCTGAAAGTATGTGTTGGTGGCTGTGTGTTTCTCCTCAGGGATGAGAGGGGAGAGAAAAGTTTCGGAACGTTATGGGGATCGTGGAGGGTCGGTTATTTTATTCCGTTCGGCTAGTCTTGCCAATTGTTAAACATCTCTTCCAATCAGCACAGCGCTGTAGGCGCCGACTCTGCGGCGGAGCCCCTGGGCTCTCACGATTCAATACGTTGACCCCGCTCCCAAGTCTGTGGATAAAAAACCCCTTCGCCTTTGACACTTTTCCCTTGTAACTCTTCCTGTCTTTCTTCATAGAGTATCAGCCATGAGCAGGAGACACTCTTCTTCACGTTCTAGCAGTGGTTATTCCGGATCTAAAAGCGGCCACAGCTCTTCGTCCTATCCTTCGTCCTATTATTACGCATCTTCTTCACAGCAAGCCTATCCGTCAAGCTCTTCAGCCGGTGTAGGCAGCACCACCAACAGTGCGACTCCAAATCCCTACGCCGCTACCCCGTATGCTTACGGCACTCAATATGCTTACGGTACTCAATATGCTTCCGCCACTCCATATGCTTATGGTACTCAATACGCACCTGCAAATACAGCAGACTCACGCTTCTCGGGCTATAGTAGCACCTCCGCAACAAGCTCTCAGCCCTCGTCCACGTACAGCTACCCGTCCAGTGCTTACAGCACTACTACTAGTTACCAGCCGTCTCTGAGCTCTGCGACAGGGACTTTATCCTCAGTCCCGTCCATGTCCTCGGCTGGAGTTCGAAGCACTGCGAGCAGCTGGAATCCTGCCCCGTATATTGCTACTCAAGCTCCGACCTTCCTGAGTCTTGGCGGCTCTGCAAGCAGCTCATCGTCTTCACACATGCCGTCCATGGGCTCTCACGGCAGCTACGGCGCAGCCAGCAGCTCGGCCTTTCCCGGACATGCTGCTTCGCCAGCGTACTACAGCTCATCTTCTTACTCATCATCGTCCCACGGATCCAATAGGTCCAGTAATGGTTCCAGTAGCTCTGGCGGCGCTTCGGCAGCTGGTGACCCTAGCATGTATCAGCTCATGAGAACGCCACAACAGAATATGGAATCTGCTGTGGAAGCAGCACTCCGCGCACAAGGTAATCGTAGAGACCGACGTCACTGAGCATTGAATTGTTTAGTTTGATGATGCTTCTATTATTACAGATGTGTCTAGCTAGGAGGACTCGGATCGAGGATGGAACTGTACTTGATTTGAATGATATTTGGTAGTTTACAACCCTGTCCAAATCTGTTATTAATCTACCATAGTTCGTCGATACATTTACTAGGAAGACTCTTGAAATCAAATATATATATGTTATAATTTATAATCTTCTCAATCAGACAGTGTTCAAAACAAGTATTGATTTACTTTAATCGAAAGTCTATACAAGACATTAAGTACTACTTCATGCTGATCCCAATAGTAAGTCATAACGGTTTCTGGGACTCTATCTAGAGCTTTGCAACGACTGAACTTTAGCTATAACATTATCTACTTCTGTGCTATAAACACTGTCGACGACCTCCATTACTTGACGCTTTCTCTTTCTATTAACCTGAGTTGCGAAATTCTTAGGTGCATGATTCTTATTCTTGACTAGCTTCCAACGCTCAAAGTCGATAACCATGACGCTACCATTACGGCCGTCATGCAGGATGTTGCGAGGTGCAACGTCGCAGTGGACCACGTGAAGGATATGAAGCAACGTGTAGATAGCTTGGACCGCTTTGCCGTTTCCATGAATAGCGGTAGAGTCGAAGGAGGTGGCCAAAGGTCGGCCGGCGTAGCTCATGAACGAGAGATGCCGGTGAATGCCGAAATTATCGTAATAGGGAAGGACAAGGTTAACGATGCCAACGCACACAGGCACGTGCTTGCCTTGTATGGGCTCTAGTCGACGGTAGATTTGTTGCTCGTGAAGCAGGTATTTGAAGTTTCGAGTTTCGACTGCCTTAGCTACGAGGGTGTAACCATTCGAGGAATGTCGCACCTTGATCAACGCACCGCGAGAGCCGTAGCGGTACATGGGCATAGTGTCGGCGTCCCCACCGCGATCTGTGGCCAGCTGTTCGCGGATAAGCCGGAGGAATTGCAACCGATCAATGTGGGTCTGGCCATGAGAGTCAGCATTGGGGCATGCGGGATCCATGAGTCCATCGAATGCGAGCCCGGAGATGCACTGGTGTGTACAGAAGGGCCGATCGTCAATCTTCGTTCTGTGCCTGCCTTTTTCGGAGACGCAGTCAGTCTCTGGCTTTTGCATAGTGTTGCCGCTTGGGCGTGGCTCTGAGATCTTTGCTCGAGAGCGGTACGAGGGACAGTGGGGCTCGGTGACAAGCGTGGCGGTTCGTCGTCTTCTTCTGAACGTGCACCGTCGAGGTCGGGTGACCGGCAGCTCTGCCTCGTACGTCTGGCGGGGAGAAGGAGGACGTCTTTGCCTGATGCTGAAGAAGGCGCATAGGGCGATGATATAGACGACGCAGAAGGCCGCGACACGGAGCTTGAAAGTTCCTCCAGGAGTGCGTTGTACTCGACAGTCCAGACGTTCACAATGGTAACCTGGTCCTGCCAGGACAAGGACGGCCTCGGAGCACGGGTCGTATGGACGATGAAAGCAAGCACTTGCGCAACCGGGCTCTCAAATAGGCCTGTTCCTGAGTCTTGCTGGGTGCAAGCGTGGTAATATACGACGGCCGGATCGTCAGATATGTGATCTTGGAAAGAAACACTTTGAGGAATGTCGAGCTGACCCAGTAAGCTGCATCAAGTGTATACCCGAGGCGTATAATGGCTTTCTGTAGGAGCAGAATTCCTTTGCGATTTGTGGTGCTATGTTGCACCACTGAGACAGAGCCTGCCTGAACTGAGTTTCCGGATAGCCAGGCTCGTGCTGCATTTGCGACTCCAATTTGTAAGAAGGCTTGATCTCGCCGGGGACTCTGTTAGGCCGAGTAGCGCGGGCCAATCCCGGCTCGAAGAAGGCGGTGTCGGGGATATAGTCGTCTATCAGCTCTGCTCTTGAGCCGGCGCCAAAGTCAACGGTGGAATACACTGGGGGCAGGTGCCCCTGAGCAAAAGTGACGCGAAGGGCACGACGTACCCGAGGGTCGACATACATGTCGAATTGCTGCCGTAATTCAAATTCATTTCCAACATTCAGGGTGGCGACACTGCGACCGGGGAGTCAGGGAGGGTGACCTGTGTCAACAAGGTAGAGAAGCGAGACATGATATGGCTCATGTCAAAGTCGACCCACGTGCCAACGGAAGAGATGTCCCCCGCACCATAGTTGCGGTTGATGGTGTTGTCGGTGTATTCGGAGTCATTGTCGCTGACCAAGGCCGGTCGTTGAGCTTGCAGGTAGTTGAGCAAAGTAATCGACGTCGCCATCTGTGAAAGATCCTAAGGCCAGGGTGAGGGCAGTGTGTAGTGGCGAAGGAAGAGGAGCTGAGTGCAAGCACAACGACGACAGACACTGCTTCTGTACACGCATGGCCAGTCGCAGACATGGTCAAGACAAGGGCAACGATGCAATATAATTGGTCGAGTAAGCGCTCACGTATTCAGGCATGTGCGAATGTCACAAGATGGCGACAAGTCGTCGTCATTAGCCGAAGATTTGCCGGCGTCGAACCTTTTGTTTCGTCATAATTCTGATCTCCCTTTTCCACGTCACCGCGTTAGAAAGCGGACGTGCCGCCTCTTTTGCGAATGTTTACAGCGCTTGTCCATCGGGCATGCTGGTGGCTCTCATCGATCCCAATCATGCCGGTGGCAGTAATCGTACCAAACTCAGCGTCTTCGGACCTTCAGAGCCGTCGCCACGGCCGCTGCGCCCACGATGCAGGCCTGGCTTGCAGAATCCGCGACATGACATTTCTGGACATTATCCACAAGTCAAAATCCTCTCAACTATTCCTCATCATCCTCGAAGGCCGTGAGTACGTTCTGAAAGTGGTGAGTGACTGTGACCAATCCCCTTTGATGCCAAGAGGCTGAACAATGCCAGTACCACCGTCATATTCGAAAGAGCTACGATGTAAAGTACAGGGAAATCGACCCTTTCAACTGCGAAAGTCAAGCCTACCGTTCTTTGTCGGGAGGCGACGGCTGCGGTCAAGGCCTTGCACCTCGTTTCTTTGGCGAGTGTGAAGCCGTCAGCACTAACGGCATACCACACCTCATCGACTTTGCCTCGGATGTTGTCCCTCCCGCGTCAATCTTGCTCGAGTATATACCTGATATGCATATGCTCGACCTGTCCACTTTTACGATCGAACGGGGTGAAAGGTTCAAACAGATGCTTCGCGTCATTCACAGCCTCGGAATACTCCATGGCGACGTAGAAGCACGACACATGATGGTGCAACCGAGTACCGGCCGGACACTGTGGCTGGACTTTGACTGCGCACAGACCTTCTTACCGGATCGGATCCCGGCGCGTTGGCCCCAGTTCTTCCAGACGGAACTCGCGACGGTCGACCAGCTTGTAAAGGCACTGGTAAGACCTGAATTATTGACTGACTGATGTGAGAAGGACGCTCATTTGAACCTAGACGGAAGACGTCGTGTCTGGCAAATTAGACAAGGCCCGCGGGTTTTACTACAAACGTCGATGACTCTGCGCGTCATGGACATGACGTGGTGACCGAACAGTAAGATTGGCGCATGAAAGCTCGGCCTGTGCTGCCACACTGGTACACCAACGTGCTGCCTAATGGAGAATGACTCTGAGAAGATCAGGTACGAGGGCCGCAAGGAGCCGCCCAACTAATGAAGGCGAGATAGGAGGATAGGATTTGTAATGACTCAGAGCATGGTCATGACATATTGATAACCCTGCCAATGATGGTTCAATGCAGAAGGAATGTCTGGATCAACGACGTGCAGTCTGAGCGGTACAGCGGCTCCGCGCATCCTGAGAACATTTCAAATTGCCGAGACATCAGTGTCGAGCTAGAGAAAGACTTCGACAGGTGGAATCCCTTAGAAGTTTGGAGCCCTTTCCCCCGTGCTCGCCTCATAGCCCAGCGGTCCCGTCCAAACGACGATTAGAACTGCGGTGCAGCTAGCAATTGATATTACTAACAAGGATTCCGGCTGGAGTTCTTCTGACATTTGTGTCAAATAGTCTCTGTCCCTTACATCTAGATAAACAAGACTTATGTCTACTTTAATCCTGTCCCATATACCTTGGTACCGCCACCGGACCGGCGATACGTATGAACATGTCTGCAGCGATGGAGAGGTGCTGCTCGTGGATGCAGATAGATGGGACAACTTCTACGAGACGGCGTGGCGCGAGCAATAGGGAGTTAGGACGAGGTTTCAATACTAAGGAATTTGGTCACTGTGGCAAGCCCTGATATGGCCTGACCTTATGCGGCCTTTCTACTCGACTGACACTCCCAGCAAGTATCACATATCGAGAGCCACTACGCACCTATGCAGAGCCTTCCGCTGCGAAGATCATGTTACTTCCCATAAGACTTTACTAGAATTGTGTCATAACTACATTATCGTCGCCCGATTCATGAAAGATAGGAATTATACCCTTTCGACCAAGCTGCAGGGTCATAGTGTCTCCATAGCTAATGTCGTCGTCGTCGTCGTCCTCATCTGAGGTCTCATCTTGTACCATGTCGTCAGATACTGGCTCGCCAGAGAAGGAATATGTTGGACGATGGACTTCGCCCAGCACGACTACAGGCTCGTCAAGAGGAAGCGAGACTGGCGGCGTCCACTTGACGAGCCTGTACTCGATGGCGAAAATGCGCTCATCTAACGCCAAAAACGATCCCTGGACGTCATGATTGCCTCCATGTTCGATTCCGACCTCTACGTCCACGTCGACAGGCGGTGGGCCACCTATGCTGCTGGCAACGACTGCGTTGATTGGAGCTGCGCCGCTGATTTCTTTGTGCGCGGATGTCTCTTTCTGGGTTTCTATTTTAGCTTTAAAGCATGTCTTGATGCCAACTACCATGTAGACTGTGCTGTGCTTCACGGATTTATTCTCCAATAACTTTTCGATGTCGTCCAGGTGAGTGGTTTTGACAAGCTCAAACTGGCGAGGCTCGTCAATCAATAGGTAGGTATTGACTTTCATTGTTTCGATACTAGGGCGGTCGCTTATATCTGTATTGAACAAATTTTTTAGAATCTGTCCAAGTCGGAGGAAGGCAACTCGAGATAAAGAGGATGTAATCAAAGTTTTGAAAGCTTGGTCACGCGTCATGTCGAATTGTTCGTTTTTTCCATCTTGTGTGAGATCTAGTATGGACTTGCCCTCGCCCGGGACATGAGCGTCACTGAGCGGTCGGTGGGGATCAAGGATCACCGCGCCTGTAAGATATGTCAGACTTTACACGCATAACCATTGGGGCTGTACGGGCCCGGCTTGACCGGTACGGCTGAGTACGGAAGACGCACCAAGCAGAGAGCGCCAGTGCCGAGCATTCGGGAGAGCTTGTGTGGGGAGCAATGCCCATGATCCGCGAGACTGTTGGGGGGACATAATGTCTTTGCAAACCCTCCCCAGTCTCGCGTTGGCGACCAAATGTGATCAGCTGTCCGTTGAGTTTGAGAGAGCAGGCTGAGCGGGAGGGCGGACAGCGGAGCAAGAGGAAGGATCAAAGTCAGATCGGCTATGAGGTCTACAGAGCAGAAGACAATCCGCACTCGTAGTGCCAAGAATGACTCGACAGGACAACTTGAAGCAAGGATTCCGCACGGGTCTTAAACTTGGACAAATCCAAGGGTTTGACCAGCATGTGGGTCACCTGACATAATCATTAGTCAGGGACAAGTCTACCCCGCTGTGGCCCGTGCGGATAGAGCTCAGAATTCGGTGAACCACCGCATTAGATAGACCGCCATGTGCGCAGATGCATTTCTAGCATTAACGGCAATACAGGCTTTCCGCATCGTCGCGCATCCCGGGATCAAATCATCATGAATAGCGTAACTATCATCGTCTCTGAGGTGTATAATGTCAAGCACGCACACCAGCAGTCAGATCTGAGGCGCATTCGCTTACTTGTTGAGGGCTACCCTTCCCAGATCGACGGAAACTGTGACATCGACGTCTCTTCAGTTCGTCCGCCAACGGACTTGACATGGTATCTGGAGCAATACATTCGACAAAATCCTTTCGAATCAAGACGATCACAAGTGGTAGAATCCTGGTTGGATCAAGCTTCTTATCACTTGGCAAATCAAATACTCCCTCCGATTCGACGTCTGCTCAATAACCCACCTGCACGATCGGCTACTCACTCACCTCTATCTCAAGATTTGCGGTGATGGGACTATTAATAGCCTTCATGAACTACCCTGGGAACTTCTGGAGCGAGGCAATTGCAAGTGGGATGCTGCAGAAGGCTGGCTGCCGATATCTGTTTCTAGAGTATTGCAGAAGCCACATTCTTCGAGGCCCCAATCGCATATGAGAGACTTCAATATCCTCTTGCTAACCGCAAGATCCAGTATCGGCTCCGATGTGGCATATTGTCTCATCGGTAAGACCGTGCATGAGATAGTTGGGCGTGCTCGAGCTCGAGGATCTAATGTAAACATCGGGCTAGTCCGCCCAGGCACTTGGAAAAGTTTGGTCGCTGCAATAAAAGCTAAACCGGTCGGTTTCTTCTCGCTTGTCCATTTCGATACCCATGGCGAAGTCAGTGAGAGGAAAGGCCAGAATCGGTATGACAAGACAACAACATTCATTGTTGGGATCAAAGCTGACTTGAGGCAGTGCTTACATTCATCTCTCAAACCCAGACCTCGTTAGTGACAAACCACATAAAGTCCTATCAGACAGGCTTGGGGAACTGCTTGGTGAACGTAAAGTTCGTTATCTGGTCCTCAATGCCTGCAGAACGGCGCGAGTTACCGACAAGCCAGAGTCAAACTTCGCTTGCACATTGATAGCAAGCGGCCTGGAAGTATGCATCGCAATGTCTTACGATGCTAGTGTCTCGATGGCAATCTGCTTCCTCAGTGCTTTCTATGAGAACCTTCTGATCAACAACTTACCAATTGTGGAATCTGCCAGCCGTGCTCGAACGGACGTGAGAAACAAAACGGTCAGGATGGGTCGTTTCAATGAACCTGTGGTACTTCGAGACGATATAGTGCCTGTCGTTTATGAATGCGGTACCCAGTCTACCCTCACCATCACTTCACAGGCTGTCCACAGTGCGGCAGGCGCCGATTCTCATGATCCCTACCTAAGTGCGGATAGCCTCGGAGAGCTGTCAAGTCTCGACCTGGACATCCTTAAACTGGAGAGCATTTTGTCACATGATAAAGTCATACTGGTCTCCGGAAATCTGGGATGCGGTCAAACCGAGCTAGCGAACCGATGTGCAGATTGGTGGCTCAAGACCAAATTCTGTACAGCAGCGATACGTCTCAGAACAGTTTCTGCAGTAAGAGCCTGGCTTAAGGGTCAAGAGAGCCAAGAACAAAATGCTCAAGTCGCAATCCCAGCTGACATCATCGGCAACGATCCTTCCTTGCAGAGCCTCATCATGTTGGAAGATTTAGATCTGCTCTGCTCAAGATCTAGCGGACTTGCTACAACCACAGATGGGCCTCTCGCCTTGATTGACTGTCAGAAGGTCATTCACAGGGTTCAGACGTCGAATGCAAGGGACAGAGTTCTGGTATTTACCTCTGCCTCCCTCGAGTATACTAAATTGGCATTTCCGAGTGTTCCAAGATACGAAATGGCACGCGTGAGTGTATACGAAGCATTGGCAATGACAAAAGTCGCAATGAAGTATCCTGATTGCCAAAATACACTTCGCGATCCTTTAGCTGTTTCGGTGTTGCACAGCATCGTGGAGGACTCACGCCGCAACGCGGCATTCCTTCATTTCCATGTCCCGAAAGTCGTACGTTCAAACGAATCAATACATTCACTATACAGTAAGGTGTTTGCCCTCGGTAGACTGCTTCCAAACTCGATACTGTCGATATCTCGGCC
This sequence comes from Dothideomycetidae sp. 11243, assembly GCA_000836255.1. NCBI lineage: Eukaryota > Fungi > Ascomycota > Dothideomycetes > Dothideomycetidae sp. 11243. Next base: position 29,744 of record DF938589.1, on the reverse strand, counting down.
GATGGACTGTTTTTCCAGATTTCATAAAGATGCTCAGCGACTGTTGGTACATCAGCCCTTGGCATATTGGATCATCTTAAGCTTGACTTTCTTTCGAACATCGTTCCCACGAGATTATCGTTGGACGTGGATGTTCAAGTTGATGGAAAAGTCGTACCTCTCGCCGAAGCCGCCGAGACTAAACTTCGAATGCATTGAGCAAATCTGGACCCCAACAGCAGATATGCCAGAGTTCAGCACGATTCCACGGGAGCAGAATTGGGAAAACGCCTGGGTTCATGTGTTCACAGTACTATCGTCACATGGACTAGCGAGGACAATCATACGGGACAAGCCTAGTGATGATACATGGGACTTTAAATCCATTGCTTCATGTCGTTCTCATGCAAGAATGGGCAACCCTAAGCGTCGAGATGGCTGAGTCACGATTGTTCACGCTACAAGAGGCCTACTGGGAGTTCATATTTCTCGCGAATGTCGGAGTTCGGCAGAGAATGTTGCTTGTTCCTGAAGATAGGGCAGTTTGTTTCGAACTCTTGTCGGAACAAGAAGCGAACTTACGAAATGCATTACTCTTTATGTTGGACGTCAACTGAACATATCTATCCTCCTCCTGGCAGCACAGTCTATCTATATCTCTGATGAGCTGAGTCATATGAACAACGCCAAAGCAGGAATCTGGCGAGGGTTATTGGATGGCATAATCGACCAGAGCAAGGAGTTCCTGGTCAGGTGCGCGACTGACCCTGATCAAGAACAGACCACACTGCCAATTGCTGCCAATACACTCACAGAAATCATGTATTGCCGTAGTCTGCTCACGAACAGGACTGCAGAATTCAACAGTTGTGTAGGCAGTGGATGACTCTGTTGGACAATATTGAGATGGACGAGGGCTCCAAGCACCGCAAATTCATGATTTTATTGAACAAGTCTATCCAAGAGATCGATACTTGGATTCCAAAGAAAGCCTTAGTACCCTCATTGGACATCACGAAGCCTCTTCGAGAGGTTTGCGACCTGCTAGATTGGCCTGAAGCCATCAAACAGACCCCAAGGTGGTCTACGGCACGACTGCGTGCAGAGACATGTGTTAGATGTGTCCTTGCCACTGATGCAGACAAGATCTTCCTCGATGACCACATGCGCAATGTCGCTCTCGACACGCTTAAACGCATCTCTGGAATACCGTACAATTCTCTCGCGGAAAGCAGGACAGCTAGCGATGTTGAACCACATCTGATCCAGCTGGAGGACGACTTTGGCCGCATCGCCTCCCGTATCAAGGACTGGCCCAGTTTGCGCGAGGCGATGAGAAGTATGAGAGACATCTACGCCCATGATCCAGGACTTTTGAAGTTTCCTGGCCAGAAGCTGTCTACTACGTTCGACTTCGAGCGCATTGAGCAGGGCGATGCATTCATTAGCTCAATCGACAAGCTATTGACGCTCTATGAAGAAGCAGTCATAAAAGGAGATCGTCGGTTGCAGAGGGAGTGTTTACTTGGTTTGTTCACCAATGCTTGCACCGTCGAACGCGATCAGCCGATGGGTAGAAGATATCATGAACGTTTAGAGGAGCTTGAGCGGGAATTACAGATGTACGATGAAGGTAGAGAAGAGGAGAATCTAGATGTTCTTTGGAGGCTTAGAATAATAGAAGATTGTTTCGAATTGTGTGAAGAGAAGGGACTTAATTAGGGTTAGAGGTCCTGGTATTGATGTTTTATTATTTTAGGGTTAGGGTGAAACAGTACTTGATTTGAGTCTATCTAGTAGCATGTTATAAACCTCCATGGCGCCTACTGTCTCGAAAGAAGGCAGGAGGTTGATGAATAGGAAACACTAACAGCCTGTTAGCACGCCAAGACCCTGCTACTCCGCTTCACAGGTCATATGACCAGTGTGACTTGAGTGAGCAAGTTCGACTTGCTTACCACGACCAGACAGGTATCGTGAGCATACTTACTATACTCACCTATAAAAGAGGCGCACATAAGTGAGAATGCTTACTGTGCTCACTCGAACTATAGTTATATATACTACGCTCCTTAGCTATAAGATAGTAAGTCCATAGTTAACCTCGTCAACTAACTAGCTAGCTAGTTGGCCTTAAATCAATACTTGTTTTCTACTACTTATACATACTCTTCCTTCTTCCGTAGTATATCTTACTGTGTTCTGGGCACTTAGCATTGCAAGGCTGAAGACCGGTTCATGACATTTTAACTACCTTCTGCATAGTTGAGTACTTCTATAAGTAACTCTCGTCCTAAGTCACCTTTAGGATCCTCAGTTATTAGCAAGCTGGCTAAGCTTCGAATCGACGACATGTCTGATACAGGCTCTACCTCAGGAGGTCATTGTAAGTCTAGAAGTGATTCTCTGAAGGAGATTAGGAAGAGGTTTGAGATCGACTCCTTTTATAGAGACCGATCCCAGTTTCGACGCTTCCTCCTTCAGCTGAAAACAGCCTTCATCTTGGACCGTGATAAGTACCCTGATGTCCAAACACAAGTCCTGTTTGCTACGATGCAACTCAAAGGAGTAGCATTTGCCTGATTCGAACCTTACTTCAGCGACTACTTCGAAGGAGACCTTAACATCGATACAAAGAAGATCTTCTCTAGCTTTAGCGAATTTGAAGCTAAGATTAAGTAAGTCTTTAATGTCTCCGACGAGAAACGAGTCGCTGTCATTAAGCTTTGACAACTCAAGCAGTGAGGATTCACTACGCAATATTACTCTCAGTTCTAACAGCTCATTACCTACTTCGATTAGAATGACAACACTAAACGAACTGTTTACTACGATGGACTGAGTGATGCGATCAAAGATAAAATGATTCCAGAGCTATCTGAAGGCCTTTAGGAACTCATTGATCAATTAATCAAGATTAACAACTGTTTGTACGAGCGACGTATAGAACAGAACAGAGGATACCACACTATGCCTCGGTATGCTATCAGTCGACAGAACTATAAGGACCCGATAGAACTAGATACAATAGGAGAAGGCCATCCTTTATGGACTAAAGGCTGTTTCCTAAAAGGCAAGTTCCAGAGTAAGAAAAAGAAAAAGAAATGCAAATGAGAGAATTTGTGTTTCAAATGTGAAAGACCTGGATATTAGGTTAAGAACTATCGAAGCATGCTAGCCGATAGATTGCACATGATAATAGCCAGATTAGTAGAGATAAAAGCCGACACTACTATAAAGGACCTAGTAACTATTGGTTAGGACAAAGAAACACAGAAGGAGCCTGCAATAGCTCGAAAGCTAAAAGACGCTCTAAAGGACCCTAAGGAGGACGACTCTATAAAACAATCAAAAAACAAAAGACCAGATTACAGGATACTTTTATGGATTCAATGCTATGATAGCAGTTGTCTCATCTACCTATAAGACAAAAAGAGCATTAAATAGCTTCTATACAAACCGACATTAAACAAGAAATCCATTTATATCTTCTAAGACGATTTAAAAACGTTTACCATAATAAGCATACCTGAAGAAATCAGAATAATTGATAACACCGATCAATATACAATTGTCTTCATATAATATTAGAACCTAACATATAATAGAAGACCTTACAAGACTATCTTCAGTCCTTACAGTTAAAAAAAGACTAGTCCATATATAGTCATCCTAATGAAATGCGATAATAGAAACTACCTACACTAGACTATAACATACTTATATAACATTAAGGAAGAAGAAGTTATTGAACTTCTTAACATTATAACTAAAACCTTTATAATTATAAAGCAAGAAAACTATAGTCAAATAAGAAACTATGATTATACTAATAAAGCATACGAATCTAATAATGAGGATAAGATCAAACTGCTAAGACCGTTATACAACCTTGACGACCTTGATAACAATAGTAATAAAAAAGAAGAAGTTTATAGATTCTAAGAATATCTATTAACAATGTATCTTACTAGTATGTGCAGAACTTATATAATAATATTAATGTACTATTAGTATAAGCATGTAAAAAAAGAAGAAACTAATCTTAAAGCAATCTATAACTTTGAACAATTACTGTAGCCATATGTCAAAATATTTCCTGTCAAAATATACAATAATTTCAAAAGCTGTAATTATTAGTTTTTAAACTCGATCTATAGACATTAAAAAGACCATAGACTAAGAATATATGTCTATACATTTTAAGAGACATTAGGCCATATAGCTAGATAGATAGAATTCTATCCTTAGGACCGAAGTAATAGACAACAGACTTACATGATCTAAATACAAATTATAACAAAAAATGACTAGAGTGTCATTAGAAGAGACTTAATAACAACTTTAGATTCAGTCTTAGCATAATGACTTTAAAGATATCTAATCATTTCATTCTTCAAGTCTCTTTTTAAGGACACACCTTATGAGCTATGATGGATTTAGACACAAATCAGAATTATATATTAATAACAATAGCCAGATGACTATGATAGTATTAGAAAAGAAAAGAAAACCCCTATCCTTTAGCTATAACAGACGGAATGCTAATAAGCCTAAATAAAAGAATAATCACAGAAGGACTTAAAAACATCATCCTAATAATTAGAACACACATAGAAAACAGAATGCTTAATATCGTAAGCATGTAATACAACATAGTACTAAGAATAGACTAGCTATAAGAACACAATCTAAACGTAAACTAAAAGAAAAGAACTCTCGAATTTCCAAAGTATAATCATAGAATATAAGAAGCACAATTAGCTTTAAAGGTATTAAATGTTAAGACCATTTAAATATAACCACTAGTTAGAGTACTAATCTCAACAGTCAAAGAAAAGATATTATTATTAGAATATCAAGATTTCGAAGAATTATTTAGAGAAAAGGAAGACAAAGCGGCCTTATTTTAACACAAATTCTAGAATCACAAAATATCCTTTGAAGAAAGCAAGTCTCTAACATATCATTAAGGCCTAATATTTCTATCAAAAAAGGAAAAGGACTTTTTTAAGAAGTATATTAACAAGCACTTAAAGAAAGGCTTTATACGACTATCGAAATCACTAATCGCATATAGAGTGTTATTTATATCTAAGAAAGATAGATCGTTACGACCTTGTATTGACTATAAGAAACTTAATGCAATCACAAGAAAGAATCGTTATCCGCTTCTTAGAATAGACAAACTTCAGGATTAATTCTTACATATTAAATGATTTACTATAATCGACATTAGGGACGCCTACTATCAAATACAAATAAAGGAAGGGGAAGAATAGAAAACAGCTTTTAGAATGCGATGAAGACTCTACGAGTACTTTATTATACCCTTCGGTCTAACTAATGTTCTAGTTTCTTTCTAGGAACTTATTAACAACACTTTATAAAAATACTTGGATGACTTTGTCTTAGCTTATTTAGACGATATCCTCATCTTCTCTAAGACTTATAACGAATATATAAGACATATTTGTAAGATGCTTAAACAATTAAAAGAAAAGATCTTACTAGTGAAACTATCGAAATGCAAGTTTCATCAGCACAATATAAGTTTTTTGGGTTATGTTATTTCAAACAATAGCATTGTACTAGATTAGAAAAAGATTAACTCAGTTATAATCTGGCTAGAACCTACTATAGTCAAAAAGATACAAATAGCATTAAGATTCTTTAATTATTATCAAAAATTTGTCAAAGTCTATTTAGAAATAGCAACATTGCTATTAAACCTCACTAAGAAAGACATTATCTTCGACTTCGACGAAAACTACAAGAAGGCCTTTAAGGAGCTTTAACACAAGTTAATTACAGCGTTTGTGATCAAATAGTTTAACCCAGAATTGGAAGCACAACTAGAGACAAATGCCTCAGATTTTGTAATTGGAATATACCTCAAACAAGCAGATAAGGATAGGTGTCACGTTTTGGATTCAGAAGAGTGGCAGACTGCGGGGTTTGAGAACCCCGCAGCCAACCAAACTGCCAAGGCTGTCACATGACCCAGAAGTCATGTACATGTTCTCTGTGCTCCCTGCCGTCTCTGCTATAGAGCACACAGAGCAGACAGAGCAAGCCTATAGTACTCGGGAACATTGCGAATATATAAACCACGCTCATTAGCTATGAGATAGTAAGTCCGTAGTCAATCTCGTCTACTAACTAGCTAGCTAGTTGGCCTTGAATCATATCTGCTTTCAATACTCATACATACTCTTCCCTCTTCCGCAGGAACACCACCGTGCTTCTGGGAGTTCAGCATTGCAAGGCTGAAGGACCGGTTCATGACAATAGGCTTATACGAATAATTACATACTATTCCCACAAGATGATAGGACCAAAACTAAACTATAATATTTATGATAAGGAATTGCTTGTTATCGTTGAAGCATTCTAAGAATAGAAGGTCTATCTACAAAGAACTGTCAAATTAGTACAAGTCTACACTAACTATAAGAATCTCTTTTACTAGACTATAACTAAGGTCCTCAATCGATGACAAATACGTTAATTAAAGACATTCGTAAGCTGCAATTTCTAGATACATTATGTACACAGCATAGAAAATGGAAGAGCAGATGCTTTTAGCTGTCGATTGAACTATTCGAAAGACATAACAAACACTCCGACTTTATTACTTAAAAGTGACAAGAAGATATTAACCTACAAAAAGCCTGAAGTAAAGCAGTTATGCACTCTAACAAAGGAGTTTATGGAACAACAAAAATAAAAAATCATTAAGATTTACTACGACGACCTGACAACTAGGTATAATAAAATTAACAAAACAATCGAACTCATAACAAAGAATTACTTATGGAAAGGACTCTAGAACGATGTCAAGAAATATCTATAAGAGTGCAATACTTGTTATAAATCAAAACATTTAAAACACAAACTATATAAGCTTCTACAAGTACTAAAATTACTCATGCAGCCATAGGAATCGGTCACGATGGACTTTATTGGACTTCTACTATTGTCAGAAGAGCTTTTTACGGATATAAAGTATAATAGCATTTTGATATTAGTCGATAGGTTGACAAAGTATTGTTACTTTGTACCTATACTAATCTGAATAATAGTAAACTGCTCCAACTGCTCCAATTGCTCCAATTGCTCCAATTGCTCCAACTGCTCCAATTGCTCCAGCACCTGCTCCAATTGTTGCAGCCTCTGCTCCAACTCCCTCAGTTTCTGCTGGCAGGTCTGGTCCTTCTTCTTCTTCTGCTGTTGGCAAGTCTGGTCCCTCTGCTGCTGCCGAATCTGGTCTGTCTGCTGTTGGCAAGTCTGGTTCTTCTGTTGCTGCCAAGTCTGGGTTTTCTTCTGCTGCCAAATCTGGTTCCTCTTCTGCTGCCAAGTCTGGTTTTTCTTCTGCTGCCAAGTCTGGTTCCTCTTCTGCTCCCAAGTCTGGACCCTCTTCTGCTGTCAAGTCTGGCCCTTCCTCTGCTGCCAAGTCTGGCTCTTCTGCTTCTTCTTCAGCCAGATTTGCTGCCAAATCTGGACACTCTTCTGCTGCCAATCCTGCTGCCAAGTCTGGTCTTTCTTCCCTTCCAAGATCTGCTCCATCTGGTTTTGCAACTGCTCCAAATCCATCCTCAGCTGCCAGCCTTGTCCCTCAGTCTGGCCCAAGCACTGTTTCTTCAAGCTCTTGAGGCTCTCCAAGCTCTCTAAGGTCAGCTTCAATGTCAAAGTCTCCAAGGTCAACCTCATCAAGATCTGGCCCAAGGAGCCCCTCCAACCCTCCAAGCACTGGATTTGTTTCTGGCATGGCCCCAAACCCTGTCCTGGACCATGAGCTCCAAGCTGCTCCATCCTCCCCTGGCAACCCCTCCCCTGGCAACAGGTCTTATGTCCCAGACAGCCAGACCCAGTGTTCTTCCCCCTTGGGCTCCAATCAATTGAACAGGTGGAGGAAGCCTGTCCCACCTACACAGCCAACCCCCATGTTCTCTTCTGACAGGGCAGTTTCTCTTCCCCTGAGCTCTGGACCTGGCCCCAGCCATGGTAGGAGAAGACTGAGGACTAACACGCCCTCTGTGAGTCCCTGGAGACCTCTGATGACCCCTCAGCAAGAAGTTGAGACCCAGGAATTCAGAGAGCTGGTACAGGAGCATTGGAGAAATCCAACCAGATTCAACCCTGACCCCAGACTTGAACCCAGGTTTGAGGAGTTGGATGATGAGTGAAGTCTCTGGTCTGCTCCAAGACAGATGAGGTCTTTTTTTTCCCCTGAGGATGATGCAAGAAGGTCTGCTCCAAGGTTACATAGGTTTTCAAAGGTTGGTGTGTGGCAGGCACTGCTCCAAGGTCCCATAGGTTTTCCCTTGGTTGGAGCTGGCAAGATTTTGATGATTGATGACAGTACATGACCCTTCTATAGCATGGTCAATGACAAATTTCCTCCCCCCGAACCCCTCTGCCTTGAGTGAGTCTGTAGAACCAACCTCCTTGAGGAAGCCTCTAAGATAGATATCCCCACCTGGTCTGGACTGTGGTATGACTGTGGTATCCAAGTGGTATGACCCCAGATGATTGAAGCACCCATCCAGCCACTTTCTATTGCCAGACACCCTGATTCATCATTGGATACTGGAAATGTCCAGAAAGAAAAATAAAGGGATTTATATTTTTATTAAAAAATCTCCCTCTACATGGAGCAAGGACTCTCTGGGGAGGCCGGGGGTTGGGGGACCCCCATTCCCTCCTCAATCCCTAAGGAATAATTGCTCCAGTTTCTTTTGGTGGCCAAGTGGTAAAAACTTTGCATACCACATTGTGGGTTGAGACTCCAGACTCTCTGGTTCAACTCCAGCTTCTGCATCTTCATTCACTCATTTTAGTTATTTTCCTCTATTTTTCCTCCATGGCCCTCCTTACCCTGGGACCCTTGTTCTCCTTGCTTACCCAATCATGAAGGACCCCTATAGCTGAGAGTTGATGGGCAGTCTGGGATTGGAGTGACCCTGTGGGCAGATGGGAGTGACCCTGTGCCCTCAATGATGTTGCATTGCCTAAGGCTTTGTACCATGATTTACCATGGCCCCATCATTCTAATGGGTACATGTTACAGATCTCAAATGGTTGATTGGATGAATGACAATTCTTGATGGATGAAGCCTTGATTGAAGACTGACTGGCTGACTGGCCAGCTGACTGACAGGCTGACTAACATCAACCCAGCCCAAACCCAACACCAAACACTCAGCATGACCCTTCCCCATACTTGTCACCCATGCTCTCCACAGCTCCCAGGTGCCCTGTGGACCCCATGCCACCCATGCTTGACCCCTCCCTTGGGTGATGATGATCACCTTGAACTCCAGCTTGATGCTGATGGTGGAGTCCTTGACTGTGCAGAAGCTGTCAGTACCTTTTTGAGAAGGTGAACTGGCTGGGGGCAGGTTGACTGACCTTCAAAACAGAATTTGATGTGCAGCCTCTCCAGGACCTTGAAACCCTTTGGCCAGGGTGAGCTCCAGGTCCTCCAGGAGGGCAGTGTCTGGCTTGTAGGCCAGACCCAGGTTGAAGGTGGTGGCCAGCATCCTTGCCCAGGTGGATGGGGATGGCAAGGATGATGGGGCCCCCCCGCAAGGTCTCTGTGGGTGTGGATGTATGTGTGTGTGTGGGCTTGGCAAGGCTGTGGGGATGGCCCAAGGTTGAGGGTGGGGTTGTGGGGTTGTGGGGTTGTGGGGGATGTCTGATGAGGAAGGAAAGAGGAGGGAGAGGTTGGGAAGAGAATGGAGGGGTTGATATAGGCAATGCCGAGCCTCGCCGAGCCTGGCCGAGTCTGTGCCTGTGCTGGCAGCTGCTCGTGCAAGGCACTGCCACTTGCGTGTGATGGCAGCTGCCCGTGCAAGGCACTGCCAGCTGGGCACTGCCAACTGCTCATGCTGGGCACTGCCAATTGCTCATGCTGGGCACTGCCGGCTGGTCCCAACTGCTCGTGTTGGGCAGAAAGTGGTCCCAAAAGTGGCGGGTAGGGAGGCGGAGTGTGGTCGAAATTTGGAAGCGTCAGTCGAGGAAAGATGGGATGGGTTGGAGCGCCTTTTCGGACGCGGCTCGACTGGTGTAGCAGATAGAAGGGATGCTGCTGTAGAAACAAATTCTTCCAAGGCCGAGGTATACAAGCACAGTGATCAGGAAGCGATAAAGGGGTAGTGTGGAGAGGCAAGGGCGATTGGAAGGGATGTAGGTGGTCGGCAGGCTGAGCATGTCCCGGCGATTTTTCCGCGGTTTGAAGTTCGTTAGGGTTTGGGGTTGGGTGACCCTAAGGTAACCCTGAGGAGGATGGGGGCGAAGTGGGCGATGTTTTGCGGTGGGGATTGCGGGAGCGGGAGAGATGGGATGGAGAAGGAATTGGTGATGGAGATATGGAGGATTGGACGGGCTATGGGATGATATAGATTTGAAGACGATAGAGCGAGGGAGTATTATAGTAGTCAGTGCGGAGGTGGGAAATGGTAGTGGGCCCCGTCCTTAGGGTATGGGGCATGTTACCCCGGGCGGAATCAACCCTAAGTAAATGGTAGTGGGGGCCGACTACCGATCAGCATTCTCGACAGCGCGCGTACCGCGCTCGCTCGACTGTCATGGAACAACTAGGAGGAATCGACCGTTAGCCACCGTACAACACCGCTGTGTCTGTCATGCTATTCCTTCACTTTCCGCCCCGTTTCCTTAGATTGGCCCACTTATGCATTCGCCTACAGTGTCCTTAGATCCTTTAAGTTGTGAAACAGATGTAGTTACATTATCGACTAGTAGCTTCGACCTCGAAGGTGCCCTTTAATCCCCCTTTCTTGATAGACAAATAATCAAACGTAGGCTCCGAGGGATCTAGATAGCCGACCTAAGACAGAGTCCTAGCAACCTGACAGACTGGTAGCGTTGAAAGAGCGGCGACTAAGTTTTTAACCGTTCCTTAGGTTGTACCTTTATAGTACTTCTTCATATGCCTAGGTAGAGTGCTAAGTATGATAGTATACTTGCATTTCTTGCATATAATGACACGATATTCTGCAAAGTGATAGAAGTAGATATCGAATACGTCTTTAAGCTAGAGTACGTTGCCGATAAGACCAGATATAGCAGACGCAGTCATAGCTACGAACGGTATTTTCAAGGAAAGGACGACGAGGACTTGGTAATCAACGTTTAAGAACCCAGAGATGGAAGCGGCTAGGAAGAGTATAGTGATAAAGCAACGCGACGCGACGAACAAGACACGCGTAGGAAAGAGGACCAATCGAAGATTTTGACCGTAACGGTGGTCCGGAGTTAAAATTCGGATGTAGCAGGGCTACCGGATCGGGGTGTGAAAGCACCGCGGATTTCATCGAACCATGGATTTCGTTGGAGCATAGCGTCTAGGATTTCGTTGGAGCATAGCGTCTAAAATTCGTGGAGCATAGCGTCTAGGGACAAGACCAGATTTTGAATTGTACACGTGCGCTGATGACAGATCGACTTTTATTACATTTGCATATTTCAGGTTCGAGTCCGCTTCCGTCCCCGCGTGCTCTGCTCCTGCTCCGCGATTTCAAAATCCTCTGGCAATTCTTCGAGGAAGACAGCCCCTGACCGAGACTCTTTCAGCTCGAAAGATGGACCTGATCCTCCAGAAGTTGGACAGAGGATGCGTCGTCGCTTTTGGGGTGCAGGAACACCATCATCAGAAGGTGGCTCCGAGGCGTTACTAACAGAGGTATACGACGACTCTGTGTTTGACGAGTCCGGTGAGCCACTCGACGACATGTCTGGAGCGCATTCGCGGGTGTGTTCGCTATGAGACCGTTTGCGGGGGCTCTTCTTGCGGCCAGTACTCGGATGGCGACTATCTGCTTGCATAAGCAAGACGGCTTCATCCCAGCCAAATTGCTTTAGTTCGTAGTCACTCGAAGCGGTCTTGATTGACAGCTTCACTGGCTGACTCTCCTTGATAAATTCAGGGACTCGGCTTAGGATAGCAATAGCGGATCGCGCAAATAGATACTGATACGGGACGTGGTCCAGATCGTGTACCACAATGTTGTGGTATAAGGATACCACTTCCGCGTCGTTCACCAGGCTGTGGGCCGCTAGCAGGTGTCCTTGGCCCTCTGCTGCCTTCGGAACGAAAACAAACTCGTGACTGTCCCAGAGGGTGTGTACATCAGACCGTAGCCCAATCCTGTTGGCTAGCCCGTCAAACACTGCATCAGCGGTAATGTCGGGACTATGAGCATAGTCTCTCATTTCGCTACTCTTGAACCACTGTCTTTCGTGCCTTGGTATGATGTGAGCCCTCTCGATGCTCCTGGTGTACTCTGTCAATCTGCAAATGCTACCTTGTATGGTAAATCTCGTCGGTCGAGTCGGCGGGGTATGGACGTTGGCCAGAGCGCGCCACGCTGGAGGGACGTCGCTGTCTCGGAATTCGTAATGAGAGAGGGAAGGCGTCACGGTATAGGGATCCGACCCATAGCGTAATGTATGTCAGGCATGTGATGCTACGGTTTGGTGTTTGACTACTTATCTGGGACAACAAAGTTATACTCTCCCGCAGGAAGTATATTCGTGTCGTTGACGCGGTCGCCGTGCGCAGTCTCAAAGTACCCATCAAATCGATTGCAGGCGATGATGCTACATGCCGTGTGCGCCAATAGATAGTCCACACCCGGCTCGCTGTCCCAGAAAATAACATCGGCGGCCGGCAAAGCGATCAGTCTGTTGGGATGCGGGAGCATCGGATGCCGCAGTATGACTTGCTTAGCCATCGCTGGGGAGTCAACACCACCGGCGATATGCTGTGGGTCTGCATGATGCCGGAATTGCATGATCTAGACAACGGCGATCATAACGATATGAAGAGGGGCGATGCGGAGGAGGAAAACATCGACTCTCATGTGTAAATAAGACAAAAGCAGGACGCGGGGTCAGGGCCTTGGCATTTACGCTTGGCGCTTTTTGAGTCAGGACTGAATGACTCTGCTCATAACATGACTAGCCAGACTCCGAATTTCTGCGATCCCGGCATTTATCGTGTTAGCCAATCGACATCGGCATTGGGTCGGGATAGATCGCCACTATTGTTGGTATTATCTGATAAATTTATTGACAACATTCAGCTGATCGCCTGGCAAGATGCTGCCGCTATCGGCATTGGCGAGCTCATCAGCAGGGGCCGATTCCTACTAGTACTCTACAATATTTTTCCCGGTACAAGTCGACGCGGCGATACCCCTTCAAAGGGCCGGGTAAGTCGCGGAAAAATCTTACTTCCAAGAAGACTGTGTCATTGAGAAAGAAAAGACGATCTCTCCTGCGCCAAATCCACATAAGTGTTGTTCTGCATACCGGAAACGTCGTGCGCTATGGCACAGAAGCAAGAATATTAGATCCTGTTTTTCTCTGGGCAGAACCATCATTAGGCTTTGCTGCTCCAAATCCGGTAATGGCTGTCATGTCACCATCGTCTCTGAAGATTGCAAATGCTGCATCATTTACGCTGTCTTCTTGGGACTCATAAGATCAGTACTACAGAAGATGCAAATGTCATGAAGATCGCTGTTGGTGCGGCAGACCTCCGCAAGACTGCATTGATGACAGCCACCACTGAGCATACTGAGCACATAAGAATAATAGATTGTACATACAACGCTCATTAGCTATGAGATAGTAAGTCCGTAGTCAACCTCGTTAACCGACTAACTGGCTAGTTAGCCGGCGTTGAGGTTGTGTTATTTTGGTTGGTAGCTGAACCCGGGCGCGTCGGATTTCTTCTGCCATTTCAACCAACAATGCAGGTGTCGTAGGGAACCTAGTATATGTCAGACGCATAATCCACTTAAACAATGTCTTTTCTTCAACTGTACAAAGAATTTGACGGTCTGCGTGGCCAGAAACACGCGTTTTGCGCCCAGATAAGCGGTTGTGGAGTGTTTGGGTTGGCACATTATGTGTTGCTGCTGCTTTACGCATTGATAGATATCGCTTGTTTCGATATTTAAGGATGGCTTTCTGGATGTCTTCTTCGCCATAGGCTTGATTTTGAGAGGTTTGGGACATTGTTGTTGTTGTTGTATGAAGGAGAAAGGGAGAAATTCAAAACCGGTGTCCCACATCCCAGGGTGTCCCACATCCCCGTGAATGACCTTAGTTAAGAGATCGATGAGGCATATGTGAAAGAGAAATGGCTTGACATCAGCGTCTCGGGTGTCCAAAATCTACCCAGCATACAATTCTTACGAGTTCGAGGTTTCTATTCGTAGCCACGAGCTCGCCTGCACTTCGTGTGGGTCTCTGAGGTATCATTTGTTCATTCGTGAGATTGATCGTGCTTGTGCCGACATGTTTAGTGGTGCTCCAGGCTTTGGAGGCAGATCAGTAAATATTTTGTCAACTCTGCATTTCGGGAAAGACATACTATTTTAAGGTCAACTCTCGTCCAGGTCGGGGGGCAGTCGTTCATCGGAATCGGAAGTATTGCGCAGTGAAGCATGCGCACATTGAATGTGTCAACATTCTCGTAGATGTATGAACCGTTGAAGCGATCTATGATACGGCCTGACTGAGGCCACGTTCTGATGTCGCGCAAATTCCATACAACAGGATTCGAGGATTAGCTGTGGTCTTTCTTGTACGCACTCGGGCCGACAATGTCGAGCTTTAGTCTTGCTACATCTGTGTGGTAGCCTAATGTATTTGTATTCAATCGACAGAAGAGACTGAGTCGTACTTCGAAAATAACGAGTGTCGCCAACGATAAGCCGGATCGGAGTACTCGGCGACGTGCTTTTGTCATCAGTATGCACAGATATCGAGTAACACTGTGCGAGATGTCAGCACGCCGAGAGAACATTGGTAAGATTCAGCCACCATAAACAGCAATGAGCAGTCCAGGTCATGAACATTGGGAAGAGCATATTCTTTGCAGCTTATGGATAGACATATCACAGAGCCACGTTCAAGATACGTATATGAAGCTTGTCGAAGCGTACAGTTCTGATCTGACTCTATATACGAAGGCAAGTGGACAAGGGGTGCTTGAGATATCACAAGAAATAGAGCACCGTCTTGCCAAGTTGTCTCCTTCTTGGTCATACTGGCGTTCTACAACAGCCAGTTCTCTTATTGGGGTGAATACAGAACGGAACCGATCGTCAGAACGAGTCGTTCAACATCTGCATCAATTCTTGATGCTTGAGCTCGCATGGAGTGTTAGCTGCGCATCCAAGCTCTGTGCGGATATAGTCGATATGCGACAGACGAACACCCGCAAGAATGGAGGCCGCCTCTTCACACGATATGGATCCTTGATTGCTCACAGAGCTCCCAGCGGAATGTTGACGCCGAGGGGAGAGTGTAGAGCTGGGGTATGTACAGACTGCGCAGCTAGCAGGAGACGGATCAGGCAGAGTAGATTCCTGGGAGACGCTCCTTGTAGCCGAGAAAGAACAATCTTGTTGAGCTGATAAGGGCTCCCCTGGAGATGCACGACAATTCCGAGGTGCTAGCGTCTCAGGCTGTGCATACGTTTCCAAGGCAGGTTCTGGCCTTCCAGAGGTGGGTGACGACTGTGAGATCACAGGTTGAAGGATGACGCTGCTAGAATGTTCTCCGAGGATCTTTTGGCTAGATTCTGTACCGGTGTCATCAACGCTCAAGCTACTAGAACAACCGCAGTGGAGGCCAGTGCTTTGAGGCCGCATGTGAGTGATGAGCAGATCAAGCTCGTGGTCCGTATAGTGAAGCTGCGTTTTAAGAATATCGCGCAGTAGAGCATTCTCACTGGCAACAAATCTCGCAGCGGCCTGCATTTCTGCTGTCGCTTGCATCTGAGCTTCTTCGAACGCACGCAGCCGTTTCTCTAGTTCTCGTGTGTAATCTTGCCGTCTAGATCGAAAATTCCGTTGATTCACACGATTTCGGATTGTTTGACGAGCGACTGCGTCATCTTGTGAGCCTTCGCCCAAGAGTCTTGAAGAGGACATGACTGCATCAATATCGCTAGAACTTGAGCTTGAGCTGTAGCTTGACTGCGATCCTTTTGGAATGCCGTCGATTTAGAGCCGTATCCAGAGATACAAGTTGCGATATGTCCCATTTTCGCCAGTAGGTTTGGGGCCGAGAAACGAAATCCAAGGTCGACGTCAGCTGTTACGAAGGTCTTGGCTTAGTCACTTGCAGACATTGATTGGCTCATGGGCCAAACCTTAACCCCTTTTGGACTGTCTAAGATTGATCTACCCCGGCATCGGAATTCTCATTCGTCGACTTCGCAAAGTCACAACTGACGAAATAGCACAACGCTGACGCTATTAGGTTTTGCTGATCTATGGATTCGTGATGGTGTCACTCACACAAGAGACTGTTCGTCAGCTTTTCATTCCCTCATATCACCTCATCAGCCGACTGGACTGTATGATTTCACTCGCCCGTAATACGTTTTGTCCTCGATGGCATGATATGAACATCCTGGAAGGAAGACGAAGAGTAGTGTCGCATAGTTCTGTAATGGGTCATGCATGGTCCTATAAAAAACTGGAACGCAGTACTGTAATTCGATCATTGATAGTCGCTTGTAGTAAGAGAGGCGATTGGCACTTGTAGAGATTAGTGATTTTCTGTTTGACGATAACCATTTCACCAATTGACATAATCATGTAGATTGACTGACAGACAGATGGAATTAACCCTAGTCTTTTTGCTTTTAAAGTTCAGGCTATGAAGAGAGCTTTAATGAAGTTTGGCTTTCCATTCAACGAGGACAGATACCATACGATCAACTTGACGAACTCACTAAACATTCTACAATGAAAACCCCCTTTCCAATCGTGATAGCCAGAGCATGTGCCTCGTAAGTTTTTCACTTCGCGACGTTGAGAGTCAGGATATTGATCTCCAGATGTGGCCGCCGTGAACACGTTTTGTTGTTACGAGTTCCAATGCCATTGAATCTAGTCTTCCCAATTCCATCGCCCCGCTGCCCATCTCACCAGGTATACCAAGGCTAGGAGCACCGGGACTTCGATGAGCGGCCCAACCGTGGCAGCTAATGCCTCGTCGCTCTTTGCTCCAAAGGTGGCCACTGCCACAGCGATGGCGAGCTCGAAGTTGTTGCTTGCAGCAGTAAAGCTTTGGGTGGCTGCTAATCGGTACCCGAATCCTAATCTCTTCGAAACTAGAAGTGTCGAGAAAAAGACGACGACAAAGTAGACGAGTAGAGGGGCCGCAACCCGGACGACGGATACAATCTGATGCACCACTTGCTTGCCTTGTGACGCAAATAACACCAAAATGGTGTATAGCAAGCCGATCAGCGACCAAGGTGCAAGCCACTTCAAGAAGACCCGGTCATACCACTGGTCATTGATTGCTCGCAGGACAAAACGTGTCAATACCGCTACTCCAAGAGGAATTCCCAGGAACACACCGACACTCGTGGCGACTGTGCTATAAGAAACGCTCGTGGTGTCGCCTCGGCTGATGTACTTGACGAAGAGAATCGCCAAAGGTGCATAAAGAACCATCTGTAGCACCGAGTTGATAGCGACCAGAATGGCACAATACTCTTCGTCTCCGCCGGCCAAACCAGTCCAAATAAGGACCTGAACAGATCGGTCAGCTCGCCAGTCGTGAAAAGAGTGATCAAACCGACGAGACATACCATGGCAATGCATCGAGCCAAACCAACGAAAATAAGACCACTGCGTAGTCCGGGCTCATCCGGCAGGAAAGCCCAAGCAAGTCCAAGCTAAAGAGTCAGTCACATTTCAGAAATCATAATTGGCTACAAGAATTACCATGAGAAGTGGTGCCACGATCCAATTCAGTACTATGCTGAACCCGAGTTGTATCCATATCTGTCGGTGCGTAAACACTCGGTGTAAAGTCTCGTATTTCACCTTGCACAAGATTGGATACATCATGATCAGGAGGCCCACGGCTGCCGCATGTCAGTCATGGCAAAGGCGTGGGTGAGATGTGTTCGTCTTACCGATGGGCACTGAGACATTAACAAATTTCCCTCGTTGTAGAGCGTCTTCAACGCCGCTCACGAAGTTCCCCAGTAGAACGCCTACTACAATGGCAAGTAATATCCAAAGTGCTAGAAGGCGATCAAGCCAGCCTAGACCTGCATACACGGATTTCTTCGTCTGCCGTTGTGGTGCAGATTCGAGTACTTGTTTTTCGGTGTCGTTCGGCGCCATATTGCCAGACATGTTGTAAATCTGCTTCAGGGGCAGGTCGAATCTGAACTTGACAAGAACGATTTCAATAAGGGAGATAAGGAGTATTAACGATATGATACGAAGAAATCGCAAGCGGTGCTGTAATACGTCTTGTATTCCTGTGTAGTGTAATGGGATAAAACGGATTGGTGGACTGCTGCAGAGTGGGGTGCAGATTGGGTCCATATTTGTACCTTAGAGCCCCAAATCATCTTACTGCTGCTCGACGACCAATCAGGCGTGAGTTGTGACAAAGCCAAGAAGCCAACCCCCACAACAAAACTTTGCTTTGCTAAGCGGTCCCTTCCTCGACCGGCTACAAATTGCATACAATTCGCGCTATCGATGGAACGCTCTCTTTTTGGTGGAGCACCAGACCGGTCCATCTCTGATTGATATTCTCCAGGATACGTTGCCCGATTGAACAACCATTCTATTTAAACATGATCGAGAAAGCAGCCTGGCATGATGCGTACCCTCAACCTCGCAACCAGTCTCCCACTACAATGCAGCGAGAAGAGCTCATATCACGCTTTCGACACGGCGAACACCCAGGACTTGACTTTCTCTTGATTGACCTGCGCAGGACAGATCATGAGGTCAGTCCTTCTCTTTCTTGTTGCGCAGATCGGAAAACTCATTGCTGAAAAGGGTGGCACCATAAGAGGGTCGATAAATCTCCCGGCACAAAGCGTTTACAACAGCCTTCCTACCCTGCTCAATATATGCAAAGCATCCAAGATCGATACTGTAGTATGGTACTGCGGTAAGTGATCCCAGCAAAGATATTCATACACCTCAGCTGACACCAAAGAAGGATCATCCCAAGGCCGAGGTACTAGAGCAGCCGCGTGGTTCGACGACCTCCTCCAGAATCGCGAAGTGACAAGCGTCAAAAGTGTCGTCCTGCTTGGAGGTATAGCTGGATGGGTGCAGGCTGGTCAAGATTACACTGATCTGATGGACGAGTACAATGCAGCTTCATGGAAAAGGGATTGACATGGACCTCGATTCTGGTCGAGGAATGCCAGCGCACCACGAGGTCGGCAGAAATAGAGAAACAGATGAGGGTAGACGAGTCAGAATAGTACCGATCATATCTGACCGTTCCATCTGCTTCACTTCTTAGGTCCTGACAGACTAATTTGACCGGCGTAGCGTCAACATGCAGGCGCTCTTTTGCAAACTTTCCGGGCAAGCCATAGCGAGCCGCTAGCACATACGTAACAAAGCGCGGAAAAAATCTGCGGGTACAGATAGGGCCGTGTGTTTTCGGGCCTCCGCAAGTACAGAGCAATGACCTCGGAGACTGCGTTTGTCAATACATCGGCAAACGAATGGATGGTCCGTAACTCACATGTCGTAGGTAGCACTATCGTCAACCAGGACAGCGCTAGAAGCGAGGGTTGTTGTTGTAGCCCTACGACCTCCACACACAATGGTCCAATTGTCTAGGAGTGTCAGCTTTAGATTATAAGGACGCCGCTTATTTGCGACTTACTACCCAAAAAACCCCTAGAACTGCTCCGCTCACTATTCCAAACAGGACGGTGACGCCAAAGGATGAGGCAGGGATCCAAATTCCCACACAACATAGTCCACAGAACAAAGTAAGACTACTAGCAACTTTGAACCGTCCATACTTATCACTGATAATGCCAATGAATGGTCGACCGAGCGCCGTGCCGAGATTGAGTAGCGCCGTGACCTGGGTGCTCTGCTTGGAGGATAAGCCAATGGACTTCGCAAAATCCGAAAGAGAATAGAGTAGTGTAATGTAGCCCAGCATGCTGAGGAAGGCCCACATTAGCAGGAGAGAGACATCGGAGCGCATCAGCAGTCTGAGATTGAAAGGATGATGCCTCGGTCTTGCCACGGTCCCACGGTCACGGATGAAGCTAGTGGAGAGAACGTTCACGACGAGGACCACAATACCGATGATTCGCAGAGACCACGCATGGCCAAGACTGACGATGGACGCGCCCATGGTCAAAGAGAACATGAGTCCACCAATGCCGGATCCTGCGGCCGTGATCCCATTGGCAAGGCTACGACGCTTGTCAAACCACTGCGACAAGATCGGTATAGTGGGAATGTAGAGCATGCCGACTCCTGATCCGACCAGAGCGCCTTGTGAGATGTATAGCTGCCAAGTACGAGTTGCATACGACGAGGCAAGGAATCCACCTCCCAGAAGAAGAGCTCCAGAATACATTGGAACCCGGAAATTGAATTTCTGACACAGCAGCACGACTAATGGCGCTACTAGCATGGCAACGCCAAAGCTCAGCCCACCAACAAAGGCATAGTCGAGGGGTCTAGCTCCAGGGAAAGTCTCGAAAGAGAGATAGTACGACAGGAAAATTCCAAATGACTTTGGGATGTCAGCCACTTCGATATGAATTTTACGCAATCATACTGACAGAAACCGCTCCCCAAGTGAAGCAGTTGAGAGCAAAGCAACACGCAACACAGACCCATCCATATCCACCGTCGGGCGGACCCTCGGTGAGCCCAACATCAGCGGCAAGCGCGTCAGGCATTTTGCATTTGTCGCAATTCAATAATTCGCTTTTGATCTCAAGCTGTGATGACGATAGGTTGCGGTAGATCGGTTGTAACGGCAGGACGCTAAGTCAACGGAACGGAAGTCCTCTTGAGAGCTGCTGGAATTGACCAAGACAGCATTGGCGAGCCTACGGGCTGGGTAGCACGTGACTCGTCTAGAATGTTGTCGAAATGGAGAGAAAGCCGTCCTAGAGCGAAGGTTGCCAAATTTGCCAATGCAGCAGACGCAAAATTGTGGTGGATGCCAAACAATATTCTTGAAATTGGGCTTCGGCCAATCATGGAAGCGCAATGACTAAGTGCGTCATTAATGGTGCTTGGTCCAATTAAAACCAAACCAGTGACTAATTCGCTGCACACATCCATCATAATTCAACGGACTCGAAGCCAGCTCTTACAACTACTGAGAACACCAATCGCCCTTCACCAACCCATTGTCCATCGAGTTCCGCACTTGCGCCCTTCCATTTCAGACTCTCAAGTCCTGACATGCGAATATTCCTAGGTCCTCTTCTATTTCTCCGAAATTCTTGTCGACACGCACTCTCATCTCTGTTCAGTGCACGAATGCACTGCATCCATCATCAAAGTACCATAAACAATCTAATTTGGTCTGGTGCATACTTGAAACTGCTTTTGGGACACCGTCGTCAGCACTTAGCCATGGACAGGTCCATTGAGTCTCGAGGAACCGTTTCACGTCGCCACACTCAGCCAGCGGAAGAGAAGAGACGTACTAGTATTGGAACAAGCAATGGTGATCTCAACAATATGGCGAGCATGCGCTACAGTGAGCCATTGGAAAAGAATCTTGCCTTTGCCTATCAGTCACTTGCGTTGCCAGTCTCGGAAGACGACCTCACCACCAGATCCGAATACCGGCCGTTCCTGCTCTCCGAAGAGCTACAAGCGAACGATTGGATCAGTCGCCTTGAGCTAGCAACAGCCACCGAAATGGCCGATAACGAAATCCTGTCTACTGGAAGCAGACTGAAAGTCCTCATCATCTACGGGAGTCTGCGGAAAAGATCATACTCAAAATTACTCGCATTTGAGGTTGCTCGTATGCTTCATCGTCTCGGCTGCGATGTTCGCGTGTACGACCCGCAGGGCCTCCCCATCAAGGACGACGAGCAACATGATCATCCGAAAGTCCAGGAACTTCGAGACCTAAGTAGATGGAGCGACGGGCATTTCTGGGTCAGTCCGGAACAGCATGGAAATCTGACCGCTGTCTTCAAGAACCAAATCGACTGGATTCCATTGAGCACTGGATCAGTCCGCCCAACCCAAGGACGTACACTCGGGCTCGCTATGGTTTCCGGCGGTTCACAGAGTTTCAACACAGTGAACAGCCTTCGTATCTTAGGCCGGTGGATGCGAATGTTCACCATCCCGAATCAAAGCTCCATACCGCAGGCGTACACGCTGTTCACGGCGGAGGATGAGGAGGAGGGAGGATCAAGACTCAAGGCTGGTAGCAACAGAGACAGATTGGTAGACTGTATCGAAGAGTTTGTCAAGTATACCATCATCATGCGACGTCATTTTGCTTTGTTCGGCGATCGATTTAGTGAGAGGAAGACAAAAGATGACAACAAAGTTAACGGTATCCATCTATCTAGTATATGAATTTCAGTACTATTTTACGAACAAATTCGTGGTCTTGTCACGAATGTCACAATTCAGATTCAGAAGAGTGGCAGCCTGCGGGGCTTGAAAACCCCAGAACCAATCACACTGCCAGTAGTCACATGGCTAGGAAGTCATATACCTGTGCTCTATGGACTTTAGCTCCTAGACGGATTTATCCACAGAGCGGTTAGAGAGAGAACAACAGAGAAGACGGAGTAACACCATGATCCTTAGGAACATTAGAGTCATATATACCACGCTCATTAGCTAGGAAATAGTAAGTCCGTAGTCAACCTCGTCAAGCAACTAGCTGGCTAGTTGGCCTTGAATCATATCTGCTTTAATTGTACTCATACATACTCTTCCCTCTTCCGCAGGAACACCGCACCGTGTTCTGGGCACTCAGTAGATCGACTGAGAGACCGGTTCATGACATTTTGACTACCTCTGCAACGGTTGAGTACCTCTATGAGCACCCCTCGTCCCAAGTCACCTTCAGGATCCTCGGTCACGAGCAGATTAGCCAAACTCCGTGTCGACAACATGTCTGAGTCAGCATCGACCTCTGGACACCGACGCTCCAGCAGCGTGGATGTCGCGAAGGAGTTCAGGAAGAGACTGGAGATCGCGATTCAATGACGGGATCCGAGTTTCGTTTTTGCGATCATCTGTTGCTCCTTTCCTCCATTCAACATGTCACTGATCGCCATCTCTTCGACGCGCTCCAGCTGAGCCCTCTGGTCTGCAACTTTCTCCAACTATGGGCTCAGCTTGAATCTAGAAGGTCCTTGTTGAGCTTCACGTCATCGATGGTCATATGAGTCTCCCTCCGAAGCCGTGACAATTGCTGAGTAGGCACAACGTGAGGGGGTCGCAGGTGTGTTGTGAATTGCTCCACTAGGGTACGATCCGAGGTTGAATCTTGATGTGGGAAGCAACACTATAGTCTAGAGCTGGGCTAGGGAGAATGGGAACGTGTACGAAACGATAGAGCGCTCTGTCTCGGCAAAACATTTCTGCAAATTCCTGTGACTGGCCGTATCTCAAGGCGAGTATGACATTTGTAGACCTCCATGCGTATCCTGCCATATGCGGAATCTGGGCCTGCTCTGGAGTTTCCCCACATGCGGTGAGATCTTCAAAGTTCTGCGACACCTCTGTGCTTTCATTGTCTCCATGGTATGTCTCTGCCAGTTCCTCCAGTGTTCGGCCTGTTGTCTCGGGAATGAGCAACGTAGTGAAGACTCCACAGAACATAAAGAGAGCGAAAATTTCCATGACATGATTCAACCACTTGTTCGTTCCAGTCTTGTTCCTCAATGGTCCAATCAAGGCTTGTGCAAGTACAGCGCCAACCTTTCCTGCAGCAGCCGAAATACCGTGCGCTGTCGAGCGGAAACGTGTGGGACACACTTCACCAGGGACTATGGCGTTTAGCGGTAAACTGTATAACGCCACTCTGTAACTCACCGATGAATGTTGTGGAATTCGCACGAAGTTGGAAAAGAATTGGCAGAGGATGTACAACGCCAGAAGTGCATGCGAGGACAACGAATGGTAAGCAAATCCGATGATGCAGAACAATATCGTGAGAATGATGACACTGCCCATCTGAATCGGTTTGCGGCCAATTGTATCAATGAGCGCAACCGAAACCCAATAGCCGGGTATGTTGCCCGCGACTGCGAGGATCAGATTGCCGACAGCAGTGCTGTACAGGTTATAGTAGACGTTCTTGGAGCTGGCATAGCCAATTGCGCCAAGGATAGCAGAGTTGTTCAGGCCTAGATCTCAGAAGGCGACATCAATGAAGAACCATGATCCCGCCGTTCCAAGCAAAATCCTTCCATGTTTCAATAGCGAAAGTGGGCGAAGAATTCGGACCAGGTTGCCTTTGGCGCCGTGTTTTTCCTGCGAGTCTCGGTGACATACGTATGGCCTTCCTCCGCCTCTCCCTCTCGCTTGCCACTGAGGTATGGATTAACATCCTCCCGGGCCTTCTCCACATCCAAGGTTATATCTGCGGTATACCGTGGCGTTTCTGGGATAGTCAGGCGGAAGTAAAGGGCCAGAAGAGCAGGGACCGTCCCGAACGCAATAATGCTGCGCCACATCTTATCGGCAGCGAGCTGGCAACGGTCGTCACAGTGCGCAGGGGTCGCCGCTGGCAACAATGCGTCCTTGGAAGCGACGACGGAAATGAAGGAGACCAGCGCCGCTGCTAGATTTCCAAAGCCCTGCCTGTAGCATTGTTGGGCAACGTTTTTTGACCGCATTTCTTCGAGTTCTCACATTGCAAATACGGCACTCATCAATGCCCCGCGCCATTTGACGGTGGCAAATTCCGAGGTGATGACAGATGAAAGAGGATAGTCCCAACACCAACACCCATTACAACCCTCCAGAATATCAGGGGCCCCGAGAATGAAATCGCACGACCAGTGCCCGTTATTGTTTGACCAAATGTGCCGACCAGTATTATAATCAACTCCATGCCATACATCTCTTTCTTCCAACTTTGTCTGCTAGCCATCCAAAAAGACTTGGCCAATGACAGCACCTGCTGTTGTCGAAAGCTTGATCGCTGTATCGGCAGACGTGGGAATTGTGTGCCCCGGAAAATATACCAGGCCAATGATTGCTGTGATGAAGTTTACGCTGAAAAGGTCATAGGCATCTGTAAAGAAGCCAGTGCCAGGGACAAGGACAGCCCGCAGATGCGACAGACCCACGGGTGCGCTGTCTAGCTCGGCCAAAGCCTTACATCTTTGATCGTGTACACTCAATCTCGAAGCATGAGGGTTGGTAACGGCGTCTTGTAAGACAGCTGCCTTGGTAGGGTGGATGTCCGGATCCATTATTATGAAGAGTTTCTTTCAGCGTTCACTGGAAGTCAAAGAGTCCGGCGGAGAAAGAGCAGAGCGAAATCGAAGAAAAAGGAAGCTAGATATATTTGATAATAACCGCTTCATTCACAAATTTGCTGATTTCCTTGTCGAGTCCTAACCAATGATCTGTGCACGTGGATGCAACCACGAAGGTCTGGTGGTTTTGGTGGCGGCCGGAAACGTTAGCTCGAGGAGATTCCACAAAGCTAAATGGCTCGATCCACTGGGATTCATCCAGTGCACGGAGGGTTGCGCAAAGGTTCCTGGCGTTCAGCCTCGGTAGAGCTTCCCCTCGGTACGGGGAGTGTAGCCAATCGAATGCGAGCAGTGACAAAGGACCCGATGTGAAAGGGTTAGCGCGAAACTATAAATGACGAGGTTTTCGGGATTGGGGCGGCACACGCCTAAGTAGCCATGACCAATCAGATGTAGGCGCTGACACAACATGTAGCATCTCATTCAAAACATGACAGGATGACCGCGCAACAGACTGCCGTCATCAACATTCTTGGACAACACATCTGCAGTCATCGCTCCTCCTAGCAAAAGACGCTCGTGTAAATAACAGAGCGGAAAGATACTCGTGTACAATAATAGTGCGGTTGTTCTCTATCCTGATCAATTTTCTGTTCACATGCGCTGCACTATGGTATCGGCTTTGTCTACGCCACGGGAGCCCGATGCGCAACCTAGCATCTCCATCACACCGAATCGTCCGCCCTCTGTAGTCGCTAGTCGCTCCGAGAAAACATCAAGCTTGGATGTCTGGAGCCCACTGCAGGAGCTCAGTGGGGTGGTAAAGATCACGAGCCGGGAGCCTCTTACTATCAAGCAGGTTCAGATTAGTTTTGAAGGTATTCTTCATACTGCGTGGAGGGTCATCTGACTAACCCATCGATTGATCGTAGGAGAATCCAGAGTACACACTCAAAGCGTCGACAACGAGGATCAGAAAAGTATCATAACCTTGAAATCCAGATACAAGGTGGGTCATGAGCTACCGATAATAACACTGTCTAATGATCCTCGTCTAGTTCCTGACCCAATCACTCGACCTGGATGACTTTGAAACAACAAATGACACAAAGTCCGGAATTTCTATCTCCCTCACTCCGTTTCGTTTCATTATTTCAAAATGGGCGACGCCCAAAAGCGGCAGCGCCCCGGGACAGTGCCTTGCCCTTCCTCCGTCCTTTTGTCAAGGGCCTATTCTGACGGACGAAGCTGACGCCACTACCTATGCTCAACCGCTGATTGAGTATAATCTCAGAATTGTAGCGACTCTCACTAGATCAGAAGCAGCGGGAGGGACAGTCACGCTACATCACCGATTAGAGATCCCTCTTCGCGCCTCGCCGGAAATGTTTCCTCCATAC
Organism: Dothideomycetidae sp. 11243; assembly: GCA_000836255.1. NCBI lineage: Eukaryota > Fungi > Ascomycota > Dothideomycetes > Dothideomycetidae sp. 11243. The sequence goes on along the minus strand of DF938589.1, from coordinate 3,083 downwards.
GACACCGAAGACTTCTTCAATGACTTTGTGAGCAAGCAAAGTCATCTGCTTCGACCGTCAATCTTTAGCTCTCAAAAATATGCTATCCGTCTTACCGCGGTTGAGCCCGCTCCTGTACTCATGGTCGACGCCAATACATTCGAAAGCAGGGAAATGGTAATTCGGGTCGGTGTTACTGCGTCAGTCAGCAACCTCGATACTCCAGCGTTTGTCATGCTTCTGCAAAAAATTGGGTTTGAAATCATTCCAGCATTGCGAGCAAAGACGTACTATTCTACGCAACCATTCCCGAAACTGCCCGCACAAGCACTTCTGACCGTGAATGGGCCCCATCGGCTTCGGGACCAGGTCTTAAAGTTGGAGCAAGCCAGTCAAACGTTGAGTTCGTGGCGATTCGTGGACACTGATACTGTTCCCTCAACTGACAAAGGCGGTATCCCTGGGTCAACAAGTGGACACGATATCTATCCTACAAGGGACCGCCAGTCACCACCTACAGAATGGCAGAGTGAAATCTCCTTCACCGTCAAAGTGCCCAATGACGTTACTCCGACGTTCTGCAGCGCCATTGCCGCGAGACAATACAGCCTTGTTATCCTGCTAAAAGCCACAGGTGTCAATGTCAAAGACTTCGTTTTGGAAGTGCCGATCCAACTTGTGTCCGCCCCCCTTCACTCGAGCTTGGCAAACTATAGCGATTCAGGAGATGAGCCCGCGGAAATCTCCGAGCTGGAACGTTATCAACACTATCAGAGCAAGTCTGAACAGGTGTTGCGGGATGACAGTGAGCCGCCGCCAAAGTACATGTAGTTCGGTCCCACGGAAAAGGCACAAAGAACAAACGAAAGTTTCGCCGGCGATTCCTCAGACAACACCACCATCGAGACCTCTAGGTCCATGGCCTTCCAGCGTATGGATTTATTTGCGCAGGGGCGGATTCAGATTCGACCCCCCTAGAATCTTCTTTCAGGACTGACGGCTATTGGCTACTACAGCCTTTGTAAGCTGGTTGATGAGGGCAAATCTCGGCGTCGGAGAGCTTCCTTGCTGTCGAGTAACTCAATTAGAGTCGACCGCGAAAAGCCTTCCACAGCGGTCTGAGGCGCCCGCTCGGGATATAAGAGGTCCTGGGGTGTGTTGGTATCCCCCAGATTCACACCTAGCTTTGAAATGACGGCTTCGGGGTGAACGGGGACTAATCCAGCCCTTCGAAAGCCGCACATCATGTTTTCTCCCAAAAATTACTCGTCAAATGCGGCCTGAGACGCAAGGAGACGTGATTTGTGGATTAATATGTAAGGTTACCAATAGAGTGCGAGGCTGCATCCGTGATGGGCTCGCTATCCATGTAACCCACGCCGCTTCGCATGCGCGCTGGTTGTGTGCAGAGGCAGGAAAGTGCTCTAGCACTGACCCGTCCACTTACTTAGGGTTAGGGTGAAACAGTACTTGATTTGAGTCTACCTAGTAGCACTAAGGCTTAGTTATACAGAAAGAGCAACTAACTAACATAGGAAAGGTTCCTGACTGTCTAGGAGCATTCACATCTGATTATATCAGATCATATGACCGGCCTAGCATCTTCCTCTTACTCTGGCAAGCCCAATAGATATCATGTTATCCATCCATTCCCTCTTAGGGCCAGTTATAGCCTTCTGAACCGTCTTATATAACCTTGAAGTTTCTTTACTTAAAAGGCCTCTAGGACTTAATACAAAAGGATAGAAGTCTCTCCTAAAGTAGGCATGCTTTCTTTTCTTATCTAATTCAGCTGTAGTTAATATAGAATAGGCTTCATTAGCACAAGTCTTGAGTCCTAAGGATACTATGGTGACATCCAGATAGATCCTGCCTTCAAATAAGTCCACCTGAATATCAGCTCTTTTAGCAGTATCCAGTCTGTGTATACTAAGAGGCTCTAGCTTTACTGAGTTACTAGGTATGCTCTTAAGTCCTTCAGATAGGTATTTGACTACATAGTCATGTTTATTAATAGTTTGCCTCCATTTAGCCTTACAGCCATCATCGTGGCTGTAAGTCTAGGGATGTCCACAGTCCTTACAGGTGTCCTATTGAGGATCAGGGTGTCCTAGGACCTGATAGTGAGCATATTAGACATGTCAGAATCCGTGATCCTAGTAGTTTTAGTAGTAGGTACTGCTGAGATCCATTTCCTTCCTAGGTAAGATCTGTTTCCCAAAAAGACTTTTTGTTGTTCGGGGCCTAGGAGAGTCATCAATCTATTCTCTCTATTATTATTAAAGATTTTTAGTATCTTTTGGAAGTAAGTCTTCTCAGGTAGACCGATATGAATGTCACTAGGGTATAGGGTCTCTTCTACTACTTTCTGGACCTCTTAGCTAATGGTGGTGTAATGAATACCAGGCAAGGTTTGGATAGTAGTAGGTTGCTGTACTATGAGGGGGAAGCTTATTCCTAGGTCATCAGGGATGGCTACCGCCCCTAACTGGTCTAGTTAGACTTGGGGTGGAAGGATGCCGGCTATGAAGCTTTGGGCAGCAGCCTGAGATGCTAGGAAAGCGGGCATGGCGATTTCTTCGTGTTGTTGAATGCCTAGGCCACCCTGGCGTACCGGAAGGGCTAAGAGGTCCTTATCAGTAGCCAGTTCATCGGGGTTGCCCCTGATACGTCTGGCAGCGTCCAGGAGCATGGCGTCTAGTAGTTTCCAGTCTGCCTGGAGTCCAGTGGGGTCCATAGTCCGGGGGATGTGCCTCAAGAGAGTAGAGGTACTCATCCTGAGGAGCAATAGGGCATGTTAGTGAGGCATGTCTTCCAATTTAGACAGTAGATCCTTCACTTTTGTCATCTTAGTGGTCAGGAATTGTTTCCTAATGTGTAAGGGGCCGATGTAGGAGCCAAGGATGTCCATTCCATTCTGTCTGATGTCCTGGAAGGTATAGTGCTTTGATTTGTCCATATTGAGCCTTACTGGGGCTCTCTCTAGGAGCTTATTAATGAGGTCTATTGGGATTTCATGCTGAGAAAGCACGAAAGTGTCGTCTAGATAGGAGATGATGATGATAAGGGTATCATCCTTCCTATAGATAGCTCCGAGCTTTTCT